>OY811971.1:483920-728222 GCA_963681505.1 Eunapius fragilis | reverse complement strand
GGATATAACAGTCTCGGATGGTTAGATAGCATCGCAATATATGGACGGGGAGGTGTGGGAGGTACAATGTACATGCCAACAGACGTTTGTGTAATTTTAAATTGCAATTACCAACCATGTCCTGAGTAGTGGAAAACATTCACTTGTTCATTGCTAGAGGCAGGTAATAGCAATTTTATGTACACAAGGCATGTACCCCCCCCCCGCCCCCCCCCCCCCCCTTACCGGCATATATTGCCATGCTATCTGAATATCAATTGTCTCATCCTGTGATGACCAATTTGCAGCTATACCTTGTATTGTAAAAACACTGTGCAGCCAGAGGACTAGTGTTGCGTACCTGGTCTTTCATTAAGACAATCAAAGGTGATACAACTATAATGATGCTACCAACACGTTGTTAGAGGGCCGTCAAAAACGAATGGCAGTACAGAGTAACAAAACGACTTTCCACTCCCAGTCGGAAGGCTGATGAACACGTCGCTTCCTTCTATAAAGCTTTTTACAGCTTTGTGCTGGTTTGGACGAATTGCTGTGTAGCCCAATCTTGCCCGGCACGTAGGATAACAGCATCAAGATCGTCGTTTACCGAGTTAATGCTAATTAATGCAGCACCAAACGTGACGTCACGGGTGCTCTGCATTCTGATTGTGCGCCTTTTATGAGGCGCACTCAGAACGACTAGACTCGAGCATTTTCCCAGACCCACCTTTCACGTAGCGGTGATATTGCATGTGCTGGGACTCGGAGGGAAACCATATACTATCGACTCGGCGCTTATATGAACGATTAATGTATGGTACAACTTAATTGAAGACTCAGAAAAGCTACCTTTCACTCGCGCAAGAGCTGTCTTGTATTTTTTACGTTGATGTACTGCACCTTGCCATATTTTATAGCAGCTAGCGCTATATGGAGTGCTGGTGAGATGTTTTTTTTTATTTGTTACGCTTGTGCTGTCAAAATTTTATCACACCACACGTGGTTTTCACATAGAAGGCTGCATTTGAACGTATGCCTTATACGTATACAGCCATTTGTTACCTTTGTATACATAAAAGCTATTCTGGTGTGGCTTAATTACTCTTATTAGCTATATATAGCTGGTCGTAACGCAACACCGAGGAAAGATGCACGTTCGTTCCTGGACAACATTCTCCACAGGCAAACGTACATGTAGGGCGAGCATGAGCAGAAGCCACGCGTTTTAGAGTAGGCCGGGCAGTACAGCGCTGTGCTTGGGCAACATCATGACGTTTTATTCATTTTTTATAATTTATGGTTCCCATACTTGAATCTAGAAATAGACATGCAGATAGAATAGATATACCTGTTGCATGTGTAAATACGTTAATAGCTCTGGCTTTAGAATCCACTTTGCAATCTCCAATAGAACTTCCACGCGGAAGACTTCTTAGTAGCAAAGGGGAAAAAGCGACCTATGTCATGCCCTCCATTTAATATGTGCAATAAGACAAAACCCCGTTTTGAAATGGATTGGTGCACATTTTCACAGAACAAAAGATATAAAAAATGTGCGCGGTTTGTCCCTGTATCCTACTAAAGTTTGCAAACTTTACTAAAAGACTTTGGTACTAAATTGAGCGCGATAGATAGAAATTACCCATAGACGCCGTGTACAATAATTTTATTACGCGTATTACGAAATTCAAATATTTCATGTCCGCAATTGCTGGCCATGAAGTTGATCAAATATTTGAGAGCTAGTCTCAGTCCAAAACCCAATTATATTACGTAATTGGGTCAGGAGATAGCTTTGCTGCCCCTTCTTCAAGGCAACACGTTTTGCGCGTGCGAATACACGGGTGTTAATCTGCACAGCTGCATGATAGAAAAAAAAAGCAAGGAAACAAGTAGATAAAAAATTTCTCTTTGAGAAAGAGTGTGATGTAGGATTGGCATTGGTGGTGTAAAAAGCAATGAAGCATGACACATTATGGATTGGTACCAGAAAACGTCCTACATTTAGCAAATAGAAATTCAAACTGCATGGTTCTTGGCTAAATCTAGGACCGTCTTGTTGTATTCTGGTACACCAATCCATAACGTTTCATGTTTTATTGCTTTTACACCACCAATGCCAATGCAAATTAACATCCCACTCTATTTTTCAAAGAGAAATTTTTTTTATCTACTTGTTACTATATAAGTCTACAGCAATATACTACACACCGAGCTAAACTGCAATGCTGCAATACATATAATAAGTTCAGTCAGGACACCAAACAATCTTCCGGTCTGTTGCCTCCACGTCTAGCGAGGTGCCTTACACGACATTCCTTGCACATGAGATACCATATGCGCATTCCGCTCCCGCCATCTCCGCAGTCTCCATGCCAACCTGTACTGTACGCACCAGTTTGGTCATACCCGTATCCTCCAGCGTCCCTCCCGCATCCGGGATGAGCAGTCTTCATGTGATAAGTCACTGGGTTGGAATGCGTCTCCTTGCAAATATCGCAGACCGTCTTGGACGATTTGTTTGCCTCTGTGGAGTCGTCTGCCAAGGCTTCTCCGACCATCCTCATCACCATCATCCTGGCTGCGAGTGAGGCCATGCTATCAACAACTTTCAGTTTCGTTCTTCGCTTCATCAGCTCCTCTATCACGCCATCGATTTGTCCACTTTCCATTCCACGGGTTATCTCATTTTCGCCTTCGAATTTGGCGTACTCGGTACCGTCGTCATTAAAGAAGGCGAACACAAAAGTGGGCGCGTACTGAACCTTGCCGAGGTCTTCACGGAGCTGTGTCAGTGCATTTGTGGTGTATACAATGAGTGAGTGAATAATTACCCTTATAAAACCTGCCAGATATAACAGTCTGAGGGATCATGGCAGCGAAAAAGGACCAGCAGGTTTCATATTCTAACCAAGTCCCTTTTCGCTGCCACGACCCCATTTTGTATAACATCTCCGAATATGCTGCAATAAATAGCAGTCTAGATCCTCACAGCAGTGGATTACTATATATGCACATAGGTAGAAAATTTTGTAATAGTGCTACAGATTTTTATTGCACCAATCAGATTACAGGCATGACATGACGCATGAAGTGACATCACAATATTGCATTCCATGGTAGCGACAAGGCGGTTTATACAGTGGTGTTTACGATCACTTCGGCCTCAACAGAGGGAAGTTATGAAGTGGTTCGTCGAAGGGAACGATGCATTTATCAGCTTGACGTACTATGGGGAAGTCGCCATGCTTTGTACGTCTCCCATAAACTGTTGCAGACTAATGCTGTATCGAGGTTCAACCTAGCGTCTAAAGGGCAAGGGGGCGTCTCCAAACTATAACGTCATTTTGACGTTGCGGGAGGGGGGGGGGGGGGGGGGGGGGATTCAGGCTCGTGACGTTTTCCGATATAAGGACCAAAAAAAATAGCGTCCGGACTCCCACAACCTTCCATATCAATGACGTCATGGAGGGGGGGGGGCAATAATGAAACTTCAGATTGACGTTATTGGAGACGCCCCATAACTGCTACGTCTAACTAGCTAGCCAGTCATGACTACACAGCAGGGATAGAAACCAGCTGTACGCTATTGATGACTCTGGTGCTAGCGATCTCCAATATCTATCTCTTAGACAACTGGACCGGGGAGGGGTGGGGAGGGGGGGAGTGGGGTGGTGGTGGTGGTGGTGGTGTTGATAACCATTTAACCACTAATTAAATTCACTTATTTGAAGCTAATGTAGAACGTGATTTTGCGTATCGTAAGATAAAATAAAAGACCGACGCCCATTGACTGATGAAATCTGTATGATATGAAAAAATCTGCGGGGAAGGGCAACCCCCCCCACAGGAAAAAAAGTTAGGAATACTACAGAGAAATACCACGGTTTACTACTGCAGTAATAATTATACAGCAGTCTTACATTACTTTGCACCAACTGATATCGCTGTTATTTTAAATGCTGCAAATATCTAGCTAATGCTACAAAATGTCATAGAACGCATTGAGGACCATTGTAACTGGCGTTGAAACAATTGCATTCTGATGTAAATGATGAAATGCAACGATTTACCACAAATGTCGAAATACAGTCACGTGAGAAAATTCTTATCTTTAGCCTCGTTCGCAGACACACAATTCAAATCGTTGGGCGCGGCCCAACATGCATCTGCGCAGGCGCTAAGGTCGTACTATGAAGCGGGAACTCCTTTCGAATTTAAAATCTAGGATGCGCGGGGTGGCAAGGGGCTGGGGGGGGGGGGGGGGGCACACACAGTTTGCTTGTATCAAAGTGGTAAGATGATACACATTTGCTTCTGTGCGTTTTACTGTCCGAGCTTTCATTTTGTCCAGAAAAATGTAAAAGGTTTTAACCGATTCCGGCCAGATTAATTATCCGCAATTGCGCACCCATACGGCCGTAAATTTTTTTCATTCTTAACGGGCGAGCGTCGAGTGGCATATAGGAGCAGAAGAAAGCGGTATGGGTAAGTAACATTCAACCATTAGTATACACTCCCCGGCATATTATGGTACTCGTGTTTGGTCACGATCGCTGTTTTGTCTGGGTCGCGTGCGTGTACAAATTACGCATTATGGTACTACTTTAAGCAGAGAACAAACATCCATTTCTTCAGGCGGAATAAGAAGTAAGTGAACTTTTCTAGTGTATCTTGTAATAAAAGGTATGGTTTTCTTACGCTAGTGAGCGAATAACGTTAGCAGCAGCTACATAATTTCGAGGTATGTTCTAATTGATGCGCGCGTGCTGTTTCCTGTTTGAATCCGCACCCTCGTCATTGATGAATTGTGGATGGTGTGTTTAATAGTCAGGGAGTGTTGTAGGTTGTGTTCGAGTACTGCTGACATGGTTGGTACATGTATGTGGGGTTGATTATTATTGGTGAGTGGAAGCTTTTGTGTGGTGTGGGATGCTGGAGGCTTGTAGGTAGTGTATGCGTATTGTGGCTTTTTGGAGGAGGATGTGTGGGGTTTGCAAGTATTGAGGCTTATAGGGTTTTGTGTTAGAGGATTGTAGAGTGTGTGTGGGTGTAGAAGGTTTGTGTGTGTTGGTGTCAAAGGTTGTATGTGTCGAAGGTTTGTGTGAGTGTTGGAAGCTTGTAGGTGTGTTTGGGTTTGGAAGGCTTATAGGGTGTGTGGGCGCCAAAGAACAAAACAGTACTGGTTTGGAGCGCTTCCTGTTGTTCAGCACAATTCTAACTTGTTCAGAGGCCTTCAAATCATCAAGTACAACAGAAGACAATTTGTCTTCCAAAACAAATGTCTCGTAATACGCAGTTACTTTAGAATTTGAAGTTATTTTCTGCCGCAGAGCCTTAAACACCCACACGCAAGCCTTTGACACCCCCACACACACAAGCCTTCGTAAACCCACACACCCTACAAGCCTTTGACACCCACACACACACACACTACAAGATTTCAACACCTACCAACACACACCCTAGAAACCTCGTGTGTGTGGGGGTGTCAAAGGCTTGTGTGTGGGTGTTTAAGGCTCTGCGGCAGAAAATAACTTCAAATTCTAAAGTAACTGCGTATTACGAGACATTTGTTTTGGAAGACAAATTGTCTTCTGTTGTACTCGATGATTTGAAGGCCTCTGAACAAGTTAGAATTGTGCTGAACAATAAGAAGCGCTCCAAACCAGTACTGTTTTGTTCTTTGGCGTATATCTGTTTGCATATCACTTGTGTATCATTGTAAGTGCATGTTTATCTCTCTCTGATTTCTGCAGGTGTCCCCATTTTCACTTCCAACGTCTTCAGTTGCTATTACTGTAAGTGCTATGATT
Source organism: Eunapius fragilis (assembly GCA_963681505.1). Taxonomy (NCBI): domain Eukaryota; kingdom Metazoa; phylum Porifera; class Demospongiae; order Spongillida; family Spongillidae; genus Eunapius; species Eunapius fragilis. The sequence goes on along the minus strand of OY811971.1, from coordinate 722,424 downwards.
ACAATTCCTGCTTTGAATGCCATTTAATTGTAGGTGTCACATTTTAGCCCTACTTTTGCTGGTGATCAGGTAAATTTCCAGGATGTAAATTGTCAAAGTGTTCATAGATTTATTCCCCCAGTTGACATCTGATTTCTACAAATCTACAAAGTAGCTAAGTTGCAAATTTTAGTTCACAAACTAACTCCTGTATCCGATATTCCAGAGCTTTTACTCCAAGTCAACCTGTTCCCATGCAAAAAATGACCCCATCACGTCCTCCAATGAAGGTCTCTGCATGCAGAAGCATCAACTCTCTACCCGTGCAACAGTCATTAGAGGTACAGTATTTTTTCATGCTGTGATGACCTATCTGGATAACATGTGCAGGGTGATCAGCCAGAGAAAGGAGCAGGAATATTTGAGGTGAGTGTAAAGGCACACTACACCTATCCGTCAGTATATTGATGCCCATGCAAACATCAAATGCCAAGTGCATATGGCAGACCACTTACCTTGTCTCTGTTTTTCAAATTCAACCTGCAGTGATGAAGAATGTGAAAACACAACTAAGTATGAATTGGCTAGGGCCCAAATAATTCAACAGACAAAATGCAAGGTGCATATCGAGTGAGTGCGTGTGAATTCACTCTGCGATTTGGTGGGACCATCACTCAGTTTTAGTTTATTTAACCATTGATGTTATGGAGTTAGGTACAGGGCTGTAGTACAGGTGATCACGGGTTTGAATTCTGACCAATGCATAGTTTTTTTCACCTTTTTGCTTTTTGGGTGAAATCCCCTGCACTTGGTATGAAGGTCACACCTGATTTGGTGTGTCCTACCTTCACACCAAATAATTGGGGGCCTTCACACTTTTGATGTTGCTGCTAGACCACTTACCTTGTCCCTGTTTTCAAAGACAACCAGTGATGAAGAACGTGAAAACAGAACTGAGTATAAATTGGCTAGGGCCCGAAAAATTCAGCAGAATAGAGATGTTCCTAATCAGCAAGAAATGGTATGTTACTGTTCAAATTAACACATTCCTATAACATGACTTTCTTGTAACTTACTACCAGTAATACAATGGATGGTGGTGATGCTGTACTTGTTACATCACAGTGGTGGCATTCACAACAGTGCACGTGTGTGCATTACGGGGATTGTTGCTCAGATTGGCGGGGTTGGAATTCCTAGACCAAAAAAGAACTGCACACTTCAAGAACTTCTAATTTATTTTGGTCATAGAAGAGAAATTAGTACAAATAAATAACCGGCTGGATTGTGTAAAGAGGATGTAATTGTGTTGAAAATGCAATTGATGAAGTTCATTTCTTTATAAAGTTTAGTCCTTGTTAATGTTAATTAATGGCTGCACATTCTCGTTCCCAGACTAATGAGGAATTACTACAGTGCAGTAATGTAAAATCTGGGCACTAGTAACGATATTTGTTGTATTTTCACACACACGCATTGCTCCTGTGAGTCGCTAAAACTATTGCAATACAGCATTACTACAGTAGCAAAGTATGCAAAAGTAGAGCAAATTTTACTACCAATGTAAAAAATACATGCCATGTAAAACACCATTTTTATAGCATTCGCAAATCACAGTTTACATCGGTTTACAACAACATTTACATCAGATCATATGGAACTACTCTAGAACTTCAGGGTAGCAATACAAACATTTTTTCCTGTGCCCCCTCCACATACACACCCACGCGTATCCATTACGATTACGCTCACGAATTATGATTTCTAACGACGTGCCACCCTTCTATCTACAAAGAGAGAACAAACATATGGCGCTACAATTGCATGGATAAGATGCTACATTAGTTTTTCCCTCTTGCGCTCTGCCATTATGTGCCTTAGAGGTGCCAGATCTTCACAAGGACGACCATTCACACACAGTGCCATTGAATTGGCTGTTTCCGAAGCCAAGGTTCCCACATTTGTGTAACTGATTACCTGTATTGTGTTGTTTATTTATACATTTATTTTTGTTATTTTAAAAAAAAAAAAAAGACTAAAAGTTACGTGGTATTACGTAATGTCAAAACAACATTCCGCTGCTGTAACGTACATGGGTCTGGGTACGAGATTACACCACACACACACACACACACACACACACACACACACACACACACGCACACACACACAAACAAACGCACAACTTGAACACACACGCACACACACATGTCCACATGGTCCATGCAGGTTATGAATAAAGTATAATAGGAGTGTGTTAAAGATGCATCACTTCATCAGATGTATCGTACAAAACAAAATATATGTTCATTTTCCAAGGGTTTTCAATGCATACCATGACCATGTGTGCTAATTTTCCACGTGCATGCGATGCGTCATTTAATTGTTATAATCTCAGCTGGCTTGGATTCAGTACTGAGCCAGCGCAAGAAATCATTTTGTGCCACTAAATATCGAATTCAATAAAGCTCTATACACTTTTAAAAATACATACGCATACCTCAGGGAACGTATAGTTTGACTCGTCGATTTCGGCGCGGAAAAATGTAAGTTCGTCGTGTTTCTTCGCCAACTGAATGAAGATCTGCTGAATCCTGCGACAGGCCTGGTTACCGCTCCTCGTGACCTCGACCGCAATGACGTTGTTCCCCTCTTTACATGTCTCCTTCAAACCGCGCCAGGACGCGGGGATAGGCCTCAACTTCTTGAAGTTTTCAGGCGTGTCGGCGGACTGCGCTAGGGTATCTACGAGGGCCTTAGCGAGTAAAAGGTCCAGCAAAGACATTTGATATGTCACGGGTTAAAATGAATGAAGGAAAAACGATGCAATACCGTTTTATAAAGCATTTACTTGACGTCACGCGCGCCTTACATCTCATGTGAACTTTTGTTGCTTTACGTCATAATGTTGGGGACGAGAGGGTAATAAACGGACGAAACGGGGTATATCGCTCACGTGGTACTTATATATATAGCAACATACTCGGTGACGTAAGTTACAAAAGTAACGATAATTTGCATACATGTATCCCACATATTCTTCAGGGTGGGCAGGTACAAGATATTTTAACTGTTTTCAATTGATAGCGAACACCTCTCATTCAAGAAAGCTATCTACATGTGTCATAAATACCTCCAAACAGTGCAGATACTGCATGCATGATTACCTTGCCTTTTTGACCTTTGGATGCCAGATTTGTATTCCTACAGCTATTTACAAGCATTATATTGAACCAAGTGTCAATCAAATTGCAAATAAGCACATTCAGTTATTTCTTCTTGAGTTGGGAGAATATAACCCAAATGTCAGGTCTCCTCAAATAAAAACATTTCTTGGAATGGAATCGGGACCCTCCTCTGGCTTACTGGGACTATGAAGTGGGCAGAGTGGGTTGCCCCATGGAACCCCACCAGGAGCTCATCATCCAGGAGGGACATGGTGTACACGAAAAGTATTAAACAGTTTACGTAATACATGTAGTAAGAATTTGCAAGGTCATGCAAATTCCTATTAAACATACTATTGAAGTTGTAAATCATGGAAGGAAGGAAAAGTTGCACATAGACAAATGCTGTATTCAACTGAGTATGGTGTGGGTATGCCGTGTTGTTCTTTGCTTGTTCTTCGATAGAAGACTGGAGTCCATGCTGACTCTGCTTCTGGGTCTTATCTTCCAGGGTATGGAAAAACAACTCACAAAAAGTTACCCAAAATAGTATTTTAAAGACAGGGAGGATGGATGTGAATAGAGTGGAATGGCTGCTCAGGGAAACTGCATGGTGTCTACTGGAATCTAAGACACCTAAAGATAACAGCATGTTTGCCCTTGCTATGAAAAGCCAAACGTTAATGACTATCATTTCAAATGTAGGTACAACCAATCCATTTTAAATGTCATCGTATTTATTTCGTAAGTAGTTCTTGTTCTGTATGTATGTGGGACATTCGGTCCCGTCCTCCTTCAAGGTCAATTATTATACAGCGTAACAAAACTAACTCACTTGTTTGTTACTTAATCATTGCCAGTTTTAATTTAGCTCTTTAGCACATCTCACATGCACAGTGCATAAGTAATAAAACGTGTGATTATCACAAAACTACATTATGTGCGTGCACATGCTTGCTTGCATGCAATTGTAACCTTATAAGTACATATGACATGCTTGGTTACTACAACCATGACTGTTCTGTCTTCACGAAAACCCATTATTCAGACAACTTCACTATAGGATCATTCCAGTACTCCAAAATCAGTGTAGTACATCATGTTTAAATGCCAGGGCATTAAACAATGAGCTTGAACATAGGAAATACCAATGGAATGTTTATTGTACAGTTAACCCTTTAAATGCCAAGGGCATAATTATATACATAACAGTCTGTTTTCATGACATTGCTGTACGTTATTTAAGGCTTGTAGATGTTTCTTTCAACTCTTCTGATCATATTAATAGGTTACATGGTACGAAAGAGCTTTGAATTAACTATGGTTGATAAGGTGTAATCATGTACACAATGCAAGACTCCATCTTTACGAGGGAGGATTTGGGGAGTTGTGGGAAAGAACTGCTTCTTTCTCACAACTCCCCCAATCCTCCCTCGTAAAAATGTAGTCCTGCATGCTTGGGAGCTGCACTTCCATAGTAATAATTTGCATGACTTAGCAAATTCCTACTGCGCTGCATAAACTGTTAAAATAAACTGCACTCCCAGGTGCACAATACATTACTGAGCACATTTGGGAGAGGTGGCACGTTAGTGTAGGTCATGGATGTATACATGTCAGCAGTTGCCGTCTATGTAATTAATAGTTGTAAATAGTGCAGATTGCATTTCTGGAGTCCCACCTCACTCACAAAAATTAATAATTTACTTCATGGTGTGACTATTTACGATTTGATTGGCAGTTGCATGGGTTCTATATCGCGCGTTGCAGATATTATTACACTATTATAGTGTTATATTATCTATTATAGTGATGTGTGTGTATGGGGGGGGGAGGGGGGGGGGGTTAGACATTTACCGAAAATGGTATACACTTTATTCTGAGAACGTTTCTGATTTCGAAAACGGTATAGATATGCTCACGTTAATCAACAACTCTTTTCGTAGTGTCCATGTGGGCCTATGAGGTGACAGAGGTAGGTTTGGGTTCACTGTTACCTTCAGTGTTGTATCGTCACTATAATATTGTAAAACTTTGGGGGCGAATGCTCAATTAACGTTTACCAACCTCGGAACTGCTCTGTGCAGGACTCATCACTCTGCTCATCACTATCATCATCAGTAGATGTAGGTAGCATGTCCATATCTGCCTCATCCCCATTTACTATGCCTTTTATTGCAGCCAGCCTCATTAAACGTCTTTCACCGTCAAATACGCTTGGTTAACTAATATCACGGCTTGATTCAGTGGGTAATGCTCATATCACTCCATTTTACAACAAATCTTTTGCTGTGGGAAGTGTCAGAGACCTGCTGAACCACTCCTTGCTTTCCATGCGTCTTCGTACTTCGCTCTACTTATAGCAGTCCATACAATCGGCTTCGCCATTTTTACAAACCGTAGAGAACCTCAAATTCATCAAATGCCACGTGATGGGCTGCATAATAGATGCTATGATAGCACTAGAAAAATTTATGCTACAGATTTATTACCATTGCACTACATTTGGAAGTATATTTATGCCATTTGTAGCTGTTTCAAAAGCCAATAATACTGAAACTAGTACAGCAGCTCGGTAATGCGAATACGGTACTGCTTGCTTACGTAAGTGCATCCGTATTCGGAGGAGTACGGGTATCGGCAGTCATAGGCTTCCGATCCTCGTGTGTGGACTGATTGCATATGCATGCGGATACAGATCCCGGCAGTTAGTACGTCCGCTTACGTATTTCATTTGTATGCATTACGTCTTTCAATCAGTTCTTACATTGTAGCTGTACGTATACATATTATACGATCAATGCCCCGCCTTTTAATAGCTAGTATACCTACTCCGCTAAACATCGCACATTTAATGACTACAAACGATGTTTATTATTGTTAAAAACACAACAGCAACAACAAAACACTTGATCATGCAAGTCACTTCAGTTAACTCGGCAATCCACACTCTTGTGCAGTAAGGGGAAAAAGCCTACTAACACATGCAGAGGCGTCGCGAATAGCACTTACCTGAACATGTTGCGCTTCTGTGGCCACAATGAGGATTGTCTTGAACTAGTGTATTGCATGGGATGACGTGCGTTACAATCCCTACATATAAAGTATTAGGCACACACCAAGATTGGAAGAGAACTGACTTCAGTCGTAGCACGTGACACAGCAATGACGCTCTCGAAGCTAGTAGCTGGCTAGATAACAATAACAACGCTAACTTACAGATTTCCCGTGAATGCGTTTTTAAACTCCTACCATAAAACCAAGCAAAACACAGTTGGTTATAAAAACAGACGCTCACCTGCATGTAGCATGTTCGAGATCGAAGCCATCCCTAAATAGAGGCACATGCATGTTGAATCTAGCGATAGCACGTTTCGCTTACCGCCTAGCTTGTTCGATTGGCGCTCGAACTGCCATAGCCATGCATGCGCTGTTATTAGAACTAAAGGCATATCGAACCAAATGACGGCACGTTTTGTTTTCACATCAGTTGCTTGCTTACCTAGCTATCTCAGCGTTCGATGCAAATATCGACAAGTAGGCCATATTATCCAGAGCAGCGCGAGCATCGGACGGCGTGAGCATCATAGGCTCACATAGTGTAATCAGGATTCGCACACAACACAGGCCATTACTATACTATCAGGTGAAGCTGCATGCCGTTGCCTCTCTCGTATGAAATGGAGCATCGCTAATTCAGCTTCGCGGGGTTCAGTCCAAAGTGACTCTAGTAATCAATATAGCGTAACACAAAGAAATACGCCGGCAATCCACGAGTAATGCAAACCTCATTACAGTTGACGTAGTAATCTTCGTCGTTTACTGTTAAATGATGAATCGAAGAGCTTTAAGGTCGCCATTTCAACCGCCAAAAGCTAGCCGATAAATTATATTAATAGTCACGAGACAAAAACGATAATAATTAATAAACTCGATATATTTCTTGACATACAGCTTTGCAGATTTCTGCCATCTTGCCCCTAAACTTGAAAGAGGTTGTGGGCTCACCTCAACAAAGGACAGAACATGTCCGGCTGATGTGTTGGTGCCTAACTGGTCTCTTTCACGTTCAGCAGCATTTGACCTGAAGGTCATCAATCCGCTCAACTCAAACTTTTTATTAGGAGCGAGCATGACCTCAGGTTATACTGCTGAACTGGGAGAGAAGGACAAACACTCCAACAATGACACTCCCTGTACAGAGAGATGTTGGGTCTGTATCCAATTGGTCGTGGAGGTATTTGGTGGTTGGGGAAATGAGGTACAAGAAGCTCTCTCAAGGGTTGCCAAAAAGCGAGCCATCAAAACAAGTCGTTTCTGGCCTGAGGTGTTAGCCTCAATGGACTGCCGCCTGGGCATTACACTGATGCGCCAGAATGCTAGGGCTTTACTTGGAAGAAGATCCACAGTATTTGGTTTTATAGAATGTGTATGTCTGAGTAGTTTAAATATCATGTATGCTTCGTGTATTCTCTTGTATGATTATCCCCTAATAAATTATATTATTACAAGAGTTCGAGGCGGCGCTGAAGCGATATAATAAAATTATATCAATACCTGACACGCCTCTAAGAGTTGATTGCTTTTTTGGAACGGACGATGATTATGGCGAACTTAATTAAGTGAAGCACTGTGTGCTCGCTCATCCACATGCATGTGAATGAAAGAAAGCATAAAGTACGTACTACAGACTACTTCAGTAAAGAGAGCACACAGTACATACTACAGCTACAAAACTGTATGTGCTTATATGCACATAATGCTGAATGGACATACAGTTTTGAACAACTGTAGTAGTCTGTATTTGTCACAATGGTGATTTTTATTTGTGCTTGTTACCTGCATGTGCCTTATACGCATGCATGCATATATGCATCATTATCCATGCCAGCATGCACAAAAGGCATAAGCAGTTGATGTAGTGCATCATGTATCAATAAAAACCCAGACCATTGGATTGAAATTATTGTACACTGCATATAACTCTTTGAGTGCCAGATGTGTATAATAATGATATAATTATGTACATGGCATATTTTGTGCATGTACAACATGTATCAAATATTGTTTGCATGCCACTAGCTCAAGTACTGTTCATGTATATGATTTGCTCCACAAACTGTTAATTGCAATGAACTACTTGCGTTACACTGCGCGGAAGTATAAACTAGCGCAGACACTGCATACTAAGTCATATACGGATACGTATGCAGAACTCTAGTATCCGGACACATATGGGGACTCGTATTTGAGCAGAATGCTTTGCAGTATTCAGAGGGGTCGAATGCGGACTCCACGTGATTAAGGACGGGTTTTTATAATTTATTTCATTGTGCAGTGTTACACGTGTATAGACCTTATTCACGCGCCATTTTGAATAATTATTGTCATGTGATTCGCTTGTGATTTTTTAACGACTGACTGTTTTACGAGGTTAGCGAGAGTACTGATGGGTTTCAAATCATCATAGCTTGCTTAAAACCTTCAAAGGTGAAGAATTATCTATAAGATCTCTGTGCAACGAGTCGTCGCTCTGTGTTTCGATCGAGGCTGTACGCTATGCAATGGCTTGTTTTCCCTCTGGTGGTCGGTAGAAGCGGTTAAAATGTAAGGTTTAAAACAGCATGGTTATTTACGGTTCGTAGAGTGCGCCAAAATAAAGTTTAGCCCTACCTGTACTTAGCGAACAGGCATAATTCCATTTTTGGGTGGATGGAATACGGCAAACTGTGCTCCCTTTTGCAACTTGTACTCAAATAAATATTCACAAAGAAGAATACAATATCATTCTAGAAAGGTCCTAAAGTGTGCATCACTGGTTTGGTAATTCAAAATCGCGCGTGAATAAGGTCTATTTTTTATAATCTCGTACACACTCTTCCGTTTAGGGAAACACTTTACCAAACCAGGAACCTTGAAGTTGACAGAACACAATACATGCCCTAAATACGCTGAAGCGGTTGAAGTTACGAAACTGGAAGACTCAGAATTCGTTCAATAAACACCATTATTTATTCGTTTGCCAACTTGTAGAAGTCCAATTTGTGATTAAATTTGTATTTGTACATTACATACTTGCTTAGTACTACTTGAAAAAGATGAGTGCTTGTTCGTAACAGCCTTGGGTACGTTGGAAATTTTAAAAAACGGTATATTAACATGCGTTTCTGTGGATAATTCTACTTTAAGGAGCGCTAAACTCTTTAGGGAAGAATACATTACAAAGCACCTAGTGAAACCAAATAGATAATGCAATTTTTGTATCAAATTTTCACAAGAACAGTCCTGAATACTCTATTTTGGCCATGGCAAACGTATACGAACACAACCGGTGCCAGCTATGCGGTCATGATCATTAGCCGCATTCTTTTGGCGGGAGCAGGAATAATTAATACAGCCGCTTTGGCCCATCTTACGTTCTTAGAAGTTCTTTGCGGCAGTCGGAGGTTTTGGCAGGTTGTTCTTTGCGGCAGTCGGGGGTTTTGGCAGGTTTTGGCACGTTTAAGGTAATTCATGCCACATGCAGCCCATAAATGTGCATCCATGCATATGTAATCTGCTGTCTCTGTTAAATGTGCGCTGTGCAACAGTTGATTTGAGAGCTGAAGGGCGGAAATAAATATCATAAAGAAATCTGAATCACAAGGTAACAAATACCCTGATATACACTGTCTCCATTTTTGGTTACATATAGATCAGAGGAGGTGTAAGCTGTAACGGAACTCTGTTGTCTGTAAAGGTAAGAGCCATATGGTAAACACATTTCAAGTATACATTATATCTATTCAGCTATAGGGTTATTAATGGCATCTATGGGTACAAACTTTAACTGTGGATTTGCACGTGTAGCAATGAAAGAACTTTCAGAGAATGTATGTGAGTTTAAACGGCTCTTCCAGCATCCACTACAGATATCAGATGAATACTTTGATTCTAAGTATGGGGGGAAAAAGTCAAGTAGGTATATTGTACAATGCAATCAGATTAAGGCAGCGTTTTTGAAACGATGGCAGCCATCAAATGCTAGAGATGATTACAAAGCAACATTTTCACTGCTACAATGGGATCACTTAGCCCAAACAGAAAGAGTAAAACACAGATTAGAAAAGTGCAATGCATGCTTCTCTAACATTTATGCAACTCAGAAAAGTTTTCCATTGAAGCCGTGCTACACACCATGTGAGATTAACAGATGATGTAACACAAGATACATTTCTAGCAGTAAGCCTGGAAGCATTGAATAATATATCATTAAATCCATACAATGTCAGCTACCCAGACATGCTCATAAAGCACAAAATTTTAGACGAACACAGAACAAAGGCTTACATTAAAAAAGAAGCGGAGGTCATAATGAAGAAATGCAAGAGCTCAATAGAGAAAGAGCTTGATAAAACTGTACCAATAATTCTTATGAAAGAAAATGAGTCTAAAGCAAGCTACAACCGGAAAAGAATTGCACAATATTACACAACAAACCCGCTTCAAAAAAGAAAAAGGTGTCACACTCACCTAACTTTGATGGGGTACAGTGGGACAAGGAGAGAGTACTTAAATATCTGCAAGAAGTAGAAACCAAAGATGAAAAAGTTGTTTGGAGTACAGTGGCACAGGAGCATGGCATTGAAGGACATAATAAAGGACAAATACTGAAAGAATTTGCAGCAAAAAATGGAATCAACACAGCAAAAGTAAGTGCATGTATTGTAACAAAGCATACACGAAAAGCTAAAAAGAAATTCCCTGGAGGAAAAGTCTCAATCCCAGTGCCTCCAACAACTGAAGCTATCACAGTTGCATGGAAAAAAATGGTTGATTCAGGAGAACTAATGTTAGGCATACCATGTTCACCTTATACCATCACAAGTTATAGAAATGACAAGGGGAGGATAACAGTGGAACACAAGAAAATAGAAGGTAGAAAGATTCCATTACATGATGTGCGATCCAAGCTTTTAGAAAAACAGGAAACATACCATGCATATATACAGTGATTCAAAACTTGATGGTATGGGAATTGAGGATTTGCGAAGTGTTATTAGGGTGTTTAGACCACACTTAGATGAAAATGTAAGCATTGAAGAGCTCAAACTTATGCTGAAAACAGCACAGCGTACAAGGACATTGGCATTTTGGCATGACCATGCCACCATTTTAGGACATGGGTACATATTAATGACTGTGCATGTCATATATGATACAGCTGTATTTATGCAAGACAAGAATGGCAACATTCAAACTGTAGTTGAAGAACCATTTTGGTCTAAATTCATCCACAATAGAAGACCAAGCAGGACTCATAGCAGACAGGGTGGAATGCTTAAGCGGGCTTAATGATCCAGTGATAGCATCAAATGGAGTACCTGTTCACGATGTTGTTAGATTCTTCATTGGTGACCATCCTGCCCAACAGTTTGAAGGAGGTACACAAGTTGGAGGTACAAATAAATGTGGAGCCTGTGGATGCAAGGACAAATTAATGGATGATCAAGCCCATGCACTGCACTGCAAGACCCGCTCACTTACAGATTTGCAAGCACTTGCAATTGGAGGCAAGTTGGGTAAGGTACCATGTAAAGTTAAGCCTCTATATGTACCTGATCTCCTTGTCAATGACATTCGAAAGGAGCTCAATGCTCAAAAAATACATGTGGATACCACACAACCACGTGATGAGCTACAGAAAATCCTGCAACAAATCTTACAAGGTGTACAAAGGGTTCCCTCATTGCTGTTGCTTCATCCAGAAAAACAGCTGAAGGATATTAATTTAGAGCATTACACAATCCTTGCATGTGAACCCCTACATGATCTAAAGGGCCATTTACTTAACCTGTTCAAAGAACTTCCAAGTGTACTTCCATCTTGCAATCTTGAATGTGTTCAATGTATTGAAAAGTGCCTATTGCGAGAAAAAAAGAAAGCAGCCGAATTACGTGCAACTGCAATACAAGTTTACAAAATGATATGTACATGCGAATCAGACTGGAAAGTGTGGTTAGGAGAGGGGAATGAATGGGTTAACCCTTTGGTGGGTGTGGTCTAAGCAGCTAGTAAGGTTATATGCAACCTGCCCGGTCCTGCCGGTACAGTATAAAGGGGTTTTATCTAACCGGAGTGATCTTAACCTGCTGCTATAGTGCCCTTCAGTGGGTGTGTACTAATTAGCTAGACATAAAGGGGTTATTGCACCTGCCGCTACGTACTGTGCCCCTCAGTGGGTGTGGTCTAAGCAGCTAGGAAAATATGGGCGAAGCGACCTGCCACTAAAGTGCCCTTCAGTGTTCATGGAGGAGTTTACCAGCCCCTGTTATCCAACCTACCACTACAGTGCCCTTCAGTGGGTGTGGCCTAAGCAGTAAGGCATAAAGGGGTTAAATTCAATACCAAGTACTGAACACATAGAAACATATGTTTAGTGACATGACAAGCTTGTTCTGCTTACAGCTAACCAGCTGCTTTCCCCACTATGTAACACCATTTCATTTCTCCAGCACCCCTTATAAAATTTAATTCAAATACAATATATAAAGTTGAGGAATGTGGAACCTTGCACACTGTAGATATTTTCTATCAATGCTGGTAGGCACTTGGTCTGCTGTTTCTGATATCTTGTGGGTATAAAGTCGGTGCAAGTCACCATCATACCAGCCTCTCTTAGGTCCCAAAGAGTGTGAGAGACAAAACGATCCGCAATCCTCCTTTGTGATGAGTAAAAGATAACACACAACTATTTTCAAATCATACTGAACGCACCAGTTGTTGGAAAACAGTAAGATATCCACAGACCATAGGCATGCAAACAGAGGTGACTAGAACAGAAGAGCAGTGTGAAGGTACAGTATCGGTCAATTAAAACTTTATGAATCGGATTAGTAAATCAATCGGACAGTTCGGTAATTGTCTGTTAAATCCTAGTCATAATTACAGTGGGCCTCGCAAAACCCTCCCAGAAGTTGTGGGCCAGTACCTTCACTCAAGTGAACCTACTGGACACCTATCCCCTATGACCCCCACTGGCCATTACACACATTGAGCTAATGTTCTACCCTGCTGACCTCACACAATCATAGTGACATTGGGTCCTTACCAAACACTCCCAGAAGTTGTGGGCCAGTACCCTCAACACCTCTATCATGGGTTTGTGCTCTGTGACCACTCCCTTTGGTAGACACTGGGTCTTTTGTTTGTATAGTCCCCAGTCCAAACCCACAAATCTCAACAGTTGTCATGGCACCAACACTTTTATAATGGTATAGCATCACAGGGGAACTGGTAGGGTGATTCTAAGAGTGTTTTCACTCTCGTGACCCTACTGGACACCGACCCCCTATGACCCCCACTGGCCTTCACACACGTTGCTAATGTTTTACCCTGTTAACCTCACACCTACCAACCCTTTTATAATGGTAGGGTGAAGGTACAGATGCATCAGGTGTTATTCTAATTAATGACAACACACAACCTGTTTTTAACCATACTGAACTCACCTGTTATCTGAAGACAGTAAGATATCCACCGACCATAGGTATGCCCACAGAGGTGAGTAGAACAGAAGGGCTTTGTGAAGGTACACCTGCATTAGGTGATATTCTTGTTAAAAGACAACACACAACCAGTTCCTATCCAACAACTGAACTCACCTGTTCGTATCTTATAAGAGTACGTAAGAGAACGCACGCTTTACGGAGTTTTACGTACTCACGCCCACACACGCGCATACACACGAACACACGCACGCACTCACACACACGCACACAGGCACACATACACACTGTCTCTGTGTCTTTTATTTAGCACGGTAACCGTATCATAGGCTTACCGATCATAGCGCTGATCGATCAAATCTGTGTGACAATTGAGAACGCTTCCAGATATTAATCATTCAATTGCTTATAAACAACAATAATAACTTAAGGGCATACAACCCTGTACACGTACATGAACGTGTTTGTCTGCATATTGGTCTCCATACGAGCATCGATATACTGGTGTCTGTGTGCGAATATGTGTCTGCAAAACTCTGTATACGAAATGTTGGCATGCAGTGTAAGCAGTGGCGTAGTATTATTAGCGCCCGCGCCGGGAACATAATGGATTGGTGTGCTGTCGGTTCTTGCCCGATACGAAGGGTGGGGGCGGAACTACGTTACCTAGCGGATAAGAGGATATGTCCCCCCCCCCCCCCCCCCCCCCACCCTCGCTACGCTAATGAGTACGAGGTTTCATTGACCGCGAAATGCAATTCCAAACGGGCGCGCCGCGTATTTGATAGGTGTGCGCGCGTCAAATAATTAGGACCCGTCCTTAACTGTCTGGAGGAGCAGTAAGAAGGGGAAATGCGGATCAAGTGGAAATACGTATGCCCGTAAGCGTCTTGTGCAGCACTCATAAAGAAGCAACGCGCGCTTGTCTGCGGACAGCTGTGACTTGAGCTAGATTTAGTATAAGGAAAACAAGGTTAGTCAACACCTTTTGCGCGTTTTTGAAGAGCGAAGCTCACGATTTTTTCATCATTTTCACAGCATTATCCTTGTTATTATGCATCTCCGCACAGCACCAATGCTGTTCTGAAATCAGTGGAAATGCACTATGTTATAGGTCTTATTATAACACAACGAAGCCTATGCTATAGTCAAATGGATATACACTGTGTTATGATGAAAACGCGCAATCAGTGTTGACTATCGGATTTACAATCGACTACCGCTCTCGTGAGCCCCGCGAAACGAGAGCGTCCTTGCGTGCAGGTGCGCGCAAGTGAGTGAGCTTCGCGAACAGTTGCAGATGTAGCTATCATCTACGACTACAGTTTATCTCGATATTATTGAGTGCGAGCTCTGTGAGCGCAGCAACATATACAGTTATAACACTAAGGTTATATAAGTGTTCTAAGAATTTTTTCGACATGCAAAACAACGGATCTCAACAACGAAACATTGAGCGCGAATCTTTGCGAGTGCAGAAATAGCTGTGAATATCACCTTATAGTATTATCAAAGCAACCTTTCTGTGAGCAGTAGCTGTTGTAGGCGTGTTAACACTCTATTGCGCTCTGTTCTACGATTTGCTTGTATGTTGCATCAAACTCAGCGCCATATGTTTCTAATGATTTCTTGCTGGCATCTTAAACCAACCCTTAAGTGAGACACCTAGATTCAAGAAGATACGCCAAGCATAGTATGGTTTGTAGTAGTACTTCTTTCTATCGTTAGGCAATCCAATGGAGACAGTACTGCCGTAAATATTGCAAGCGGTGTTTAGCATCCCATGTGTTATGGTAGGTGGCTTCAATGTACCAAGCCTTGCTTTAATCCATGATGCGTCAGTTGTCTTACCTTTCCATCCATGTACCTTCTTGAGGGCAGCAATGATCTGTACAATAGTATGATCGTCGGGTGTTAAACAAGCAAGGGCGTGGTGGTTCATCTCGTTGTCCTGTGATTAATGCGAGCCAATTATCTTAAGTACACAGTCTCTGAACGCACGTTTCTGTTCTGTTATATCTGTGGCAACACGTTCAGTATCATTATCGGGCACTTTGTTTTGCACAACAGGTATTTCGTTATATCGAGTGTTTGCACCCATATCGTTACAGAAGTCTGGTCCAAGTACGCCTCTTACCTTTAGTTGTATCCTTGGATCGTCAAACACTCTATCAAGTTTGTCACCATGTAGTTTTTGATTTGTCGCTTCTTGGATTAGTTCTATGTCAAGTGGTGTACCATTGAATTCTAACTGTCTCCTCTTGATCTCATCTAGAACTTGTTGAAACTTCGTGCGTTTTATCGAACTGGTGTCTCGAGTATCATTGTTACTATCGGCTGGAAGCGTATCCATGTCGAGCCTATTTATGTTTTACACACGCGCGGCCTCAGTCTATTATTAATTGTTACCAGATCTCTAATACATTATATACTATGTTTTTTCACCGGGTTATAGCCATACGAGAACATCCGGACCTTGTCTTTACATATATACTTTTTCGAATCGAAGGGGCACAGTGTCTTCTTTGTGATGGCATAGAGACCAAGTTGATGGTTCTTAGATCTAATCGCATATGAGCTGTGTTCGGTTTCAATCTCTTTGAATAATGATTCTCGATAAAGTTCATGGTTGAATGCAGTGTCGCGTACTATACTGGATGGCACGCCTTTTGCTCTCTTTTTCTCATGCATGTGCAAGTCTAGTAAGCTATACATCTTTGGACGCAATCCAATAAACTCCAATAATGGAACACCATTCATTTCATCCTTCATCTTACCTAGTACCTTTTTGTTCTCATCAGAATGGAGAGGATGATCCTTTGGGTAATCACCCAAGTCGTACAAGTGTGATGAAGCAGCCATATCTGCATACACATCTGGTGTGACAACTTCAAACAACAGCGAATCGGTATCAGTGTAACAGAGTTGCGCTCTCTTTCCATACTTGGATTTAATCTCACCATACCAGAAGTTATACATTAGCAGTTTACTAAGATCTAGAACACAGGTTCCAACTGCTATAGGTTTATTAAGTATCAGGCGTTTCTGGTGTCTATGTATTGCGGCAACACCACAGCCGAAATCATGGAATCCTTTATAGTTGACATCTGCTATTAGTCTGCGCAATCTCTCAGGGTTAACATCATCTGTTATCAGATCTATCTTCATCCTATTGCGAACATTTTCCATTGTTTTACCATAGACCGAGTTATTCATCAGTTTATAGAACTCCTTTTCTAGATCAGTCTTTGCCTTTTTACGCAGCTCTGTATTCAATGAGATGTATCCAGACATCCATGCGCTCTGCCTAAAGCTTACAACTCTGCTCAAGTTGGTGATAACAAGTCCTTGTTTTACATAGTACTGCAGATTGCGATAGTGAGTGACATAGTTCCTCTTATTCATCAGATTAGGTATTAATTTGCGACACGGATAGTACTGATGTCCTAGATGCTCTAGTAGTTGTTTCTGATATGGGCTAAGTGATTTCTCCGTTACAGTTAATGGCTCTGGTGCGAGGGGATAATCGTTGTGCAAGCGATGCAACTCGGATGGATAATCCATATCTACCTCAACAATATAGCCAACCTCAGAATCTTCAGGACAGCTCAATATTGTATCAAGTGTTGTGTTGTCTATTGTCACCCATTTGAAATCACTTATTGGTAAGCTCTGAGACATTGCCCAGCCATACAAGTTATTTGCATCGAGATACATTAGCCACTTGTTTGGTTTTGAACTGTCATATCTGTCAGAGCACATCGGGTTGTTAGCCTCGGAGTATCTCTTACTTACCATGCTTATACCTCCTCTCTTCGAAGATTCTATCATATCGTACATACTCATATCTGTTAGCAGATCTAGTTCTACCTTGGATGTTTTCAATAATGCATCCCAAGCTAAGGACGGCACGCTTACATAATTACAAGGATCGAGTCCATAATTTTTCATGCTGTTTGCTCTGAAGGACTGGAATACATCTGCAAGTATACGTACATCTGTTTGCAGGTATAGATCATGGTAGTCGCCCATATTGGAACACTCGAAGCCTGACCATATATTCTTTGCGTGTTCATATTCTTGATCTGTGATGTGAGCATTTGTTAGTCTACTAAAGAAGTCCCCTTTAGGTGGAAGTTCCGTCTCTCTGAAAACATCATAACCATCCATATACTCATACGGGTACACACCCTTTTTGCGCAGAAGCGGTATGTCTTCGGGGAGTGTGTCAAGTTTGGTAATAATTAGCTCATCATCAGACAACAAGCTAGCCAGTTTATCGAGCGAGTATTTCAAGAAGTTATAACTGTCTATGAATTTTAACCTACCTACACAGTGAATGACATATACTTCTCCATGTTATGTGGTATGCAGTGTATTTTTGCATCTGGATCTATTTCATTGTAGTTGTGCAATCCTTGTATTACTAGGTGTCCATCGTATCCCTGCAGGTTGTGAAATACTACTGGTATAGGTGTCTTATTTGGATGAACCTTGAGACGCGAGTTACATGCCATGTGTGCCGCACCGCGGAATTTACCAGTTACATGATCATGATCTCTCCTATTATAGAACCGCCCTAATTCGTTTAAATCCTTGCGTCGTTTATTCTCCTTTTTTTTTTTTACCTTTGTAACATTCTTGGGGTCATGAAGTTCGACTAGTAGATCATCCAACATTTCCATAAAGTTCTCTGTGGTAAGATCATCATTACTTACTTGTTTGTGTTCCGTGTCATCGGGTATGGATTCAGTATTTGTTTCCAGCTTAGCTTCAGTGAATTTGGCATTACCATATGGGAACTCTTTACCGCATATATAGCAATGTGTTGCACTCTCAAATGATTGCCATTCATCAGGCGATAGCTTCATGGGTATCGAAGAGGATTTTATCAGCAGGTCAGTTATTAAAGCCTTGGTTTTCACCAGAGACTCAACAAATAACCTTGGTATGTTATCACCGGGCTCTCCTCTGTATAATATCTCTTTTACCATAGCACCATCGGATCGTACTACAACATATGCGAAGCTGTTTGCAACTTGGTCTGCGACATCTAGCTGGTCTATAGTTACACCGCGTGACTTGATGCTGAGTAGCTTAGCTTGCTCTTCACTGGTAAGACCAATAGACTTGATGTATTCATCAACACTTGCCATGATTCAGGGTGTGGTGATTATCATAATACAAATGCAGTCTCTAATTGGTTTTAAGACACAGAAAAACTAAATTAACTACAGCTGTTAGCTATCATCAGTAGAGTGTGTTGTCGATTTTACTCATCTTTTGATATATCTACTGTCCTTGCTCTATAAAATTAGCAAGTATCTCATGTATCAGTTCTCCGGAACATTTCGTGTGTGTCTTCTTTGTCTTGTTGTTGTATATATGTGTCTTTATACCTCTATCCTTTGCAACGCGCCTTATATGGACTAGTTTCATCTTGTTTAAGCTGTCAGATAGTTGCTCATAAAGAGTTGGATTGTGGTGTGTAGACACATCAGTTCTGGTTGCGTACCGCTGGATAGCACTATTTCGTGCCAGTTCAGGATAGCTATCATCATCACTGCTATCACCATCACTGCGTTGTGTTCTTGGTTTGCTCGCTCTCCTCGATTTATTCATTACAGGATACTTCTCTGCCAGTGCAGGATGCATCATGCGAAGTATGTCATTTATTAGTGTATTCTTTGGTTTCTTCCCTTTTTCTTGCGTTGTGAATAGATATCCAAAGCGTGATCTTGCATAGATATATAACTGAGGAAGAGTTGTGGAGCAAAGTTCATCACGGAGGGCCATGAACGAATCCATATCATTTGACTTGTCACAGACATCATTCGATTTATCTGAGTCCGAGCTATCACTACAATCTGGTTGTGCATAGGATTCAGTCGGTTGCTCTTCATTGGGAATCATTGGTTGGCTTGCATTGAGGTCTGTCATCATCCTATCCAGTTCAGCTATCGCTTGGTACTTATCGTATGACTCCTGGGATTCATCCCCGTGAGACACATCAATACCTGTTGATAGCTCGCTATACATTGTTACAATATCAAATAATAGACAGAGATTTCAATCGGAGCGCAGAGGTTCTTATATTAATGGTATATTTGTCTCTAATACATTTTTTTTTCTTTGATCGTACTATTGCTTTAGTACCAGCAAGCAGGGTACATCTGATTATTGTGTTTGCTGTGGACCTGGTTGTCTATCTTGTTTCATCATTTGCGTGCCATGAATATGTTCACAGCGCTGACATTAAGACTACATCCTTCGCAATCGCGATAAATACTAGGTGGTATATCGAACGAGTCATCATATATTTTACACGTTATTGTTCCATTATTACCCTTCTGTCCTCTCTTTGATTTATCTTTTAAAGGATACATTGCGGATAGCCAGGGATTTGCTTCATAGAGTATATCATTTGTCAGTTCGCGCTTGTGTTTTACTTTTCCATCAGGCTTGCGCAGATTGATCTTAAGTTCCTGAGCATAGAGGCGAATAGTAGGAAGATTTTTGCTTAGTAGTGCATAGCGTAAACACATAAAAGGTTCCGTGTTATATAGATCTCCACAAAAATACATAAGGCTCTCTATTGCATTTTTAGGCTGTACCTTTGGTCTATCTTGTGCAGTGTTCCTCATGTGGTACTTCAATTGGCGTCACTTGTGATTTGTTGCACTCTGCCGTCATCGGCATATCTAGCTCTGCAATCGATTGATACATATCATTGTGAGGCACCACAGTATCAGATGATAGCTTGCTACACATTGTTACGATGTCAGGTGATGGAACAGGACTTTGTCAGAGCGCAGCGTGTCTTATATTAATGGCATATTTGTCTCTAATACATTATTTCACACTCATTGCCGTTTCTGTTTATTGTTTCCTCAATCTCGCTCAAATCCGAGGCTAAAAAGCCACAGGAAGAGGCGAGATTGAGATGGATGAAGATAGTGATGATGCTAACTAAACTGCTATGATCCTACAATCGCTTCAATCTTAACTACTCATGATGCTATCATATATGAATTAGCCATGCTGGAGCTTCATACCGATTGAGCCTTGCACTATCACTACTCGAGCTCACGCAAGTACCATACATCAAGTATCAAGCTGCACTACGCGCGGATAGCACCAGATCTATAGCGATTGCTACCAGGATAATAATGCGTCGAGTGTCTTGACATGATATCTTATGCTGCTTGCGTCTGAGCCTAACAAATGGATGTTAAACCACACCACGATTGATTACACGCGCATATAAGATCATTTTATCCGCAGCGCTTCGCACTTGGTGTAGGTGTTCGTGCAAATATATCTAGATGAGTATCGTGCAACCACTCGCTTCTATTATGCACAAAAGACATGCATGTGCATTTTGGTACAGCAGTTAGCACATAAGACTCTGAATCTAACGGCTCGAGTTCAAACCTCTGCAAAGCATGATTTTTTCACCTGACCTTGAGCTAACTGACTACACTTTATATGCAATGCAAACTGGTTCTGTGTGTTAGCTGTTAAGATTGCACCGTAGAAATGACACCAAAGCTGTGTCGATGCATTGCGAGATAAATATATCTGCAAACTGCGCTCGCTTGACACAAAAGCATAAGCAACCATCTAGTCTGTTGCTTGCAAAGAATGTATGTCACGCAGAATAAATATATACAGCACATAAATACACATGTCA
Source organism: Eunapius fragilis (assembly GCA_963681505.1). Taxonomy (NCBI): domain Eukaryota; kingdom Metazoa; phylum Porifera; class Demospongiae; order Spongillida; family Spongillidae; genus Eunapius; species Eunapius fragilis. Next base: position 701,098 of record OY811971.1, on the reverse strand, counting down.
AATAGCACAACTATCGAGTTACGAGGAAACGATCGCGCGTGATAAACAAGACCACGAGTTACGATGTAGACTCACACCTGAGCAATATTTCAGGTTCAACCTGTGTGGCTTAAACATAGGCACCTTAAAGTGCATCGCAAAAGGACATGGTATAAAAACATATGCCTATAGCAAGGAGACAAAGAAGACACGTCTGAAGAATAAGTTTGAACTTATTGAAGAGCTCACAGATCTTGCTTTTCCACTACCACGAGATAAACAGAAACGGCAATGAGTGTGAAATAATGTATTAGAGACAAATATGCCATTAATATAAGACACGCTGCGCTCTGACAAAGTCCTGTTCCATCACCTGACATCGTAACAATGTGTAGCAAGCTATCATCTGATACTGTGGTGCCTCACAATGATATGTATCAATCGATTGCAGAGCTAGATATGCCGATGACGGCAGAGTGCAACAAATCACAAGTGACGCCAATTGAAGTACCACATGAGGAACACTGCACAAGATAGACCAAAGGTACAGCCTAAAAATGCAATAGAGAGCCTTATGTATTTTTGTGGAGATCTATATAACACGGAACCTTTTATGTGTTTACGCTATGCACTACTAAGCAAAAATCTTCCTACTATTCGCCTCTATGCTCAGGAACTTAAGATCAATCTGCGCAAGCCTGATGGAAAAGTAAAACACAAGCGCGAACTGACAAATGATATACTCTATGAAGCAAATCCCTGGCTATCCGCAATGTATCCTTTAAAAGATAAATCAAAGAGAGGACAGAAGGGTAATAATGGAACAATAACGTGTAAAATATATGATGACTCGTTCGATATACCACCTAGTATTTATCGCGATTGCGAAGGATGTAGTCTTAATGAGAAGGTTGTCAGCGCTGTGAACATATTCATGGCACGCAAATGATGAAACAAGATAGACAACCAGGTCCACAGCAAACACAATAATCAGATGTACCCTGCTTGCTGGTACTAAAGCAATAGTACGATCAAAGAAAAAAAAATGTATTAGAGACAAATATACCATTAATATAAGAACCTCTGCGCTCCGATTGAAATCTCTGTCTATTATTTGATATTGTAACAATGTATAGCGAGCTATCAACAGGTATTGATGTGTCTCACGGGGATGAATCCCAGGAGTCATACGATAAGTACCAAGCGATAGCTGAACTGGATAGGATGATGACAGACCTCAATGCAAGCCAACCAATGATTCCCAATGAAGAGCAACCGACTGAATCCTATGCACAACCAGATTGTAGTGATAGCTCGGACTCAGATAAATCGAATGATGTCTGTGACAAGTCAAATGATATGGATTCGTTCATGGCCCTCCGTGATGAACTTTGCTCCACAACTCTTCCTCAGTTATATATCTATGCAAGATCACGCTTTGGATATCTATTCACAACGCAAGAAAAAGGGAAGAAACCAAAGAATACACTAATAAATGACATACTTCGCATGATGCATCCTGCACTGGCAGAGAAGTATCCTGTAATGAATAAATCGAGGAGAGCGAGCAAACCAAGAACACAACGCAGTGATGGTGATAGCAGTGATGATGATAGCTATCCTGAACTGGCACGAAATAGTGCTATCCAGCAGTACGCAACCAGAACTGATGTGTCTACACACCACAATCCAACTCTTTATGAGCAACTATCTGACAGCTTAAACAAGATGAAACTAGTCCATATAAGGCGCGTTGCAAAGGATAGAGGTATAAAGACACATATATACAACAACAAGACAAAGAAGACACACACGAAATGTTCCGGAGAACTGATACATGAGATACTTGCTAATTTTATAGAGCAAGGACAGTAGATATATCAAAAGATGAGTAAAATCGACAACACACTCTACTGATGATAGCTAACAGCTGTAGTTAATTTAGTTTTTCTGTGTCTTAAAACCAATTAGAGACTGCATTTGTATTATGATAATCACCACACCCTGAATCATGGCAAGTGTTGATGAATACATCAAGTCTATTGGTCTTACCAGTGAAGAGCAAGCTAAGCTACTCAGCATCAAGTCACGCGGTGTAACTATAGACCAGCTAGCTACGATACTCAACCGAGGACAGAAGGAGAAACAGCCACCTGATCCGGATAAACCACTGATTCAACTGCTTGAACAGGATAATGATGCTAGCGCTCTGCCTGAGCCATTAAAACCAACGAGAGCTCCTCCAGATCCAGATGTTAAGCCTGAAAGAAAACCTCGGATAGCAACCGAGAGTATATATGCTGAACGCAAAAGGAAGATGCATGAAAACGCGGCCCATGAGTTCTCTCCATTGTTTAGCAATACCGCATTTAACTCAACCATACCAAAGTATACTAAATATGGACCAATAATTGTACCTATCAGACCTGGAGTTCAATCCTATAGAGATGAAACATTACAACAACACAGAGCTCGATCAACTAAAAAAGTACTCGATAAAGTTCGCAAGCACCATGTTGATAGCGTAGAGAAGTTTAAGAGAGGTGATGCACCTGATGCACCTGATTTCCACGACAGTAGCGGTATGTTATCTACGTCTATGCCAGGGTTGTCAACTGAGTTTGTACCACATAAGTCATTTGCTAAATATCTTAATGTGTATAAGATGACACCATTTGCTGGATATGAAGGACATGTTAGCCCACCAGGTGTTATACCTGACATGATAGAGTTCACCACTCATTTCATGCGCAATGCAAAACCAGTGCTGAAGAATTTCCTAGAAGATAAATTAACTGAGGCATCACTCAAAGGTAAAGCATACAAAGTAAGGATATCTGTGCAGTTCGTTGAGGGCACAGAACTATCTGCCTCACAAAAGGATGAAATTGCAGCTGGTGTTGGTATTAAACCTGTTAACTACAAGGGTGCATTATATGCAGCGGTAGAAGATATCTACTTAAATGGGTTGCAACATGTTCTATTGCAATCATCCGATGTAGAGCGAATAATACTGGAATCGTACAAACACATAGCTAAACAAGGAGACCTACCAAAAATATGGGAAGATCCATTCTATGTTGATGGTGATCCAGTGTATGGATATGATGAAATCGATGATAATGAGAATAATGATGAGAATAATGATAACCCCAACAACAGCGAGGCACAACCAAAGGTGAAATCTTCTATCTTAAAATATCTTATCGACTGTAAGTTCATGGTTGTGTCACTTAGTGAATTTTCATATAACAAGGAGAAAGCTGGTACATATATCAAGACGCCTGACGGTGTGCCAAACAAGTCTGTAATAAACATAAACGCAGGTGCTACAGATCAGCGATGCTTACTATGGTGTATGATAGCTAATGATCACCCTGAAATCGATCACACACGTGCGTGTAAATACAACCCATACAAATCCTGCTTAACACCCGAGCTGCCAAACGGTGGTTATAATATGGATGGCATAACATACCCAGTTCCATGTGATGCGAGAACATTTGCTAGAATAGAGAGACAAAACCCTGGCTTGTCCATATGCGTGTATAGTATAACAGATAAGCTACCCTTCCCAAAGATTATATCAAAAGTGCCTGCATCTCTCGTACAGAAGGAACTAAACTTACTGTATATATCCAATGATCATGGCAACACTCACTATGCATTGATATATGATTTTAACACATTTATGTTCCGCCACAATAGTTGCAAAGCACGCAAATATGCATGTAGAAGATGTATGCATGTGTTCGTTCGAGATGATTTACTGCAACAACATAAACCATACTGCACACAGCATTCTGCACAAGCTCTCAAACTTCCAGAAGAGGGTAAGAATAAACTGAGATTCACAAACTTCCAGCACATGGAACCTTCTCCTTATGTGATATACATGTATGCAGACTTCGAAGCATTCAACATTGAGTGCGGTTACGATACTAAAGGTGGTAAAGTCGCAGACCAAGTTGCAAAAAGCTTCGCATATGTTGTAGTACGATCCGATGGTGCTATGGTAAAAGAGATATTATACAGAGGAGAGCCCGGTGATAACATACCAAGGTTATTTGTTGAGTCTCTGGTGAAAACCAAGGCTTTAATAACTGACCTGCTGATAAAATCCTCTTCGATACCCATGAAGCTATCGCCTGATGAATGGCAATCATTTGAGAGTGCAACACATTGCTATATATGCGGTAAAGAGTTCCCATATGGTAATGCCAAATTCACTGAAGCTAAGCTGGAAACAAATACTGAATCCATACCCGATGACACGGAACACAAACAAGTAAGTAATGATGATCTTACCACAGAGAACTTTATGGAAATGTTGGATGATCTACTAGTCGAACTTCATGACCCCAAGAATGTTACAAAGGTAAAAAAAAAAAAGGAGAATAAACGACGCAAGGATTTAAACGAATTAGGGCGGTTCTATAATAGGAGAGATCATGATCATGTAACTGGTAAATTCCGCGGTGCGGCACACATGGCATGTAACTCGCGTCTCAAGGTTCATCCAAATAAGACACCTATACCAGTAGTATTTCACAACCTGCAGGGATACGATGGACACCTAGTAATACAAGGATTGCACAACTACAATGAAATAGATCCAGATGCAAAAATACACTGCATACCACATAACATGGAGAAGTATATGTCATTCACTGTGTAGGTAGGTTAAAATTCATAGACAGTTATAACTTCTTGAAATACTCGCTCGATAAACTGGCTAGCTTGTTGTCTGATGATGAGCTAATTATTACCAAACTTGACACACTCCCCGAAGACATACCGCTTCTGCGCAAAAAGGGTGTGTACCCGTATGAGTATATGGATGGTTATGATGTTTTCAGAGAGACGGAACTTCCACCTAAAGGGGACTTCTTTAGTAGACTAACAAATGCTCACATCACAGATCAAGAATATGAACACGCAAAGAATATATGGTCAGGCTTCGAGTGTTCCAATATGGGCGACTACCATGATCTATACCTGCAAACAGATGTACGTATACTTGCAGATGTATTCCAGTCCTTCAGAGCAAACAGCATGAAAAATTATGGACTCGATCCTTGTAATTATGTAAGCGTGCCGTCCTTAGCTTGGGATGCATTATTGAAAACATCCAAGGTAGAACTAGATCTGCTAACAGATATGAGTATGTACGATATGATAGAATCTTCGAAGAGAGGAGGTATAAGCATGGTAAGTAAGAGATACTCCGAGGCTAACAACCCGATGTGCTCTGACAGATATGACAGTTCAAAACCAAACAAGTGGCTAATGTATCTCGATGCAAATAACTTGTATGGCTGGGCAATGTCTCAGAGCTTACCAATAAGTGATTTCAAATGGGTGACAATAGACAACACAACACTTGATACAATATTGAGCTGTCCTGAAGATTCTGAGGTTGGCTATATTGTTGAGGTAGATATGGATTATCCATCCGAGTTGCATCGCTTGCACAACGATTATCCCCTCGCACCAGAGCCATTAACTGTAACGGAGAAATCACTTAGCCCATATCAGAAACAACTACTAGAGCATCTAGGACATCAGTACTATCCGTGTCGCAAATTAATACCTAATCTGATGAATAAGAGGAACTATGTCACTCACTATCGCAATCTGCAGTACTATGTAAAACAAGGACTTGTTATCACCAACTTGAGCAGAGTTGTAAGCTTTAGGCAGAGCGCATGGATGTCTGGATACATCTCATTGAATACAGAGCTGCGTAAAAAGGCAAAGACTGATCTAGAAAAGGAGTTCTATAAACTGATGAATAACTCGGTCTATGGTAAAACAATGGAAAATGTTCGCAATAGGATGAAGATAGATCTGATAACAGATGATGTTAACCCTGAGAGATTGCGCAGACTAATAGCAGATGTCAACTATAAAGGATTCCATGATTTCGGCTGTGGTGTTGCCGCAATACATAGACACCAGAAACGCCTGATACTTAATAAACCTATAGCAGTTGGAACCTGTGTTCTAGATCTTAGTAAACTGCTAATGTATAACTTCTGGTATGGTGAGATTAAATCCAAGTATGGAAAGAGAGCGCAACTCTGTTACACTGATACCGATTCGCTGTTGTTTGAAGTTGTCACACCAGATGTGTATGCAGATATGGCTGCTTCATCACACTTGTACGACTTGGGTGATTACCCAAAGGATCATCCTCTCCATTCTGATGAGAACAAAAAGGTACTAGGTAAGATGAAGGATGAAATGAATGGTGTTCCATTATTGGAGTTTATTGGATTGCGTCCAAAGATGTATAGCTTACTAGACTTGCACATGCATGAGAAAAAGAGAGCAAAAGGCGTGCCATCCAGTATAGTACGCGACACTGCATTCAACCATGAACTTTATCGAGAATCATTATTCAAAGAGATTGAAACCGAACACAGCTCATATGCGATTAGATCTAAGAACCATCAACTTGGTCTCTATGCCATCACAAAGAAGACACTGTGCCCCTTCGATTCGAAAAAGTATATATGTAAAGACAAGGTCCGGATGTTCTCGTATGGCTATAACCCGGTGAAAAAACATAGTATATAATGTATTAGAGATCTGGTAACAATTAATAATAGACTGAGGCCGCGCGTGTGTAAAACATAAATAGGCTCGACATGGATACGCTTCCAGCCGATAGTAACAATGATACTCGAGACACCAGTTCGATAAAACGCACGAAGTTTCAACAAGTTCTAGATGAGATCAAGAGGAGACAGTTAGAATTCAATGGTACACCACTTGACATAGAACTAATCCAAGAAGCGACAAATCAAAAACTACATGGTGACAAACTTGATAGAGTGTTTGACGATCCAAGGATACAACTAAAGGTAAGAGGCGTACTTGGACCAGACTTCTGTAACGATATGGGTGCAAACACTCGATATAACGAAATACCTGTTGTGCAAAACAAAGTGCCCGATAATGATACTGAACGTGTTGCCACAGATATAACAGAACAGAAACGTGCGTTCAGAGACTGTGTACTTAAGATAATTGGCTCGCATTAATCACAGGACAACGAGATGAACCACCACGCCCTTGCTTGTTTAACACCCGACGATCATACTATTGTACAGATCATTGCTGCCCTCAAGAAGGTACATGGATGGAAAGGTAAGACAACTGACGCATCATGGATTAAAGCAAGGCTTGGTACATTGAAGCCACCTACCATAACACATGGGATGCTAAACACCGCTTGCAATATTTACGGCAGTATTGTCTCCATTGGATTGCCTAACGAGACAATATCTTGGAGTTCCTTCAACTATAGTGCTTCAGTTGAACGAGTCTTCAGTGGAGTTGGACTGACATTTGCCGATCTTCGCAAAACCATGAAGGATTCTACACTTAAATCAATTTTTTTGGATCAAATACAACTTGTAAAATTCATGCATGCAGCTGCAGCTTGCGTGATTGCTTGCATAGAGATATGTGTATACATCTATATCTGACGGTTTATTTGTAATAAATACTGCAAAAAGAAGCATCATTACCATTCAGTAAGAAAGCTTATCGTTATAAGTTTATTATCGATAACGAAGAGAAATTTCAGTACACAATCGATAAGAGGTATTTACTTACTGATAAGCTCAAAACCATACCGATAATTGACCCTACCTTTATCCTTGTGATGGGACTGGATGTCACGTGAAGATTCATTAATAGTTTAATTAATATCGAGGTGCACGTGTATTGAGTGTGGACTAGATTGGTGTTGTATTGGAACACATCCTTCATATATGTTACAATCCTGTCCGCAGCCGATTGAGAATTCGATTTGTCTGATTGTTGTAGTTTGATTGAATACACAGGTCTTGTTAGTTACCGTGCGTTCCGATTGAGGCCGGATGCCGCAAATTCGCCGCAACAATTAAATTGCACGTTCGGGGCGGTTGCCGCGAATTCGCGGCAGCTCATATACTTTTACGTTAATACGATAGTGTATAAAGTACAGGTTGTTGAAGGAGTAATAAATCGTGTCAGTCAGTTCTACAGTGTTGTGGGTATTGTACAAATCAATCTTTTGTGGCTCTTGTCGGGCGTTATCGAGGTAAACACGGCTACTAAGTTTCGCTGTATTTTGCTACTCCCCCCCCCCCCCCCCTCGAAATAAACATAATTATTACAAATACGACAATGGCAACACGGCGATGGACTTTCAGTGCTGAGGAGGTGGAAGTCATGCTAGATGATTCAGAGTTGCTCAGCGGGGCTAAACGGCGACGAGAGTTTGATATGGACGAGGAGGTATAGATGCAGAGTTGTCAAGTGATGAAGAGATCAAGGAGCCAAACATGACAGTGAACGGAGCTGGGTTGGTTCTGAAACTTACACACAGTTGTGTACACCCGTTCCTGTACTATTCAGTTTATTATCGAACTACTAGGCTTGCTATTGTGGGTTTGTACTAAATCTGCGGACAAGGTAAACAAGCACCGATAAAAGCCAATTGATAACACATAAAGAGAATGGCGAAGTGCTCGCGCAGGATGAACCGCGAAGACGTTATAGAACTTCTTGACAAGGATGACAATGCCCTTGAGAGCTATTGTAGTGACCCTGACGAGCCTGCTATGTCAGGGAGTGATGATGAATTCAGCGACCTTGAACAGGAAAATGAGGATGGTAAACTCTTTGAATATGCAATACATACAACATACCATACATGTAGATGCAGAGTGCATTGTTGAACGCAAAAGGAAGCACAGACCAGACAATGACATTGATAGCAGTGGTAGGAGCCAGTATATGGCATACGTTCAACATCGGTGTGACATAGCATTCATTTAGATGATGAGTTGTTGCCATTTCAAATTGCTACCTGTGGTTGGAAGAAATACATAGGTATTCCCTCAACACCCCCAGCGCACACACATAACTATGTAAACTTCCCCCACAGCACCTTCAGCGCACAGCCATAGGTATGCACACACACCCTCAACACCCTCAGTGAACACATCCCCTTCAACAACCTCAGTGAACACATCCCCTTCAACACCCCCAGGGCACACACCCCTCAACACCCCCACCCCAGCGCACACATCCCCCTCAACACCCCCAGCGCACACATCCCCCTCAACACCCTCAGTGAACACATCCCCCTCAACACCCCTGCACACACATCCCCCTCAACACACTCAGTGCACACATCTCCCTCAACACCCCCAGCGCACTCATCCCCGTCAACACCCCCAGCGCACACATCCCCCTCAACACCCCCAGTGCAAAAACATCTCCCTCAACACCCCCAGCGCACTCGTCCCGGTCAACACCCCCAGCGCACATCCATAGGTATGTACACATACCCCTCAATACCCCCAGTACACACCCATAGGTATGTAGACACCCCCCTCAACACCCCCAGCACACAGGTATGCACACCCCCCCCCCCCTCAACACCCCCAGCGCACAGGTATGCACACACACCCCCTCAACACCCCAAGTGCACACCCATAGGTATTCACACATCCCGTTCGACACCCCCAATGCTCAAATCTCCTTCAATACCCCCAGCGCACACCAATAGGTATTCACACATCTCCCTCAAAACCTCCAGCGCACATCCCCTCAATACCCTCAGCGCACACTCCCCCTCAACACCCCAGCACACACATCCCCCTCAACCCCCCAGAGCACACATCTCCCTCAACACCCCAGCACACACATCCTCCTCAACACCCCAGCACACACATCCACCTCAACACCCCAGCACACACACCCCCCTCAACACCCCCAGCACACACATCCCCCTCAACACCCCAGCACACACATCCACCTCAACACCCCAGCACACACATGAACCTCAACACCCCAGCGCACACATCCACCTCAACACTCCAGCGCACACATCCCCCTCAACACCCCAGCACACACATCCCCTTCAACACCCCCAGCACACACATCCCCCTCAACACCCCAGCGCACACATCCACCTCAGCACCCCAGCGCACACATCCACCTCAACACCCCAGCACACACATCCCCCTCAACACCCCCAGCACACACATCCCCCTCAACACCCCAGCGCACAACCATAGCAATGCACACATACATCTCAACACCCCTATCCATAGCAATGAACTTGACACTCTAACGTATAGAATTATCCTTCAACGGCACGTAATGGTGTTCTGGTGTACTTACCACCCCAAAGTACTTGCTTACAAACTACTTGCTTACCACTGATAATTTGAATTACAAGTCTCCACCTGCCAGTCACAGGGTGCGTCTCATTAGCTTCATCGATGCGCTTGACAACTTCCATACGTGGCAACCCTATTGGCATCAAAGCACATATACGCAAGACAAAGTAAAACCGTACTCTACAAGAGTACAGAACAAGCTGTTGTGGCGGTAGCATCTTCCACGGCACTAAATAGAATTATCATGCTCGGATGTTTATGACAACGCACCCTTCCCCCATGTTGTCGAGAGAAAAAAAAAGGTATGATAACATGGCGATGCAGATCAGTGCGTATCTTTCTTCACTTCCGTGAAAGCCTCAAAAACGCTACACTGAGAAGCTGAAAATCAGTGGAGTTACTCTTCCAGACCCTTATAGAATTGATCAAGGGCTTTGGATCGAAGATGTAACAAGATGCATGGCCCACGTTGGAGTTTGGTGACCTGTACTCCTATTTAGTGGATTCCATTCTTGCAGGGCGTACAAGTCCTTAGAGGCGTATAACTACTTCTTTAATGGGTATGTCCGCACAGTTTTTTATTACGATGGCAGTAGTACTGGAACCAGTGGCTATAGCTCCCGGTTTTGCATTCTAAAAGCTAAAGTGAACCCCAGCCAAAGAGCTATAGATAATCCAAACGAAGCATGGATCATCCATCATCAATCGTAAAAACAGCTTTGTGGAAATTGCACAATGCTCTTGCATGGCTGGGTAAGTCATTTTGCATGCCAAAGAATGTCATGCAAGCTTAAAAAACATGATGGATGATGGATATGTTTGCCCTTACAGGTTAGGTGAAGTTTACAGCCATGTTGCTGCTTTGCTTTTCAAGATTGAAGTTGCTTGTTGGTTAGTTACAACAATCCATCTTGCACATCTAGGCCATGTATTCGGAACCAGAGTTACGTTGATAAGGTAGAGTAACAAGCTAGTTGATCATCATGCAAGCAGCATTTATTATGGTGCAATTCTTTTGCATTACTCTATACAATTATAGGTACGGCCAGCAATGGTAATTGACATCGATTTTGTGAAACCATTCCTATAGTAAAGATGCTGGTCAAGATCAAACAACATCCAGTACATTACATTTCCAGTCCAGTTTTTTTGCATCACATGCCACTGATATATCGATGCTTTCATAGGTATCACTTTTACAGTCTCTCCATGAAGTCATCCTTGATGCTTGCATATCTCTTGTATTCCACTCTCTTCTTCCAATGCAGATGACATTCGTACCTCTTAACTAGATCTAACTGCAATCACAGCCACAGCACAATCATCGTTACCGACTTGTAGTTTTTAGTTCAGCAAAAGTGTTGTCAACTTCTGCAGCTGGTCCATCATGACAGCAGGTAGCACCATTGATCAGCAAGTTACCTGACACACCAATCAAACTGTTTAATACTCTGTTTACTAATCGCCAATCATATGAAGAAATGGCACAACAAGTTTGGTAGCACAAAGCTATCTAATGAAGGTGCTGAGATGATTGAAAGCATACAAAGCTACAGCGAGAACGCATGGAATGGCACCACCAACGAAGAGGGCACTTGACTGCATCACTTTTTCATGATGTCTTTAGGCATTAACAAGGGAATGCTGTTTTGTTGGTTTAAAGGCATTTGAAACCAAATGATCTAACTATACTACCTGCTATCAACTGGGGTATTGCTAGTGAAAGCAAGGCAAGAGACATTTATACACAAAAGATGGCTTCTACTCATACAAAATTTGAATGTCGCACTTCTGGACTATTAGTGAATCCTGCATATCCATATTTTGGTGCCAGTCCAGGTTGATGTTACACTTTGTGGTTGTTGTGGTGAAGGAATTGTCCATACTCAATCAAAGACCATGACCCAAACACGAAACCAAAGTTCTTTCTAAAGCAACATGGACTATGCACCACACACAAATACTATACACAGGTTCAAGGTCAGCTAAACATATGTGATAAACAATTCTGTGATATTGTTGTGTGGACAACGAAAGGACTGTTAATTCAACATATATAGAGAGACAAATGCTTTTGGGAAAAGATTTCTCCAAAACTGTCAGTGTTTTATGTGACACACTATTTGCCAAGATGTTTAGAAGAGAGTGTTCTTCACCATAGTGATGATAAATTCTGTTTCTGCCAAAACATCGAACATGGTGAAATGGTGTTATGTGATAACCCAACATGTACCATACAATGGTACCATTTTTCATGTGTGGGGCTGCTATTCCCTCCCAAGGGTGAGTGGTGCTCTTCAAGATGTAATGTTGCAAAGTATATGTAATTGTACGCTAGTTGTAAATTGATGAACATACCATGCATGAGTATGTACATGATTCAAGTTACACTAAACAAGAATGAAGATTCGATAAGGCAGCACATGTGATAAGTATTATTCAACAGTAGCATAACTAACATCGGTAGATGTTTTACGATAGAAACTGGTAGTGTTGAACTTAGTATACTATAATTCTATAATCTTCCAATGGATCTTTCTGTGTGTAACGTAATCGTGAGAGCTGCCTAGAGCTTTCAACTTCTGCTTGAGACAATTGATCGTTTCCCTTTGTAAAGGATGGAATTGAAAGGGATGCACCACACAGTGCAAGTTTATCAGCAATATCAAATCCCTATCAGCAAGAACCATGTCACCTGTCGCAAAAAAACCACATTCAGTTGTAAGGCGCTTATCAGATACCCATCCACTCTAAACACACAAGAGTTCCTTTTGGATTGATTGCTAAGAAGAAATTGACCGTATTGTGCCCTTTGTATGAAGAATAGGTTTGAGATCTGGCATCTAGTGATCATGGACGTTGGATAAAAATTTCAGAGCAATCTATAATGCATATTGCTCATGTAAAGGCAGGCTTGAACATTCTGGCAAATATCGGCAAACAATCTCTCTGTCTGGCCATACTAGAAAAAAATTTGTTGAAATAACGTATTCTTAAATGGTTAAAACAATTGAAACTGAGGTAACAGTTTAAAATGTTGTTTTAACAGTATTAACAGTCATTGAAATAATTATTAACCTGTTGTTAAAAGTACAGCTTTTTTAAACGACAATTTTAACTTTATACCTAGGTTGTTGATATAACGATTAGTTTAAATGACCATAATTATTGTACATTTGAGCTTTTTAAAAAAATTACTTTAACTTTACAGGTAATTGATATAATAAATAAAGGATTAGTTATAATGACTAGAATTATTGTAAATTTCATAAGTAATTTTACCTTGATGGTTAATTGATATAATAAATAAAGGATCAGTTAAAATGACTACAATAATTGTACATTTGAGCTTTTTAATAAGCAATTTTAACTTTACAGGTAGTTGATATAATAAAGGATTAGTTAAAGATAACTATATTTAATGTAAGTTTCATTTTAACTTTGCATCTGGATAGTTGATATAACAAAGGATTGGTCAAGATAAGAATAATTGTGCCATTTGATTTATTTAAAGTACCCATTTTGACAAATTTGCTGTCGAGTAAATTGTTTTAGCTTTTATATTTAAACCCCATGCACAGCATAATGTTACATCAGACAAGTATGCAAATGAAATAATCAAGCACAAAATCAGCAGCATAAAGTACATATAGTAAAGTCAGTCAGCTAGTCACATATTTCATTATGTCACTGCTTGATGTCAGATATGTTGCAGTTTTTTTTGTTTCTTGAGGAAGCTTGAACACAAATTCTTGAAGAAATAGACAAAGCTCTTAAAGGGACTTGCAATGCTTTAAATTGAATACATAGTGAGAAGCAAACCACAAGCACATCCCCGTGACAAATGTTGATGTTTCACACAAGACGATGCCTTCAACGATGATGTAAAAGGCTATCCAAATGCTACAAACCATGGGGCTGTCATCTTAGCACGATGCACTACAAGCTCATCAGGATTATCTGTTACTACCATATGATCAAGGTAACCATAACACCATCGCTGCCACGTTGTTACATTGCCATAACACGATAATTTATCTCCATGTATGTCAACAAAAAAATGATGACCTGTCAGGAGTTATATATGTTCCTAAAACTTATTGTGCACTAATTAATCCCTTTGATCCCTGAACTCATATGAGTGTGACAAATGCAAGTAATCTTGCATTCAATGTGCTAATTGCATGTTACACAGTATTGTTGCTGCCAACTGACGATTGATGCCTAATGGCATCCTCATGGTGGTACATTTATCTACTGTGGTGTCCAGAAATAAACTTCTGCCAGTTGACATCTTTTTTTACATTTGATGGTGCATGCTCGTTGTACAGGTCCAAACCTTGGCCTGAAATTGCCATACAAGCTCGAGGGGTGGGGGGGGGGGGGGGGGGGGGGCAAAGAAATCTGTATGGACTGGACCCCATCGTCCAATACTGTAGAGCTTGAAGAGAGGATTACAAATCTGCTTTTAAAATAAAAATCTGACTTAAGAGAAAAAACATACGTGGGATTTAAAATAGAGGGCGTAGGGGGTACCACCCTACGCCCCTTACATTTTATTGCTTTTTTTTTTCGCTTCAGATTCACATGGGAGTCACACCGATCGATTCCTCGCAGTGAAAGTATCTCATTAGCACCCAAGTGCAATTTTTAGACCCTCGTTAAAATCTAGAACGATGTAGTTAACGTTTTAACCCGGCCGTTTCCGAGATACGTGTGGTGGGTTTAATTACTGGGTTAAAACATGCTCAAGGTTTTAGCGAGTGTTTACACGTTGTACTTCGGTCCTAACAACCTACTTTCACTTCGGTGAATCGATCTATGTCAATCCCATGTGAATCTGAAGCGAAACAAAAAAGATAGAAAAATGTAGGGGGCATAGGGTGGTACCCCCTACACCCTCGTTTTTATATCTCTCGTATGTTTTTTCTCTTAAATCAGATTTTTATTTTAAAAGCAGATTTAGAATCCTCTCTTCAAGCTTTACAGTATTGGACGATGGGGTCCATACAGATTTCTTTGCCCCCCCCCCCCCCCCCCCCCCCCCCCCCCATCGTACAAGCTATACTTATTTTTCTCTGGTCACAAGTCAGAGCGTCAAGTGAAGCAACGATTGAGATATGCAGGAGAGCATATTGAATTGCTTCACGTTGATGCTCTGAATTGGGACTAGAGAAAATAATTGTTGCTTAGCAATTTTGGGCCAAGCTCCAAAGGACCTGTACAACAAGCATGCATGCACTGTCACTGGAAAATTGGTCCGCGGTAATTTTGGTCCGGGACCAAAATTATCGCTGAAAATTTTGGTCCGCCCGGACCAAACTTACCAGAAATCATGGTCCGAGCTGAAAATTTTGGTCCGGATGTTGGAAGTAGCCCTACAGCCGGTTTATAGAGGCTTCACGTAGCCAGACACAGTAGTTTGATATCGTAGTGTATGCTAGCTGTATACACGAGGGCATGATGGCCGGGCGAAGCGCCAAATGGATAAACCAGTTTGTACATATACTCCAGCTCTAGCTGTGTTATGGAGCTGTTGCGGGTGATCGATTCATAGATATTTGTAACGAGGTTTGCGGCCCGTTTGCGTTGCATCGGGCGCCTATAGTTTCCCCCTGTGACGAAGCAGAGTTCTGAACAAGATGTCAGCTGAGGAATTAATTATTTTATGAAATCCATCAGGAATTAGGTCCGGTCTGACAAACTGCGCAGCTGGGATCCGGCCAGGCAGGTCTGCAGCCGTGAATATCACTGTTTATGACGTGTACATGAATTGTAAAAAACAAGTGGGAACTGGTCCGATCGCGACCGGAAGGCCAATCCGCTAACCTGGGGCGCGCAGAACCCGGCCTACTGTTCCGTAGCCTTCGTAGCTTAGAAAAGCAGCTACCCTACTATTCACCCACTAGCTGAGTTCAGGGTTTAGAGTTGTGTTTGAGATGATTCGTCTGTTTTACATGTAAACATGGAGGGCCCGGACCAATTTTTACTTACCCGGACCAAAATTTCCAGATAATATTGGTCCGCCCGGACCAATTTTTTCCAAAAATTTTGGTCCGGGACCATAATTTTCGGCGGACCAAAATTTTCGTGACAGCACCATCAAATTTAAAGGGAATTTAAACTGGTAAAACTTCATTTTCTGCACATCATGGTAGACAAATGTACCCCATGTAGGAAGACACCTGGTACATTATTTAACACAATCATGCATAGGTATACGACATTCTAGATTACGCTTCACAATTACAATTAGATATTATGTACATGTGCAATACCTATACCTTGCATTTCTCAAATGCTACTTAAGGCAATAGGATCTTCCTTGAATTTTGTGTCTTTCTATTCCAAGATGTTTTACCAGTAGAGTGAAGTCGCAGAGGTCATCCTCCTCATCATCTACAAAAAGAAGAACTGGTTAGTGTATGTAAACACAAATACACGTTCACACTGCAACTATGCTGATGGCCCATAAAGGCAAAAAGTGGTCCATACATGTGAGCAAACACATCAAACAACATGCAAAAATGTATTTGTGAACATCTTAATTTGCCTTCAACGTATCACTGACATTCCTGTCAAAGATTCAGAGAATTTAGGGACAGCTGGAACAATATTCCTTCACTTCTCCATAGCCTTCTTCTTAATCAAGTCTTTATTGTCTGTTATCAGGTCCAGCTCAGACTCAAGCTGCAAAATAGAAGAAATTTGACCATACATTATGTATAGAATCCAGACACCTTTCAACCAATGTCCCCCATTCCGATGCTAGCCTAGAAAAAGTCAACTGCCAATTTAGTGGGCCTGAAAATGGAATACAAATACAAAGGTGCCAAATATGTACTTTGCTCCTATACAAACTCTCTCACATTCCTATTAGAAATAGTCGCTTACACAGCTTCCTCATCTCTTTGACTACTTGTAAAGCATAAATTGTAATTAGAGAACACAATTTATTTCTAGGAATCAGTAGCATGCAGCTCATCAGTATGACTTGAAGCTGATAATCAGAAACAACTTCAGTAACAGTTACAACTATTAATAGATACAATAAGGCAAGCACACTTGTGATTAATGTGTTGACATGGATATAGTAAGCGTGAGTCATAGACTGACACTTGAAGTCACTAATAATGAGAAGGGAGAGCCCATGTGAATACTATTGAGAAGGTTGAAGTATTCCTTATTATGCAATAAAGGTGAGGTACATATTGCGTGCATAAAATAAAGCAGTGATGGCTGAAGTTGTGGCAAAGAGACGTGTTGAGTAGTACAGAATGTGTGCTATTTTAACAATTAACTCTTTATTATTGCACGTCCAGACTGAACCCATTGGCCAAGGTTTGAGGTGTAACTGGCACGCATGTGCGGCATAGTGTTTGGTGAGTTGATATGGCACCACCCACTTGCACCGTGCCATATCCTACCCAGAATTCACATCATCCATAGAGAAAAGGGAGTTTAAAAAAAAAAGAAAATCTCACTGGCAGCTGAACGTACTAATGCACACGCCCAAGCCTTGCACATGCACACTATAACCAACCATTACATCCTTAATGACATGCAGCAAGCAGCTAGTTAACTCAGTTTAAGTACCTCAAACTGTATTAAGAATGCAGGTGTGGCACAGTTATTGCGTAGAAACTGAAAAATGTGGGTTGCCATGGTTGCCACACATTGAGCAGTGACATGTGGGTTGCTATGGTTACTATAAGGCTTAGTTACCTCTCTGATATATATCACTGTGGATGCCATGGTTGCGACACCTTGGAGCCAATGACTGTTGTGACTACCTCACCAACACATCACTGGTTGCTATGGTCACACACATGGAGCTAATGACCTACACCACTGTGGATAGGCAATAAAACATGGTCTACCTTGCAAACACGTAGAACTGTGGGGTCTATGAAGACTACTATGATATAGTAAACAGTTGTATATGTACTAAACAGTAATGTGTACTGTGCAATAACATTAACTTTGATCAAGTGGGTAATGTGCTCTGTAAGCTGCAATCAAGAACTTGGGCTATACTTCAATTTCACATTCTCTTATTATCGTGTACTTCGTGCATAAATTCCACGTAAATATTTAACGTCGTTGTAAACGCTTGATTCAACACTATGACAGAAACTAGAAGGTAAAGTAATAAGCTTAACTGAGCGGTACTTAGTAAGGTTAGTTGGTTTCGCTTGGGCGTATAACTCATTTCAAACCAACTGATTATACTTTCCAACCTTATATACGCGGATCGCGAGCCGTTTCTGGGTGCGTGCAAACGACGCGTTAATTCTTTAGTCCTGTAAATACTAAACTGACATTGACTAGTTCTACCATGTAACTAACGCTTACACGCTTACCGAGCGCTTCAACCAGTGCAGCTTCTTAATGACGCCAATCCTTTGTCTCAGTGTTCTCAATTCCTGGTCATTAAGTTCCTGAGAAGATAGCCCATCTATATTCTCGTCTGCATAATCATAGTTATAGCAAGCTTATAAAATAAAATTACACACCAAACATATCGAACAAGCCCCTTGGCAACTGTCTAAGCATGAATTTGTACAGCAGAGTAGCTTTAACTACCTTCAAATTTTATGCAGACACTGCCGTCCATGCCATTATCTTTAAGGTAGGCAGATAACAGGGTTGCCGAAGGCCGGCCGACCTTTCAGGCCGGACCTTCTGGCCTGACCTTCAGGCCGGAACCCGGCCTGAAAGGCCACTTATTAAAGATGTAATTAGATTATTAAACAATATTATCTCAAGATTATATACAATCACTGTGAATTAATCAGTCACACGATATGCCGCATACATCAGTAAGTTGCGCAGATGAACCAGATCGCCGAGACCGGTCCAGACGTAACTAATCTAACAGTTCCGCACCCATGCATTGTGCTTAAGCATTATACACGCCTCCAGTCGCTGGGGAAGAAGATTCCATCTTTGACGCTGTTGAATAAGCTTGGCTCTAGAAAATACCAGCTCAGATGGTGCAGATGAGGCCAAGCTAGTACTTTCTTGCAAGCTTACAAATTCTTGGAAAACGCGAGTCGTGCAATTCCCACCATGCAAGCAGATCAATGCATAGATAGTTCTATCTATGATCTATAGGAGAAGTAGCATTCACTTGTCGTGTTTCGGGAACTGAAAGCCAAGCATCAAACTCATCCTTAACTTCTCTACGTATATATATCGTTCGACAAAGGGCTTGTGGCAGCGGTTTCACCAAGCTTTGTCAGCAAACCCTTCATATCCTCTCTTTTCGTGACATTTGTACAATTTGAAATGTGCCCACACCACGGAGGGTTGTTTGCGTCGTTGCGGGTACCTGATAAGCTCATCAGTGTTATAAACCCAGCGGTCTGGGTTTATAGGAGACACAAGCTTATGGGATATATCTGCTACAGAGGAGCCACCAGTCCCACCACAATCACCTGAAGCTGTATTCGTAGCGCTAGTGACGGCGCTAACGAATGAATAAACGTCACGCGCGTCACGTGTACTTGTCTCTTAAATTAATGGTTAATAATTTTAACATCAAATTTAATAACTGTATCTTTCGGGTCGACCTTTCAGGCCACGGGCCGGAGCCCTGGCCTGACCTTCAGGTCACAGGCCGGACCCTGGCCTGACTTTCGGCAACCCTGGCAGATAACTCCTCAGTCCACAGTTTTTTTCTCGAACTGTTTTTTCGTTATGGCGCTGCTAGCATCCGTTACAAGTGATCACACTACAAAACTGCTTCAGATAGACAGAACACAAAGGAAAGGGACGATGCCAATCTACTATTACAGGACCCACTACCACGTGAGGTGGGCTTTATTTAAAAAATAATTTGTTATTTTACTAATAAACTTTACAATGAGTGCAAAAGATTCCTTAGCGTGCATGTACTTTGTGCTACAGTTTGTCTCCTACTCTGACGTTGCACATAAGCCATCTTCGACTTTTTCACAGGCGGCCTATTACATACATAACTGTAACAGGGAATTGCACTAGTAGTTGTTTTGACATAACTACCCCTTAAAACGATCATAATCAAAATGCATTGGTTCTACAAACCATTGTTAAAACTATATAAGTTTTTAGCAGTTCCAATCTATTTGAAAACTAGTCATTTTAACAGTACAAAAATTATGTCAATGTCACTAAAGTCTAGTTGAAACAAGCAAATTTAATGTAACAATGACATTATACAATAGATGCAACTAGCAACTGTAGTTTAAAAAAATGATAGTTTTTTATGTTTTTTGAAAGTCAAAATGGTCTACAATGTTCTTGTTATTTCTACCTAGCATTTGTTATTTCAACAAAAAATTTTTCTAGTGCAGTGAATTAAACACAGCAATTCTCTTGACATTATATCTATGCAATAATGGATAATTGATTCACTTGTGTAACAGCATCTTGAAAGTAATATGCTAAGTCCTGATGTTTGAATGCATGCCGAAGCTTCATTAAGACCATTTAAAAACTGCTTGTTAGGTGCCAGTGAAGAACAGAATCCATCATTTTCGGCTAGAAATACAGCATTGAGCATCGTAAAAAGTTTCATAAACACAGCGCTAGACGGTAGTTCAGTATAGTATTTGATTTGGTCATCCCTTACAACATATAGGCAGTCTCGGTTTGAGTTGTCCTAGTAACCCAAATAACTTGTTTATCTTGCATCACATAGTTTCCTTGGTGATACTACATCCACAACCGAGTATTCTCCCGTTTGAGTTTCTGTATCAATAAGAATAGGGAGACCTGCATGTTTGAGTAGCATGATCAGTCATAGCCTCGGTTTGTGTACAATCATCAAACAACAGAACAAACGATCTTAGAACAGGATGCTGAGTGGCATTTCTTTTGAGATGCCTTTCAAAGCGTTTGAATTGTTTGTCCACCTTGTGAGATGATTTTAATGCATGTGAAAACTTGCTTGGTCCATAATCAGGATGATGTAACTGTCTGGACCGCGCGCCTGCGAAGTTTGACATTGAAGTATCAAAAATGATATTAGTGGTATTGCCTTACCTGATACGAAATGCAAACAGCAAAGTCTAGAAGAAGCATTTGGTACCTACGCTTTTTGACCAACGGCAGCGATCTATAATATAAATTTCTCTGCTTTACATCCGTCATTCCCATAGATTTTTGTACCTAGATTGGCACCCAAACGCACAGCAACTTGAAGGCATTCTTGCGATTTCATTCAAAGTAATGTAGATTTGCCCTACAAAATGGCGCCTCACGTGATGCTCACGCGGTTCACGCCTATGCATGAAAACCTATAACTGCGCACGATTATGGGTATCTCCTTCATACCCACCTGCATACCGATCTTGACATCTGCACATCTTGATACGAATCAGCATATCAGTCTCCATACGCGCATGTCTGCATACGTATCTGCATGTGCTAAGGTTGGCAAACATTCACTCTCCTCGTAAACGCTACGTAAATATGTACGTTCTTTTACAGTTATGTAATATGTACGTTCTTTTACAGATCTAGATGATGTTACCTTGTGACAACGGTTTCGCCATAACTATAATAAAAATCTGCATGTGACGTGGTTTTTTTGCACCCGTAAAATGGCGTCGATTTTTGCCTTTGTTTTACGTATTTACGTGTCTATGGGACGTACGATGTGCCACCCTTTATTGGTCTACAATCTGACCACAATGAGGTATTTTAAGGTCTATGTAAGCCGCATAATTAGATATCTTGTAAGAAATGTTTGTATAAATAGCAAACAACTGGAGTAAACGCTTTGGTTGTTCAATCGTTGTTTAGTGTAACCAGTGTTAGTGAAGTTGTTTTTCTCAAAATGCCTTCACGTCAGGAAAAGAAACGAGCGAAACGACGTGCGAAATACCTTCAAGTTCTAGACGTTGTTTTAGAATCAGCAAGGGCTTCCTACAAAGCAGATATTCACAGTAATTTCAGTGAACAAAGGTCACGGAAACTAATGACTAAAAACATTTTCTACGAGAAAGTTGGTGGTATATAGGGTTTTAAGGCAGTCGGTAATGTAGAAAGCAAGGAAACTAGGTCTTATCAGAAGGGAAAATGTAATAGTCCTATATTTAGCACATTTCTAGGGCACGTGTTGTTAGTGTGCTAAATAGGACTATTACATTTTCCTTCTGATAAGACCTTGTTTCCTTGCTTTTTACACCACCAATTGCCTTCAAATCCGATTACCACCAAGTTTCTCATAAAGAATGTTTTTAGTTACTTGTACATGTAAGTACGTTTCTTCTTGAGTTCCAATCACCTTTCATGTGTGTGTGTGTGTGTGTGTGTGTGTGCATTAATATGCATGCAGTTCTGGTCAGAAAGTAGGTGATTGTGTACCTTGCAGTGTGTATTTTAAGTAACTGATGGCTTGTTAATAGTTGTTTCTGAACCTTGGCTGCAGTGGTGTTGCGACTGCCCCGCCCCCGCCCCGCCCCCGCCCCACAGGATGGAGTTAGCCGTTGGTCTCTATTATCATCCAAGCTGGGGGAGGGGGGGGGGATGGAATCTCCTCCGAAATGACAAGTTATATATGGGTGAAAGTGGGTGTACAATATGTGTGTGAAGGTTCATGTGTAATATTACATCATGAGTGTATCAGTTTGCATGTAATGTATGTGCATGCTGAATGTGTAGGTGTTCCTCACAACTTGCCTGATACACTGGCTTCACACACACACATACACATGTACATACACACAGGATGTTCATCTTTCCCCAGTGTTCCTTCAGGTGTGACCTGCACCCAGGTAGACAATGACTGACCACTTTCACAAGCAGGCAGGGACGAACCATTTCTGTGATGATTTAGGGACCAGCACTTCAATGTCATCAGTACCTGTGGAAAAGCAGTCTCTACCAACGGATCTGGGTAGGTTGGATGTACACATACGTATATATGTGCGTATGTATGTGTACAATAGAGGACTATGGCTACACATCTAAGCTAGAGAGCCTCCATATTTTTCGTTATCAAGATGAAGGTGTGGTCCAGTGGATAATCTAGATTGAGCATATCCTATACTTATGCTTCCTAATGCCCATACAACATCACATCTATGCACAGATAAAGAAGGCTCGACAAAACCACTTGTGCACTCACAAACGTCTATATGCATGTGCATGACCGATAAAAGCTTCCATTATTAATACAAGCGTGCACGTTCACAACAAACATCTCATAAGAAATCTTTCCATCTTTATTCAGGTAGTGCTGGATGGCTTTTAAAACATTATTATTATTAGCAACAGTCCCTTAGGGCAGCATTAGGTGTGTGTTCTCAAGATATATAAGTTATTGAAATAATAATAAAAATTGTTATGATTCAGGGTGGACCAGTTATTCACACAACTTGTAAAAAGTATACATATGGCAATCAGAATACTAGTGACTCATTTTTTTCAGTTCTACTCGAATATTGTCTACAAGAGCCTGATATTTATTAACTTCAGCTAGAATGTTCAGAAAAATGATAAAATTATTTTGATCACAGTTAATTGCTCTTTCCAAAGCAGCAAGTAATGCCAATTTTCTTTTTTGCATTATCAGTGCTGTGCTATTGATTTCTTCTCTTTCAGCAGAAGATAAGAGGTGTTCAGAATACATCTTTGCAGTGACATCATCAGGATTTACATTCATTAGTGAAACAAAAAACTTCTGAAATATACGCTGATCTGCAATTGAAAAAACATATGTTCATTCAACGTTAAATTAAATTATATGTGCATCAATACTTTGTTTATCATAATGAGTGAATAAATTATGATGAAAATAACACCCTTGTGATTTCAAAGTATGTGCATATGTGCTACTTACAGCTGCACTGATACAGTCTTTCTGATTCTTTTTTATGCCCTCCTGTATTAATTCTGTATGCTGCTTCGGGCAGGTCAAGTCTGTTGAGATGGTATGCCAAGTGTGCACGACAAGCCTCTGTTCCAGTATCGTAAGCCCACTGACTGATCAGATGAGCAAAATCAGTACCAGAGCCAATAGACATGATCTCCAGTGCTTGAGTTAATTTCACTTGATTTTCTGGTTGGAGTGATCCTGCCAGTCCATCGATTTCACTATCCAACAGCATTCCTTCTTTGTTTGAAGCTGCCATTTTCAACCACAGTTGCTCTTCACAATTAAGTGTGTATTCACTGTCTTTCTCGCATCTCAGGGTATTACAGGTGCTTAGTGTGTGAGTATTGATATGAACATAATGAGGTACTCCTGCTTGTGAAGACTTGCAGGTACAAAAAAATGCTGGCTTAGTTTCAATGTATTTGAACGATTCATTTAGCACAGCTTCTATTTTAATCATTAACATTGAAAAAATATCTCGACATATGGACCAGAAGTTCAATGCTCGATATTCATTGCCGCAGTATTTTGATCGCTCGACATAAACCCTTATTGATGTTAAATTTGCTGATAATACAACCTTATCACGCATGCCATTTCCAAACCAGTAAGCAATTTGATTACAACACATTTCACTGTTGAAATCGATTTTAAAGCTTCCAATATTCTTACTAGCTAAGGCAACAATCAAGTTAGTAAACACACCAGGAGGAAGATGTTTAATCTTGGGAAAGATAAAGTGAAGCGGAGCAGTATGAAGTCCATCTGCCATTTTTCGAGGCTTTGGACCAAACTCTTTAGGTTTCAGTACAAACGGTACAAAATACTTTGGACCAGGATAGTCTGAGGTTTCCTGGTCAATATCAATGGGAGCAGCCAGGTGATACTTTTCCAATAATTTTACCATACCAGTTGGAAGATTCTCGACATCCTCAGAATGCCATAGTGCCTCACATAGTGGGGCAACCAATATTCCATGTTTGGTAAGCCACTCCCACATGGGTAATGATGACTGATCAACAGAGGGAAATATCTTGTTTAGCTCTTCCTGCAACCATTTTGGATCAATAATAATGATATTATGTAAATACTCAACATCAGCATAATAGAGAAATGCTCCATGCTCGTGATAAAAGTTTAGTACACTGGGAAATTCCTTAGTACCTATGTTGCATAGTGAGGCTATAGCTGCTGCCTTCTCTAGTTGAATAATTGGAACATTCTTTGTAACATATGAGAACATTTGACGAAATAGCTCCCATGACAATGGAGTAGGTATATTAAGATCACTTTTGATGAACTTTGTAGTTTCAGACTGAATATCAGCAGCAGATTGGCCCGATGCGTTCAAAACCATTGCTTTGAAATTGTGCTGGAAAGAATCCGGGTAGTAATCGCTAATCCATTTTTTTACATTTTCTAATTTAGACTGTATTTCTGTATGCTGTTTATCAGAGGTGTGCGGTACTACCACAATTAGTTTGGGATATGGACAGAGGTAACGATTAGCAGACTTATCAGTCAGCCCTTTCATTTGCAACTTTTTGTACAGTTCATTTGCTTTGTATAACAGAGCACACATTATGCAAGCAATACAGCGATATAAATCCTCTAAAACAATTTCATCCTGTTGGCTCCCATTACGAATGTTTCCCACATCATCTATTACAACTAGAAATAATGAACGTGATGTAATAAGAATTGGAAGAATATGCTTTTGTTGTTTCCAGGAATGATATGTTGTGTGAATCAAAGCTGGGGTGATTGGTGGTTCTGAACTACTGCTGTACTTTAAGCTAGCCACTATTCTTCTCAATCCAGTACTAATCTTATTGTCCAGTACACTTGCAGTTACAGTGCTAACTTCGATATCTAAATTGTCATCTTGAAATGCTGCAGAAACATCTGATATCGTGGCCATTTTGTTAAGAAAAGCGTTAGGTCCTTTTTTAATAACTTTATTTGCAAGCGCAGCTAATCCTTTTTGTGCATCCTCTTCAGACATGGGTCTAATACTATCATTATGCAATGTATCAACACTTTGAGCATCCATAACTACTGTGGTTGACTTCATCTGACATTGTAGAAGCCGCTGAGCACCCTGACCAATAGCACAAATCCGCCCACAAGACATGATTTCCACACCATTTTGGATGGCGGCTTCATATTCTTCATACATTATCTCAACTTTCTTTTCCTGTGTCTGAGTAGAAACCTCCTGTAGCATTGCATAGTCACATTTGTCTTTTGATATCATTCTCAGATCTTCACAAACATTGTTCCAAATGGGCCGCCAGCTTTCTTCAGATATATCTGGTGGCGGGGGACAGCTCTGGATTGGTAAAAATTGGAGTGGAATGTTGAGAGTCTAATCTGCATGTTTTTTTTATTTGAATTATAATGTTTAATTTGTTGTAAGTTCATGCTTTTGAGTATCAGGAACTACGTTAATAGTTCCCATATACATGTAGGAACTGACCCGAGTCTTGAAATCATTTAAAAGCATACAACTCGCATACCACGAAACGGATAGTTTAGATCTGCGTTGCTATAAAACCAGAGGGCAAAGATGGTTATTTTTTTCCAAACTGTTTGGTTTAAGACAAAACAAAAGCTCGTGTTTGTTCTCATTCCCAGATCAATTCTACTCTGTTTTCTTCTTCTCGGGAAAGTATAACTCGTGATAGGAATGGTTTTGAAGAATGCAGTTCTACGAGGAAGAACAACTTCTGGTATCCGATTTACAGGGTGATCCAACGCAAAAATGGTACAACTCCAGAACTGAACATTAAATTAACTGAGCAGTAACTTTAATAACAACTTCATGTTAATCATTGGCATGTTTTTTGGTTTAAATAGCATAATTTTCAATGCTCAGTTCTGAGGTTATACCAGTTCTACCAATTGAAAGATTTTGTGCGACTTTTGGATTACCCTGTACCTAATCATTACGTAATATTTTAAAGTGTTCCCAGCGCAACATTAGAATTGTGCAGCAGGTGGAATTGTTCACCACTTTTGGCTAGCGAAGTTTTTTTTGTCAAAACGCTCCAATGTCCATGCATTGCATGTGACACTACACATCACAAGCAACTCGTGTATGCATCTGCATGGTTCTCAATGCAAACATAGGATAATGTTGTGAACACTGCATGGTTGTGGAGATAGACTTGACACTGTTTATTTTTAAACTAAGCTGGTGCTGCTGGTTCCACAACACGCTATGGCTCTACAAGTCTCGGCACAACCAGCTCTGGCCCCACAAACCAGCTCTGCCCCCACCACCAGCCCTTGTTCCACAACTAGGCCTGGCTTGATAACCAGCCCGTGTCCAACAACCATGTAACCCTTGCTCCGCAACAAGCTCTGGCCCTACAACCAGTCCATGCCCCACCCCCTCAACCAGCCCTTGCTCCACAATCAGCCCTTACTCCACAACCATGCAGCTCTGGCCCCACAACCAGCTCTGATCCTACAGCCCTTGCTCCACAAACAACCTTTGCTCCACAAGGAGCCACTGCCCTGATGCCACAACCTGCTCAGGTCCCACAATCAGCTCTGGCCCCACAACCAGCCCTGGCCCCACAACCAGCGCTGGCCCACAACAAGCCCTTGCCTCACCACTTAGAACCATCTCTGACCTCATGCACGCAATTCCATGCACAACCAGTTCTCAGTGACTCCACAAAAACAGCTCTATATATTTTGGTGTCAAGCTTTCGCAACCAACTTGCTCTGCATGATTCTCAGTACAACTGACCATGCACGGGTTCAAAACAATGCATGCAGTTTATAGATAAGGACGATTTAAAACGGATGAAGCTGTGCAAAATTGTATCTATTCTATACCCCATGTGAACGCATTGAACCAGTAATATCTGTTCACATAGGATTTTTGTCTCATTACCCTTTTCTCAAAACCTTGTTCTTCTCCTTTTTACACCACCTTTGCCTCCAATTCCTATATCCCACCAACTTTCTCGTCAGAGATTTACGTGTTTCGTCTATTTTGTATTATTATCTCGATTATTAATACTAGCAAGTGCCTTCCCCCCCCCACCCCCACCCCGCTTCAATTACCGTCACGACAGACGCCCGCTTTTGTTTGGGATCACTGTATGGAATGCGGGAGAATTCTAACTCGTCGTCTCGACTTTGGAGGTATTCCTCTCGTTGTTTTGCTCTCCTCTTTTGTTTGCACAGTTCTAAATATCGCCATGGGAATGGTTATTACGTAATGATTACGTATATCAGTTTTATGCTTTATTCATATATCTGATACCTGAAGATGTCCTTCCAGGAGATTCTAAAGCGATTGGTATAACTTGCGCTCTTTAAAACCATTCCTATCCCGAGTTGTACTCGCGCGAGAATTAGACGATGACGACGACGACAACGGAGAAGAATCGGCCTGGGAACGAGGAAAAATACGAGCTTTTTTGTTCTCTTGAAGCAAACAGTTGAAGACTGGAACAAAGCATTTAAATGACCGTCTTTGCATTCTGGTTCGATAGGAACAAAGAGCTAAACTATCCGTTTCTTGGTACGCGAGTTATAGGCTGGTCGCGTTTTTTTTTTTTTATGATTTCACGACCCGCGTCAATTCCTATGTAGGAACTACTATCGTAGTTCCTGATGTATCATGCTTTTGTTTTCTCTGTACGGTTTAGAGCTGCAGTTAGCTGCATGTCGACTGCGAGCATGACATGGACTCTTCTATTAATTATAGTACAAGGCACAAAGGTTTTTGAGTGAGGGCTAAATAATCATATGTGATATGATACGGCAGCTACAGCTTGTGGGGCTATGAATTTATGACATGAATGGACTCAGCCCATTTCCAAAACCATCGAATGTGTTGTGGACAGAGTTAGATGCTTGCAACACTCACCATTATAAGTTCACTTGGTCCCCTCCAGTTATTAACTAACAGAAAATACCACATTGTGCCAGGTAAACCGTCCTGTCCTGCGTTGGGTTAAAATTATTGTATAAGATCTATGCCTTGACCTCTTAACCAATCATTCTCGTCTAAGAGGTCAGAAACCTTTGAACCAGATCAGGAATATAAACCGGTGGACCTCCCCTAAGCTCTGCACCACCAGAAGTGTGAGGAAATGAAAACAGCCATCTCTCCTTTCAGATTGTTGCTCACAATTAGTCTGCAGATGTGGTACATCCGCTCCTCCCATGATGTTTTGAGCCACCTGGACAAGTAATATTTTTGATAGTTTCATGTAATGCTTTATCTGATTCTGTTCCAGCGAATAGCCAGGCTGGCTTTTATAGACCATACCTGAGCTGAGTCAATTGTAGTGTTCATGGTGCTTGTCTTCTGCAATAGAAACTTTCATTATACTCGGTGTGAGCACCTCCTTCTCCATCAGGGCAGATGGTTCCCAACCACTGACATGGCTCCTTGCTGTCTGAATCTCCCTTGTCTTCACTGTCCTAGAACAAGCAGCTGAGGTCGGATGCCACTTTTGCTACATGCATGAATGTCACTGGCTACAAGGTATGCGGCTATTCATAAGTGTAGGAACTGGGAGGGGGGTGGGGGTGGGGGGGCTACGCTCCTGTTATGTGACAATGAATACACTAACTTAACTGTTCCTCCTGTGGCAGTTGTATTAAGCCTTGCTCAGGGTCCCTCTTCAGCAGCGCTGGCTTCTCTTTGCTCTCCACCAGTAAGAGATGATATGCACTCGTGCCCTTTATAGAAACCAACCTTCACATCTCTGTGGCACTCCTCTTGTACCAGCACATCCTTCAGCATGATTCCTATAGCATTTGGTGCAGGTATTATTTTGGTGGTTATCAAAGAGCTGTCCTCTGAGCAGCAAGAACACACTGAGGATGATGCTGCTACCCACCTGGTACAGGCCAGCTTATGACATGGTAGATCTGGTGCTGTGTCAGACTGATTGAACACATCACACTCCTCAACTTGTACAAGACAGTACGTGACCCTGTTTTGGCTTGCCAATGGTGGGTACTCCTCACATGCAAAGATTGGTGGAGGGTCAATTAGGTGTGTAATAAACATTTTTTGTGAGGCCTGATTGATGACCACTGCCAAGTGTATGCTTCCTGACAATATGACCTCTTGCACTGCTCACACACCTGTGATATGATTT
This sequence comes from Eunapius fragilis, assembly GCA_963681505.1. NCBI lineage: Eukaryota > Metazoa > Porifera > Demospongiae > Spongillida > Spongillidae > Eunapius > Eunapius fragilis. The sequence continues at coordinate 670,928 of OY811971.1, read as the reverse complement.
TGGATATTGATGATGTTGCATAAAGCATATAATATGTATGCTACACCCTTGTACGTCCCATAAATGGTGTCTGTGAACACCACCTATAGTGCACTCCTTCTGCACTGATAACTCCATCTGCGTTTAATGATGGTAGCAATGGCAGAAATGTTCCGGGTGCACTTGAGCATTATCGGTGAGGGTGTTGATGGAAAAAGCTATTTGCAGATCAGCTGCAAATGCTTTCCTTCTTTCTTTTTATCACGTTCAGCAGCAGTTGTTTCAACTTTGGTGTTGTATTCCATTCTTGTAACCTATTTTCATGTACACATGTTCACGCAAAGACCACAACACGCATCGATTGTTTATAAGATACACTTGGGTTTTTCATGAAGACAAAAATTCGGCGACAAAAGCGGTTCATCAATTCTATTTTTGGCATGCCTTGGGCGTACGAAAAGACTACTCTTGCCTCCAGCCGTTGTGCAGGAGGACTGCAATATCGAATCTTGTACCCGCCCTTCCTAAACAAGTGCCACGTGGTGATGTTAACACTAATTGCACATACGCTTGTTGCGCAATTGCGTATTCTTAAATAAAAGAGGTTGAAGTGCTGTGTTGCATTGTACTTACAAGTATATACTTTTATAGCTGTTCTGTGGAGTTATTCGGTTTGAAACATAAGGTGTCTGTAATGATGCGTTTCTTCACAATTATTTAGACAGGACCGTAGTATTATATAAACCTTGTTTCCAACCGCAAACAACCATTATCGGGGGGCCCAGGATAGTTCATTTGTCCGTGTATCAATAGGCCATAGGCAGCTCAAGCGTGCAAGTATTAATAAGCGGCCCGCGAAGATATGAATTTAAAAATTTCCGCCGATGCAACCGCGTAAAAAACAAAAGCATTTTGGTAAGTATCTGTATAGAAAGGGTCTGTGTATATGGCTAGACCCTTCATGTTGCTGCATTTCATTCTGGTTGTGCAAATGGCTCCAAACAGTGACTACAGGTAGGATAATGAATTTAATGACGCCGGCCATTATTCCGGTACGTTCTAATTATACCCTTTTTGATCCACTCTGAGCAATGGTGTTTTCTTTTGGTTATGTTAAATTTACATGTGCTGAATAGAAGATTTTTGTTCCAAAACCTTGTTACCTTCCTTTTTACACCACCTTTGCCCCCAATTACTATATCCCGCCAACTTTCTCGTTAAAGAATTTTTTTTTTTTACTTGAAGATTATGGCTTGTCAATGAATCCTTCAATCATGCAACTACATCACTTTGAAATTGCTCCCAACTATCCATACTAATGTGAACATAGAACCTGGTTACACTAGTTCTTTGTATGGTGACGTATGGTTACTGGGGAGTCTATCTCTAACAAGCTGCTGTACATAATAAGTACTTGGTTGTCAGTCTGAGACATGAACAATTATAAATGCATTCTTCTTCAACCATATTTCGTAGTGGCAATAATTATACTATCCAACACCAATTTGCAACGACAGATTAACTGCATCTGTGAACTCCTCATTACTGTGTGTTCCCTCTGAGAAAGTTGGTGATATGTATAGGATATGAAGTCAATGGTTGGTGTAAAAAAGATGCAAAATTTTTTAAAGAGTCCAATATTTAGCAACGTAAAATATATGCTCTATACAAAGGTGCTAAATATTGGACTACTCAGAGGGAATGTTTTTTTACGTCATTTTATATATTTCTAATTATACGTGAATGTTGCCATGGGAATGCTTTGTAGAGCTCTCAAAATGACGTAATGAGTATGTATATCAGTTGCATGCTTTATGTACGCATCTGATACATCGAGATGTTCTTCCTATAAACTCAAAAACCATTGGTATAATTGATGCTTGTTAGAACCGTTCCTATCCAGAGCTATGTTCTCCGGAGAAAGAAGACATCGATGACGGAGAAACCATGGGTCTTGGCTATCAGGGGGAACTCATAACCAGCCAAGTTCCCTACATTTGGATCTGTTGATGTGCGGTTTTAAACAGGGCAAGATGACAGGTACATGAATATTTTCTAGGACTATAGAAAAGTGGTGACATGCTGTGGTAATGGGAAAGTGGGGAGGATGATTGTCCCTAGGGAAAGTGAAATGCCATCCAAACCAGACGGTAGTTTGTATAGCAAGAGTTAAAAAGCAATGAAAGTAACAGAGACCTAAGAGGAAGGGGGACTGGATAGGAATTTGTAGAGGCACAGCATCACAGTGATACCACACATGGAAATTTCATGCATATGCATGTAATGTAAGGAACCAGTTTATTCCCCATTCAATAGCGATTGTGTCAGAAGATGCTACTCTGCATTCAGAGCCTGTCTTGGGAACTAAGTACTGTACATGTAATTTGGGGATGCAATAAGCATGCACCTTATCCCAGAACATATAGAACTAACTACATGTATCAATGTGGTTAAAACCCCTTTACTGGTATCCCTGTTGCTCACCTTTTCAAGTATATGAACTTTGGCTGATGTCAATAATCTAACAATTTTTTCATGGCCGTGCTTCTTTGCATACATCAATGCTGACATTCCATACTGATAAGATGAGCACATATAATTAACACTGTATCATGATATAACCACACAAAGGGCACACACATACGCATACACTGCACACATAATCTAAATTGAAAGCAGAAGGAAGGAGAGGGTCATGTACATGTAGGAGTGGGAAACCAGCTAGAAGAGAGCAGTTTGATGGTAATGATAATAATGTTGCTTGCAGCAATAGCATGTCTCAGTGTGTAAGTGAGCTAGGAAAAGTTCGAAGATTAGTTTACTGCAGAAAATACTAAAACAGATGTACATTGACACATATTACTAACTCTCAATTCAAATAAGTATTGTGGTTTGTGGCAGATAATCATAATTGGACTGAAACTTACTACGAAACAATGTCCATTCCTACAATAAACTCCCCCCAAAACGAGTAATATCAAGAAATGTTTTTTAATTCTCAAAGCTATAAATCAGCAATAGCGTATTGAAACTAACACAAAAAGAAGGTAGGAGTAACACCATTATTTGTTAACATGGATTTTAATTTTGAAGCTTTGGTGATAAAGGAGTTATATGTGTTTTTTACAAAATGAAAAGCTGTTTCGTAGGGACCGGATCGAGGCATCACTAAGATCAAATTTTGCAAACACAGTTAGCCCACGTTTAGTGCATGACTGGTTTTTATCGAGAGTTACGTTAGTAATTTCTAGAGTTACGTTAGCAACTCTCATTTAGGATTTGACGCGGATTATGAAGTCATTATAAAAACGCGACCCGCTTCTAACAAGACTCCTGACGAGCAGATGGCTTACCTTGTTGTCGTCATCGTACAAGAAGGCAACAACAAGCAGTTTCATGTTCGTTTGATGTCACAAAACCGCGTGGTTGTACAGAACAAAAAAACTATTTTCCTAACTCGTACCCAGTCCCACGTATTTCTCATTCTACATGGGCGTGTCAACTAGTCATGTCGAAGGGGCCAAATATGAGGTTTGAACAATGGAATAATCGCAGACACTATTTTGAACGCAATAATGTGCATCTAACCTATAGAAAGCATCTCTCAAAGACAGTGCGTTGTGTCCTATTCCACAGACTCTACATTACGAAAACGTCAAATACTTTTTTGTGTTTAACATTATAACACAGCCACTTTGAAGTATACAGCACATCTTTGGATGGGATGGAATGTCTTGAAAAACTTCGAGATATGCGTGTACTTTGAATCGGACTATTAGTAGTCGCCTGCACAATGCGATGGAAACACCTCCCAGCAGCAGCAGCAGCAGCAGCAGCAGCAGCAGCAGCAGCAGCAGTAGTAGTAGTAGTAGTAGTAGTAGTAGTAGTAGTAGTAGTAGTAGTAGTAGCAGCAGCAGCAGCAGCAGCAGCAGCAGCAGCACAGCAGCAGCAGCAGCAGCAGCAGCAGCAGCAGCAGCAGCAGCAGCAGTAGTAGTAGTAGTAGTAGTAGTAGTAGTAGTAGTAGTAGTAGTAGTAGTAGTAGTAGTAGTAGTAGTAGTAGTAGTAGTAGTAGTAGTAGTAGTAGTAGTAGTAGTAGTAGTAGTAGTAGTAGTAGTAGTAGTAGTAGTAGTAGTAGTAGTAGTAGTAGTAGTAGTAGTAGTAGTAGTAGTAGCAGCAGCAGCAGCACAGCAGCAGCAGCAGCAGCAGCAGCAGCAGCAGCAGCAGCAGCAGCAGCAGCAGCAGCAGCAGCAGCAGCAGCAGCAGCAGCAGCAGCAGTAGTAGTAGTAGTAGTAGTAGTAGTAGTAGTAGTAGTAGTAGTAGTAGTAGTAGTAGTAGTAGTAGTAGTAGTAGTAGTAGTAGTAGTAGTAGTAGTAGTAGTAGCAGCAGCAGCAGCAGCAGCAGCAGCAGCAGCAGCAGCACAGCAGCAGCAGCAGCAGCAGCAGCAGCAGCAGCAGCAGCAGCAGCAGCAGCGGCGGCGGATCCAGGGATTAAGGGGAAGGTGGGGGGGGGGGGGGGGGGATAGTCTCGTACCCAGACCCACACTCACAGCTGCGGATGAATTACACATCGCCGCTACGCGACGATAGGGTCTGGCGAAATGCCTAACAATAAATTGTTCTACGTGCACGTGAATTTAGGCGCACAAACAGAATGCAGAGCACCGTGACGTCAGATCTAGAGTGTAATAAATTAATTATTGAGTGTAATAGGAGTCGTTGGGTTGGAGGGGAGGGGAAAGGATATTGTTATCGATCCTCAGGAGGGACTTGAGGAAGGTGTGCCAGGTCTACGGGGTAAAGTACATGGGGTTTGCGCTACTTGGAGTACCTTGGAGCAGAGACTGACGTGGCCTTCAGAGACCGGGCCGCGCCCTGGCTGGGAAGGGGAGTAGACTTCGGTGAAATGTTCGAAAATGAGATGGGCATAGAATTTCGGGTCTAGTGCGATAGGAGGGGGATTCATTGGTGTAGATTTGACACCGAATTACGTTAATTCAGATGTTTGACGTCACATTAATTACGTAACATCGACTTCCGTCTTTTGTTAGGCATTTCACCAGACCCTACCCTTGCGTAGCGGTGATGTAATCCATCTGCAAGCTGTGAGTGTGGGTCTGGGTACGAGACAAGGGGCACGGATGGTGGGTCTGGCTGGGGTGGGCACGCTCCCACCCAGCTAGGGGGTATGGGGGAGGGCTGTAAGCTCCCCCATCGGCCCCAGACGCTTTGCTACATAATTATTTTTCAATCATGAAACGCGTTAGAAAAAGCTGTTTTCACTGGTTGGGTTGGCGCTGTTACCCCCACCCCGGCACACGCTCACAGCATTCCTGCTGGTGAAGAAATGTGTTATCTTTGCCTCTTTTCTACGTGTAGGAGGTTGAGGGATTGTCAATTTCCATTGATTCCAATTCCGGACACTCGCGGAGTCAGGGACTGAGACATTCTCTTCGAATCTTGCCGCCATTGCGTATGATTATTAAACTATTAGCGATATTATATTTATATGCCGCACGGCTGTCTGCTCTCGTTGAACGCATGGAAATTAGTCCCTCCGCCCAAAAAATTTGAAATGGATTTGCTGTCCCATAACAACAAACCGGACAACCGGTGTCCATTGAAATGCGCTATACACAAAGCACACTGAGTACAATAAGCACCTATAAGCCATGCTATGGTTACGAACACCTCTGACCTTCATACAGTGGCGTAGCCAGGGCAATATTGATGGTAGGGCACGCAATGGCGGGGGGGGGGGGGGGGGTGGAGGAGGAAGAGGCCATTTCAGTCAGCATGGTATAACTTGATTTTATCAATGCATAGTTACAGTACTCTGTGAAAAAGGACCTGTTACTGTTACAGCTGTCATTTATTTGGTCCGAACCTGGTTCCAAATTAGAAGAAGCCTACAAGTCATTAGACGGATTGAAGGACTAGAAGCATGCTAAAGGTAAAGGTGGTGTACATGATAGTTGCTGTGCTTAAAAATAAAAAAAATAAAAAAAAATAGTTTTCCATGGATCAATACACAATATTAATTCAGTTCATAAGACATCATCTCCGATAGGCTTGCATGCATGGAATATGTAGGGTTAAACAAATTGGAAAACACTTGCAGTTATAACAGAAGCTGGGTACTTGATATTGACAGGTTGTACAGGGGAGAATGCATGCAGGTGTGTTGATGCAATAAATGTTCTGGCATCCTTGAGATACAACAATTAGTAGATGGAGAGCTACGGTAGTGGAGTCAGCGGCGATGCTCTTTAGGTTGATTACCTGGAACAGAGCGGCGTGATGCTTCAGTCACCTTCCAAATGATGTCTTAATTCTGAATCAGTCTGGAGTCAAACATGTCCAACAAGCAACAAGGTCCTTGTCTTTTCCAGCACCAGGGTCCGAGTGCAAAACATAGTCTTCATCATTGCAGCTTCTAACATAATTAACTGATCTATGCTTTTATCTGCATCATATTGTGCGGTTAATTTTACCATCGACATTAAAGTATATTATTCGTTTCTTACTGGAAATTGGAAAGCCCACATGCACACTGAAAAAGAGTCCACTGACGCACCATTCCTCCATGTACATTACTAATATTACAATTATCTGCTGTACTGAAATTTGAACTTCATGTGTCGAGCCCGCGCGCTGTATTGAGAATATTGTTCATCACTGCAGGATGAGATTATTGTGGTCGGTTGGTAGGGCCTAGGCCCTGCCAGGCCCTACCGTAGCTACGCCACTGCTTCATAAGGCGTATAAAATCTTGTGGCCTTACCGCACAATACGGTATCTGTTTTATGGCTTAAAGAAGAGTAATTATTTCAGTGCGTACTGACCTATGTATGTTCTGAACACTACAGTGGCTCTCGTGCACATCGATGGGCTATATATCAGCATTTTACCTTGATGATTTTACTTGTTTCTACTAAAGACGTGTGGTGCCAAATTTTCTGAAGCGGTCTTCAAACGCTTTGATTTGTTGGCTATTCCGCGCATAGAAGAGTCGTATGGAAGGGTAAAAACGTTATGTTTATGTATCACAAGTAAAGGAAAACATTCTCTGGCGAGAAAGTTGGTGGGATTTAGGAATTGGAGGCAAATGTGGTGTAAAGAGGAGGGGAACGAGGTTTGAGATAAAAATCCTATATTTAGAACTTCTTTTGGTTCTGTTACATTAACACGTGCTAAATATTCTTGTTCTTGACCACGCGATAGGAACACTTTTAAGAAATGAACAAAACATCAATGGCTTCAGAATTCGTTGGTATTCTCACTTCTGTGGTCAAAACGTCTCGAGGCTACCTGATATATATCGGTGGTTGTGTTAGCAAATCCCGTATAGTTAAGCTTACTGCACTGAAACGACTCGGATAGGTCCTACTTCGCTCTTTATACGAAGTACTAGTAGTATACATGATGTAACCAAATGTGTACCGTCTGGGCACTACACGTAGTGGTAATTAATTGTGGCACATATCCGGTTTTGCACTACATGTATGTAATAATGTGCACGTGTGTACTATAATCATTCTTGTACTTCGATCGTTGTAGGTTTGACGCTCTTTGTAACATAGTGAAGTTCTTTTTCTCAAAATGCCTTCACGTCATGAAAAGAAGAAAGCCAAACGACGAGCAAAGTATACCTCAAAACTCGAGACGACGTATTACATTCAGCCCGAGCGGAACTACAAAGCAGAGACTGAAAAGAAACGGGCCTCTCAACGTGAAAACTATCGAGCAAAGCCTGAAAAGAAACGGACCTCTCGACACGCAAGGTATCGAGCAGATCCTGAAAAGGAACGGACCTCTCGACGTGCAAGGTATCGAGCAGATCCTGAAAAGGAACGGGCTGCTAAAAGACAGCGATACTGCCATAGTCCTGAACGTGCATCTCGCTCGGCGAAAAGAGTTAAGGTCACTCATAGGTATGTCGTACCTTTACAACCTCCCTCTCATATCAAGATGGATTACTTAACATGCTATACGGCTCATAATCGGGTATGAATAAAAATCAATGAAAAAAGTAAATAAAACATTCTCTATGAGAAAGTTGGTTGCATATAGGATTTGAAGGCAATGGTGGTGTAAAAAGGAAGGAAACAAGGGTCTAATAATGAGGGGAGATGGAATTTTCCTATATTTAGCACATTTCTATATAGTATGTTGTTCGTGTGACTATTCCATTTCCCCTCATTATTAGACCCTTGTTTCCTTCCTTTTTTCACCACCATTGCCTTCAAATCCTATATGCAACCAACTTTCTCATAGAGAATGTTTTTATTTACTTGTAGTAATAACTGCAACAGGTTTAAGCATTCTGAAAGATGCAATAACTGGAAAAGATCAGTTATGATTAAATACCTAACATTACTTATATAAAACTACAGACACTTCTGGATTATTAAGTTAAGCATTGTGCCCCCTTGGAAACCATGTTGTATTGTGAAAGTGTGGTACCCATGCACAACAGGCTCAGGCATGTGTTGCTTCAAACTGCTATTGTACATACAGCTAATCTGGGTGATATGCATGATAACAGCTGCAGACTACATCCCCCTATATTATGGTTACAGTGGATGTGAAATTTGGAAAGGAAGCAAGTTGAGGTTGGTCTACAGCTCACATTGGTAAATGCAATAGGGGCACCAATGTGTGTGCGGGGGGGGGGGGGGGGGGGGGGGGGGGGGGAGAGCCATACATACCCCTAAGTCCGGATCCATTTAGTCAACTTTTATCATTGGTAATGATAAGCACAAGATGATGCATAATCAAGGCGAAGAACAAGAGGCATAGACTTAGATGTCAAATTTTCTGTATGAACGAAAATGTTATTACCATAGCAATGCTGCTGTAACGACTGGATCTGGGTGAAAGACTACTTGACAGCTACAACAAACATGTATAAGTGACCTGTGAGATATCAAGAGTACCTTGAGGAGGATACCAAGACAGTTCAGCAGCCACTAAGCTAGGCATCTGAACATATACACACAAATACACACACGCATCCACATATATATATATATATATATATATATATATATATATATATATATATATATACTGCACACAATACATAAAACATCTTGTTTTCAGGAAAATAATGCTTTTTGAATCCTCTGTCACAAGTCATATTACTTTTTATATAATGAAATAAATCGAGGCAGCAAAAGGTACCTAGCACATATTATACAACATCAAAGTGTATGCTATTAAAATGTAAGCATAATTAAAAATTCAGGCCACTGTAACTCCATGATGGATAGACTAATTTCCAATTCATAAGAAAGAAGTTGTAGAGGACATAGTGTCCCTTAGAATATGACATGATTTGAAAACTTGTGTTAGGTTAGGTCCGTTTTCACTGCCACGATTCCAAATATGAAATAGTTAACAAGGAAGATGTTAATGATGCTGAAGGTGTGGCGCCCTAATCGTAGTATATGTGATATAAGTATCAGAGGCATATGGCATAGAAATACTTTATGTATTGTAAGACTTTGCTGGATACATACATGAGCACATGACAAGTATAGCCTTCAACTGTTCTATATATGGGACATGCCAAAAAACACCTTGATCTAGTCATTAATTCATGGGAAACAGCAGCAGTTCTGTCAAACCATCTGATTTCCACACTCCATCAAACTGCTCACCTTATCTAATAGATCAACATGGGCACCAGCTGATACCAATATCATGACAACTGCTTCATGGCCATTAAAAGATGCACCCATCAATGATGACCATCCTTCCTGAAAGATGAACACAAGATAATGATGAAACCAGGAGCATCCTAACACACAACCCATGATACACGCATTAAAAAGCGGAGAATAGCATGAGAAGGTATGACTACAAAAATTAGAATGAAAAACTAACTCATCCCAAACAGACATATGTAATGTTGCATCTTGGATTGATTAATGAAATCAGATTACTGAACCTGTGGTAGTAGGTTCATTTAACTCTCATGAAGGAGGGTTGACTGAAAATCTGATGATGTAATTATTATTGGAGGGAATATTTGAGCCAAATCTATAGCATACTTGACAATTCTTTGGGGAAAGTATTAGAACAAGAGTGAATTTGTCCATACAGGCAAGATTCAATTACATTCATGTGGAATGCATATCACAGTGTTAGAATCCTTAAATGCACAAGTAAATAAAAATATTCTCTAACGAGAAAGTTGGTGGGCATATAGGATTGACAATGTTGGTGTAAAAAGCACGGAAACAAGTGTGACAGAAATGTTACTGGAAAATTGAAATAGGCCTATATTTAGCCCAGTCACATTTAGGCAGCGCACGCCTGAGAAAATGGGCTAAATATAGGCCTATTTCAATTTTCCAGTAACATTTCTGTCACACTTGTTTCCGTGCTTTTTACACCAACATTGTCAATCCTATATGCCCACCAACTTTCTCGTTAGAGAATGTTTTTATTTACTTGTTTCATAAGTTTTTTTTTCATTTTTTTTCTCCGTGTCAAAGAACGTATAAACTTTTACAATAAGACTTTAATAATTAAAGTAATAAATTATAGAACACATAGTTAATTAATAATGATAAGTATAATTGTTTTTAACATAATTAATTATAGTTCCACGTCCTCGGCCTCTTCTCCCTCCTCTTCCTCTTCTCCCCCCCCCCCGTCTTGGATATGGCCATGCGGGTGGCGGGGGCAGGAAAAAAGGCGGGGGCAGCAGTGGCGGGGGCAGCGCTACTGCTGGTAACGCTGGCGGGGGCAGCGGTGCTGCTGGTAGCGCTGGCGGGGGCAGCGGTGCTGCTGGTAGCGCTGGCGGGGGCAGCGGTGCTGCTGGTAGCGCTGGCGGGGGCAGCGGTGCTGCTGGTAGCGCTGGCGGGGGCAGTAACTATATGGGAGAAGATAAGGTTGCAGTACTTTTATTTTACCACACATTATGCCTTATACATGCATCAAAACATTTCACCAATTGCGCATTACATGAATTATTTCATTTTCATACAACTCAATTTTGGGTAACACTTCTGTACACACGTGTAGTGGACCTTTAAAACAACGTGACATGTACAATGATTGACCTAACCCTTTACATGTACATGGGGGAAATTTTACTTGTGGGAAGCCTTACTGTACATATGATAACAATTAAACAACGCTGCAGCAAAGGGTGGATGCGCATGACAGACTTGTACTATAAACACGTGTCTAGTCCTTTCTTCAACATCAGAGAACTAATATACAATAATGTACAGACACAGATGCATGCACAAATACCTTTTGTACAAACATTGACCTTTACGTGTACAAGGAAACTGGGAAGCCTTACTGTACATCTGATAATACGGTATGCAGGCATACAAGAAATGTGTTAATGTGTGCATGACAGGGAAGCCATGAGCCACGTGCAAAGCAGCCCTTAGATTTTAAATGCTACATACAGCATGCTATAACATACCTTTGGGTGGTAGTGGTAGTTCTACGACCCTTCCAATACCGACTCCTTCTAGCTGCCTTAATGGTAGCTGAATTGCCCCTGTATATCCGCCTTTTAGCAGCACGGTTCTCCTCGACGCCCTCTTGATATCGCTGCCTTTTAGCAGCGCGGTTCTCCTCGACGCCCTCTTGATATCGCTGCCTTTTAGCAGCACGGTTCTCCTCGACGCCCTCTTGATATCGCTGCCTTTTAGCAGCACGGTTCTCCTCGACGCCCTCTTGATATCGCTGCCTTTTAGCAGTACGCTAAGATACAGCATTTGCGTTGTAGGTGTCGCGTACAGAGGCCTTCTTCTTTTCAGGGTCGGCCTTGTAGCGCGCTCGGGCTTTAGCCTTGTTCTCTTGTGATAAAATATCTTCTCGTTTTTGGAGGTATTCCGCTCGTTGCTTAGATCTCTTCTTTTGATTACGCGAAGGCATTTTTAGAAAAACAACTTCACTAGCCAAAGTAAGGTAACGACTAAACTGCGATAGGAACACCAAATAAATTTAGTGCCTGTTGGAGTATTTATACTCCCTAAAATTATACATTTTATTAAGAACTTGCTAGAACTTGCTAGATGGCCATAGAACTTGCAACAAAATAGGGTATTTCTCGCTGTAGTTTCTTTCTAGATGTGATATGTGTCCAAATGACATGCTAGGATAACGTGCCGGTAAATTCTGAAGAGATTGGTACTATTGTCGTTCTTTAAAACCGTTCGTAGCTCGAGTTATACCTTCCTAAGGAAGACGACGACGACGACGAACAATTTTTTTGGGAATGGGCACGAGAAGCAGGTTCTTTGTTTGTCTGGAAGCGCATAGTTTAATGACATGAAACTAGCATGAAAACGTAGATCTTGGTGTTGTCGTTCGATTGCTGCAACGAGATAAGTGATCCGTTTCTCCGTTGTCCCTCCCGACGCGATTTAAAAATTTTAATGACATTCATCATTCCTCAATCAATCCTATATTGAACCTGCTGACGCAGGTTCAGATTTTTGTAAGTCTTTAGTCACACCTCTTTTGACATTTTCCCAGCTGGTATTAAAAAGTCCAAAAATTCCAACATCAAAATCGTAGGTTCGTGCCATAACGGTGCTGAGTTTTGTCATGAGTTTGTCAATCACAAATGATCTGAAGTCCATAAGCTGTAATGGATATTGGCGGGGTTGATTCTCAGGTTGCCCTAACATTGCTCCATACGTGCGAATGTTTCTCCGAACAAGTCATTCTTGCATGTACCACACCTCGTGCAGCTGTTTAGGTGTATGGCCAAGATGTTCGCATGTGTTGTATTTTATCCACCTGCAAAGCTGTGGATACATTGGACACAGCTTGGAGACAGTGGGAGGTGGGGGAGTATTCAGAATACCAACATGCACCTGCAGCATATGTAGCCTCCATTAGCTCAGCTGGGTTTGGTTTGGACACTTTGTGTGCAGCTACCCCCTCCCCTGCATATAGGAACTCACTATCTGTTGTAAGCCGACTCTAGTGCTGACAGAGCTTGATCGATTTCAGTTTCCTTACTATTTGCATGCTCCCAATTGTCTGTAATCCCATCACTGATTTGGTTTATACCTTGATCCCACCCCATTGTGGTTTGGAATGGATACATTCCAAAGGTCCCAGTGTGCACTCTGCCCTGGCAATGCCCTTGATCGTCTTGGACATCTGCCATCACTTGTAAGCATGTGGTGATATTTGTTTGTCGTGTTTTCTTATGTGATGGATCAGGAAATAGGACTTAGTACTGGCACAGCTAACTTGAATCACGAAATTTCTAACGCATACAAAAGAATATCTCTACACAGGAAAACACACCAGAATATATGTAGAGCATGACAAACAGAACAATACACAAAGACAGGGTTTAATTGCTAGTGGAGAGGTGTGAAGAGGCAGGCGCAGGCATAGCGAGGCGTGCTCCACTGGCCACCATTGTGCATGCAAGTGTCCATTGTCACAGCATTGTTGGAACACAACTTCCTTCAAGGTGTTCTGTATTAAACATGCCTCCCCTGGTAGGAAAACACATAGTCTTTACATTTTTGTCTCTGCCTCTGGTGCAAAGCAAAGGAGGCGAAGCCATGTATATGTTACTAGCACAAACACATAGTCTAAGATCTTGAATTTCAGAGAGCAAATATTTTGTCTGCAGATCCAAAATTGAATGGTATTATTCTTCTTGGGAACAAATATGAACAATTTTTGTTAACCGCTTTACTACAGTTGCTATTAAAACTGGTACACTACAAATTTGAATGGACTCATCACCTGTGGGATAGTGACGTATTTGCAAACCTATTTATATGACTTCCATACAACATGCACAGCTATCGTTTTTGTATTAACTCTAAACAAGCAATTTTAATATACTTCAGTAATGCAAGCGGATGAACTAAATGTTTGTTTAAACTAGGGTGCTTACATCTACTGGTATTGTTTGATTTTATATAAAATAGTTTTTGTCTAATTTCCATGTTGGACATGCTGTACAACACTGTATGTCCTACATGGACATTACAGCATGTCCATGTTGGACACATTATTACATGCACTGATTTAATCAGTGCATCTATCACTGTGTGTAATCAGTGCATCTACCATGTCATCAACACCTATTAGTTGCATGCACACGTGTTAATCTGACTAGTAGTGTGTGCGACTGATGCATGCAGCAAATGTGTGAATCCCTCCTTTTGGTGTATAATGTGTGTGCATTGCTGAAGAGATCACAATATCAATTGTTATTGCTATTGACATTGCAATCTAAAATTCCACAAGTGCATCTGCACCAGCTGAAAACTGAGGCACAATCAGTTGTCAATTACAAATCAGATGTGATTATGATGGTTGAATGTTATGAATGAACGCAAGACATGGGGATCAAATAGAAAAAAGTTCTTTTCATAATCAAATTCTTTAAGCTTACATTTGTACATAAGTGGGCTAGTTAAAACCCGAGTGGACTGAATGTATGCTCATGCTATACAGTGCTGCTACCCAGAGCGATCCATGACTTGACAACAGACTATTGTCTGATCAACAGAGCATGTGTACACATATGTTGTAAACATTGACCAATCACTAAAGGCAACCAATACAATATTAGTAGATAATGGTTTGCACTGTCATTGTGTAGCAGCACTACTATTATAAACAGAGTACCACAGTGCTGTCACTAAAAACAGAAATACATCATGGCCAGAAAGTCCATTAGCTTGATTGATTGTTTTAAAAACCAATGCCAGATGAACTATAAGCCCAGCAATCAATGGATATCTCACACTACAATCAGAGCCCACCTGCTTACCTCACTTGTTAAATTAACGAGAGCACCAGCTGATATTAATGTTTTCACAACTTCTTCATGGCCATTCACTGATGCATATATTAGTGATGACCACCCATACTGAAAAGATAAATGCATGAATATCAATGAAACCAGGAAAAGCTATTCCACAGCCCATACTTCAAGTGGCCAGAGAGAACCTACCCTTATGTGGTGCATGAAAATAAAAGAATAGCGATGAAAATTAAAAAAATCTCTCACCTGCCGTGGATAGCAATACATCAGATTGGATTGATAAAAGTTCACCAATGAAGGCTTTTATATGTAAGCTACTTTTAATTAAACTCTGCAATATCACACTTATCTAGTGAGGGAGTGGCTTTCCCATCCATAACCTTTCACCCGCTTTTAAACATGCTCATTCTTTAGGGTAGCCTGGTTGAAGGCCCGATGGGTCTTAGGGAAGCCTCATCAAAGGACCCTTGAGTCTTAGGGTAGCCTGGTTTAAGGCCCCTTGGGTCTTAGGGAAGCCTCATCAAAGGTCCCTTGGGTCTTAAGGTAGGATTGAAGGCCCCTTGCGTAGGCACTGTTCACGGTGTACTCCAAATACCATGTCAGATCATCATTTCTGGTCACATATCTCATGGTTTGTTAACCTCATCCACCTTTCTCAGGTGTGGGTTACATCAAAAGTTTAATTTCCAATCATCCTTATATAAGTAGCATGGTCCTTGATGTTATGGACCCACTTGGCCACTGCTTAGCTCACGCACACCAAATAATACGATTAACGGCAAATCAGAATACGTACTTGCACATCGCATGTGTATTCTACGCAAGCTAAAAACATTCACTGCTACGTGAAAAGTGGGTCTGGTAAAGTCCTATACTCAATTCTGTCCAGCTTTCCCAGAATTTTGGAGAACCAATCAGATTCGAGGAATGCAGTAATTGCATACATTGTACCTCTTTTATAATCGCACGTGCGATTAAATTTAGCAATTACCGACGAAAATGGAGAGAGCAATCGAATCCGAGTGCAGACGTTTGGAATATTCGAAACTAAAAGAAGAGCATGCAGCTACGAAGCGTAGTAGATTTATTGAGTGGGCGCGATGAATTTGTTAGTTTTCCAATGGGATATGGCAAGTCTTTATGTTATGCCGTTCTGACGTACTAATGATGTCAACAGCTGCTTTGAGGACAGTCCCTCAATCTGAAAGATCTAGGTCATGTGCACATAACATGTATAAGTTAGGATGATCATTGTGTCCTCCATTCCGTATATAGTATAGAATGTGTGAGTACAAACAGTACGTAGAAAATCTTCACAAGAATTGAAATCAGCTTCTGGGTCTTTTCTTACATTCCTTCGATTTACCAATTTCCTTAACTGGTACATTGTTCCTTTGTCAAATAACCTAAGCATTTATTGGGAGCAGGTTAATGGATATGATTGGTGTACTGCGTACTATTAAATTATTTCATGATGCGTCATTTACAATCCTCGCGACGTTTTATGTAACCAGACCCACTTTTCACGTAGCGATGATGTATTCAATCCGTTGCTGTGAAAATGTGGGTCTGGGTACGAGACGAGCTAATACTTTCCTTTTATATCCTGGTACTATTCACAGGTGACCCAGATACAGGGTTCAGTGTCACCCTTTCACCGTATTGCACCCCGGTCCGCCCTCCTAAGACTCAGCATCCTGGCACCTATTCATCGGGTTAGGCTCTTTAGACTCTTCCTTCTCTTCCTGGTCGCTCCATTACAAAGTATAAAAACAATGGCATCAGCAGAATTATCACTAAGTTCCATATAGGAATCCTGCAGTATCATGAAATCATTATAAAAACGTCACGTCCAGCGGGACAGCCGAGAGTCGGGTCACTTCGCTCTTAGTGGCAATCAAGCGATATCAAAAAGAGAACAGTTCTGCGTTATCATCTGTGTCACAAGACGGTGTACTTTTAGAGAACAATAATACTCGTCCCCATCGTCCGTACCCAGTCCCACGTAAAATGTCTCCGTCGTCTTCTTCGTTCGAGATAGCATAGCTCACGCAGGAACGTTTATAAAGCACGCCAACAAGTGTACCAATGGCTTCAGGATGTGTCCGCAGGTTATCTTCAGGGTATGTAAAACGCCTAACCGATCGGGCAATTAACTAAAGCGAGGAGTTCCTTATTTGGTATTGATCTACAAATAGTACATTACATGAGGTATGCTATCACAGCGTTCATGACGCACTTATAAAATAACCAATCAAAATCAAAGTTGATGGTTTAATTAACTATGCAATCTAAAGGACAATTCAGATTCCACTCGAGCGTCTAAAAGTGGAAAGATCCAGATGCTGCCAGATCTGCCAGACGAGTGTATGTCAAGCGCGGTACCGAAAGGACGACCACCCAAAGGCAGTGATGCCGCGATTCGCCCGCCAACCGTCAAAACCGTCAAACTAGACGATACGGTTGGCTTGACCGCGTCCGTGACCGTCAGGGAAAGTGGATAATTGAATTAGTTCGCGAAACCACTTAACCGTCAGCCTTATTGGGGTAATAACCGTGGACCGCCAAAAATTTTGACGGTCAACTACCGGCCGGCCACGAAGAAAATTTGTTGGATGTCCGAGGACTGGGAACCTGTGAGACTGGACACAATGCCGTATTCATACATCCGAAGTGACAATTTGATAATAAGACGTACTCCGACACCGCCGGGTAACGAATATAATATATTTAACTATTTATGCGAATATAATTAGGATCTTGTGGGTTGGATTTTGTTGCTTGGATTTCATTTGTTGCTTAGATTTCATTTGGTGCTTGGATTTTAGGTTTGTGAGTAACACTATAGATATATAGATGCTCAGTGCAATTGGCTTTGGCTTTCTAGTATGCTCTCGTTTCCTCCCGAATTCTGACTTCTGAGTCAATGTCTCCTGGGTTTGGCCTAAGTCCTATCGCGGAACTGTCTGAAGAAACACTTATAATTGATTGTGTCGATTCTGCAGAAGTTTCAGAAGAACCACCTGCTTTGAAGAAATGAAACGTATTGACCAAGCCTAATGACAGTGCTGCCAAGGGTGCGATTCATCCCAGCAGTTCCAAATTTATCAACTCCTGGCTGTGGAAGCACTACAAGCTGTCACCCCGTTCTGATTGTGACAAGTGGGGTCTATGCGCAGTGTGCCAAAAGGCAGGAGATATAACGTGCATGGGTTTCTCGTGTTGATGGTTCGACAACACGAATGAAAAAGCATCTGCTTGAAGCCCACAACTGTATGTACCATATGCACATACAGAACGCACTCACATATAATGTTTTATCGTTTCTACGACTGCGTCTCTGCGAACCAACTTTATACTAGTGCAAATTTCAACTGCATTCAATGCATTCCGCTGCAGTCATGTACTGCTACCAAAGAGGGGTAGCAAACAGGAGCGCGAGGGACACCATAGAAGAAGAGTTCACGCACTATATGCTGGAACCACAAACCAACTGGTGCGTTAATGACGTGATGCAATGGTGGAGCGACCATGAAGCCAACTTCCCTCACATTGCTCTGCTAGTCCTAAAGTATTTAGTCATTCCGGCGTCCAGTGCTCCCTCTGAAAGGGTATTTTCTCAGTTAAAGCTCGTAATTGATCGCAAAAGATGGCGGATGGATACTGGCAGAGTGGAAAGAGTAATTTTTTTTGCGGTGTAACAAACTTTTTAATGCAAATAATATATAAATACGATGGTTAATAATTTGTGCTGTTAGTTTGGACCGGATATCGACCGGGACCGGGTTGAACCAAGGCGGCCAACCGTTAAACCGCCAACGTGACCGTATTGGTAAAACACGGTCACTGCTCGTCCGTAAACGTGACCGGGGCGATCCGGTACGGTTAGCCGTGAACGTGACCGGATCGATGATGGCTGACCGCGGCATCACTGCCCAAAGGTACGATACAGCATCGATAAATGTTGGATCGATAAATTATGAGCATGTATGGTATATCGCAGAAATGGAAGGGATAGTTTCTTGTAATAGTTATACAGCGGTAGATACTGCGTCTCTCTCCGCTTTATAGTAATATGTGCTGTGTTTGAAATGTGTGTATAACGCCAAAGTTGCTTACATCAATTTGGTCATGTATTTGCGGTGCATGGTTTATCTGATAATAGCATGAGATCGGTTTACTTTATCCTATGTATTATATGGCTTCGCTATTGCCAATGCTTTATCACCCTTTGATCCTCACTGGTGGTAAGGTAAACTGCCATATTAGAACAGGTTGGCCTTATTGGAACATGGGGGGGGGGGGGGGGGGGGTCAGAATAACCGCAGCCTATAACCACAGTTGATAAATAGGGTTTAAACGAGTTTAGACCAAGTTAAAAGCAAGGGTCGAGTGCGCACGCGCATACTGTGAAGACATAATGTCATGATATATAACCTGTGCTAATCCTTCAGAAGTTTGTCTATGAGCGTAATCAGCAGCGTTTAGTAGCAGTTGTTTTGTTTTATTTGGACATGAATACTCATAAGGGCGAAGGAACTAGCCAGGAGGCCCAGAACACATCGAACATACGTGAACCCCTGTCATCAACAATCACACAGGAGGTTCCCACTACGGTGGTTAACGCCGGGAATACGTCAAACAGGCAGGATGTCCGGACGACAACAACAACTACCAGACAGGTGCTGGAGGTCCCCACCACGTCGGTAAACGCCAGCTTCTCGGGGGATGATTTACGGGCGCTCATCCGTCAGTCCGTGATTTCGGTCATGCGGGAGACACAAAGCTCCAGCTCGGCACCGTCACCGAGTAAATCTATTAAGTGAAGGGCGCGGTGTGGTATGGTAAATACGTGGCGCAGTTATCTGCATGGCATGGCTGCAGGGATCGAGGCTCACGCATGGGTGTTGCATGGGTCGACACAGGAAGTGGGCAGCTGTGAGGTCATATTGGTCGTCTATTCAGAGCAGGAATGAGATCATTTTCGCAGCCAGGCAGGGCGCACCATGCACTGTAGGGGGTACATCGGCACATTCGGGGCATAATTCATCGGGCATTCAGGAAGTTCATGGGTACAGCGGCACATTCAGTGCATTTATCAGGCATTCAATACAGGAAGTTCATGGGTCGGCGCATTCATCGAGCGTTATAGGGGAGTTCACGGTTTGGTGCATTCATTGCGCATTGGTGTATCTGGGAGTTCATGCGGTCTACGCATTCCGAGCGCGCATTGGGACATGTTTTGTCCAGTGGTCGGCACATTCACTTGTGCAGGACATGACTGTTCAATGGTCGGCACATTCATTTGTGCAGGACATGATGGTCCAATGGTCGGCACATTCATTTGTGCAGGACATGATTGTCCAGTGGTCGGCACATCCATTTGTGCAGGACATGATTGTCCAATGGTCGGCACATTCATTTGTGCAGGACATGATTGTCCAATGGTCGGCACATCCATTTGTGTAGGACATGATTGTCCAGTGGTCGGCACATCCATTTGTGCAGGACATGCTGGTCCAGTGGTCGGCACATTCATTTGTGCAGGACATGATTGTCCAATGGTCGGCACTTTCATTTGTGCAGGACATGATTGTCCAGTGCATGGTCGGCCATTCATTTGTGCAGGACATGATTGTCCAATGGTCGGCACTTTCATTTGAGCAGGACATGATTGTCCAGTGGTCGGCACATTGATTTGTGCTGAACATAATGGTCCAGTGGTCGGCACATTAATAAGTGCAGGACACGATGGTCCTGTGATCGGCACATTCATTTGTGCAAGACATAGGCCCAATGGTCGGCACATTCAGGATCAGTTGTGCAGGACATGGTCCAATAGGACATGCATGGTCCAATGGTCGGCATTTTCATTTGGGCTGGACATGATGGTCCGGTGGGCGGCACACATTCATTTGTGCAGCGGGACGTCTATTGGTCGGCACATCAAGTTGTACAGGGCATGAGGTCCGTTGGTCGGTATGCATGTCATGCAAGGGTCCCATTGAGTCCGCTGAGGTCATTTCGTAATGTCTGTGGGTTGGCCCACGCAGTCCGGGTGCATGTGCATGCATGCATGCTTACAGGAGGCGCGCTCCCCTTGGGGCATGAGAGAAAGGGGCAGGTTGGCGTTAATTATGTCTATTGATATCCATGCAGGTATCGTTTCACCATCGATTACCGTTACCCGTAATCTCGGGCGCATGCCGGACTCAGCGAGGGTAGTCTTAATATATCGGTGGTGGGGTCGGCGTCGTCACTCGCTCGGGGTACGGACGAAACGAGTTCCGGATTTTCGACTACTGTGGGGCCGGCTGATCAGGTGGAAGCAACCGGGGGCCTGGGCGTACGGAAGAGTGATCATTTGCCATTTCTGTTTAGCGAGGGACTCGCTACCATCCCCTCAAAAATAGTGAAGAAGATTGTTGAAGGGGATTTTGTAGACATGGCGGATCTCCTCAGAGACAATGTAGAAGCATAGCGTCGTGCAAACGTGGGGGAGGGTTAACAGCCTCCCAAGTCGGCACAGGGTGCTAGGCGCGAGATCCCTGATCTGTTGAGCTGGGTACAGTGTTTCGGGATATTTGTCGCTGTAATGGCCTCCGTGCACCCTGGTAGAGTGCGCCAGCTGTTGGCGTACCAGACTTTCGTCATCCGGGAGGGTCGTCGGTTGGGTGGTAACGGCTGGCGTCTTTACGACACCATGTTTAGGCAGCAAGCTGCCCTGGACCCCACAGTCGATTGGTCAAAGATTAACAGTACACTCTACGCGGTGTCGTTTGTGACGCAACAAGGGTCGCGGGTGCGGTCATGCTGGCTCGCTATGCTTGGAGCCCGACCACAGAGAGGAGGAATGCTCACTGCATCTGGCGGCTCGCTCGCCAAAACAGAAGGAAGCCAGCTCCCCGGGAAGGCAGAAGTTTGCATGCTTTGCCTGGAATGATGGTCGATGCCACCACCCAGCTTGTCGATACCGCCATGTGTGTAGCCGGTGTCAGGGTGGACATCGGGTCTCGGAATGTCGGCAACTTGGATCCGAACGGAGGAATGTTGACCGACCACAAGGACAAAACGCCGGCAAGGAACGCCGGTAAGGCGGTTCGGCAGGAGGGGACAGGGCGTGTATTCAATTTATAGGATTATGATTGATGGGCACGCAATGCATGTGAAGTGTTCATTTACATAGCACGCATGCATTTCTGTATTTATCGGTTATGAACACAGATGCAACGGACGCACCTACATGGCTCGGGGGAATGGAGGACCTTAGGGCGTTGGCCGGATGTAGAACCGAAGAGGTTGTCATATCAGACTACCTGGACAAGGAAGTTCGGTTGGGCAGAGTGGTAGGCCCACTACCTGGGGACACGGCTGTTCACATAAGCCGTTTCGGGGTGGTGCCAAAATTGAGTCAGCCGGGAAAGTGGCGCCTGATAATAGATCTGTCAGCTCCGGAAAACCATAGTGTGAACGATGGGATCGCCCCGGAGTCCTGCACCTTGTCGTACACCACAGTTGATTGCGCCGCCGAGCTGGTGCGTAGCAGGGGTAGGGGCGCTTTGCTGGCAAAATTAGATATCGAGAGTGCGTACAGAATTGTACCCATTCACCCGGACGATCGTTGCGTGCTGGGAATGAGATGGAAGGGCGCGATATATATTGATACATGTTTGCCATTCGGTTTACGGTTAGCCCCTAAGATTTTCACAGCTCTGGCGGATGCATTGGGTTGGATATTTACGCAGCACGGGGTTAGGGATGTCATTCACTACCTCGACGACTTCCTAATTGTCGGGGACCCGGGATCGTCCGAATGCAGCGTTGCGTTGAACGTTGCACTGGAGTTGTGCGGACGTTTAGGGGTGCCGATCGCGGAGCAAAAACTGCAGGGCCCGACCACGTCGCTATCGTTTCTGGGCATTGAGGTAGATACAATGGCGATGGAACTCAGGCTCCCCCAGGAGAAGCTCGGTCAACTGAAAGTCATGATACAGGATTGGAATGCGAGAAAATCCTGTTCAAAGCGCGAGCTGCTGTCACTGATTGGTCGTTTGCAGCATGCGTGTAAAGTGGTGCGGTCGGGAAGTTTTTTGCGTCGTATGATTAATTTGTCAACAGTAGCAAAGAAACTGCATCACCACATTCGGCTGAGCAAGTCATTTAGGGCGGACCTGTCGTGGTGGTCGGTGTTCCTGGAATCCAGGAACGGGGTCTCTGTTCTCAACTGGGTAGTGGGGGGGCCCCCGGCATTCACTCTTACATCCGACGCCTCAGGATCGTGGGGTTGCGGAGCGTTTAGCTCTTCAGGCGAATGGTTTGCCTTTGAGTGGCCGCCTGCATGGTCGGTTGTTAATATAACGGCCAAGGAGTTGTTTCCACTGGTCGTCGCCTGTGCCATTTGGGGGGTTCAATGGCAAGGAAAAGTGGTTCGATGTCTGTGCGATAATGCAGCTGTCGTTGCCATCGTAAAGTCAGGGAGTAGCAAAGATAATTTAGTGATGCACCTGGTACGTACTCTCTTTTACTTCAATGCCCGAAAAAATATCCATCTGTATGTGGAACATATCGCAGGGAGCTCGAATTTGGCTGACAGCCTGTCGCGAAATAATATTCCACTATTCATTCGCCAGGTACCAACGGCGGCCACGAACCCTACGCCAATTCCTGTCGAGGCGCGTCAACTCTTGCTGTCACAAGAGCACGATTGGACATCGGAGATATGGACGACGCTGTTGAGTTCTATTTCGCGAAAAGCTTAGCGCAGTCCACACAGAGGTCGTATAATTCCGGATGCCGGCGATTTGCCCTTTTCTGCGATACGTTCTCTTTACAGCCATCACCGGTTACGGAACATAAACTCTGTATTTTTACGGCGCATCTCGCTTCACACAGACTGAAACACCGATCGCGAACTATTAAGGTGTATTTGGCACTCATTCGGTTTAACATCATTAAACAGGGTTTGCACAATCCTTTTCTGGGGAATACAATGGAGCGGCTGGAGTATGTTCTTCGCGGGATCAAACGGGAGGAAGCGGAACGGCAACCCGCGCCAAGAAGGCGGCGGCTTCCTATCACCCCGGACATCTTAATCAAATTGAAAGCGGTGTGGTAGGGTGTGAGAAGAGGCCGACTTAAAGATGTTATGGGCGGCATGTTGCCTTGGGTTCTTCGCCTTTCTTAGGGCGGGCGAATTTGCCGTTCCGTCCGATACGGAGTTTGATGAGGAGGTCCACCTCACTTGGAATGACGTATCAATTGACGATCCCGGGTCACCATCGTTTCTGCGGGTGCATATAAAACAATCGAAAACAGATCCGTTCCGTGAAGGGACGTATCTGTATGTGGGTAGAACAGGAACTGAGCTGTGCCCTGTGGCAGCCATTCTGGATTACATGTGCCTTAGAGGACAGGGAAGAGGCCCCTTGTTTCGATTCAAGCCTCTCACTCGTCCCCGCCTCGTAGAAGCGCTGAGATCAGCGCTCAACGAAGCGGGAATAAATCAAGCCGACTATTGCAGTCACAGTTTCCGGATAGGGGCAGATACGACGGCTGCGCAAAAAGGGGTCGAAGACTCCGTCATTAAAACGTTAGGCCGGTGGAAGAGCGTGGCGTACCAGCAGTACGTTCGGATTCCCACGGATCGGTTGGTCGGGCTATCTGCTGTATTGGCCACTTTGATATGATGTTAATTTTGTTCAGCAGAAGTCAATGGGAGGTAGAAATTAATTGTCATACGTTCATGGCAGGAGTGTCCAGGGGGAGTGTTGACTGTTTGGGGGAGAAGTCGCCAGGGGGGGGGCGCCTCCTCTTGGGCCGGTACTGGAGGGGTCTACGCCCCTTCCAGTATTCCTCCTCCCAAACCCAACCCTCCATATGTTGGGGGAAGGGTCGAGGAAGGGATTTGAAGTTCCCCTACCCTCCGCCTTACCAACCACGAATGAGTTATTTGTGGTTGCAGGAAAACGTCACAACGCCGAATGAGGTGAGTTGTTATGTGGAGACCCGGTAAGATGTTAAATAGGGTTTAAACGAGTTTAGACCAAGTTAACAGCAAGGGTCGAGTGTGCACGCGCATACTGTGAAGACATAATGTCATGATATATAACCTGTGCTAATCCTTCAGAAGTTTGTCTATGAGCGTAATCAGCAGCGTTTAGTAGCAGTTGTTTTTCCCACCCCCCTCCCCTTTTTCACTATCTCCGCCATATGGGACACCGTATGGCGTGATCAGTGTCCAGTTGGGCCGGTACTGGAGGGGTCTGCGCCCCTTCCAGTATTCCTCCTCCCAAACCCAACCCTCCATATGTTGGGGGAAGGGTCGAGGAAGGGATTTGAAGTTACCCTACCCTCTAGTACACTTCCGCCTTACCAACCACGAATGAGTTATTTGTGGTTGCAGGAAAACGTCACAACACCGAATGAGGTGAGTTGTTATGTGGAGACCCGGTAAGATGTTAATACCCTTTAGCGAACTACGCCCCTAAGTAGTTAATTTGTTTTCACGTACGTACGAAAGCTAGTTAGTAAACCTCTTATTTCTTGGAGGCTAAGCGCGGAAGAAATGGCTGGTAGCGAAAGGGAAAGCGCCTATCCCAGTTAATAGTAAAGATGTCACGATGGACTTATGTAAACGATATCGCTCCACAGAACCGACCCGTTCGTGGGGTCAAAGGAAGTAGGCCTAGCATTTGGTAAATATAAGGCCAAACTGCAGTACCCAGGACACGTCACCACTGATCTGAACGCCATAAAAATCATAGCCGATTGTGTACCCGATATACGCGCATCTATCAATAATTTTCCAATAGTATTTTTTTAACCAAGTATAGGTGAACAAGTTTTGTTTTGCTGAATTCCAGCGATTCTCAGGGGGCTGTAGAATTGGTAGGGATTTGAAACCCATTCTTTCTTGCGTAGATTTGTGTTATAACCGTAACTTAGCGATGCCAATTTCCACCATGCAAACTATGGCTCATTTAGTACTCACTTCCGGTAATTTTCAATGGAGGTCACGAAGTGAAGTAGCTCTTCCGCGTAACCACTTATAACAAAGTTTTAAGCTTAAAATCGATGTCTCATGACTTATTAATTGAAAGATGGGGAAAAGGAGGGCTTTTGCTAGCTCTTGCAATGCATGGCTTTTTTTAAATCACTACCCCTCGAATTACCAGAAAGTGACATAGTTGCAGACAGAGAACGCAAATGTATTTTTTTGTGTGTTTAGAACTTCACTTCGGATACTTCTAGATATGTTGGCGGCGTTGCTGGTTGTCTGTACGATTGAAACTATTTTAAAAAAAACCCTCAGAGGTGCAAGTGGATATACAAAACAAAAGGTGCTACAAAGTGCAGGTGTCACGTGCTCGAACTATATAGATACTGGTGCATTGAATGTTTTTGTCTCTGGTTGTCTGTACCACCGTCTTGTTATCTTATTAGTGTTACATTGGTGGCAGCGGTTCTACAGTGACAACGCCAGGTCTTCCACTTCCCGAAATTGGTGAGAATGGCGAGGCAGAGTATGAACACTCGTGGATAAAGTTCAAGCTAGTAGCGGCGGCCAACAAATGGGACGATGCAAAAGCCCTACTGATGTTACCTGCACTCCTCAGAGGTAAATTAGTAGAGATATACGTATCGCTACCTGACGAGAAAAAGGTCGACCTGGATACGCTCAGGAGGGCACCAAAGAAGTAAGCTGGTCTTACCCGTGACCAACTCTCCTTATCTAATGCTTTCTTCGAACGGAAGCAAGGGGTGCAGGAAAAGGTCGCAGATTTCGAAAGGGGGTTAAAAAAAAAACTATTTCAAGAAGCCTATCTCGATGAGACGATAACCACCTCAACAGTCTGGCTGGTCTGCGACCACAAATCACCAGGCAGATTCTGTTGCGGGGTTCACCAGAGGACATAGTGGAGACTATTGAGGCAGCCATTTCCATCGAGCGTGCTCTGTCATTTGCAGATGAATCTCTGACCATGGTGCACACAGTTAGGGCGACAGAACGATACGCTGACCATGGTGAGCACAAGCTGTTGGAGCAGGTTCTCCATCACCTGGAGGCTTTGGAGTCTCGTTTTTCCAGACAGAAGGAACCTCAACAATCTGATAAACGGCCTCGTCGTAGGTGCTGCATTGTTATGGAACTGTAATTGACTGTGTTAAAAATACACTGTCATTGTAACCAGTTTCAATCCCTCTGCCCCTCGAATCCAATCGTAACGCACCAATTATTGTGCCTAATGTGACCATTTCTGAAACCGTGGAGATTCCTGCTAGATTTAAAATGCTTACCGAGGGAACTTTGGCATACCCTAGCATGTTGGTTGGCCAGGAGGGTTTATTGGAGCCTACCTACAATGTCAGGGAAAACAACTTGTTTCACGGAGCCTGAACACTGTGAGCCATGACAACCAACTGATGGTGAGGGTAGTTAATATGGGTCAAGTTACCATAACACTGTATTCTGGAACCACAATGGCTAGTTTCAGCCCAAACATACGTGTACATCCCATCAGCAAGAAGGATCGGGATATGATGAATGCTACTATGCCCGACATAGATATGAATGGTACAGAGCTCAATGATTCACAAAGACGAGTGTTGGAGGCTTTGATGTCAAAGTTCTGAGATATATTTGTGTTGCCTGAGCAATCCTTAGGTCGGACATCTATCAAGCACTCCATCAGAGTGGAGGCCCCCCTGTTTGGCAACCGTTACGACGCATTCCATTTGCTCTACAAGACACTGCGAAGAAAATGCTGAAACAAGGCGTTATCAAAGAAAGTTCCAGTCCATGGTCCTCTCCAGTGTTAATGGTGAAGAAGAAAGATGGCACATGGAGATTCTGTGTTGATTATCGGAAACTCAATGCCATTACTCACAAGGATGCTTACCCATTAATGACCAAGGATCAACGAGACTTTGGAATCACTCTCTGGATCCCAGTTTTTCACCACACTGGATCTAGCATCATGGTATAGGCAGATTGAGGTAGGAGACAAAGAAAAAAACTGCCTTTTCTACACGAGAGAGGGCCACTTTGAATTTAATGTTATGCCTTTCGGTTTAACCAATGTACCAGCCACCTTTGAGAGACTCATGGAGTGTGTTTCAGTAGGTCTTACTTATGAATAGTGCTTATATTTAGCATAACATTTCCTCAGCATCTTGAACGTCTGACAACTGTCTTTCAGCATCTACGTAAGGCTGGTCTTACACTTAAGCCTGAAAAGTGCCACTTAGCATGGAAAGAGATTCGTTATCTGGGCCACATTGTGTCCAGTAAAGGAGTCCAAGCTGACCCAGATAAATTAAAGGCCATAAAATCATATCCTGCCCCATATGATATCAAGGAGCTAAGGCAGCATCTTGGATTGAGTAATTATTACCGTTGATTTATTGAGCACCACCCAGATATCACGGAACCCTTGCACAAACTTACTCGGAAGTCTTGAGCTGGTTATCAGTGGACAGATGAATGTGACAATGCATTCAGAGTTTTGAAACAAAGACTGACAACTCCACCAACCCTGGCATATCCAAATTTCTCTTATCCATTTATACTGGCAACTGATGCTTCAGGAACTGCCTTAGGAGGAATCCTAAGCCAGACAATCAATGGTAGCGAGCAAGTGATAGCATACTGGAGCCGTCAAATGAATAAAGCGGAGAGAAGGTATTCAACAATCAAAAGAGAAGCATTGGCAGTAGTAGCATAAGTTAAGGAATTTTATCTCTTCCTCAATGGCTGGTCATTCTCATTGCTTACCAATCGCAACCCACTGACATCACTGCAAGGGCTCAAAGATACAGGAGGACGACTAAGTGGCTCCTCTACCTTCAGCAATTCGACATGAAGGTGTTGTACAGATCAGGGAGGTGCAATGGGAATGCTGATACAATGTCATGAAGACCTGATGACAGTGCGGACCAGGTTGCTGTAGTAACTGAAATAACCTAAGTAACAGACATGCTGCAACAAGAACAAGTGAATGATGTTTACATTTCAGAAATTATGCAGAAGTTTCAGACAAATGGGAGCAACCGTAAACAAGGAGAATACCTTCTGAAGGAAGGAATTCTACTGAGACAACAGGGAGGAAGTGATGGTTCACGCACACAGCTAGTGGTTCCTGTGGCTCTAAGACAAATGGTCCTGGAAGAACTCTATGACAAATCAGGACATTTAGGAATTCATAAGACCTTGGTGAAGGCTACGGAACTTCTTTTTGGCAAGAATGTGAACAAGATGTCCGAAATATTGTCCAACAATGTGAGCGGTGTCAAACAAAAACTACCCTGGTTCCAGCTCAGCATGCTCCCATTGGCACTATTGAGAGCAATCATCCATTTGAGAAGCTCTCGTGGGACATTATGGGTCCATTGCCAGCTGCAACAAGTGGATGCAAGTATGTCCTGGTGGTGACAGATCTGTTTATTGAATGGGTTGAGGCATTCCCATTGAAGTCCACAGTGTCACACTTGCAAGGGTACTGGTTGATGAAGTTATTTGTCGCTAGGGTGTGCCACATTATCTGCATAGTGATCAAGGGGCTAACTTTGTGAGTGCAGTTATACAGTCGCTCTGTTCAAGCTGGGGATAAAACGGACACAGACTACCCCTTACCATCTGCAAGGGAATGGACAGCTGGAGAGTTTCAACCGAACCTTAGAAGCAATGCTCTCTAAGGTTGTTGCAGAGCACCAGAAGGACTGGGATGAACATCTGCAGACTGTCTTGTTTGCTTACTGAACAGCAGTTCATGACTCTACTGGGTTTACTCCTATTACTGTAATGTTTGGTCGCTCACTTACCTTACCAGTGGATGTGATTTTGGGTCATACACAGCAAGACCACTGCACACAGCTCCCTCACTATGTGCGGAAACTACAGCAATCTATAAAAGTGGCATTTTCTGAGGTACATCAGAGACTTGTTTCAGCTCATTAACATCAGAAAAAATCTGCAGAGGCCCACTGTAAACCAAGAAGTGAAGAAACTCAATTTCAGATTGGTGACATAGTATGGTTGTACACTCCTGCTGTTAAGAGTGGTTGATTGTGCATTGTAACCGCTTAAAGCCCTACTATGTTATGGATGCCCAAAAGAAGTTGAGACCAACTTGACTGAAGAAGAACCGAAGTCTCAGGAGAAGAATGGCACACAAGATAATGCAGGCTACACATGGGTTGAGTGTGAGGATGATGTGAATCATGGAGGAGAGGGGATTGAAAGAGACTTGGAAAATAACCCTGTGACACAGGGTACTGTGGAACAGTTGTTGGAGGAAAATGTACCTCTGCCCACAGATCAAGTAAATGACACAGCACCTGAAGTCACTGTTGAAGCACAATGTAACAGGAGGTACCCATGTCGCAACCATCGACCGCCAGAATGATACCGAGATTGCATTAGTTATTGACGTCTTGTGAGGAAACAAGACACTTACGGATGGGATGATGTAACGGAAGTACAAAGTGCAGGTGTCACGTGCTCGAACAATATAGATACTGGTGCTTATTAGTGTTACAGGTATACCTCAACAAAATTGCAGATTCTAAAATGATTGCGCAAGTTGACGTGTTTGCTACCTGATTCTATATATTTCAAGAACTAAATACAACACCAAATCCATCAGAAAAATTTAGGAAACAAGTAATAAAGAACAATCTTTGCTGTTCAAATGTTACTGATTCCAAACAATTTGCTAATATAAGTATTTCATTTTTCCTTTTCAATCAGAAACCTTATTCCCTGGCTTTTTACACCACCATCACCTTTGATTCCCATATTCCACCAACTTTCTCATATAGAGAATGTTTTTTATTACTTGTAGAAATTAGAATTGGTCACGTGATGAAAGAATTATTATCCTAGTCATCTTAAAATTGGTATAAACTAGTTTTATCAAAGTTAAAAAAGGAGCGACCTTCGTACAATCAGAAATAGAATTTAATAAGCTGCTCTTAGACACTTTTCATTATGGAAAATTCTTATAGGCATCAATTAGGAATCAGTAACATTTGAACAGCAAAGCAATCATAGAATTCGTAATTCCCTGCGTCAAAGTCATTGTTAGAAAAAACTGATCCGAAAATAGTTAAAATTGGTATAAACTAGTTTTATCAAAGCTAAAAAGGAGCGACTTTCGTACAATCGGAAATAGAATTTAATAAGCTGCTCTTAGACACTCTTCATTATGGAAAAAAAAGCCCAGTCCTTAATTAAGGATCCTAATTGCACACAAATAAGGATGACAAGCTGGAGATTAACATTACTCATCCTTGTACCAATAATACATGGCTATGCAGATGCCTGCATGCTGATGGAGTTTATAGATCAAAATGCTATTTCTATGGGATTTCAATTCACCGCAAAAAGGTGATTAAACCATTTATCCTATGAGGACTTCAGTATAATCCTAATCCTTTTCCATTAAGTCTTCCATGCATGCTCATTTGCAGATAAATCTTTATGTTTCTGCCACTGAATATAATTGTGGCTACATGTACACCCTTTATACGGCCACGAGAGCACAAAAGTAAATGATAAATCAGCATAATTATAAGCCAGAGAGGTGTGGTGAGGGAGAACTGGATTGTCACGTTGTGCACATCAGTGCTAATCATCGTGTACATATAGGCTCCCAAATTTACTTCTCACCTTGCTTTTGCAATCAATATTGACTCCTTGTTTGAGCAGTTGTATCACAACTTCAATATTCCCATCTCCTGATGCATCTCTAAGCTGAACCTGTAGTGAAAATTATTAGAGATGAAGAGGAAAGTGAAGCAAATAAATGGAGACAGATCACCTGCAACACATGATTTTACACAGCTATACTGTAATGGGAGTCATGGGTCAGAACAGAAATACAAAATAATTGTGGAGAATTATTACATATGAATTGCTTTCTATTAGCCTACCATAAACAATAAAAACAAATGGAGCAAGGTTGCTCAGAATCTTACCCTGAATATTAGTCTTAAATCATTATTGCTGTGCGGTCATCGCTGTTATATTTTCATAGGTGAACTATAATATTTTCCTGGTTATTGTATGTCTTGTAAGTGAATGCTGAAATAGTGATGGCAAAATCATGAAAGAAATATCTTGATAACTGCCAAGTAATATCATGGAGTCCAACTTAATTATCCACTTGGTGCGAGAATGTACTAACCATGCAAATGGGTGCATAGGCTGTGTACTGCAATATTGCAACCTAAGCGAATAGGTTCCATATAGGTATGAAGTCATTAAAAACGTCACTCGCGTCTAGCGGGACGGCCAAGAGTCTGGTCACTTCGCTCTTAGTGGCAATAGAGCGATATCAAAAGGGAGAAGAGTTCCGCGTTGTATCTGAGTCATAACACGGTGTACTTATAGGGAACAAAAATTCTCGTCCCCATCGTCCGTACCCAGTATATAATTTCTCCGTCGTCGTCGTCGTCGTCGTCTTATTCTTCCTTCGGGATAGTATAATTCACGACAGGAACTTTTGTAAAACACGCCAAGTGTACCAATCGTTTCAGGATGTGTCTGCAGGTCATCTTCAGGGGTCTGTTAGATGCCTAACCGATCGGGCAATTAGAAGTGAGTAGTACCTTATTTGGTGTAGATCTACTAATAGCACATTACATCAGCTATCACAATGTTTCGGCATATAATAACCAGCGTTATCAAACTCGATGGTTTTACTATGTAATCACAAGGACAATGCTAATTCCACTCGAGCATCTAAAAGGAAAGATCCAGATCTGCCAAACGAGTCATGTCAAGCGCGCTACCGAAAGGGCCAACGGTACGTTACAGTAAGTTGCCTGCGATAATGTATAGTGGTGCATGGTTTATCTGATATAGCATGAGACGAGTTTACTTGTTGTCCTATGTATTATATGGCTTCGCTTTTGTCACCTTTAGTCCTCAATGGAGGTAGTCTGGGGACTAGTGTAATATTTTAATGATACAGCTCACAGATTCAAAAATAAATCTGTCATGATCGCACAAGTTGACTTTTTGCTACCTGGGTCTATAAGTTTCAAGAACTAAATACAACACCAAATCCACCAGAAAATTTAGGAAACAAGTAATAAAAACATTCTCTATACGAGAAGGTTGGTGGTATGCAGGAATCAAAGGTGATGGTGGTGTAAAACGCAAAGGGAACAAGGCTTCTGATTGAAAAGGAAAAATGAAATAGACCTTTATTAGCACGCACATTTAAAATACGACAACATGCTGCTAATATAGGTCTATTTTATTTTTCCTTTTCTATCAGAAGCCTTGTTCCCTTGCTTTTTACACCACCAACCTTCTCGTATAGAGAATGGTTTTATTATTTGTTATATGTAACATTAATGACCATATTATTGCGGGGTTTCATTAGTTAACAAAGCCGGCTGTGGCTAGAGCCTTGTTGGCAAGATGTGCTCCCTCCCTTGGCCTCAAGGATATCCTTTGAATTTTTCTATGTAATGATGTATTATTATTTAATGTGTATATAATATACACATAACAATATAAAAGAGGATAACCAAATGCATACTTCTAAACCTAGAGAGTTATGTATGTATGACGTAATAAAAGTGGCCTTATATCCCTAGCCAGGATAGCCTGGCCATAGATCTCATTAATCATACATTGATCAAGGATAACCCCAGTTATCGTACGATAACGGGCGTTATCAATTCTTTGTTTTCGATTTGTCTTTCGTGGAGCTATAGTGATTTACCTATTGGCATTGATCTCTAGCGTACTAATGTTCGTATTCAGGAAGAGTTTTGCCAATTTTATTACCTGGAGTTGGGGTGTGAATAAAAATAGGGCAGCAGATGTACTGAAAATTTACGCTTTGGTACAATGAAAGTGCCAAAGGTTGGGGACAAAGTACAGACGACTGCAGCAGCGGTGATGGGCAAAAAGCTAGCAAAACAACGCTACTAGGCTACAGCAAAGGTCAAAGGGCTTTCGGGTGAAATTACAGCTTCAACGGGTGTGAACGTGGGCGTAAATGGAGGATACGCTGGGACGATGTCAAAATCAGCGAATCTGTTCACAGTTCTAAGGTACTGGAGAATGCTGGGACAGTTGAGGTGATCGAAGATGATGTAGTCATGATTCAGACGAAGAGCTACTGGCAGAAGAGCTAGCGGTGGCGGAACCAGAAATGGAAGAAGGCGGGGAACCATCATCAATCGACCCGTTAGTTGTCAAAGGCATTAAGTGGACCCTAGTCGATAATCTGGTCGATACTCGTTACATCCCCAAGCAACGTGGGCACATACTATGTAACAGAACACAGCAACTGAATTCTGAGAGTAGAAGGGAATTGGATTACTTTTTGTCGTCATTTCCAGACAAAGCAGTAGCAGAAATTTTAGACTGTACTAGTGGCGCTATGCTAATATCGGAAGTTTCACTAGAAACTTCCATATAGAGCTCTTTCATCGCGTGACTTAGTAGCATTCATCTTCTAATTAGTCAGCCATATTGGTGCTCGGATGGGTAGTTTTGGATTACTTCAGTGTCGTATAAATACATATTTATGTAGTCTAATGCACATGACTAACATTAGTAAAAATATGATTTTTACTTGTGCCGCGAGTTATCGGAAGAGACTTCCATATAGGTTTTGACCCCAACTATGAATTAATTAAAATCCCGCGACCCTACCGTAGCTTCGCTTCCGACGATCGGATCGTCTAACTTGTTGCGGCAATCGATCTAGAAGTCAAAACTGAGTAGTTTCGTTTTTGTTTCACGTTGTAGAACAGCGTGGTTGTCGAGAACAAAAAATACTACTGTCCTCGTTCCCCTTTCAAAAATAATGGGCGGGTCGTCTTCTGCTTCTGCTTCTGCTCAGCAAGGGCGTAGACAAGTTTTTCAAACTGGGGGGGCTAGTTATTAATAAACCAAATTATCCAAACTAATTATAGTACATCCGGTTGGTTTATTAATTAAGTTTGCTAGTTATTAAAAAACTGCCCAAAAAACTGGGGGGGCTTAAGCCCCCCCTGCCCCCCCCTTGTCTACGCCCTTGTCAGCTGCTTCTCTTGAGAACTCATAACTCGGGACAGGAACACTTTTAAGCAATGAAAATTGCACCAATAGCTTTAGAATTTGTTGGAGGACTCGCCTTAGTCGATGTTGATAAACAAAAGCCTAAAAGCTTATATACGGTCTTATCAATTCTAATTAAGCAAAAGTACCTAGAAAATTTTTACAATATGTCTGGATTGAATTAAATCGGTTAAATGAAAGGGGGAAAACCTGCGATGCAACAGTGATTTGGGTGTTAAAAAAATTAAGGAAACAAGTAAATAAAAACATTCTCTCTGAGAAAGTTGGTAGGATATAGGTATTGCAGGCAAGTAGAATACTGGTGTAAAAAGCAAGGAAACAAGTTTTATCAGAAGGGAAAATGTAATAGTCCTATATTTAGCACAGAAACATCATATGCCTTAGTCGAAGTGTGCTGAATATAGGACTATTACATTTTTCCTTCTGATAAAACTTTTTTACACCAGTATTCTATTTGCCTGCAAAACCTATATCCCACCAACTTTCTCAGAGAGAATGTTTTTATTTACTTGTACTTATCAATAGTACAACAATCATATTTCCGAGCATCAATATGCATATGGCGGACTATAAAGCAATTAACGCAATTAAAGCCCACGCGTCATGTGACCATGAAAGAGCTGTATAGGTTTTGACACCGAATATGAACTATTTAAAAATACGCTACCAGTCTCTAACAAGACTCCCGACGATCGGATCGCTATGCTTGTTATAAAAATTGAGCAGTTTCATCTTTGTTTTATCTCACAGAACGCGCGGTTGTAGAGAACAAAAGTGCACTGCCCGCCCTCGTACCCAATCGCGGAACATGGTCTCCTCCTTCTTCTTCTTGGCAACGCATAACTCGGGATAGGAACACTTTTAAACAATGAAAATTTCACCAATAGCTTCAGAATAGGCTGGAAGAGCCGCTTTCATATTAAATAACCGATGTTATATTTTGGTAAACAATCGACTATTACGGTACATGTAAGACGCATAATTAGATAACATTTTAGATATCTTAAAGTAAAAATGGCTGCATCAAGGAGACCCGAGAAGAAACGGTCCGCTAAAAGGCAGCGTTATTGGTAGAATCCTGAATCTGCTCGCTTGGCGAAGAGAGTGCTGTACGGAAAGGCTAAGCGTACCCTGCAAAACCAAACGAGGCCATCGAACGAGTTAACCGATAAAGTTATTCAAAGGTATGTAAATGTAGCTACCTACTCTTACTAAGCTTGGTTTACAATATGACATTGGTGGCTGAGCATTACGGATAAATGTGCACGAACAAAGAAAAAATAGTTGAAATAAAAAAACCTCTACGAGAAAGTTGGTGGGATATACGATTTGAAGGCAATGGTGGTGTAAAAAGCAAGGAAACAAGAGTCTGTAATAGAAAGGGAAAATGTCATAGTCCTATATTTAGCACATGAACATACTATATGCTACAAAATGGCTAAATATAGGACTGTGATATTTCCCTTACTATTACAGACCCTTGTTTCCTTGCTTTTTACACTAAAATTGCCTTCAAATCCTATTTCCCACCAACTTTCTCACAGAAAAGGTTTTTTATTTACTTGTTCTATGTATGACTCCTGCAGGAGTCAATGTGCATGCATCAATCATAATTCTCACAAGTAAATAAAAACCTTCTCTAACGAGAAAGATGGTGGGCATATAGGATTGACAATGGTGGTGTAAAAAGCACGGAAACAAGTGTGACAGAAATTTTACTGGAAAATTGAAATAGGCCTATATTTAGCCCATTTTCTCAGGCGTGCGCTGCCTAAATGTGAGTGGGCTAAATATAGGCCTATTTCAATTTTCCAGTAAAATTTCTGTCACACTTGTTTCCGTGCTTTTTACACCACCATTGTCAATCCTATATGCCCACCATCTTTCTCGTTAGAGAAGGTTTTTATTTACTTGTTTCATAAGTTTTTTTTCTCCGTGTCAACGAAGCTTCATAACTGTAATGTGATGAGGAACGATGTGCAATGGACAAATGTCTATACCTTACGAACGCTTTGTGCATTGCCCCGACCACAAGTTACTATATAACTTTAATAAATACGTACTAGTATGTAAAAAATTTAGCCCACTCACGTCTCAACATATAGTGCACGGTCTGTTGTATGGGCTAAATATAGGCCTAATTCAATTTTTCAGGATTATTAAATGCACAGCTCGCAGGTATTTAGTATACCCATACCGTATATGATACTTTTTTGTTGTAGCTTCTTTCTCAATTATGACCTTAAGGGGCACCGCGCCGGTAAATTCTGAAGCGTTTGGTATCATTGCCGTTCTTTAAAACCATTCCTAGCGTGAGTTATACTTGACGGAGAAGAAGAAGACGACGACCAACATTTTTTTTGGGAATGGGCACGAGAAGCAGGTTTTTTGTTTGTCTGGAAGCGCATAGTTTAATGACATGAAACTAGCACGAAAACATAGATCTTGGTGTTGTCGTTCTATACCTGCAGTGATAAGCAATCCGTTTCTTCGTTGTCCCTCCCGACGCGATTTAAAAATTTTAATGACATTCATCACTCCTCAATCAATCCTATATTGAACCTGCTGACGCAGGTTCAGATAAGGTGATTACAATTAATGACTATTTATATTTCATATGATCATGGAGACACCTTTTAGTGCAATTGTAAAGTCCTGAAGGCTCACAACTTAGTGCTGAAGTTTGATAACTGGAGTTATCAAATCTTGATCAATCAATGATTAAGGTGAGGTTTAGATGGTCATAAATGTCAGCTACAGCCTTTGATTTTGTCACACTAGCAGGAAGAGAGGCTCTCCAGGAAAATGTATCTTGGACCTCACTACCCTATGTTTCCACAGCCAATGGAACAGAGGTTCACCCCAACTCAGCACACTTTGGATCATTAGCAACATGTCTGTGGGACTCCACAGCTACTGCAGCTATCCCAGCTGGCAAATAAGACTCATCAGGGATTGCAGGCGTAAGTGGGATGTCACAGTTATTGTGGTGCTGGGCAACCACTGGAGGGAGGCGTGCAGCACGGCAAGGTCTGGGTCACCCACCCGGGAACCTTAAGGTGATAAGCAAATTATACTCTTTAGGTGGGAACCCTAACCATCAGCATCCAGAGTGGCGGCGTAGAGCCTCTTTGTATGTATTAAAAGCTGCGCATTAGATCTGTGCGTTGTCTTCTGCTGCTTGTAAACTTACTGCTGTTGCAAAGCCATCGGCAATTGCGCTCCGATTGTGCGCTGCTCACTATTAAGATCTGTCACAGTAATGTCCGGTCGTGTGTGTCTATGATCAGCTGTAAGACGATAGCCCACCTCAACTGTGACTCCCACGTGGGCCTGACGGAAAAGGTTAGCCACCACATCCCCGCAACAGGTTAGCAACTCCTCCATGAGTACATGTGATGGCATGATGCCCAGGGTTTTCTTAGAGCAGACAGGACAGAAAACCACAAGATGAGTCCGACCCTAACCTGGACGATGTAGTGACCCGACATAACCTGTTGTGGTGGCCAACCTTTTCCGTCAGGCTCACATGGGAGTCATAGTGGCTATGATCTTACATCTGATCATTACCACACTCCTGCAGATGTCCTGGTAGCAGGATGGTAGATTGGATTGCCTGCGACTTTGGACATAACTGTGACATCCCCACTTCTGCCATCCTTGATGAGTCTTGTTCACCAGCTGGGATAGCTGCAGTAGCTGCAGAGTCCCACAAACATGTTGCTAATGATCCAAAGTATGCTGAGTTGGGGTGAACCTGTGTTCTATTGCTGTGGAAACATGGGGATTGAAAGCATCTAGTATTATCTCTTACTGAACAGTAATGATTAACAAAGGGACACTGTCTTACTGGTTGGTTAATGATATCAGATACCGGTAGAGACGGTAAGGACGAAGCTTATCGGTAGTTGACCCTAACCCTTTTTCGGGCCCTGGCTAGAGCTTTATTGGCAAGATGTGCTTCCTTGACCTCCAGGACAGCCTTTGAGTTTTTCTATGTATTCTCTTGTAAATAGTTGTAAAACAGGTTGTAAGCGCTATCTGCTCCAATAAATTCTCAAGTAGAGAGCGTGAAGTAGAGGGTAACGGAAGTGCTTGGCCTTGATAGGCCTATAGCGCGGTCGGTGGCTGACTCAGTACGACGAAGTTACTATGGCCTAGACACTACTCCCAACCAACGGATCTGATGTGCTCGTATTAGAGTCCAGCCCTTGTGTTAGGCTTACGCCGAGCAGGGCAGAGATGGCAACATATATTAATGGGTTCCTCGTGAGACTCGATTAATTATTGCGTGAGAATATGCGTGAGAATGATTCATATAATGATAAAGACGAAAAAACAAGTTTTTGCACAGACAATCAATGACTGTTGTACTTAGCTGTTGCTTTTTTGCTTCATTTAAAACGGTGTCCTGAGGTTTATAATGAACGCATGGCTACTTGACAATGTTCCATCTAAGGAAAGATTAGGTCTGAACGCAATTTTATTTTTAGTAACGATGCTAAACGCCTCTGCTGCTGCATTGCTGTGGGGCAATATTAAAACAAGTTTTGCAGGTCTTGAAAATGAAAACTTGCCATCTGCACTCTTAACACAGCTAAGATATTCTCATATCAGATCCATTCTGTAGTAGGGTTCTTAAAACTTGAATAATATTTCTTCTTTGGCTTTGTAGGTTTGTAGGTTTTACTTTTGCTTTGTAGTTTTTACTTATTTTGGACGGTTTCGATCTCTCGTAATCTATATCGCTCGTTGATTCTGAATCACTTTCTAAGTTTCGACATTGCTCTTCCTTTCTGCCATTTGGAATGATTACCACAAGAAAAAATCAGTGGCACCAGCACAATAAGTTGGTTATAATTTTTTGCGTGAGATCGGATACCTCTTAGAGAGCGTGAGATGGGACCAAAATGCGTAGTCTCACACTCAATTCTTGGCTCCTCTGGGCCCAGGCCCTGGCAAGGAGGAGGGGGGGGGGTACAGGAATTCTAGAAGGGGGGTGTCGGACATGAATAATCTACAGGGGGAGGGTGCGGAAGGTCCCACACGTGGTGACACAGACTAACTATCAATATTGAAGCCTTAATCTGGGGGGAAAGAAATGACGGCAAATAATGGTGGGGGGGTTTCGGCGTATCAGTGCAATTCAAAAACTGCGTATCCTAAATTCATGACCGATTGGAGTGGAATGTAGAAACTATCGAGAGAAGCATTTCACATTTGATTGAACTAATGAAACAGTAAAATGTACATTTACTGATACAAAATACAAAATTGAAACATTTTTTGTGAGCTTGCTGATAAATGCTTCACATACATTCATCAATTTCAATTGTGACAAATGCTGAGCGTATAGTTTATAAGAATTGAATACCGGTATTGGCATAACGAGATACGTGATTGGGTGGTTGAAGTCAAGATGGGTGCGTGATTCCTGTACGCATCAATCCGTAAATCCATTTAACACATTACATAATTTGATGATTACCGTCTGTTTTCTAGGAAAAGTAACTCAAGATACTTGCCGAATCAATGAGGTGAGTGAACACGTTTGCTTGCCGTCTGGATGATACGATATATCACGTGGGATGTTGTTAATTGCAGTCGTTAATAGTATTGTTTCTTAATTTTATTCATCATCAAATCTGAGCCCCCCCCCCCCCCCCCATATCAGCCTCTGTCATAGCTGGCCGTTTTGTCGCCAAGATAACCAGAAGTATGTGAAGATATGGTTGAACCAGGTTGATTTGCGTCTTTAATTCACGTTAATTAATTCATGATCGGCTGGAAGGGGGGTCCGGACAACTTGGATCCCCTCCGATGTATTCGCCTCTGCCGAGTTTGCGACACAAAGGAACAGTTTTACACTTGATGCTCTTTTATTTGGGTTGCTGGGGGAAGATGCTTAGCAATAGTTTCATTGAATTCCACTGGTGAGCATTGGTCTATGCATACAATTATATAATTATATGGATAATCTCTGATTACACTGAAGGGATTGTAGTAGCGTGCAAGGAAACGAAGCCGAGAACCAACGACCCAACAATACACAAAGAGCTAGAACACGCCAAATCGATTCCAGTAATTGCACCACGCATGCGCTAGTCAATTAATCCAACGATTACACTATTCTAACATTTGTCCCCCCTTTTTTTTTCAGTTATTTTGCCCTAGGGTCCTACAGATATTTTTCATATGGACACGCAGTTGGTCTGCAATTCCTTCTTGGTCTCGGGGATACCAGACCCCAACAGAGGTATCACCATTTCCTGTTTTATCCTGAGCCACATTTGTTTCTGATCCACCCACAGTTTTGTCTGACTTTTCCTCTTGACCAACTGAACCCTGCTGAGGCAAAGACACCACTGGCTGCAACTCAGGTTCATTCTTCTCTGAAGGGACCATCACTGGGGATGGAGGACCTGGGTTGTTTGCCATGTCTCTTTGTGGGTGTGTGTCACTGCAATCACTGTGGTTGAAGTGTGTATAATGCATAAAAGTGTCACGCTCCTCTATCACTGGCTCATCTGCTGGCTCTGACTGCTCCATATGTCATACACGCAATTGGTCTGCATGTTTCCTTCGAACGACCCCGTTAATATCCACCAGAAATGAGTAATCTGAATATCGCTTCTTGATGATGCCAGCTACATAGCCCTGTTGAGATGGTTTCTGAACCCATACCGCCTCATCCTGGAAAAACCAATGTGGTTGTGCTTTGTTATCATGATACTGTTTTTGCATTACTGACGACTTGTCTGAAGAACTATTTGCATCAGGTTTTAGTAGATCCCGCTTGCGTCTTAACCGATGCCCTAGTTAGCAACTCGGCTGGAGAGTGTCCTGTGGATTTGAACCAATGCATGCCCTCAAACGGCCCAGCGTAATCAATATGAATCCGAGCCCAAGGTTCAGAGGGTGAATTCCAGGAATAGAGGAGTGTTTCTGGTGCCCGAGGTCTGTTTTCTTGACAAGAGTAACATCCTTTCAAAAATACCTCGATTTCCGAGTCAATACGAGGCCACCAAACATAAAACCATGCCAAGGCTCTCATGGCCCAAATTCCTGGATGTCCCTCATGCAGGAGTGTTAGGACCTGGTTACGCAGTGAATAGGGGACTACAATTCTTCCACTCCAAAGAAGAATACAATTTTCAAATGACAGTGATTCCCTCTTCTCCCAAAATGTGGTAAACTCAGGTGAGACCTTTGATCTGTCCACTGGCCATCTCTGATCCACATAAGCTATAACCCTCTTTAGAACGTCATCCCTTTGAGACTCTCTTTGCAAGTCCCTCCTGGTCAATGATAGGTCTCCCAAATGCTCATTCAACAACACATCAGACTCTCCTACCCTTTCAGCAGCAGATGCATTGGTGGAACTCAAGGGTAGCCTAGACAAAAAGTCAGCAACAACATTTTCCTTCCCTTGCACCACCTTCAGTTCATAATCATAAGCACTCATGGTCAGTGCCCAATGCTTGCAATCGATTTGCCACCATTCTTGGAATTCCCTGTGTGCCCCAAGAATCCACTCCAATGGTTTGTGATCAGTTTGTAAAGTGATGACCATATACATACTGATGAAATTTAACGATTCCGAACACAATAGCCAAGGCTTCCTTGTCTATGGCTGCATACTGCTTGCTCAGCCTCCTATAAGCATAACCTACAGGTTTTTCTGTACCATCAGGGAACTTGTGTGATAAAACAGCACCAACCCCCAAATCACTTGTGTCAGTTGTGACAATCACTGGTAACTCCAAACTATAATGTATCAGGGTGTCTTTTGATGTCAATAGGTGCTTTAATTTTATGAACAACCAATCATGTGTCGCGTTCCATGCCCACTTAATTTCCACTTTAACCAAGTCATGTAATGAAGCACACATAGCCTGTAAATGAGGAATGAAACGGGAATAATAATTCACTGACCCCAAAAAGGACCGGAGCTCCTTTTTGTTGCTAGGAGTAGGCATGCATTTTATAGCCTGAAAATGCTCCTCTGTTGGATGAATCCCCTGCTCATCAATACGATGACCCAGATACTAATTTCTTTTTGAAAGAACACACATTTCGACTTCCTGATTCGTATGTTTGATAGCCTTAATCTATGAAAAATATCACGCAAGATCTTGAAGCGTTCTTCCTTAGATTTTCCGACAACAAGAATATCATCATGAAAACAGCTGTATAAGGTACTCCTTCCAGGATTTTCTCCATAGTCTTTTGAAAATATGCTGGAGCAAAGTTAACTCCAAAAGGTAACCTCTTGTACTGAAAATACCCAATGCGCGTTGCAATAACAAAATACTTTCGAGACTGTTCATCTACATCTGTAAATAAGCCTCAGAAAGATCAATCTTTGTAAAATGTTTACAACCAGTGATTTTAGACATAAGATCCTCAAATCTAGGCAGTGGTGAGGGTCAACATATATGCATGGCTTTATTGTAGCTGTAGTGGAGCATAGATCGTAGATCCCGGTCTCAATAGCAATGACAACTGATAATATCCTGATCTTTCAGCAATGCACATACCATATATACTTACATGTCACAAACCAAAAGGAGGGGTTCACACATTTGGTGCATGCATGAGTCACACAAACAACTAAAGATCCAGTTGGATTAGTCCATGCACATGCTACTGCCAATAGGTGTTGATGAGATGGTAGCACTGATTACGCACCTCTCCATCAATTTCAATGACCTCAAGCTCTAAAAATAGTCAGATCTGTGTCACACCCTTTCAGGGTACCTGCGAGGCACCTCAACCAGGTCATCTGCAACATGGCCCTCTGCAGGGATCTGAACAGGTAGTTATTCTGGCTGGTGCTGAATATCATGGTTGACTTGGGGTGCTTGCCACTGTAGATGACCACTCTGGTTTTCTGGAAGAGCATATTCCGCATGGAGCTGCACAGCTGGTTGGTGACGATGTCTGATCCTGTTAACTTGTACTACCCTTCTCCGTGGTCCGTCTGAAATTGCAACATTCACTGGTGATTTGCACGCTGTTACCACCCAGTTTCCTTCCCAGCGAGGGTCCAGCTTCCCAGCAGTTGGTATAGATAACCAGACTGGATCATCCACTTTAAAGGGTTGCTCATGTGAGTGTTTGTTGTACTGTTGCCTCTGTCCCTCTGCTGCTTCAGCCATGTGAGCCTCCACAAGGTCAGTCAACTCAGCCAACTTGGCATGCAGAGTCTCATCATACCCCCCAGGGGCATATGCTGTTGGTGGTAAGGTTAGTGTGTCTCCTTCAGGCTACCATACATCAGTTCAAAAGGAGACACTCCAGTTGAGGAGTGTACTGATGTCCTATAGGCGTAGAGATGCTTCTCCCACTCCTGCCTGGTGACATATGTGCTGAGTAACTGGAGCACGGTGCAGTTGAACCTTTCCACCATGCCGTCACCTTGTGGGTGATAGGCAGTAGTCCGAGTTTTCTTCACACCAATTGCCTTTAACACATGCTGAAAGATAGCACTCTTGAAATTACGACCTTGATCTGAGTGCACAATTTCAGGTACTCCATATGTGGTGAACAGGTCCACCAGTTCTGTGGTTATCCTGGAGGCAGATTGGTCAGGTAGTGGTCTTGCATCAGCCCACTTGGTAAAATAGTCGTGGACTACAAGAAGATATCTATTGTTGTTAGATGACACTGGTACCTCCAAGATGTCCATTGCTATCATTTGCCATGGTCTTCCAATTGGCACATTTGTCATCTGCACCCTCATAGGCATGGTTGGCTTTGTCTGCTGGCATACAGTGCATTTCCTGCAATGGCATTCCACATCTTGTGCCATATTGACCCAGTATGCCATACGTCTCAGTCGGTAGAGAGTTTTCTGTGCACCTTGATGGCCTGCTTGAGGTGAGTCATGGCACTGCTGCAATGCCTCTTTCTGGAGAGCAGCTGGAAGAACTGGCACTGTTACTGCATCTGAAGTTGGTCCAGGTGTATAGTGCCTCCATACAATGCCGTCCTTTAGGAGAAGCTGTGCCCACAACTGGGAGTATCTTCTCAAAGGGGGCTTTCGCCAATCGATGTT
This sequence comes from Eunapius fragilis, assembly GCA_963681505.1. Classification (NCBI taxonomy): domain Eukaryota; kingdom Metazoa; phylum Porifera; class Demospongiae; order Spongillida; family Spongillidae; genus Eunapius; species Eunapius fragilis. Next base: position 626,022 of record OY811971.1, on the reverse strand, counting down.
TGCAGGGTGACTTGACAATTTCAATGCCTAAGCGACCAGCTTGATGACTTGGTCCTGTTTCTGAACTGCTAGAATGCAGCTCAGTGGTGTTTGCGTGTCTGCTCTGGTCACTGTTGCTGGAAGTGTGGCCATGCCAGTCTCTCTCCGTCTGGATAATGCATCAGCATTGGTGTTCTGACTGCCTCTGCGATACTCAACAGTAAAACTGTACTCCTGCGGAGCTTGTGTCCAGCGTCCCAGCATTCCCTCCAACTTTTGGTTTACCAACCACTTAAGTGGCTCGTGGTCAGTCGAAAGTTCAAATGGTCGCCCCAACAGGTAATGCCTGAACTGCTTCATGCCATACACTGCTGCCAAGCACTCACGTTGTATGACACTGTAGTTACATTCAGCCTTATTCAGCACACGACTTGCATAGGCAATCACATGTCCATCCTGCTGCAGTATTGTACCCAGTCCCCTGGCACTAGCATCAGTTTGAAGGATAAAGGGGCTGGCATGCAAGTCAAAGTGTGGGAATGCTAGTATTGGTGCTTCTGTCAGTGACCTCTTCAAGCACTGGAGGGACTCATTGCATTCTTTGGTCCAGCAGAACTGGACATCCTTCTGTGTTAGGTGGTGCAGAGGTGCTGCAATGTCAGCGAACCTTGACACAAATCGCCTATAGTATGAGGCCAGCCCCAGAAATTGCTGCACTTCTTTTGCAGTGTTGATGTAGGCCACTCTTCCACTGTTTTGACCTTAGCCTTGTCAGGCATCACTCCTGCTCCACTGAAGACATGTACAAGGAATGCAACTTCCGGGAGTCCAATTTGGCACTTGTTACCACGTAGTGTCAATACTGCCTTCTGAAGGACTTGTTCCAAATGGCTACTGTGAATTTCTTCACTACTGGAATGAATGAGGACATCATCCATGTAAGTTGTTACAAATGGCAGTCCTCTCATAATGGTGTCCATTAAGCGCTGAAAGGAGCTGGGTGCGCCACAGAGTCCAAAAGGCATTCGAGTGAATTCATATGCTCACATTCCAGGACCAGGTGAAAAGGCTGTCTTCTCTCTGTCTTGTGCTTCCATTGGTAGCTGCCAGTATCCACTCTGGAGATCCAATTTGCTAAATATGGCTGCTCCAGCTAGTCTGCCCTGGACTTCATCCACTAGTGGCAGGGGGTAGGCATCTTTTACAGTTCGCTCATTCAGCTCGCGGTAGTCAACACACAGCCTCACTTCCCCCGACTTCTTTGGCACATATACAGTGCAGGTGCTAGCCAAGGACTGCAGCTTTCCATTATGATCCCATTGTGCAACAACTGCCTCCACTTCATCTCGAAAGTGGGCGGGGATCCTGCGAGGTGGTACACGAACTGGAGGTCCTGTGGTGGTGATGTGGTGGGAGGTCACTGTTGTTGTTCCAGGTTTGGTGATGAACAGATTCTTAAATTTCCGCATGGTGGCCACGAAGCATGCCTTAACATCTTTGGGAAACTCGTAGTCCACTTTTTCCCCATAGTGTGGGACTGCACAGTCTTCGATCATCACCTCGCTGTTTGTCTCTGCCATGTCGATTCCTGCAACTGGGCACCACTTTCTCTTTAATGCCACTCCCGATTCCCACAGTGCACTAAATTTCTCGGAATCCTGGTTAAGTGAAGGTACTGCAGGTACACGTGCGTGTGCTTTGTCCTGCATCTGTGTCACTGTAACTGGCATAGTAGAAAAGTCCAAAACTATCTTGTGTTTTTGAAGAAAATCCATCCCCAATATAGCAGGAGTGATTAGGCTTTTAACCACCAGGAAGTTGTGCCTCCTCTCCAGATCCCCAAGCTTCACTGTTATGCTAACTTGATCTACAATGGGTAGATTCTCCCCTGCTGCTGTCACTAGATGTAAATCAAGTTTGGGTTCTGTACGTTCAATTCCCGTTGCCACATGTTTTAAAACATCTTGCCTCAGAAGAACTGCGGAACCCGAGTCCAATAAGACTTCCTGCTTAGAGCCTCCAATTTGACCACAGATTGTAATTATCTTACTTCTTACTGAAGCAACTGTAATTTGATCTAGGCTTACGTTTTGGTGGGATGCCCGCTGCCTTAGGCCAAGCTTCACTGTTATGCTAACTTGATCTACAATGGGTAGATTCTCCCCTGCTGCTGTCACTAGATGTAAATCAAGTTTGGGTTCTGTACGTTCAATTCCCGTTGCCACATGTTTTAAAACATCTTGCCTCAGAAGAACTGCGGAACCCGAGTCCAATAAGACTTCCTGCTTAGAGCCTCCAATTTGACCACAGATTGTAATTATCTTACTTCTTACTGAAGCAACTGTAATTTGATCTAGGCTTACGTTTTGGTGGGATGCCCGCTGCCTTAGGCGGACATCCCTTTGCCTTTTCCCTGGCATCGACAGTCTCTGACGATGTGCCCTACGTGACCACACTTGAAACATGACCGCGACTCCTTGTGTTGTTGCCATTGTTGGTGATATTCGCGCGCCTGAGGTTGCTGGCGATTTGACTGCACCTGTGCTGCTAGCGCTGCTACTTGCTCAGTGAGACGTGCAATCTGGTGTATGTTGATCTACTGTGGCTGCCAGTGTTGGTGGTGCCGCCTCCAATGACATCATTAATTTCACTCTTTTGATGGCTTCCTTTAGATCGGTGACTGCACCAGCTGCGCGTAGCCGCTTGCTAGGTAGACCAGCTACAAACTGGTGTAGTAGCAATTGATCGCGCACCTTGCTATCAATCTCTGGCATTGCTTGCTCCAGTAGCTTTTTAAGGTCATGGCTGAACACCGACAGGGCTTCTCCAGGTTGTAGTCGACGAGTCTGGAATCTGTCGAGCACCGTGAACCCCATCGGCATGAGGGTCTCAATGGGGTGCTTCTTGACTACATCGTAGGTTGTTTTTTCGTCCTCGTTCAGATCGAGCCATACTGCCAGAGCTTCGCCTTCGAGGAGGGTTGGTAGCTTCACCGCCTTCGTCTCTTCCTTCCGTCCATTCACCGCGCTGCACAACTCGAATCGCTGCAACCATTCAGCCGCATCTCCTGATGAAAACGGCTTCGGAACACTGCAGTGGCTCGGTGCTGTGGCCATTCTCTGTTACCAATGTAGTGGAGCGTAGATCCCGATCTCAATAGCAATGACAACTGATAATATCCTGATCTCTTCAGCAATGCACATACAATATACACTTACATGTCACACACCAAAAGGAGGGGTTCACACATTTGGTGCATGCATGAGTCACACAAACAACTAAAGATCCAGTTGAATTTGTCCGTGCACATGCTACTGCCAATAGGTGTTGATGAGATGGTAGCACTGATTACATAGCCATGAAGTCACCACAAATCCTAATGGTGCCAGAAGCTTTTCTCACACACACGCACATGCAATTGGTGAGGCCCATTCCACAGGGTGTCTTTGAGTATCTACTGGTTCAATAATACTCTTGTCCACTAACCGTCTTAGCACAATTTCCACAGACTCCTTCATTGCAAATGGTAATGGCCATGCTGAGTAAACCTTGGGAGTAATGTTGCTTTTTAAATGTACACCGCTTTATGTCCTTTTATTACACCTAGGTCATCACCGAATAGCTCTTGATATTCACTAATCAAAGCTTCCAATTCAATCTCAGATTGCTTTTGTGGCTCACCCAACTGATTTACACTGTCCAGTCTCACCACAGATGGTAATTCCAACCCAAAACTAAGGCACCAATCCAATCCAAAAAGCGGTAAGTCATGTTTCCTAACACCTTCTCTTTCAATTTCACTGCTACTACTGCCTCACCACATGTGTCCACCATTACATTGGTGTAAGCAACAATGAACTTGTAGGTTTAAGGGGTGGAGACCCAATCTTCATCCACATGTGTTTACTAATAATGGATCTTGATGCACCAGGATCATAAACCAATATAGGTCTTCCGTTTAACTGAACTTCCACCTTAGCCGAAACTGACTTGATAGCCCTTATGGTATTCAAGACCCTTGATTCCTCTTCACCACTGGACCATGTGCCTTCCCTGGTTTCGGTTTCAGCTGAATTTACCTGTTTTCCTTTCCACTTTTTCACAATAGCCTTTCCAGACTTTATGCAAACTCGAGCAAAATGTCGTTCCAGTCCACATGTGTGACAGCTTGAACTTGCTGCTAGGCATGACTCCACTTTCATGTGTCTGGGAAACCCACACTTCAAACAATCAACCTCTACATGTAAATCCCTCATTTGCTCAAATCTCTGTTTACCTGTACCTAGTCTGTTTGGTTTGGCCTTAACCCTGCAGGTGGTTGTCTCCTGTTTAAGCTCACTTTTTGTCATAGCACGTATTTGTTGCTGTTGGGTAAAAGCCTGCTCCACTATTAATGCCGACTGCTCAACCTGTTGAAGTGTAGTGTCATTCTTTGGATGTAGTCTAAAAATTTCCTGTTGCCATGAATCATTGCTTACGCCAATCACCAACTGATCCCATAACCTTTCATCTAAGCATTGGCCAAAAGCGCATTTCCCACCAATTGCACGCAATAAAATCAAAAACTGTGTTACGGTTTCATCCTCTTTCCGGTGACGTAACGTGAATTTCACCCTTTCTGCAATCACACAAGTGTCCTTCTTGAAATGAGTTTGAAGGGTGCGTTTTAAATCGACATACGTCTTCGTGTTGACAGCATCCGGTCTAAAATGGTCGACCAATACCTTAAAAGCATCGTGTCCAATTCGGGATAACAGGAGGCTCCTACGGGCATCTGCCGTGGCATCGCCAGGAAGCAAATTGTGAAGGTCCAATTCGGTCTCAAAACGTTGAATGTAATAATCAAATTATTCCACCGCTACATCAAAACGCTCTAACCTGTCGTATGGCGTTTGCATCCATGACCCTCGTCGCCAATAAATGTAAGGAAACGAAGCCAAGAACCAACGACCCAACAATACACAAAGACGCCAAATAAATGCACCACGCATGCGCTGGTCAATTAATCCAAAGATTACACTATTGTTCTAACAGCGTAAGTTAAAATAAAATGGCGGATCGAACGACTGGTTACTGGTAGTGCAGGGGCGGATCCAGGATTTTGGGAAAGGGGGATCTGATAAATATATTCACACTGGGGGAGGCATGCCCCCTCCCGTGACAGCAAGGGGGGTCTGGGGGAGTGCTGATAGCTCCACCAGTGTAGAAGCTTAGGAACGTAAACAAGATTGGGGGGGCCCAGAGGGTGTGTCCAATATAAATTCAGCGTACATTACACACATATTGCCCAAGATTGGGGGGGGGGGGGGGGGCCTAGGCCCCCTCTGCCCCCCCCCCCCCCCCCCCCCCCCCCCCCGGTTTTCCTACTCCTATGCTCCTATGCAGTGGGGTCTGGGCTTCGCCCCAGCCGTTTTTTTGCTTTTGCGTTTATTTAGCATGAAATTCACAGTGCATGATATCCACATCGGCGTCGGAACCGGTCCGGCAGGTCCGGCGGCCGCCGGACCAATATTTTCTTTAAAAAATAAATAATATGAATAAGGGCATAGGTAAGTAATAAGGGCATGGGTATCGATAAATATTCAAAACGTCACAGCAATTGTTTTTATTTGCCATTTTGGGGGCGTAATTCACTACAATTAAATTGTTTGGAGCAAGCATTGTTTGAACGCCAATTCCATATATAGATGCATGTTCACACAACCATGCATTGCTGTGTTGTGTTGTGACTATAGAATCACTTTGAATACCATTGTCCATACACACAATACTGACTTGCATGCATGTAACCTCATAATCATAAAAATGTTTGAGCAATGTAATGTAAGTACATTTTCTTTGTCCATTACAACCTACTGGCACCTTCTGTTGCTACTACCCATGATATGAACCAGGCAAAAGAGGGAAGTGAGCTGGCAATTTAAGCACTAGTGATGGTCAATTAGTTACACATTCTTAGCTGTTAATAGGGAAGAAATAAAATGCAGTCATCTGAATAATGATGTTCATTAGTAGGTGTAAGGAGCGCATAGTTACCTTGTACATGTACTTATAAGGGTACAAGTGCAGCAAGCATTTGCATGCATCATTGATCAACACATTTTTTTGTTTCTAGTTTATGCATGACTGGTATTATAACGGTTGTGTGTGTACATACTTGGCGTCCATAGAGTTAAAGACTAGACCGGTGATATGGATTGGATACATCTCACGTGATCATTACCCCGAGTTCGAGCATTTAACGCCGCGTGCGAGCTAGTCATTTTAGTGAAATTTCTTGCATTAATAATGCACAACTGGCAAAACTTCTGGGGCGAAACCCCAGACCCAGCTCAGAAAGCATCTGCAGCGCTCCCCTTTCCGTTGCTGTGGGCGGGCCTCTCCGAGTTCACCACCTCATTGTTTATTTATTTGCTGGACCAATGTATATTACCTTCCGACGCCCTTGATCCAATACATATACATCACGCGATATCCAGATTGCTAGAGCCTGCATGGATGGCGACGAGAAACTCTTCATTCTTCACAATGCTATGGTTCCTACTGCTCAGCAATTAAATTCGTGACGGAAAGCTTTTGTGAATTTGTGACTGAAGTGTGCACGTGACCATGCACCAGCTATACATGTCGGTCTATAAAAGTTAACGACTCATGTATGCTTTACTCTAGTTTACCTGTTAAGAAAAGAATCTGAGATCCATCCCACTCACGTCTTTTGACCACAATTGCTGTTCACACGCACCGATCGATCGCGATTAAGTACTAATTATCTACATGCACACATGCCGTTATGTAGGAGGATTTAATTAGATCGATATAGACCCCGCTTGGCTAGAACGATTTGCAAGCTTGCAAATCCAAGGACGGTAACATGCAGAACGCTGCATAGATTACAGTATGCATTACGTCATTCTTCATATAGGAAAGGGCGGGTTCGGACCCCTGGAAACCCCCCCCCCCCCCCCCCCCAATCCGCCCCTGTAGTGCTTATAAAATGGTAGCGTAGAGTGCGCTATTTACGATCAGTTTGATCAGATCGAAAATCAGTGCTAAAATAGAGAAACGAATAAAGGATTGTACAGGTGTTTGCAGCGCACGCTGCACGCCCACAACCACACACATGTCCAGATGGCTCCTTGCTTTGTATAGATGAGCACCCAACGAGTAATCCAAACAAACATGTTTGAGTTCGATCCGTCGCAGTGAGAACTGCCTGATTTTACTTCAGTCAAGCCAATTCGATGAAGCTATCGTCTCTTTCACGCCCAAAAATAATTCCTTGAGCACATCAACTCGGGCCTGGATACGTCGCTACCTATAACATTTCGGAAAGATGTTTTACCTCTACGGCAGTCAGAGGCAGTCGGAAGAAGGACAAAAAAGCTTTACAACCTCCAAACTTAGCACACTCCACATAGAGTTTGAGGAAAGACACTACATTTACGGGCCGTAAGCCAGCCTATGCAATGTATTTCGGCACGTGATCCGTTTCCAATCTATATAGGTCTACATGTACGGAGCGTAGCGGTGATATAATCCACCGGCAGCTGCATGTGACGTATTTTAGGGTATGGACACGAGACTACCATCTGATAACGTATGTAATAATAGTGATAATCGCCCACATTCGTTGCAAATCCACGTATATAAGTTTGATACCCGTCCTTCCGCCGAAACGTAAAGGTCAGGCAGCACGGTGGTGTGTGTGTGTGTGAGGTGGGGGGGGGGGGGGGGGGGGGGGGGGCAATAACCCTCCTCTCAGCGGCTCTAAAAATAGGGGCACCAAAAAGTAGTGAGGGCACCAAAACACCGACCGAAGTTGGCTATGCATTAGTAATAATGAAACAATTTTTCTAATTTACGTCATTATTGAATTTATATGAAAGAAAGAGTATTTCTGAAAATAAGGTTTTATTTTTATTTTAAGAGCGTGGGCGCCTTTATGTACTTCTGCCCGCCTGCGGCGGGTATACCATATACCCAGCTATAGCAGTCCGGCTTGATGGAACAAATATTCTACTCCCGATAAGCAAGGATTAATGTTAGCATTCTGACCCCTCAAAAAAACTGTAGCGAACACAATATTAATCTAGCGTTCACTCATTAACAAACAACAACTCATGAAACAAACTATAGCACGGGAACAAGGTTGATTGAAATGATAAAACAAATGCGCCTATGTTTAGCCCATCATGAACGTATGCATACAGCGCCTTACAATTGTGATATAGATATAGATAATCTACTGATTTTTGTTCACTTCGTTCCTATGATTTTTACATTACACCACCATATTGCTTTCCAAACTCTATATGCCAATATCACTTCACTCGCCAATACATACCTCCTCATTACTCATGATTGAATCAGATCCGTACGATTTTTGTAACCTTCTTAGTTGCTTTTACCGTCCTACTATCTGAAATTATCATACAAGGCGCATAGTATAAATAGCATACTCGAGGCGGAAACGTAACTGACCATAGCTCTTGATGTTGGTGTGTTTTGACGTCATTAGCGGCTATAACAACCTGCTAAAATTTATTGTAGTACGTGGGTGTATGCATACAACCACACACCCACACACGCACACATACACTTGACACATGCACACAAACATGTCTACAAATACATGCACACACGAGTATAGGCTGTCCAAAAAATTCATGTAGAAGTGATGTATGTAATCCATTCACAGTATGGGTACAAGACCAGGGTAACATGGCTTTGCACAGTTTCGGATGTATATGTACGCTCACAACCACATTAGTTAACATTCATATTACACGTATAACATATACACAGTGGGTAAAGGCATGATCAGGAATCAAGGAATGGGTTATACTGAAAGTGAAAACACACTAGTCAAGCAGTGTTACTCAGTGAGGCAAAACGACAATGTATATCAGCACATCCGTTCTCAATTAAGAATGCCAAAGTTCCATCCATATGTCCGTTTGTTGCATGTGTGCATTGATGTATGCATGTGTGCAATGTCTATAGATCTGTAGTTTTATATGGGGTTCTAAGGTACCTCCTATCCCCCCCCCCACACCACTCCCTCCCCTAAAAACTATGATAAGCCTAAAACCTTTATCAATGATTTTATTTCATTCACGTTTTTCATATCTATTCAGTTAACTGTTGTCATATCTAGCAGAGTTGGCACCATTTTAAATTTTACTGATTCCGTTTCAGATCTTTGGAAGAAAACCTCATGTGGTGGAACTGGGACTAGTTTATTCTCCCACCTCCCCGAAATCAATCATGGAGTGGTTAAGTACACTCAAAGTATCACAGGAGTCACAATACTGATGCCATTGCTCACGCATAGATAAATTCCACATACCAAAGGGTGAATTGTTAAAGTACCTGGGGTTGTGACTTGCCATGGCATGTGACCCAAAAAGGGGATCCATCAATATTCGGTGAAGGTTTAGAGAAGGGCACAAGATACATTGGTGCAAGCTTTGGTACATGTTTAAGGATATGTCCAGACATCAGTTTGAGAACATTTCTCAGTGTCTTTCTTGGAAGATCCACAACCTGGTATTAGGGTTGATGAAGTAGCTTCGTCAAATTTGCATATTGTTTCAGTTTGCTACATACATTTCTAGGATCCTTGGAAACCAATCAGGCTATTATTGGAGGAATTCTATGTTGCTAGAGAAAGATTTGTGATTCCAGGCCAGCATGTTGATGAAAGCCTGAAGAAATGGGAACACAATTGGAGGTACTTGCATGTGGTTCAACTAGAATCCTGTTTAAGTTGGAAATCATGGAAGGAAGGAAAAGATGCAAATAGACAAAAGCTGAGTATGGTGAGGTACCACTGTTATTCTTTGCTTTTCCTTCGGTAGTGGACAGGAGTTCATGCTGATTCTACTTTCTCTTCAATAATTGCTCTGGAAGAAAGGGGTCTTTACTTCCAGGGTATGGAAAAAACCGCACAAAAAGTACCTGAAATATTTTTTTAAAGACTGTGAGGATGGATGTGAAGAGGTGGAATGGCTGCTCGGGGAAACTGCATGGTGTCTACTGGAATCTAAGACACCCAACAATAACAGCATGTTTGCCCTTGCTTGAAAGGGCAAAAAGTCAAAGACTAACATTTGAAATGTAGGTAAAACCAATCTATTTTACATGACATCGTATTTATTTCCTAAGTAGTTCTTATTCTGTAGGTATGTGGGACATTTGGTCCCATCCTCCTTCAAGGTCAATTAATATACAGCGTAACAAAACTAACTCATTTATTTTTTACTATAATCATTACCAATTTAAACTTAGCTCTTTGGCACATCTCACATCCACAGTGCATAAGTAATAAAACGTGTGATTATCACAAAAACTACATTATGTGCGTCACATGCTTGCTTGCATGCAATTGTAACCTTATAAGTACATACAACATGCTTGTTGTGTCTTCTGAAGAACCCATTATTCGGACGACTTCACTAATGCATCATTCCAGTACTCCAAAATCAGTGTAGTACATCATTTTTTAAATGCCAGGGGCGGCGCATTAAACAATTGTTTGAACTTAGGAAATACCAATGGAATGTTTATTGTACAGTTAACCCTTTAAATACCAAGGGCATAATTACATACATAACAGTCTGTATACATGACATTACTATAAGTTATTCAAGGCTTGTTGATGTCTCTTTAAACTCTTCTGAATTAAGCATATTAATAGGTTAAATAGTACGAAAGAGCTTGGAATTAACTTCACCTGCGCTAATTAATATTCATTAGCATCACGTCATGCGGAAGGATTTTCATTCGAAATTTTAAAAATGGAGCGCTAGAACGCTTGCTAGTTTTTCTAGGTTACTACGCGCCCGATGGCCCTTATTTTCACAATGGGTGTCAAAAAGTGTCTGTTCTATCGTTTTTGAGTGATTTGGGCTGACGGCAGGTAGTGCTTATTTTTCGTCTATCTTCGAGTGTGCGTCATTTAAAATGGACAATCTACGCTACCGTTCTGAACTCCTCGTTTGGTACACGTAAGTTGTCAGCTTACTTTTTTTAAGTATGGGCATGCATCTACTGTTATGTATTGCTTAGATACCTTGTTGTGCCGCCTGGCTCAATACGCTTGCCCTGCCAGCTGCTCAGTGAAATTGGGTAGCAACTCTGAGGTGAAGCTCCTTTGATTTACAGATAGAGGTAAGAGGAAGCGATATGAAGCATGGCGTAAGGAGTCAGCATTGTTGGGTTAGCAGGCATGTGTTGTAAGGGAACAGTAGGCTTGTCTTGTGAGCAGCAGGCATGGTGTAAGGGAGCAGTAGGCATGTGGTGTAAGGGAGCAGTAGGCTTGTCTTGTAAGGGAGCAGCAGGTATGTGGTGTAAGGGAGCAGTAGGCTTGTTGTGTAATGGAGCAGCAGGCATGTGGTGTAAGGGAGCAGTAGGCTTGTCTTGTAAGGGAGCAGCAGGCATGTGGTGTAAGGGTGCAGTAGGCTTGTCTTGTAAGGGAGCAGCAGGCATGTGGTGTATGGGAGCAGTAGGCTTGGCGTGTAAGGGGGCAGAAGGCATGTGGTATAAGGGAGCTGTAGGCTTGTATTGTATGGGAGCAGTAGGCTTGTTATGTAAGGGAGCAGGAGGCTTGTTGTGTAAGGGAGCAGTAGGCTTGTCTTGTAAGGGAGCAGTAGGCATGTCGTGTAAGGGAGCTGTAGGCTTGTTGTGTAAGGGAGCAGTAGGCTTGTCTTGTATGGGAGCAGTAGGCTTGTTGTGTAAGGGAGCTGTAAGCTTGTTATGTAAGGGGGCAGGAGACTTGTTGTGTATGGGAGCAGTAAGCTTGTCGTGTAAGGGAGCAGTAGGTATGTCTTGTCTGGAAGCAGTAGGCATGTGGTGTAAGGGAGCTGTAGGCTTGTTGTGTAAGGGAGCAGTAGGCTTGTCTAGTATGGGAGCAGTAGGCTTGTTGTGTAAGGGAGCTGTAAGCTTGTTATGTAAGGGAGCAGTAGGTATGTCTTGTCTGGAAGCAGTAGGCATGTGGTGTAAGGGAGCAGTAGGCTTGTCTTGTATGGGAGCAGTAGGCTTGTTGTGTAAGGGAGCAGCAGGCATGTGGTGTATGGGAGCAGTAGGCTTGGCGTGTAAGGGGGCAGAAGGCATGTGGTATAAGGGAGCTGTAGGCTTGTATTGTATGGGAGCAGTAGGCTTGTTATGTAAGGGAGCAGTAGGCATGTCGTGTAAGGGAGCAGTAGGCTTGTATTGTATGGGAGCAGTAGGCTTGTTATGTAAGGGAGCAGTAGGCTTGTCTTGTAAGGGAGCAGTAGGCTTGTATTGTATGGGAGCAGTAGGCTTGTTATGTAAGGGAGCAGTAGGCATGTCGTGTAAGGGAGCAGTAGGCTTGTCTTGTAAGGGAGCAGTAGGCTTGTATTGTATGGGAGCAGTAGGCTTGTTATGTAAGGGAGCAGTAGGCATGTCGTGTAAGGGAGCAGTAGGCTTGTCTTGTAAGGGAGCAGTAGGCTTGTTGTGTAAGGGAGCAGTAGGCTTGTCTTGTAAGGGAGCAGTAGGCTTGTCTTGTATGGGAGCAGGAGGCTTGTTGTGTAAGGGAGCAGTAGGCTTGTCGTATGGGATCAGTAGGCTTGTCGTGTATGGGAGCAGTAAGCTTGTTGTGTATGGGAGCTGGAGAGGGAGCTGTAGGCTTGTTGTGTAAGGGGGCAGGAGACTTGTCGTGTAAGGGAGCAGTAAGCTTGTCATGTAACGGAGCAGTAGGCTTGTCGTGTATGGGAGCAGTAGGCTTGTTGTGTATGGGAGCTGGAGAGGGAGCTGTAGGCTTGTTGTGTAAGGGGGCAGGAGACTTGTCGTGTAAGGGAGCACTAAGCTTGTTGTGTAAGGGAGCAGTAGGCTTGACGTGCATGGGGTCAATGTGCAGTGGTGTAAGGGAGCAATAGGAGGCTTGTGGTGTAAGGGGTCAGCAAGCTTGTGGTGAGGTACAGTGAACTTGGGGTGCTTGCTGAGTTCTATGGTCCACATAATTATTCCTCTGCCTCCACAGACTTGTATTCCGCTACCTTATCCTCTTGATATTCCATGGCTGCAGTTTCATCAGGTGAAGCCTGACAACTGATTACGATGCCCACATCCGGTGTAAGCATATATAATATCTACTAATAACCTCACAACCCTCGTTCTCTTCCTCAACGTAGCTATCGAAGCCATCATCACTAAAACTACTTCTACTGGTGGAGAAATTCAGTGTCGGAAGGCAGCGTTTTTTTGTTTGCTGTTTTGTGTATCGCCCCGATAAAAGAGTTGTATGTAATAACGTACGTAACGCTTAGCTTGTGTGCCTAACGACACCTGCAAATACAGTACCGTTCGCGCGTAGTGCATGTTTACCGGACACGTGTCCCGCTCGTCACATAAATGTGCCCTCCGCATAGCGGAAGAGCTAATTACGGGCACAAAAATGTGCCCGTCGCAGGTGAAGGGTTAAGGTTAAATCATTTACACAATGCAAGACTCCATCTTTACGAGGGAGGATTTGGGGAGTTGTGAGAAAGAGCAATTCTTTCTCACAATTCATCAAATCCTCTCTCATAAAGATGTAGTCCTGCATGCTTGGGAGCTGCACTTCCATAGTAATAATTTCCATGACTTAGCAAATTCCTACTGCGCTGCATAAACTGTTAAAATAAACTGCACTCCCAGGTGCACAATACATTACTGAGCACATTTGGGAGAGGTGACACGTTAGTGTAGGTCATGGATGTATACATGTCAGCAGTTGCCGTCTATGTAATTAATAGTTGTAAATAGTGCAGATTGCATTTCTGGAGTCCCACCTCACCAGCAAAGATAATTTACTTCATGATGTGACTATTTACGATTTGATTGGCACTTGGGTTCCATATCATGCATTGCAAATATTATTCGTATTGTTTTTTATACTATTATAGTGATGTTGCAGCCATCACTGAAAGTAACAGTGAACCCAGACCTACTCTGTCGCATCATGGGTGCACCTGCACACGACGAAGAGAGTTGTTAATTGATCCTGGATCAAAATACAATGTCCACTGTGTTTGATTTAGATGACCAGAAGCAGAAAGAGGAATACAGATGAAGAAAAAGAAGTGGATTATTTTTCATCAATTCTACCCTGTTAGAAGCATCGGAATATTCAATTGTCAATATGCTCACACAAAGATGTATTCCCCTTACCAAAGGGTGAATTGTTACAGTACCTAGGGTTGTGACTTGCCATGGCATGTGAGCCAAAAATGGAATCCATCATTATTGGGTTGGGATGAAGGTTTAGAGCCTGGCACAATATACAGTGGTGCAAGCTTTGGTACACACTTTGGGATGTCCGGACATCGATTTGAGAACATTACTCAGTGTCTTTGTTTGGAAGATCCACAACCTGGTATTAGGGTTGATGAAGTTGGTTCAGAAACGAATTTGAAATTTCAGTGCATATCGTTACTGTTTGCTACATACATTTCTAGAATCCTTGGAAGCCAATTAAAGGAAGAAAGCAAGGGTCTGATAAGAAGGGGAAATGTATAATAGTCCTATATTTTGCTCATTTGTAGGACATTATGTTTGTGTGCGAAATGTCATTATACATTTCCCCTTCTTATGCGACCCTTGTTTCCTTCCTTTTTACACCAATATTGCCTTATTCCAATCCTATATGCCACAACATTCTCATAGAGAATGTTTTTAATACTTGTTTCATCTGTTTTTTAATTTCTGATAATACCATGGTGTCCAATCGGGCTGAAAGAATGTTTAGTTGCAGCAGAACGTCCCCAGATATGAAGATGGTGTATTAAGATCCCCAAATTGTGTGTAATTGTGGAGGTGGAAGTGGGGGTTGCATGTAGTGGTGGAGCAAGAGAGGTATACTGTGTGGAGGGCAGAGGTCCTAGAGAGGCAGTGTCCCAGTGTGGAAGTGCAGCATCCAAGGAAATGGGGGTACCCTTATGAGGAGGAGCAAGGGGCCCTATAGTGGTGTGGATGTCCCAACATGAAGGGAACTTGGTAAAGGTAGCAGCCGGGTGTCCACAGGTGGAAGTCCAATAGACACTATTACAGTACAGCTTGCGGAGCTTTTACAAGCACCACCATTATACTCCTGGGTTCATACAGGGAGTAGCCATAGGAAATGATTGCAGACATATAAAATACATTTCTGTTACCTGCATTGCATTTTAGCCACAGGTATAAGTAACTCAAATAGCAGTGTAATTAATTTCACCCAGCATGCACACCAGGTGTTAACAAAGCATGCATGCACAGACCTGGCCTTACGCATACATCAGATAATGAACCTCCCTTACTACAACCATAGATTATTTAGAGGGGTTAGCCTCGTCCCCAGGTTTTATTTTTTATATTAAAGTTACGGGGGAGAATAACTTTTCGCCCCTGTAAAATTTAATATAAAAATAGGGCCTACCTTTAGATTTCGTCTGCTGTAGTGCTTATTTCACTGCTGTCTGCCGTACGGTCCACTCCACAGTAGTTGCGTACTGCATGCATGCAGTTACTGACAGCTATCTGCCATCAGGGGTTTCAAATGATGTTATATTTTAGGCGGTTAATTAATTGCGTCATTCCTAAATGTGGTCTTCACATATTGACACAAAATCCACGCATGTGTAGTACATGTTTACACACCACATCAATTAATGACGTCTGACAATATTAAATATCATTGACAAAACGTCACAAACGATTAATTCCACTTATGTCCCAAAACCCTATGCCATACTCCACAGCTGTCCACGTACTACGGGATCAACTACTCGTCTGCCTGCTCCACAGCTATCTGCCACCGATCGTTACCGCTCTCAAACTTCTTCATCAGATTGATCTTATATCTTGTCTCTTCGCACTGTTCGAAATCATACGCGCAAGACAACGTCTAAAACTTAAAGCAAAAGCTACTCTGCAGTAAACAATTCAGGTCCCCAGACTACGTTACGCACGTGGTGATGGTTATAAATGTCCCAACCCACAGGATGTAGTTGAATATTCATGTACTCCAGTGAATGGATGTAGGTACAACGGCGCGATTCGAGCGGGAAACTTGAAACAACTTTGCACGGCTGTATCTCTGTAACGGATTGCACAAAAATTAACGAACAGAACAAATCGATAGGTATAGGACCTCTCTACCTCTCTACCTATAACCGAATTTGAGGGGCTTTGATTACTCAATACTCATACAGAAAGTTATGGCGGTTTGAACCCGGTGGGTATCGAGCGTTGCAATACTGGCACGGAGCAAGTCCAAAATGTATTTTACCACAGAGAAATGGTGTGGTATGAAGTGTTGAGAATAGAAAGTTGATAGCGTTAACAGTTAGGAAGATATAGCGATTCAAATGAGACGCATTTTTATAACATTATTATGTATATATGCGAAACGACATTTTCGCGTGAACTGTCCAA
This sequence comes from Eunapius fragilis, assembly GCA_963681505.1. Classification (NCBI taxonomy): domain Eukaryota; kingdom Metazoa; phylum Porifera; class Demospongiae; order Spongillida; family Spongillidae; genus Eunapius; species Eunapius fragilis. The sequence continues at coordinate 609,630 of OY811971.1, read as the reverse complement.
TATCATTATAATCAATGTAAGTTTAGGAATAGTGCTTTTCCATTGGCAAAGCACCTCGGCTAATGCACACATGAAACGGCACATGAAGATATGAATCTTGATGTTAATCGATCTAGGTCCCTCTTGCATGGTCTAGTCCATGTGGAACAATCCGCCCTTTTTGGTGGCCACTCCCGTGGTCAAATTCCCCGTCGCCCGATCGCAAAGCCCAGCCAGAAGGACTTCTCCAATGAAAGCGCACCTAGCACTTACCGTACATCCGTTAATCTGTTTCAGCCAAAGATGGTCAGTACCATGATGTGGCGAGCCTACACGTACGAATCATAAAGAAAGAGCTTCGAACTCAAGAAACGTAAACAAAGAATCCCTATCACTTATTTCAAAGAATGGGAGGAGGGGCTGCACGTAGTCTGGGGACCAGAAAGTCAGGTATCAGGTCCCCAGACTGGCAAAATGAATTGGGAATCGGAGTGACGTAAGAGTCATTTTAAAACGCGATGACGTTGCCGCAACGCGCATGCGTAACAATAAATACAAGGAATCGAAACTAAAAATTGTACTGAAAGAGATATTTTTGCTCATAAAGGTACTTAAACATTTGTTGTCGTAACGAAAGTTCATTAATTATAATTAGCTGTTTTTATGCTTTGATAAATCTTAGCTAACGAGTGTAACGGTGCAAGTATAATTTTGATATTGCATTCCTGGCCAGAGTTATGGGTCGATGTCCGAAATTTTTGGCAATGTGGGGATGATGTTTCAATGACTCTATATGAATTCCTAGTTCACTATATTACAGATGATTTGTACATTAGTGAAATTTGATGTATAACACTATTCTATGCTTCTTATATGTGTGCAAGACTTGTAAAAAATTTTTTGCTGTGATTATATTATTGATTGTAGTTGCTATACCGAAAAGATCAAAAACCGTCACAATTTTTTATGCGCTACCGCATGGATTACCATTGCCGCAAATCCAATGGTTGGATTGCTATAACTTTGTCGCTACTTCTGCAAATGACATGTTTCACATATCATTATAATTCATATAATTTGCTCTTTAAGGCAGTACCAAACTATTGCGTTTGAAAAAATATACCCGTACTTATTTGAGGGTAAGCCGAGCGCATGGTGTGCTCTAGTCAGATTGGATGCGTTACAAGTTGGCTGCCGTAAAACCGTCTGCATATGTGTGAGTGGGTGTAATGAATATACTAGCTCGAAGAATCAGTCATGCAGTAGGTAAGCCGTTTATAGAGCGGATTCGATGTGATAGGGGAGTCGGGTTTATCTCCATTCCAGACAACCTTTATTTGAGGCTACACAGACGGCCGGTGTGCGGGACAGAATGAACCAGCGCTCAGCAAACCAACTCTAACCATTGAACTCTCAGGTACGCCACTGTCTACATCCCAATAGCAGTATTAGGACCTACGTTAGTAGGTCCTATGTAGGATTTGAAGTGTGATGAATACGATTAGCAAAACACCAGATTCCACTATTGCCGTTGCACCGTAGAATCAGCTGAACGTTAGCGAGCGTATTTGCACTGTTAAAAAAAAAGGCCCGAGGGGTGTTAGGTCTGAGGGGTGTTACAGCCCATGGGGTGCTATGATAACACACTAGGGTGTTCAGCTTACACCTATGGGTGTTGGCAGACTACGCGAGAGTGTTAGCACCGTACCCCACTAATAATGGAGTGTTAAGACATTTAAAAGGTGTGTTGTCATAGCACTGATTTACCGCATTACACCACACTGAACGCGTTCCCAGCCTTGTTTGTTTGACGGATTGAGGGCATGGTTGGCAAGATGCTATGGCAGCTGTGACAGACTTCGTAGTTGGATTGAACTTTAAAGCCGAACGTTATCTTTAAGGTATGTACGCACGCACACGACTTACAGTACTAAACGCTGGCCTTGGCGGGCGTTCGTCGGTGTGGGTTTGTAGGTTAGTGCGTTTGTACACGTTAGCGTCGCTTTTACAACGTGCAATAACGGTATACAGCAAAGCTGTGTTTAAGAAGGCTTGCGTGCAGTGGTTCATGTATGCGCACCATAGTGTTAAAACTCCATCTGGATTCTAGTTAGACCACACCCTAATAGTAAAATTACATGGGAACATATATATATTGTTGGACACAAGGTTTTTCATATGTTATCACATGTAGCTCAAGGAGGAGCATAGTAATCATCTGGTACCAACACAATAAAAACATGTCTATCACCTGTTACAGTCAATACAGTTCATACAGGATAGTATATGTACGCTTTAACTTTGAACTGTTTCTGATATATGGTGCTTCATTACCACCAATCTGTCGCCATTTGGACATCTTCTAGCATGGAGTGGAAAAGGACTGTACAATGTTTTGAGAGATATTACCCTGGTAGAGGTTGAATAACTCAATGTATAGCCATGGTAGTGCTCGTTGAATGCAAGCGTTGACATTACAGTCACAATTGCCATAGGTTTTGTGGTATCAATCATGTACAGTTCCTTAACTTGCCCAAACATAGGGTAGTCTTCATCCACTCCTAGAATAACGATACACATAGTTTGATACTTCTGACCAGCAAAGGTGACCCATTTAGCCCTGCAATTAAAAATATATGTGTGTTTATATAACAATGACATCGTTTTTTTTTTTCACTCATGAAAAACACGTCTCATTAACTCAATTGGGGTTACCTAGTTTTGTTGTGTAAGCAGGGGGAGGACAAGAGAGCGTGTACTATAAGGATGATGGAGATGCTTGTGAGGATGATACAAGAAGTGTAAGGGGGAGGAGGCTGGGGGGAAGGAGGGTGAGGAGGGTGAGGAGGGTGATAGTTTTGATTAGGGAGGTACAGTGTAGGAGAATTGGATTGGGGAGGTGTAAGAAAATGGGGAGGGGGAGGGGTATGGTAATCAAAGGTGGGAGAGGATCCTCCCTCCACAATCTGATTAGGAAGATGCGGACCGGGTGATAGTAGTAATGAATTTACAAATATTTTATGTTCATGCACATACATGTATTTGTCATTCAAAACGAGTTCTGAACATGCATTAAATATTAATGATGGACAGTCTTTAGCTTCATTTAGTGTTTTGTACCCTTCAGCTTTGGAGGGAACTGGTGGCTATAGTTGGCACTGACAATGAGGAAGTGGCTAGTGAGAGATGGAAAATGATGATTCCTAAAGTGTACAGACTGGCAAAGAAGGAAGCTGAAAGTCGGGAGAATATTTCTGCTATACTTAAAGCTCAGCTCAGTGAGATACAGAATTGCACAAATGAGGAAGGTAATTGTAAAGAGGCTATTTTTACATGTTTATACAGATAATCTTTGCTGTGAATAATGACTGTGAAAAAGGGTAGTTGTAGTTATGTACAGATACGAAAAGATATTATGGCTTTGACACATTTCATTTTATTAAAGTTAGATAGCTCTGGTATATTGGCATATAATAAACACCATCTGTAAAATTATATAGGGTCTTGATAAAATGATTTAGAATTTTTCTAAATGCCAGCTAAACTTTTCGTATAAATAACAATGCATGCACATAAACACTTGTGATTTACAAGTAGTGACTGTTTCTGTTTGTTTACACATGTTCAAATTTGTGTGTGTGTGCGCGCATGTGTGTGTGCATGTGTGTGTGTGCATGTGTGTGTGTGTGTGTGTGTGTGTGTGTGTGTGTGTTTGGACAGCAAATACACTGAGCGAACTGCACTCTTTGGAGCTACTCAATGCCTTACATACGCCCAAGAAATATGCGAGCAAAAGTATCAACGTTGTGCTCCGAATGCCTGTGAGTTTTCTAAATACTAAGGGGCTTAGAGGTGGAGGAGGAGGGGAGTGAGCAAACATCTGTAGGTGTTGAAAAACATTTTCCTGACAGATTTGTACCCAACTGGAACAGGCTGTACAAACTGTGGGACAAAACTGGCCCTACATACTTATAGTGAATCATGACTCTACTGCCCCACAAATCTTTGTTGTTACCGAACAAGAGATTCTGGTAGAGAAGCCAACTTGCTGGGAGGCTATCAAGTCTCTGTATGGAGCATACTTTGCCTTTAATATAGAGTATCCAAAATCCAGTCTAGCATTCCTTACATTTGGACAATTCTATATTCTAGACATCCAGGATAGTCAGGAAATACCTACCCTAGCTGTTTGTGTCAAGTCAACACTGGATCGACTATTGTAACTGATCATTTTTGCTGTATGCCTGGATTGACTATAGTAACTGATCATTTTTTTCTGTACTCTGGCTAAGTGCTTATTCCTTTTTGTCATTTTGATTCATGTTACTATTGTAACTGCTGAACAAATACATGTGTATCAAACTTTGAGGTTATACCACACTGCCAAAAGCTTTTTGAGTCGTGGTAATGTGAAAGTATGTACACAGATTGATTGCATATGTTGGTCGTTAATGCGTAGTTGCTAGCCACTTCTTTATCTGCTCTTCCTTGTAACTCTTATAAAAGCGCATCTGGGTTGCCCTTAGTTTTCTCTTGCTCCATCTATTGTTTATTTTTATGGAAGAGAATATAATTATTATCGATGTGTAGCACTACATAGCGTGTTGACAAGTAGGGAGAGGCAATTAAGTAACTATAGTGAGAGGCAAGTAGTCTGAGGTATACATGTAGGATGAACTGAGGGTAAGGAAGACATGTTTGTAAAGGAAGAGACAACTGAGAAGACTCCTGATGCAGACAAGGTTTTAGCGAGTGAAGAGGAAATGGCTGTGAGGACCATTACCAAAGTTGCCATAGAGGGGATCATGTGACTTGGACCAGACTGGTTGCCATGAAGATCATGTGATGGGTCAGTCAATAGCAGGGTAGCATTTTGATTCCACATGTGCCATATTGTATGAATATCTGAAATGGTTTTGGCATATCATGCATGCTTAAGCTTGGCACCAGCATGATGTCATAATTGGATCAACTTTTTATCAGTATTAATATGTATCCATGTTTTGTGTTCATGTTGATAAAAACATTGAACTTCTAGTGAGTAAATGGGGTCGAGGCAGCAAAAAGGGACCTAGCGCATATTATAAAAATTTCCAGGAAGGAGCATCAAAGTCCACATGTGTAATAAAAATGTACGCGTAATTAAAAATTCGGGACCCTGTAACCCCATGATGGACAGGCTGATTTCCAGTGTGTATGAAAGAAGTTGTAGAGGACATAGGTGTCTCTCTGAATATGAAATATTTTGAAAACTTGAAAAAATATGCGCTAGGTCCCTTTTCGCTGCCTCGACCCCAGGGTATTTTTCATTGCGCATGCGTGACCCTTAATAGCACGTTCTCCGTGACCTTTAATACAAAGTGTTCGTGAAAGGTAATAGGCATGGTGATTTTTTGCTTGGTTTAAACCCAGTTGTTTTCTTCAAACATTTAGCGATGCGTCGTTCAATTAACAACAGTTGGGTGCCTTGAAGAGAGTGCATCGAGTTGTTCTTGGTAGGGATACTAGTACAGCAGTTCGGAATGCCTGTACAAATCCACTTCTCGGCTATATACGCTAAGGAAAATTCTACTACCGTGCTACCCAGCTACTACAGCGCACGCTACCTCACTATACGCGTGAGGAATCGAGGTACATGTAAGTTCCCTTTCACGCGTTCAAATACGCCCTATTTTATTTTACAAAGTTCGCAAGACTAAAAGGACATGCCCTACCAAGCTATCGAGGTAAGCCAGAACAATGTATTTCACTGTCAGTGCGGTCGACGGCGTTGTTACAGTATACTACTTCGCGAAGGCCAAGATTTAAGGTCAGACATGTCTTGTACTGTAACCTGACCTTTATGTGTTCTCTTATTTTGTTTAGTGTCTGAACCAGAGAAATAACCTGCTCGAGCGTCATGGCGTGCAAAGACTTCTAAGTTTCGTATATATATGTGTTGTATTTATTTATCATCATTTTATTAAAATCAATTGGACCTGTTGTATAGTTTATTAATATCAATTTATGTTGGGATCATCAATTTACGGTAAATATACGAGATATTGTTACCTCTGTCAACACCCAATAGAGTGTACTGGCTACACTTCAGGGGTGTTAGCTGTGACACTCCTAAGCGGTTACCACTACACCCCAGGGGGTGTCATTTTTAAATATCCATACGAACACCCCGAAGTGTGTTGCGGTAACACCTTTTTTTTAACAGTGTGGATACAGCCAACAATTACATTCAATGTACTAAAACTGCCGACGCTTAGAAAACTCAGACAACAGAGATAACGCTCTCTCGTTCCCACACTCGAACCTTAAAAAAAGTTTCTCCTTCTTCTTCTTCCGGATCTGATAAGATAAGATTCGCTTGGATAAGAGGTTTATTGCATTGCATCTTTGTCACGATTGAAGTATGTTAGCCGTTATGCGGAAGCACTAGAACCAACAAGATAGAAACTTATTGTCGAGTTGGATTTGTTTTATAATTATGTTAGTAACGAGAGTTATGCTTGACACAAATTTCAATCTCTAGCAAACTTAGTTTTGTTAGTATAGCCCACAACAGATTTATCAGCCTTTGAAAGACATAAAAGTGGGCGGGAACGTGTGGTTGAACACGTTCTATATTTCATATAATAGTGCGCTATTACAGTTTTTGTCACGGTTATACGGTGTACCAAAAGCTTGACGTGTCTGGTTTGTTTTCTTCAAAATGCCGTCACGTCGCTCGCGAAGAGAAATGAATCGCTCATAGAAGATCGCAAAGTTAAATGATGACTGTTGTGTTGGGCGAGTCGCAAGATATTGAGGAGCGTGACAGTTTTCAAGAACTTAAGCGCATGAAAAAAAGACTTGCGACAGGAAGCGCTACAATACCGATCCTGAGAGTATGAAGGATAGCATGAAGGCCCAATGCATGTGAGCAGATCAAACGGTCTCTTGTGCTACGATAGAGTATGATTCTAAGGTTGCCCAATACATGCCTCAATATGCATATGTACTTCCTCCTTCTTTTATTCTCATGCATAAAAATGTGTGAAACAAGATATAAAAATTTAATTAAAATAAAATTGGTGATGTAAAGGATTTGTTGACAGCAATTGCGTAAAAAGTAAGGAAACAAGGAATTACGGATATTAGGCATTCATTTAATTATAAATATTACAGACCTACATTATTTAGCAAATCTAGCTCCTTGAAATTCTGTGCTAAATGTAGGTATGTAATATTTATAATTAAATGAATGCCTAATATCCGTAATTCCTTGTTTCCTTACTTTTTACGCAATTGCTGTCAACAAATCCTACATCACCAATTTTATTTTAATTAAATTTTTATATCTTGTACATTTGCCCTGCATAGTCTTGATCCCTTACATCGTACTTCAGTGGAGGATCCAGTAATTGGTAGCGGGGGGGGGGGGGCGAAGCAGGAGGCAGAGCCGCCCCGGGGAGGGTGCGGGAGGGGGGCACCCCTCCCGCCCAGCTAGGAGGTCTGGGTCTGGGGACCCGCCCCAGAAGCCAACGCATTTTGCGTTGAAACCCCCCCCCCTCCTCCCCCCAAAGTACATAAAAATTGAAAATGCACCAAAAACGCAATACTCTAGCTAAATGTAGAATAACAATGTCCTATCAATTAAACATTTGACATTTGCGGTGCATGAGACGCGTAAATCTTTGAATCTATGCGCCATGAATGAAGTTAAGCCAGTGGCGGATATATATCCATACGCTTCATTACGTGTCACACGTGAGCTACGTCTCTCAGCAGTTAACGTCTTAATTAATTAGACTAAACCTCACCCGTATAGTCACCCTCTTTGCTCAGCCTCCAGGGGCAGAATGGGATGCAGGATTTTCGAAGTGTCAGACCCGCGATACTAAAGGGGCGGGGGGGCAATACGTGTCGTGTGAGGCCTGCGATACGAAAAGCGTGGGGGGGGGGGGGGGGGGGGGGACGCTTCTTTAAGACTCGATACAAAAAGTGGGAGGAAGCTGCCTAGCGGGAGGGACCCTATATGAATGTGAGGGGGGTCACAAGGCCCTTGCCGTTGTAAGCGCCATTCTATTAGAGGATTTTTAATTGCAATTTAAAATTAACTGACCCCCCCATCCTATACTTACGTACGTAGTAATTGAAACTATATAGGGGCAAGTAAAGTTAAACGTCGATCGCTATGTTGTATTTTTAACTTGTATTGCCTATTTCGTACGTCAGCAAAAAAAAACTGACGACAATATAATGGTTGGCAGACGGAGCGGTAGGCTAGTGTCATTGCTTCTCAGCAATCCAATGGCCTGGACGGCACCAAATAGCTTGCATGCTCAAGTCCGCTGGTGTGTGATGCCATAAGATGAGCCATCTGTATGTAACGTTCGCGGCATGCATGCGCAGTTGTTGGCAGACAGTAAAGTAATACGCGATACTAAATGAACAGCCACAGCGCTTTGGCCGGCCGCTCATACTATCGTGGAAAGTTTTTTTTTGGTTCACAATTTCTTCTAGGCAGTGACCCAGGGCAGCATGCAATGCAAACGCTATTGCAAAAACCCCACAATCATCACTGCCACACTACTTTTGGACGGTAGCAACATTCACAGCTAAGAATAAATTCCCCCCACTCTCACATATTGATGTTCTGTACACCTGGCATAACTGATGAATTAGGGTTGAATACATATGACTTCCAACCTTATGGCAGTCAAAAAGAGTGACTGTACCACCAATTCGTGCTGACGTTACCCAGTGGGAATCCGACACTATATGAATCTGAATGGCATCCATCTTGGCTGGAAGAAATCGATTGTTCTGAGCTAGAAGAATGCTCTGCCATCCATCAATTGTGGGGAACTGCATTCTGAGAAGCTCTTGTGCATAGAACATATGCTCATCAGTCAGCCAATCACCACCCACTATTTTTTTTTCATTTCGCTTGTGAAAGGGCACTTTCTGTGTTGGAAAATATAAGGTAAATCATCAGTTTACACATATAACACAGAGTGCAATCCAAATCAAAATGAGCAGAAGTTTTGATCGGGTGTGTAATTTTTTGTACTATAGGTAGTACATTCCTCTGCTATACAAAAGTAATTTACTTTACGAATGATATCTCGTTTTCAGAAGCTGAACAATCCTCCAGTACAGTGCAACCACTATCAATGCCACCGACTTCAGCACAGTCATTTTGATGGGCACGATTATAGGGGGATGAATGTCTATTGAAAATGTACCGAGTCTTATATTCTAAGAAAGTGAAAAAGTATACATAAGACAAACCTTTAGATTGGCCACCTGTGTGACAATCTGAATCATCTTCAACCCATTGCCATTCTCAACAGAAGAATGAGGGCTAGCCAGAGTACCAGAAGGAGCAACCCATAAACAATGCATATTCCATGGTGGCTAAGAGTTGCATACACCCCCCATAAACTTACATGTATGGCATCAATTATTACATCCTTAGGAGAACATTCATCAGCTGTAGACTGACAAGTATCTCTAAATTGTATGATATTTATGCACTAAAACTTTACTTACACAATCTCCTTGTGAAGAACTTTAATCTTCATCTGCCATACAACATGCATCACTTGACATGTATATTTTTAAGTGACTGCCAGTAGCATGAGTAGTCTTGCCTTCCTCATTGCGTATCTCATATACACCATCTGGTAGCACATTTATGATTATGTATGGCCCAAGAAATCTTTCTGTCAGTTTTCAACCCCTGACCTTTTTATGGGAGAAGTTTCTCAGCAATACCAACTGGTAACACTGTAATTGGCCTGGTTTGCAGTGTTTTTTGTCGTATGCTTCTTTCTGCCTCAACTGTGCAGCGATAATATTGCCTTTGGCCTCTACCAATATGTGTGCATGATCTGAAAATGCAGCAGGGTAGGGGTGTTCTTCAAGTTCCCAATATGTCTTGCACAGATCTTCAGAACATTGCTGTTCAAGCTCAACATCAATTGGAAGAGTTGCTCGGCGACCAAACATTTACATGTGTGGTGTGAATTTAGTAGAGACATGTTGGGAAGTGTTATATGCAAAGGCACAAGTGTCTAAGTAGTGACTCCACATATCCTTCTTTGATGACACATATTTCACCAGCATGTTTTGAAGAGCCTGATTGAAGCACTCATCAAGACCATTGGCCTACAAGTCAATTTTGAGATTGATCGGATTACATCAGTTTGTGTGTACACATTTTTATATGAATACTACACAATAACATTCATAAAACAAACCTGAGGGTGGTAAGGTGTAGTTAGCCTCCTCTTAATTCCTAGCATCTCTGACAGTTGGTCATTCAGTGCATTACAGAACTCACTGCCATTATCTGAAAGCAACACACGTGGTAGTCCCGTCCCATTCGCATAAATATCTGTAGTTAAAGTAAGGACATGACCATGAATGTTTGGAGCTCACCAAAACATATCATCAGTTGCATGGCAAGAGCATGCCTTGTACCACAAAAATTATCAAACTAAAAGACCTAGTCAAACCACAGCTACATGAACAAATAACTACAGGTGCAAATATATAATTGTACACTTGCTAACCTTGAACAGTGAATTTGCCACTGTAGATGCCATTTTGTTGACTGTAGGTACCACCTCAACCCACTTTGTGAAGTAATCACTGATAGTGAGGATGTAGTGACTTCTGTCCTTTGGTACTGGGCTCAGAGGGCCAATGAAATCAATGCCAACCATGCACCAGGATACTTTAACTGGAATGGGATGAAGTTCAGGCACTCCAGTAGTTAGCTTTCTGTTCATGCGCTGACACACATCACATTTTGATAGCAGCAGAAAAATAACAGAACCAGGATTGAATTTGAAGTATAAAAAATAAAGTAGTACCATGCAGTTAAATAAGGAGCTCACCAAGCTAACAACGTCTTTAACCATGCCATGCCATGCCACATGAATCGTTCCTTGATCCTGTATAGTGTCCTGGTCTTACCCATGTGACCATAAGTGGAATCAATGTGACATGCCAGTAGGATCTTCTGACGCTCTTCCAAACTGTAGATGTAACGCAACAGCACTTCCTTCTGCGTAAAAGATGGCTACTTTATTGAACACCTACATACATACATGTCATTACCAAAAATGTCAAAAACGATAATGGCAGCATTATTAAAACGCTACTTACTTTTTCCTTTCGCTGCTTGTGCTTATACAATAGCTCTCCTTCAACAGATATTGTCAACTTCACAGCTTTCCTTCGTATCACCCTCTTTTTGGTCTCACTGACACATTCTTCGATACTAAGTAGGCATAGGCCTCCTCGACAAGATCATCACAATCAGAACCATCGTCAACTGTTTCGCAATCTCCGCCATCACTCGCAAACTGAATATCAACCACGTGGACGCTTGAAACAAATCTCCTGACCTTTTTTTCTGGACACGGACCATTTTTTTCAGATAAAATTGTTCCGACCGGACCTAAATTTTCTGAAAATATTGGTCCGGGACCAAAATTTTCAGCGGACCGAAATTTCCGTGACACCTCCCCAAAAAATAATTATTACGATTTATTGGGCCAATAATGATGACATCCTGACCGTCAATATTGGTCCAATCGTTAGTTTTTGGTTGTGGTGGTTGATTTCAGGCAGCTAGGGCCCCCACCTCCCGGTTCCTACGCCACTGATGTTGTGATTACTGAGCCGTTCAAAGGGCCGTCGCCGCCATAATAGAAGTGGTCCGGTTATTCTGGATTGAAACTAATTGCATGACGTAACGCGGACTGCATCAACAGCTTGCTGCACTCCGCAAGCTCATTCATCGGGGTCTGGGGGCGTTTCGGATGGTTAGAAGGCCAATCAGTGATGTAAAAGCTGTACTATACATGCATTTGTGTGCTTGATAAAAATTCAAAATGGCTGGCGAAACGTTCTTTAATCTTTATGGTAATAACATTGGTCTGGGGCCGAGACACGAGCAAAAGTAGTCCGGTTAAAACCGTGCAACCGGACCGGCGGCGACGATCCTGGTTCAGTTGTTGTCGGATTCTCTAATCATAGATATTATGCTCCAATCGTGTCGTCATGCACGATGCATTGAATTATTTCAATATACGGTATCACTCAGGTGGGAGGGGGTGGCTTTAATGTTTATACGTTCAGAATCGGGCTGCAAGCCAGACGTACTTATTGAACGTACGACGTAAGATCAAAATGACTGGGGACCACTACCATTCGGAGCTCAGCATGAGCATGGACGAAATGATGAATATCGACAGGGACAGAATGGAGCTGTCTTGTCAGGTCTCAAAGCTTTTAGGAACTCTTAGTGAGCAGGAGAGTAAAATTGAGTCACTGAAGAGCGCTAAAGAAAGGTAAAATGAATGAAGCTAATGACAATTTCATGTGTGTGGACCAGGTTGCAGGATCAGCGTGTCACGATTAGTATGTGCATGCATCATCCTACAGGGAGTGTATGTGTGCCCCATGTGAGTTGGAGGTATTGTGTGTTCCATTAGAGGTGGTGCAAGCAGTACAGTGAAGCTGGAAGGCTTGAAGGGAGAGAACAGAGAGCTGCAGGAGAACCACAACAAGTTGGTAAAGAATTTGGAAACAACAGTACATGATTGCTCAACAAAGTGCAACAAACTTCTAAAGGTATTTCAGTGAAGAAAGTGTCCGTTAATAATTTTGTATTGTGCCTACCCCTTCTGCCCCATCCGTTTGTTTTTGATTGTCTTGTCCATTGGCTCCTCCCTCTTTGCTAACCCAGGAAATTGCAAACCTTACAGAAGAGAACAAGCAGATAGAGTCTGTGAGAAAGGAAAGGGATGAATTGATAGTATCAGTAAGAGAAAGCAATGTCTCTGTGTTACATCCATATAATGTTTGTGTATGTATGTGTGTGCACGTGCATGCATGTGTGTGTGTATGTGTGTGTGTGTGCGTGTGTGTGTGTGTGTGTGTGTGTGTGTGTGTGTGTGTGTGTGTGTGTGTGTGTGTGTGTGTGAGGCATATGAACAGTGCCCAAAGCTATATTACACCACTAGGACAGTTCTTACTCACAGTTTTACGCCTACGCATGTGTGCAAGGCTGTGGTTTAAAAATAGGAGTCGTGTAGACATTAGTGAATCGTGGTAAATAAATGCATGAGGGTTCCGCAAGCGCCGTGTATTTCGTGGTGCGTCCTAATTGTGGTTTACCATAGACAATGCAAAAGGTACGCCCCCCCCCCCCCCCACCCCCCCCCCCCCCCCCTTTTTAATTGTGGGAATACGCCTCGGAACAGTGGACTTTTGACATCATTCATTGTTATTGCAATGGTCAGTTACGATAGGGAATCATATAACAATGCCTAGTGAGAATTAAAATAATGAACGATATTAAACTAGACACTATTCTGCTACCATTAACTGCTTTCTTCAATGACGGTTTTGGCATAAGACACTACGCATGCAATGTTGCAAATTCGGTAACTCGTCAAATAAAGCTTTACCACATATTCATTTAAACATGTTGCTTGTAAGACGTGCAGCAAAAATAACTATCAGAATTCTAGCGTAAACTACCTGTTAGAACACCCCCCTCCGCCCCCAACGCGCGAGATTGTACTTTTTAAAATTACCGTAACTCAGTAACCATTTACGCTAGCGCTTACCTTTTTCAAACTTTTGTAGGACTACCATTCCTTTCCAGGAAAATGTACCTGAGCGGCATCGCAGACATGAATTACTTGCGACAAGGTCATATAACTTACCTGGTTCGGGACAGCCATATCTATCGAACCGTTCGTCTCCACTCTCCAACCGCGGGAATTCGGTGTACATTTAGTAAAAACATCCTTCAACACGGGCGACATGTTATTTGCAGCGTTTACCTTATACTTGGCGGTGATAAACATCGTCCAAATTGTGAGACCCTTTCGGTCCGCCATTTTGAAGTTGGTTTGTGATGACACAGGCCCGACTATAGCAGGGAGGGACGTAGAATATATGAGTGGTCCGGCGAATTTAATTATATCCACAAAACTGTTTACACAATGAACTGTTAACTTACAAATTAAAACAGAGAAAACAACCCTGCCCGATGTTGTGAACCCTCCACAAAGCTATTAAGTGTATCCTTAAGGTCAAGTGTGTCTGTTCTTTCATTGTGAACATTAAGTATTAACACCGCGTCCGCGAGTAATCTGGGTCACCATTTGGGGGCATTTAAAAAAATAAAAGGTCCGCTAGTAATGCAGTCGTAAGCACTATATGAAATTCTAGTACAAGAACCTATTGGATTATACTAAGAATCTATCCTGTACCAAATGGATTTGTTGTAGAAGAGATGTACATACTTTTAATAATGCGGTTCGGTACTCAAAAAGGCATGTATAAAGTGGATTTTGAATGTTAATACAAATACTAAAACACTTCCTGATCACGTACTTACTTGTGCTAGAAATAAAAATCACGTTTTTATCCTTTAAACAAATGCCAATTCTCCAAGCAATTGCGATGAAGCTGATGGGACCAGTCCAATTACTGCAGTTAACTAACCACCAATAGTTAATGTACGGGATCAATGGATTCTGCAGAACAGCCTCATCGTTGCAAATGCAAAGTTGGATCTTGTCCATTGTGTGGCAGCGCATGCAAAAGATGCGGATGTGCTTGTGATGGGGTAGAGCCTGGAGTGGCGCTTGCTCGGAGTTCTGGGCAACGTGGTCCGAAGCGACTATCGACTGGCAGCGAGCAACGAGATGCAGCGAAAAGGGCTAGAATTGAGATTGCAAAGGCAACAGAGCTAGAGGAGCGAACCATTGGGACGGAGCCATCTATTAAACAGGTAGAATCAGTGCATGATCTATGGCAAGCGTTTGGATGGAGCCAAGCAACCAAGAAGAAGCTGCCTAACGAAGATTTGAGGAAAGGTGATGTGTTGCTAAAGGAATCAGGTGGTTCAGGATGGAGTACGATGGTTCAAAGCGTTCTTGCAGCAGTGGTTAGATGTGCTGAAATCTTGTATCCAGCAAACTCTGACTCCCTATTAGAAGAAGTTGCCGCCAGACTTTCACAAAGCTCAAGTTCAATTACTACAAAGGATGAAAATAAAGTTACTGAAAACACAATCATGATCATGAATGCTAGTCAGAAGCGCTCCATTCAGGCACGTGTTGCTCGTGCAATTTTGGTGAAGGGACTTCCAGCTCATCGCATACAATCTTTGAAGAGGGACGGTGTTTTCACTCTAGGTGGTTCTTCAGTAGACCAAGCACGGAAAGATTTCAAAGTGATGGAAGCTGGAATGTCTCTGTGTATCCCTCCTATAACAAGATGCCGTTTTGATGAACAAATACTTCATGAAGCTGTTATGTTCATTTTATCGAAGGACAATGTTACTCCAATATCTTGGGGGACAAAGCAAATAAAACTCAGTGATGCAGAAACAGTCACCCTACCTTCTCTAACACGCCGAAACTCAGCCAGGCACATGTATGAAAATTACATGGCATTGTGCTCTGAAAGGAGCACAAATTCTGCTGCTGGTGACTCACGTCTATCAATTTCACGGGCAAGGTTTTATGAGATATTGAGAAATATAACAGCTGGTGGGGAAAAGATGCTTTGTGCTGTCGACTATGTTACAGGGGTTTTGGTAAATGACCAAGTTACCTTGTTGCAAAGAATTGTGGATGACATTGTTGATGCAGAAAAGAAGCCTGTATTGACAAACTACATTACGATAATGCGCCTCTTCCTGAAACAGCAATATGATTCTCATGCTTTGATACAGGGAGATGAGGTTGGAACACATGGGATTGATTATGGTCTTTGTAAACCTGACTTGAGTGTACCAGCTCGTACAGGGAGATGTAATGGGTGCAATTTTGTTAATTTTTGCATATCTGAGCTTCAGGAATCAGTTGCAGCAGCGGATGCTTTGGAAGTAATAAAAGATGCTGCTGAAAAATTAGAACTGTATCGAGGGCACAGAGTCCGTGTCACCAACCAACAAGTACATTTGGAGAAAATTATCAAAGACATGGAAAAAAAGTGCCTTGAAAACAAGAGAAGTTCTGAAGCGCTTGTTGTTGCGGATTGGAAGATGAAATTTGAAGCAATGTCATCTCGTGAAACGTCTCAGCAACACTTTGCAAAACGAGGAATTGGTTGGCATGGGTGTTTATGTTTATACTTCAAGTATGAAGAACATTCAATCGATGATGGTGGAGTTATAAGTACCACAGGTAGTGCTGTAAGATATACAGTCTATTGTGACCAAATTTTGGAAGGTTCCAACAAACAGGATGGATTAGCTGTTCTTTCAATGCTTGAAGCATTTCTGAAGCAACTCAGTGTAGAGCTCCCACATATTAGAACTGTGACTCTGCAATCTGACAATGCTGGGTGCTATCAGGCCAAAGAATTGCTCTTGCTAATTGCAATTTTAAATACCTCAAGCAAAATCAGGATTGTCCGTTTCATCCATACTGAAACACAGGATGGTAAAGGCTTAATTGATGCCCATTTTGCGAAGGGAACTGCACATCTGATGAAGTTTATGAAAACATCTCAGCAGAATAGAATCAGAACAATTGCAACAGCAAAAGGTCTTGCTGCAGCTCTTGCATGGGGGGGCGGTATTCAAAATTCATTTGTACAGCTGATCACTGTAGACAGAGAAAAGCTTCAGAAATTGAGTGCAGCAATTGGCAAGGTTGTAAAGGAAGCAAAATGGTATTTTGCACGCTGCAATGATACGTTTTATATGGAGTGTGAAGGAGAGTGGGCAACTCAGAAATTGACAGGAATTGAAGAACTGACTAAAGCTGAGATAGTTTTCAATATCAGATGTTTTGCCTACAGTGGCATTGGAGATGGTGTAACATTTCGCACCAGTTTGAAGACAGGTCTATTTAGGCCATGCAGCTGCAATGCCTCAGTGAATGATCTTGAAGCTGATGGTAAGGATGATGATGATGAATCTACAGATATCGGTGGTGAAGAATTGTTTGTCGATGCAAATGAGGTAGCTGATTATATATTTCGTGTTGAAGGGGATGACAACGAAGTTGAAGATCAAGATGAAGGAGAAGAGAATGATGAAGATGAAATTTATAGTGAAGATGAAGATAATGAGATTGCTCCAGCAGGATTCTCAGGCTATGGTGAAAGTGACCTCATAAGGGGGGTAGAATTGCTGACTGGTGTTTGCATACAGTAAAGATCTTGTCTTTCCAACATCATGGGGCCTCGTAATCAACATAGAAGTGTTCGTAATCCACATGCAGGGCCTGGAAATGGACAGCTTATACGACAAGATATGGTGGCAGCAGCGGTACGACTTGCTAGCATTCTTATAACAAACCACAGTGTTAACATCACAAACGGTCATTCTGAAATGGAGGAATATAATCTGGCAGCTCATTTTGAGATCTCTGAAAAAAATCATAACCATAAACACCAAGGTTGGGCTAGGCGTCCGCAGCGAGGGGCTCAGTATGGTCGATCATACTTGGAACCATACAAGAAGGACATAAAACGGATGTTTGAGCGAGGAGCTCGTGTTTCCTCAGACAAAATGAGTCCATGTGCTATGTTGGAGGAGCTTCAGTCTCTCTATCCTGGTCGCTACACCTTACCTGGGGAGAATGAAGTACGTGCAGAAATTACTAAGTTGTTTGGTAGGAAGAAGGCCAGTGATGAGGACAATACAGGTAGTGATCATGATGAGAGTGAAAATGAAGCTAAAAGAGGAAGAGGAAGCAATCTACCAAAGCAGTATGTTAAATACCTAGAAGAATTGGTAGAGCGCAATCCCACAATCAAGCCTGCTGAAGCCCTGAGAAATCTCAAGGCTGCACTTTGCCTACCACATCCCTCTGAACACGACAAAGCAATCACAACCAAAGTTAGTAGTCTAAAAAGAAAAATAAAAGTCAGAGAGAAAGCAAACATTTTGTAATTTTTATTATCGTTATCAATGGTGTGTAGACCGATATGCTATTTTATTGAACTGAATAGTTTGCCTCGCGACATTGTGTACAGCTAACCTGGTTCCAGTGACTATAGGGAAGGAGAGCATTCACAGCCAACACTGGTACTGTGACTAGTGGGCTTTTATTGTATAGTATGGATTGATTTACATGAAGTACATGTTGGGCGCTCCTATCACTAACCAGCCGCGCTAGCGCTATAGTATAGAGTCCACCCCGATACATACAACGGTTTGCTTGTAAAACGATTTTCTACACAAATGACAATCCTAAAGTCATAGTTTCATTTCAGTTCATATACTATGCACTTCTGGAACATTTTGGACGAGCAAAACATCGGATGCCACTGATGTCGACCGGTCACTTGCCAGCTCGTAGATAGCATTGGGCAGACCAATGGTCCTCTCACTGAACGCATCAAATGTTGTCTCAAGAGTTGTAGTAACAGTATCCTGTGTCAGAAAAGAAAAATAATAATCAGCGGACCTTTTATTTTTTAAACCTCCCCCAAATTTTGGCCGTTTTCACCCACTTTACTCGTGGACGCGGTGTTAATAGATGATTAAGCCGTTTCTGAGACATTTTGGTCCTGAGATATGTTTAACCCGCCTAAGAGCACTGAACGATCTTTCTGATGTTGCATTTGTTGCAGGCATTACTAAAACAAGTTGAAGTACTTTATTCACTTCAGACAACAGACTTTGTTGACCCTGAGAGAGAGGGGAAGTAATCTTTGACATTAAAGATACTCATATCATTTTTCTATGGCTCATTTTTCTCCTTAAGAACCTGCTAAAAATGCAATCCAAATGTGAGAAGTTGTGCCTCAAGTAGTAGACCATTGTTAAAATCATCACCATACAATTAGCAAATACCATTTAGATCATCTTCCAGCTTCTCTTGCTTCATTGCTTTTATCAAGAGAGCTTCCAATTGCTGGTATTTTTTGTATCCGGGTTGATCAAAACGTTCTTGTATGGCGGCAATGATAAAATCCATTACTTCATAATAACCCTGCCTGTATAAGGCTTTTAGGTCTGCATGAAAATCACCATCAGACTTACCATCATCAAACCTCTTGTGTTTTTTCCTGATTCTAGGAAGCTGAGGTTCATTGACATTTAGTTTGGATGCCATAAGGTTAACCTTATCCCACAAATAATCAAAAGATGTATCATTGCAAAGTGATTTTAACGTAGCAATAGTCATAACAGCAATTTCATGTCCTTCCATAGCAGACATGGATTTGTGTTGCAGAGTGCAACTAAGATTATCTAAGTGCTTTAAGACCATCTCACCTAAAATGACTCCATACAAGTAATCGAAGGTTTTCACCCTAGCTGATACCCCATGAATTCTTGCTTTTACTTCAGTATCATTGCTTACCCCTACCATTGGGGTGGGAGCTTAAACAGCAAACCTTGCATCATATACACTTGAATGTGCAGACATGAAAGTTTGTCATTAGAAGCAAACCACTCACCTGAGATAGTTATACCCATCAGTGTCACCATCAGACAGTCACATCCCCATTAGAGTCACATGTCCTCTACTTGACCGGGTGACAACTCTGACCTATTTATACACCAAACATGTGTCACATATCTACACAGATAGACATGAAAGGTTGTAAATTGCATTATCGGAAGTCTCGCTAGAGACTTCAATGTAGGTTTTGACCCCGACTATGAATTTAATTAAAATCACGCGACCCTACCGTAGCTTCGCTTCCGACGATCGGATCGTCTAGCTTGTTGCGGCAATCGATCTAGAAGTCAAAACTGAGTAGTTTCGTTTTTGTTTCACGTCGTAGAACCGCGTGGTTGTCGAGAACGAAAAATACTGCCGTCCTCGTTCCCCTTCCAAAAATAATGGGCGGGTCGTCTGCTTCAGCTTCTTCTTCTTCTTCTTCTTCTTCTTCTTCTTCTTCTTCTTCTTCTTCTTCTTCTTCTTCTTCTTCTTCTTCTTCTTCTTCTTCTTCTTCTTCTTCTTCTTCTTCTTCTTCTTCTTCTTCTTCTTCTTCTTCTTCTTCTTCTTCTTCTTCTTCTTCTTCTTCTTCTTTCTTCTTCTTCTTCTTCTTCTTCTTCTTCTTCTTCTTCTTCTTCTTCTTCTTCTTCTTCTTCTTCTTCTTCTTCTTCTTCTTCTTCTTCTTCTTCTTCTTCTTCTTCTTCTTCTTCTTCTTCTTCTTCTTCTTCTTCTTCTTCTTCTTCTTCTTCTTCTTCTTCTTCTTCTTCTTCTTCTTCTTCTTCTTCTTCTTCTTCTTCTTCTTCTTCTTCTTCTTCTTCTTCTTCTTCTTCTTCTTCTTCTTCTTCTTCTTCTTCTTCTTCTTCTTCTTCTTCTTCTTCTTCTTCTTCTTCTTCTTCTTCTTCTTCTTCTTCTTCTTCTTCTTCTTCTTCTTCTTCTTCTTCTTCTTCTTCTTCTTCTTCTTCTTCTTCTTCTTCTTCTTCTTCTTCTTCTTCTTCTTCTTCTTCTTCTTCTTCTTCTTCTTCTTCTTCTTCTTCTTCTTCTTCTTCTTCTTCTTCTTCTTCTTCTTCTTCTTCTTCTTCTTCTTCTTCTTCTTCTTCTTCTTCTTCTTCTTCTTCTTCTTCTTCTTCTTCTTCTTCTTCTTCTTCTTCTTCTTCTTCTTCTTCTTCTTCTTCTTCTCCTTGAGAACTCATAACTCGGGACAGGAACACTTTTAAGCTATGAAAATTGCACCAATAGCTTTAGAATTTGCTGGAGGACTCGCTTTGATACAAAAACGCCTAAAAGCCTATATACGGTCTTACCAATTCTAATTAAGCAAAGATACCTAGAAAATTTTCACAATACGTCTGGATGGAATTAAATCGGCTAAATGAAAGGGGGGAAACCTGCGATGCAACAGTGATTTGGGTGTTAAAAAAAATTAAGGAAACAAGTAAATAAAAACATTCTCTCTGAGAAAGTTGGTGGGATATAGGTTTTTCAGGCAAATAGTATACTGGTGTAAAAAGCAAGGAAACAAGTTTCATCAGAAGGGAAAATGTAATAGTCCTATATTTAGCACAGAAACAGCATATGCCTTAGTCGAAGTGTGCTAAATATAGGACTATTACATTTTCCCTTCTGATGAAACTTGTTTCCTTGCTTTTTACACCAGTATACTATTTGCCTGAAAATCCTATATCCCACCAACTTTCTCAGAGAGAATGTTTTTATTTACTTGTTAAAAGCAAACCACTCACTTTAGATAGCCACACCCATCAGAGTCAAATGACTCTTAGGAGACAATTGGGGTGACAACGCGACCAATTTGAAGCATATACACCAAACTAACTCGGACCTGAAGCGCCCCCCCCCCCCCCCCCCCCCCCCCCCCTCCATTGGCCCAGTTGTGAATCCACCGCTCGCTATAAGTCGAGTCCCAAACAGAACGATGTCGACACCCTGGCCACTTTCAAGTGGCTGGCTATGTACGATCCTACGTTGTCACGCATGTGGTCCCACTACAGCTTATAATTCTGGCATCAAAACTATCCTATTTTAACTGATCACATACCTTGTAAATTTTTAGTTGAAGGTATAGGTATTTGAATTTAAACCATCAAAATAGTTAGAGGGTTATTAAGAAATTTAATGTTAATGTTTTAAATTTGATGATTCATATCTACGCGGATATCGAGCATACTGCCTACGACTCGCGCTACGAGTCTTCATACGATTCATACGATTCTTGATATTTGCCTCTTGATCCAAGTCTATAGAGGCGTTCCCATGCTGGCAACTACCAATTCCTTTAATACCGACTACGAATCCGATCCATAAAGTTTTTATTGACCACTACTGTATGTCCATAATGCTCTACGTTCGAAATCACATTGGAAACATACAGCCATACATTCTTGATCGAGAGGTTCAAACTTATAATCTGAAGAGTCATATCAAAGTCATTTCTATTTTTACGTAAGTTATCTAATTTGCAAATTCATTGTGGTTTGCGTATTCTAAATACTTCGAGAATACGCGCAATGAATAATTGTCACCTGTGGATTCTTAAAAATATACCAGGTGGATATTCGTAATATACACTACCCTTGGTATATTGATGGTATACGCAAAATATACGCAAAAATATACGCTATCGTATACTACGTTTTTTGCACAGTGAACGTTGTTGTAGTGGTGGAGCCTATATCCATGATCCCATTGAAGTACAACAGAAACAGACCTGACGACTTGTACAGAAGGGATGAACCTCACAATACTTGTTCGTGTCATCAAAGGGCAGTCATATTCATTTAGGGGTGGCACTCCATCAGGTGCAACAACAGGTTCCATGTGATGCACAACGCAGTATGTTGTGGTGGAGTGGGCTTGAAAACAGCCGATCATAGCTCCTATAGCTCCTGTGTAAGTTGCAGTTAACGATAATTCTGCATCCTTAACTAGAATAATAACTTACAATGGTATTGGCTTGTGAATTGTGTCACACACATAGATCAACTGCCTGTCAGAGCCAACAATCGCACCACTACTAAGTACTTGTTGCAGTCTGTCCAATCCATGAGGCAGTAGGAGATCTTTCCAATCTCTACAATAACAATGCTCAACATTGTAGAGTCAAGACTGCATTTTGCTGAACTGGATTGCTGTCAAACAATGATTCGACAATGTATTAAGTACAGAGAAAAATAAATTAACTTGCCATATGCAGTGTTCATATATATATTAATCCCCTTTGGACTCCACACCCTAAAGATAGTCTTGGGCACCATCTTTTCTGGATCGAAATTCCTGCAATATGCCATCCTGAATACGTATAAGGGAGTAGTAAATATAAGCATGAAATGTGTAAATGCGCATACCTTAAACAGGGCCAGCCACACTTCTTTTTCTGATGGTTACAAGGAGCCAGCACGAAGAGAGCTAACTGTGCAAATGCTTAAAAATCTTTACCCTTAGTAATATCAGTAAACATTTTACCTGATGTTGGGAAGGCAGAAATGCAAGCTGAAAGTTCTGCACGCTCTTTCTGTGTTAGCTTTGCCATTTTGGCTCGTAGGAGGTACTTATATGGTCCTAACAGCAAGGTGTGCAAGTTCCACAGGAATGCATCTAAAAAATCATTAATACAATTGTAACAATTGCAAACAACTTATTAGCTAGTACACCCATGTAAGTCTAACGGAAGTTTGATTATACTCCTCACATACACCATACTCGGTCCGTAAGGTGTGTTTTGCCTTTCTGCCATGATCTTCTGCTGTGGCATAATTGTGTCACATCTTCTCCGTCTCTCACCAACACATATATGGTCATCCCTTGAGTCAGCCTGAAATAGAACAAGGATGTCATTTTAATCTATACCCTTAATACCACTTACCATACACACCCGACAGAACTTGTAAGTAGAATATATCCAAGATGGCTGCATATCTGTGCTGCACGTGGGTTTTCGCATAAAAAACAGATTACTGGAGCCAAGATCAATGGTACCATGACAACCGGAACGCCACCACAACATGTAGACTTGGTCTTCAGTTGGTGTGGTGTTGTAAATGCTATGTAGTCCTGTCCAATATAACATCTTTCCGTACAACATTTGCACAAATTTACCTCCTCAGCAAGTGCAACAAGTGACTTTCCATCCTCAGTGCGCTAGTAGATGTGCCCTATCCATGTGTTAGCTTGTGGGAGGATGACTGTGATACTTGAAACTTGTATCTGTTACCAGAGATAATAGATATATTATCTCTGCTGTTACACATCTGCTATGATGAACGAATGCTGCTCATTTGGATGGCTCTCGAATATCTGTAAATGCCTGTCCGATGGTATGAATTATGCCATAAAGAGTTCATGCATAGCTTACCCAAGTAGGTTCTGTAAATCCTTGGTGGAGACGTTGCCTTACCATTGTGATTACACTTGGAAGGGATGGGCACAGACACCGAAGAGTGTAGAAGATAGAAGATAAACGCCAGGTTTTTGTGTCCCTGTAAAGCAACATGCTTAACATCACACAAAAGCGGAAAATGCACAATACATTGGTCAAGGGTAGTGAGTAATGAGATACGCCATCCCTGCAGTTTTTAACATAAATGGTTCGTACCGCCCGTCGAGGTAAGGGTCGCATAGGATGATGCTTAAATAAAACTTGCAGCCGACTTCGTCTATAGTATACCAACTTTAATTTTCTTTCACATCAGGACGACAGGCTCACCCACATCTGTACTAGGAGTGTCGCCATCATCCTTCGGAAGCGATGTGGCTTCAGATGAACCTGTTTCAACAAGCCATCCATGCGCGAACTACGTTCCCTTTCCACGAGTTCACAACATTCGAGTCTTGTTTCATTATCCAGATGGAGCAGGGGTTTTAGGTGCCTTTCGTACTTTGACTAGAACTCAAAAGCTTTCCCACAAATCTCACAATTGAAAGCAGCAACCGCCATTTTATTAAAATAATAGAACGTGACCCAGTCGTCTCTGCACAACTAAGCATTGTAACACAACAGTCCAAGCAACACACAACAATTTCAACTCCTGAGTACTAGAGCGCAATAATACTATACAAGAGAAAGAGTGGAAAACAATCATGGAATCTGACACAGCAAATAACTATGAAGCATTAGGACATGGGCTCATCGAAAAATTACTACTCAGCATTTAACGAAACACCAAGTAATGACTTCATCACTCAACACTGGCCTCATTTAGCCTTGAAAATACATATTATTACCCGCACTCATATTCAGTCATATTAGGGAGCTAGGGGTTCTATGTCGATGGGAGAATGAGTGTGTTCTATCGTAACAACCAAATTCAGCACCATACACAATTAATTCACTTGCCGATACGCTTTTGATATCGCAGCCGTAACGCCGAAGAAGTTTATAGCAATTGCGATACACCAATTATTTTACGCGGGCGTATATCACCCGATCGATTCACTGGTGTATTGTTTCCAAAATAAGGTGCGTAACGCCAGTGATAGAAATTCAGTTGCGTATACGGTACGATCGTCATGGGCGTAACGCCAGGGTGTGACTTCATTTGGCGTACCGTTTCCGGTAGGAGTTGGCCGTGTATAATATTGAAATATAACCGATCACGTGACATTCATGGTCGCTTAGCAAGCCTTTGAATTCACTTTGTGGCTATCTTGTCGGTCACCGTATACTAAGCGCTTCATATTCCGTGTACTTGTCCTACTCCCACCCCTCGTTCCCGATCCAATTTAGAATCCAATTGAAATTTTAATAATTTGCACACAAACTAACAGTCCGAGGTGACATCCAGCATAACTTCGTTCCAAGTCGCCTGTACAGAACAACAACTGTAAGTTCTTATCGTCAATATTATTTAACTCACCGCACATGTATCCTTGCGAACTGTCGTGTTGATACAACAGAGACATTGAAATGAAAACGAAATTGGCAACGCTTACCTTTCTAGTCACGTTTCATCTATCAAATTGTGAACAGTTGGGAAAGGTCAAGGAGGTTAAACGTTTACCGGACCTGTCAGCAACAAATCACGATGAAACTGTCTGATAAAACCCGACTTGTCAAAGTGTCCGGATTCGTCCAACACGTAGCCAGTTACACGAACAGCTTTAGACAAATGGACGAGTATAGCAGCACTTATAGCAGCACTTCGCAAAACAAGAAATGACATACCTTTTTCTACCGTGCTCCGTTGTGCCGGTTTCGGTTGCTCAACGGGAACACTTGGGACATGCCAAACTGGTGCAAATAGTCAGATGTGATTAGCAACACTATTTCTCGTTAACTTAGTCTTACCATTCAAACAATACGCTGATCTCAAGAGTCCATTTTCAGAGTCTTCGCATTAAAAGCAATCAACAAGCGTCAATGGAATAGCCCGCCTAAAATTTACAAGTCACGTGCGGTAAGCAACCACATTCCTAATTGGAGCAGCCCTATACCATCGCTCATGTCAGAAAGAGCACCAAAAAATATCATCACCAACACAATGAATCATAGCATGTCTGTTACCATGCAAGGAAGCGATGGCACCTCGATGAGATTACTGAAGAACCCGAAATCATATTTACTAGCCTAAGGATCTGACATTGTGGAAACTAATTACTTCTAAAGTACATATCTTTTATTTGTATACATGCAATATCCGCTGTATAAATAATTTAGCATACAGCTAACATGCGATCATGTACCAGTACAATACATATATACTCACGCTCGCAAGTGGCTGTGGTAAAAAATTTGATAGGGGATAGCTTCGAGTAACCAGTACGTATACATACATGGAGTGCTCCATTCGTCGACCGATAGTGGCTAGAGCTTGACTTTTGTTCGCTTAAAAGATGTTAAAATGACCATGTCAGCATCTGTAAACAAGTATGATTATAGGGCAAGGTACGGTTTTAACCAGACGACTTATTCCCCGAGGGAAGAAAAAACAGTTGTGACCCCCTGACGTATGCATTACCGGCCCTTCCATACCAGCCATAGTTATAACCGGAGCACTTACTATAGTGTGGCTACACTAGCCTGTAAGATGAGAAGAGCATTTTAGCTGTGGCCAATGAATTTGCAAGTGTACTAATGAGCGCACAACGGGTTATTGCTTGGTCATTACATTTTAATGGCTGCCTATATGTAAACTGTGACGCAAGTGCGGTTGTGTATTCGTGAAATATACAACGTCGTATATTTCAAATGTACTGATCCGGCGTATATTTCAAGTATAGTCCAAAGTATACAGTATCGTATAACAAACTATTTGCAGTGATATATCCACCGACCCAATGTTTGGATCAAGGAGTCGTCCACTCCTGCGGTTGCTGCTGCCGTAGCCGCCCCGATCCGGAAGCTGTGGCCCGCATAATTCCGGTCGTCCACACCCAGCAAAAAATCCGTACAATAACGTTTACGATCGTTTCACGAAAAATACATCGTGCTTTTAATTATTTTACGATGTTAAAATAATACACTATCGTTCAATTTCTTAGTCATGCCGTGTTTTTAATCACAATACGATGCTATCAAGGAATTTACACGGTGCATCGTCGATTAGATAATATACTACCGTTCAATTTCTTAATCATGTCGTGTTTAAATCACTAATACGATGCTACCAAGGAATTTAAACGGTGCATCGTCGATTAGATAATATACTATCGTTCAATTTCGTAATCAAGTCGTGTTTAAATCACCAATACGATGCTACACTAAGGAATTCACACGGTGCATCGTCGATTAGATAATATATACTATCGTTCAATAACCTTAGCAATTTAGCAATGGATTTAACAGTGTGTACCGTCAATAAATCAGATAATGTACGATCGTTCAATTTCTTAATCGCATAAATCACGATGAAATGATTTAACACGGTGTACGTCGATTAGATAATATACACTATAACCACAATTGTCATATATTTAATTCGACAGCACACAGAATACAAGACTTTCCATCTAAATTACTTCGCAGATAATAGCACGTTTTCTGGCTGGGCTTTGAAAGATTCTGTCACAACTTCATAACCTCAAGAGCTCACAGGGAAGAAACGCGTGGAATCAAGTTCTGATTTTACTGAGGATTTTTAAATCTTCTGAAAATCATTGCGTGATCTTACATAGAGAATCTGACGCGTGTGATTTGTGTCATTCTCTGTAATCACACAATGTTTCCTAAATGATTCCACGCGTTTTTTCCCTGTGGAGATGTGCGCACTATAAGACACGTTCTTCGAGGGAAAAGGGAAAAAATAATAACAAACGTATCTACTGCGTACAGGTCTCTCATACTATAGCATATAGCCCACTGTCAATTCCGTACTCATATGAATTTGAACCCATGATATATATACGGGGGTAGCGGTAAGTATCAACTTTGTGAGTTACGAATGCCTTCATATGATATCAGCGAGTTAAGTTAGGTACTGCAGCATGTTTCCTAGCTGGTTCATGTTCAGCAGCTATAAAGCTATATACTGCCCCAGGAGTACAAGATTGGTTTTCCACTGTAGCATGGATCAATATCTTCACTTGAACTAAGAGAAGAGGGACGCTAAAAGATGCCCCTCGAATGGAAGAGGATTTTTAAAAATAAAAAAAGTAGTTCATAGTACGAAATAGCACGATTTAGAACGGCGTTATAAGATGACAAAGCAAAAAGTCACTTTCCAGGAATCGAACTCGATAGCGATAACTTTCTAACATTACATCCTATCTCATGGGCCACTGTCATTTTTCCTCAAACAATGTCGAATCCGTGATTTATACAACACCCTCACATGTACAATGTCGAATCCATCATTTATACAACACCCTCACATGTACAATGTCGAATCCATCATTTATACAACACCCTCTCATGTATAGCATCGCACAAATAAATCACGTAACAAATGAAATTTATACCACAAGCATGGTACAGACAAGAACGTTTTATGCATGCCAGTACACTCTCCCTCAGTTTTACGGTGTGCACAATAGGTGCCACTATATCTGAAAAAATAATGCACTGTACAACTCTTGATTATCCACTTGATAAATAAATTAAACGTGTGCATGCATGTAGTAACAAGTGTTCTTGCCCAAGATAAGGGAATGAAAATAGACAGTAGCTCCACCATGTGCCAAGTGTAATAACTTGATTTGCTCATTGCAGTTCCTTAAATGCTTCAGGAGTGTGCATGCGTGTGTGTGTGTGTGTGTGTGTGTGTGTGTGTGTGTGTATGGATCAATATCTTCACTTGAACTAAGAGATGAGGGACGCTAAAAGAAAGATGCTCCTCGAATGGAAGAGGATTTTAAAAAGTAATATATATAGTACGAAATAGCACGAAATAGCACGATTTAGTACGATTTAGAACGATTATAACGCGTTATAAGATGACAAAGCAAAAATTCCCTTTCCAGGAATCGAATTCAATAGCTGCAATTTTTCAATCATTCATCCTACCTTATAGGCCACTCATTTCTGCTCATAAATTGTCGAATCCATGATTTATACAACACCCTCACATATACAGCATCGCAACAAATAAAATCACTTAACAAATGAAATTTATACCACAAGCATGGTACAGACAAGAACGTTTTATGCATGCCAGTACACTCTCCCTCAGTTTAACGATGTGCACAAAGAGTGCTACTATATCTGAAAAAATAATGCACTGTACAACTCTTGATTATTTTATCCACTTAATAAATAAATTAAACGTGTGCATACATGTAGTAACAAGTGTTCTTGCCCAAGATAAGGGAATGAAAATAGACAGTAGCTTCATATAGTAGCCACCATGTGCCAAGTGCAATAACTTGATTTGCTCATGCCAGTTCCTAAAAAGTTTCAGGTGTGTGTGTGCATGTGCGTGTCATGTGTGTGTGTCATGTGTGTGTGTGGGCATGTGTGTGTGTGTGTGTGTGTCGTGTGTGTATGTGTGTGTCGTGTGTGTGTGTGTGTGTCGTGTGTGTGTGTGTGTCGTGTTCAGGTTTGCAAGCTCCAGTATGAGGGCATTGGCCATCTTCAGGTAAATGCAATACCTAGACAGAGTACAGAAAGTACAAAAAGAATTGCCAGGAGTCATACAGAGAAGTGTTTCTAATGATGGCCAGACAGGGGAATGTTACCACCCTGTGCCACCAAAGGTTTCAAAATGTTCAATCACTTAAGAATCCAATCAGAAATACCTCTGTTACACACAAGACCTCAGCCGTTGGGAGAATTGCCAAACGTCATTATGGCATCCGGTCGAGTGGGTTAATAAAATGTAACAATCCAAGTGCTCATCGTTTTCAGAGTGAAACTGATGAAAAACCTCCAAACGCCACCTGCATAACACATAGCCACACATGTCACACATAACCATTTGTACATCTTCAGATACACTCACCGTCACAGGGAACTAGAAGCCTGTCCAGGACGTCTTGTCAATCACTTTGGTGGGAAGTGTCTGTCAACACTAATAATGAGTCACAATAAGTGTGAGACATGTCAGCACAGAGATTTGCAAGCTAATGTTACAATCTAGATAGGAAGACGCAGAAGTATAAACACCTTGACTCATGCTACTTTTTCACTCCAGTAGCAATAGAGACAAGTGGAGTTTTTGGACCAAAGACAACGGAGTTCCTGAAAGAGTTGGGGCATCGATTGAGGCAGGTGTTTGGAGAAGCCAACTCCTCTGCATACCTCTAAACATATCTGTATGGAAAATAAAAATAAATTCATAATTAAGCATTATGCATAAAATGCTGTTATCCTGTATCAAATATCTTCCACAAGATATCCTGGCAATGTGAATTTCTTTTGTTATGCGCTGTAGAATGCCAATGGTAAAGTTCTACTTTATTTTCAACTCTTGTATATGTTAAAATAGCTAGCATACATGCACATTCCGAAAACCAAGAGAAACTTAACAAATTCCTAGCTTACTTACATGTAGCATGTGCGCTAGCAGCTGGCCCAGTACATGCACCTGTTGACTGGATGTTGTAAAAGGGGGTCAGGCAGAGCCCATGTGCCCAAATCGCTAGAGATATCTAAGGGAGGCAAGAGCCAACAGCCATACAGCAGATGGAGCCATCGTAGGGTGATTGGTGTGCCAGCTACATTGTATATGCATGGTCTTAGGTAGGGCACACACCAACATGTCCTAGGTGGCCTCATTGTGGGGCTAATGTGGTGTAAGTCATGTACCCTAGAGGCCAGCTGAGGCTGTTGCTTTACCTGTGTGCTCCCACCTCAGGGTGTTAGAACTAGGGTTAGGGTAGCCATGTGTTGGGCAGTGGCCCCTCAGAGGACCGACTACTGATTTAGATAAGAGCAACAAATGGCAATAATGAGAGGGCACACAACAGCAAGAGTACAAGTTCATACAGGTGGTGATGTGAGAGACAGAAAGTGTGAGGGACATTCAAATGCACAAGTGTGACAAGGCACTGGGAGTGGTGATTACTAAGAGATGAAAACCCCAGCTGCTGAGTAGATCTGTTGTGTGTGATGGGCTTACATGTATATCATGCCCCAGGGGCATGTGTTAAGCAGTGCAGTAAAGGTCAAGGATTGGGTCTATTGAGGCAGGATGGCACCTCCATGGGCACTTACTAGATTACCATCGAATACTATAATTTCCATCGTGCGTACATACGTCCGCGTAACTCATTTATATACTCGGCCTAGCGCCTATTGGTTGCTAGGTATGTACGCGTACCTAGCTACCAATAGGAACGACCACCTCCCACACAAAAGGCGGTCGCAATGACAGCTGGTTTCCACTTCACATTTAATATCTAAATTCTTTTCAATATTTCTTGAATTGAAAGTGGGGTGTGAGGGGGGGGGGGGGGGGGGGGAACTGCATAAGTGCCGGAAGAATAAATGCAACGCTATTGTGGTTCACTCTCAAGTCTCATCGTACAGGCCGAGAACATGTAGTTACTATCTGAAATTGCGCGGGCATGTTATAGAGGTTGTGTAGTAACCGTATGTTAGAACAGGTGATAGATTATATATGCAACATTTGGTAAAACAGCCGGTAAAAAAAGAGGAGCTAGGAGGTAGACCAACTATTCATCTGGCAAATGAATAGCGAGACGAATAACAGCAAGACATGCACAAATAACTAACCTGTGATTTTTCATGGGGACACGCTAGTAATACATATAATTGTTACCTTTTGTAAAAGCTTTACTTTATTCATTTCAAATGCAACTAGCTGTCATTTTTATATGTAATCTATTGAGGAGTGATAACCCCGTTGGGTTGGGAAGTGAGGCGTGCGATATGCGAACAGTTTCAGCAACTGACATAGACCAAAATAATTTACAGGCAGTTTGCAATCACAAGAATTATTATCGGTAAAGATATATTTGAAACTATAGCTAACTACTATCACTGATTTATTTAGACTCGGGGCCAAAGGCTCAGCGTATATCACTGTATAATAATTTTGATTTACAATTAATCAAATTTGGTGCAAATGTGTTAGTAAATATGGTAAATATAAAGGCAATGTCACATATAACTTTTATGCTACCTAAATGTGTCCTCCCCTCTGCTCCATGGCGTGGTCGCCATCACCACCCTACAGATATCTAACTGCTGTGTGAGGCCTGGGAGTGTGGTCAGTTTACTTCCCTCTGGGCTTGTACCAAACAGCATGTGTCACACATGGCCCTTGTTTGGTCTTCATCTCCAGATGTAAATGAAAAGAGGATTGCTGAAGCAATTTCTCTCGCCAAGGACTGCTTCTTGGAAAGGCTTGCCAGATCCTTACCTCTTCAGGCCTAGCTCCCAATACTGAGGACACATGGATGAAACTATCAGCTAAATATCCCAAGAGATCCCCACCCCCCCACCAGTTCCTCCTGGTCATCAGCCACTTCCAATCTCCTCTCAAACCTTACCACCAGACTTCAATGTACTTCCCCAAGGCTTTTGCAGCTGGCTCCACAGGCTTATGCATCCAACACCTCCTTGATGTGGCTGAAGTTCCAGTTCCTACATCATTTGCTCCCTCCTTCGAGGTGTAATCCACATCCTGGCCTCAGGACAAGCTCCAGCTGCAATTTCTCAGTACATGGCAGGGGGTAGCCTAGTTAATGTAAGGAAAGGCACACAGGACATTAGGCCCATTGGGGTGGGTGAATCACTTCACCGACTCACAAGCAAATGTCTTTGTGGTTTAAGTAAAGAGGATGCTTCTGCTTTCTTACAGCCTTTCCAGTTCGGCATTGCTCTCTCCTAAGGATGTGAGTGGTCCTGGTTTTGTATGCATTAAGGTGGATATGAAAAATGCCTTTAACTTAGTATCTCGCCATGCAGTCCCTCCTTGATCAATGTGCCCTACATTTCCGCCTCCTCCTCCCACGGACTGAGTGGTGCTACAGCTAACACCCTTTCCTTTGGCATTCTATGGGAACTTTGACCTCAGAGGCTGGTGTGCAGCAAGGGGATCCTCTGGGCACCTTCTACTTCACCTTGGTCCTGCACCATCTGGTTCTTACCATTGACAAGGATGATAGCTGCCAAGATCTACTTTTAATGCTTGGTACCTGGATGATGGGGGTGGTGGCTGGTCCATCTTCCTCTGTCCAACATGTGGTACATTGTCAGGATTTAGGTCCCTCACTGGGGCTTCATTTAAATCCATCAAAATGTGTGCTTTTCAGTCAAGGTGACCTGAGCTTATTTCCTTCAGAGATGAACAAATCTTGCACACCCAACATTACCATCCTTGGAGCACCCATATGAGGTGTGGCCTTTTGCTCATCTTTTATTGCCTCCAAACGTGCTGCTGCTTCCATATTGTTATCCTCTTTGGAGAAGCTTGGCTCATGTGATCCTCAGATTGCTCTCATTTTGCTCGCATGTGTGGTGGATTTACAAAATTGGTCCACGTTGCACGGTCCACTCCTCCATCCCTGGCATTAGATGAGCTGCATGCCTTCCATCAGCAGGTCAGACACATTCACATTACTGACAGCTCTTGGAAGCAGGCCCAGTTGAGTTTAAGCAGAGGGGGCCTGCGTCTCCGCTCACTAGCACTCCACTCTACTGCAGCATTTATTGCATGCATCAGTAGTGCAGGCCTCGCCTCACCTTCAGATAATTTCCTGGTTGAGGCGGTCAATTTGTACAACATGTCTGTACCCCCTGAGAGTGCAGTTGACATCAACAGTCTGGTCACTACTCTTGTCAACAGCACACTTTGTCAGCCACATTAGAGTCCACTCATTTAACTCTCTTCTTACAGAGAGCCAAGGCTCGTCTCCTGTCAGTGTCTTCACCCCATGCCTCTGTATGGCTCTCTGCTGTCCCATCTCCAGGCCTGGGTCTAAGCTTAGACCTCAATGAACACCAAATGGCCATCAAGTGTTGGCTAGGGCTAAACACCTCACCTGGCTCACCTCCCTGTGCTTTGTGCCCAGAACACCCTTTGGATCCCCTAGGACACCATGCCTTGACGTGTATGTGAGGTGGTGAAGCTGTATCCAGGCACAATAAGCTCAGGGATGTAGTGCTCCAAACCTGCCATCGTGCCTGCATCAGAAGCTGGCAGTGGACTTGGATGTGAGCTCCTGCACATGCGTCCTGCTGACATCTTAGCTTCGAATTGGCTCTGTGACAAGCCTGCTGCCTTTGACCTTACTGTGACTTCTCCGTTAAACCCATCCATTCTCTCTGAAGCAGGTCTCACAGCAGGGTCAGCAGCAGTTGCCACAGACCTAAGAAAGCACTCAGCCAATGATGCTTAAGTGTTCTGAGCTGGGATGGACATGCATTCCACTTGTGGTGGAGTCATATGGAGCTTGGGGCAGGGAAGCTGTCCAAGCTTTCTCATAACTTGCTTCACACCTTGCCACAAGGACCAACACCCCGAAGTCCAAGGTCAGGGCTGTAGCAACCGCTACGGCCTATATGGCCAAAGCCGTACAGGTTTTTGGCCAGAGCTTAAGTTATTACTGAAAAAATTATTTGAAACTTTCATAGCGGCTGGTATGAATCTGCTTCAGATATAGAAACCACCAATCATGACTTCATGACTTCAAAATATAGTAGCAGAGCTTCTGGGGCTCTGCCCCAGACCCGACTGGGGAGCTTACAGTGCTTCGTCCTACCTGGGCGGCAGGAGTCCCCCCTCCCACACCCACCCCGACTATCTTGACCACGCCTCCATCCATTAGCCGTACAGGTTTTATTCCCGTTCCTACGGCCCTCATTAGTTGGTCTCCAACTTGTATGGCCTAATACTAGTGCGGGCCAATGCTCGGTCCCTCCTCTTAAGGGGTGGATATATCATCCAAGAGGGTGATACATGTACATGTAGTTCCTAAACATAAGTTCGTAGTTAATTTATTTATTACATGTATCGTCAATGCTATACAATACAACAATGAAAAATTATGGCGATGCAGTTGGCGGAGCTGCAGCGCTTAGTAGTACGGTACTAGTACCAGTAGCAATAGCTATTTTTAATATCTATGCTACTACATCAAAAGGCCGTAGTAAGGTGGGGGGGGGGTGTGTTTGGGGAGGCTGAAGCCCACCAAAATTTTGGTCCAGCATATTATTTCACTGGCGGACCCAGGAATTCGGCGGGCGGGGGGTCCGAAATGAATAATTAATGAGATAAGGGGCGGAAGAGGTGCAGTGTCGATCTAAGGGTATGGGGGAGAGATTTAGCATGCGCTTATGCAGAATTCAAAATATAATATACAGGAAACTGAATTTTTTCATAATTCGAAACACTGCATTAGCTAATTATTTCATAGTCATTATTGAGGGCCTGGGGGGGGGGGGGGGGGAGGGCGGACCCCCAGGACCCCCTCGCTGGATCCGCCCTTGTATTTTAATTATACAAGTTACGAGCGGTACCACAAATTGAACACATTCCGATATTGCAAGCGGCCCGTAAATTTAGAACGTGACAATCCGCGATGCATCGTTTTATCAATCATGAAACTAATTAGCCCCCAAATTTTTGTGATTGACTACGGCCATGCATCAATGGATCATAACTCACCATCGTATGTTTTTTTTTCCCGCTTCCACTCATAGACTGTTGATGTCGGCAAACTTTTGTTTGGATTTCGCATCTATCTCGATCTCTTGGGAGCCATCAAAACACACGTGAAAATAGTTGTTGCAATGGTTACAAAGATAGATTTAAAAATTAATCAAAAATAATTTATCCTTGTCCGTTCGGTACGCGGTACATTTACGTATAGGATGGCCACCTGACCTGAAACCACGATGCGAGCGGAATGCGTCCGAATGCTATTATTAGGATCCAGATCTCTGACTTTGGAGACTAGGCTAGGTGACGGGGCCGAGGAGTTGACCTCGAGAACCAAGAGAGGATCCCCTCCGTGGATTAGGGTCATGCAAAATTCAAGGTTGTCTTCGAAGACCAAGTGGCAGTGCTGGACCTGGTGCAGTGTCTACGCGGGACGCTGGCTGGATAGATAAGTTTTCAATAATGCATACCTGGGTATGGGGAGGGTGTAGCAAGAGTAGTAAGGTCATTGAAGGCTAGAATGGTTGGTCCACAGTGGTGCTCTCTAGTAAATATTTGAGTTAAAGTAACTGCTCTTGTTGCTGTGGCAATAGGTGTGTGTGCCAAAATGTACATTACTTATATTCTGATGAGGATGAGGGATGTGTGTGTACTTGTGTGTGTGTGTGTGTGTGTGTGTGTGTTGTGTGTGCGTGTGTGTAAGTACATGTTTGTAAGCGTGTATGTGGGTGGGTATGTATTGTGGGTGTGTTGTATGGAGTATATGTGTACATGTGTTTGTGTGATTGCATTTGTGTGTCCATGTGTTTATCATTTTTTTATGGGTTATCTATCACACTTTGTGGCTCTTATACCTGCTGTGAAGATGAAGATTTATTGTACATACATACATACATATGTACGTACGTACGTACGTACGTACGTACGTACGTACGTACGTACATACATACATACATACATACATACATACATACATACATACATACATACATACATACATACATACATACATACATACATACATACATACATACATACATACATACATACATACATACATACATACATACATACATACATACATACATACATACATACATACATACATACATACATACATACATACATACATACATACATACATACATAATAATAATAATAATAATAATCACCATCGCATTTGCACATGGTACAAACACGTTTGGGGAGGAGGTTTATAGGCAGGAGAACACACGCAGTATCTAATGTCCACAATACTAGCACACAGCGAGATAGAAACAGTACTGTCCGCTAAAAACTTGGGCTTTATTTGCTCGTGGAGTCACGGGAGCGTGTCTGCATCCAAACCTTGAGGACTAGCCATCGTCTTCAACAAATGGTGACTCCTGCCCGTTAGTAATATAGCAGGCCACAAAAAGACACAAACTTTCTCATTTTTAGTTGGGGCAGCACCGTCGCATCTCGTAGGGTAGCAGCGGACCAGGTATACATACATACATACATATATACATACATAATAATAATAATAATCACCATCGCATTTGCACATGGTACAAACACGTTTGGGGAGGAAGTTTATAGGCAGGAGAACACACGCAGTATCTAATGTCCACAATACTAGCACACAGCGAGATAGAAACAGTACTGTCCACTAAAAACTTGGGCTTTATTTGCTCGTGGAGTCACGGGAGCGTGTCTGCATCCAAACCTTGAGCATAGGCGTCCGCTCATTGGGGCAAGGGGGGGCATTTGCCCCCCCCCCCCCCCCCCCTGGCATACCCAAACTAATTAATATTCATTGATATAACAGCATGATCGATACTTATAAAACTGAATAACACTGAAAGCTTTCGCGCTTCGCGCGGGAGGGGGCACATCCCCCTCCCGCACCTTCCCCCTGGTTTGGTTTTGCCCCCCCCCCCCCCCCCCCCTGGAAAACTCTGAGCGGACGCCTATGCCTTGAGGACTAGCCATCGCCTTCAACAAATGCCCGTTAGTAATATAGCAGGCCACAAAAAGACACAAACTTTCTCATTTTTAGTTGGGGCAGCACCGTCGCATCTCGTAGGGTAGCATCGGACCAGGTAGCGTAAGCGCGAAATTCCAATTATAGCTCACTGCCCAGAAAAACAGATGGAAACTCCTCGAGATGAGCCGAAAAGATGGTAGTAGTATGACGGGGCCAGCGAACACACCACGTTACACGTGGCAGCGTAGATAAAGGAACGGGGGCAAGGGAGAGACTCCAATGCCATGAGCCGCCCAACTACGCGCCACGCGGATGTACATACATACATACATACATACATACATACATACATACATACATACATACATACATACATACATACATACATACATACATACATACATACATACATACATACATACATACATACATACATACATACATACATACATACATACATACATACATACATACATACGTACGTACGTACGTACATACGTACATACATACATACATACATACATACATACATACATACGTACGTACGTACATACATACATACATACATACATACATACATACATACATGCATGCATACATACATACATACATACATACATACTTACATGCATACATACATACATACATACATACATACATACATACATACATACATACATACATACATACATACATACATACATACATACATACATACATACATACATACATACATACATACATACATACATACATACATACATACATACATACATACATACATACATACACAAATGCATACATGCATACATGCATAGCTACATACACGCATGCATACATACATACATACATACAGACACAAATGCATACATACATACATACATACATACATACATACATACATACATACATACATACATACATACATACATACATACATACATACACAAATACATACATGCATACATGCATAGCTACATACACGCATGCATACATACATACATACATACATACATACATACATACAGACACAAATGCATACATACATACATACATACATACATACATACATACATACATACATACGTACGTACGTACGTACGTACGTACGTACGTACGTACGTACGTACGTACATACATACATACATACATACATACATACATACATACATACATACATACATACATACATACATACATACATACATACATACATACATACATACATACATACATACATACATACATACATACATACATACATACATACATACATACATACATACATACATACATACATACATACATACATACATACATACATTCATACGTGCGTACATACGTAAATACGTACGAAGTTCCTGTCTGAGGATGTTTACACTGGCAGGAGCAATCATCCTTGCAGCACCAGCCCAAGCCGTTACGTGGTTAAGGCAGAGAGAGATAACATGGTGGTTTAACAGTGCACATGTGATCTATGCCTGTGTGCAAGTGTGGCTATGTGGATGTTAGTATGGAAAAATTGAGAGACAAACCTTCTTAGGTTATCGTGGGCCCCTTCAAGAACCAGCAGAGTCCTAAGTAATTTCTTGTGCTTTACTGGATGCTGGAAATATGAGGCATGCATTCTAATGTGAATTCCATCCACATCATCATAGGCTTACATGGATCCACCTCCTATTTTCAGGTTTTTCAGCATCCAGCGAAGCGTGAGAAAGTACTTAGAGCCCTGCTGGTTCTACAGTTACTTGGGTTCCAAGGTTTGTTTCTCTATTTGTCACACTCATATTGCTACTAAGTACTGTGCACACATTAGCATATGAATTTTATAGCCTTAGTATTTCCCCTTACCTGATGAATGTATTTCTGGAGAGATAGCTATATTTCTGATGTCAACAGGTAGGTTATGGTGTAGGTGTTTTGTTCTGTCTGTAACCTTTGCAGTTTGGAGTTTTTATTTCTCCCAGAAAAAGATATCACCTCTAGCTTGTTATGGTTAGGGTTGTCCTGCAAAAAATATATCTTTCCCATCTACTCACTTTGCCTTTTTCTCACGTCTCAGTTCACCCTACACTGACAACATGGTCAACAATGCTCAAAAGATGGTTAGCCTTATCATTCTCCACCCTCTCTATCACCACCTCCACCCCTCTCCAGCTTTCAATGTGTCACACCCTGACAAAAATAACGTTCTTTGAGCCGGGATTGAACCAGCAACCTATGGATCACCTATCCCTTGAAGGGGATGCAGAGGGAGGTGTGATGTAGAGAATTTGTGGTGGAAAAGATGGCTAGTAAGTGTACAGGCATTCTATGTTCCTTTGTCATTGGGGTTTGAGATCCACATTTTTACTCTGCATGGAGGGATGGGAAAGTAGGCATGGTGTAGGAACAGCAAGGGGAAGTTGTATCTAACATTCAAGTAAGGCAATATTGCTTGGTCCATATGGTTACAATGAGGTAGAGATACATATGGATGTATGAGCAAAGAATAAATAGGCCAGGATCCCAACCTGATATGGTGTGGACAGTTGAAGCACTAGTATTGTGGGAAGTAGCTGCTGGTATCAGTCTTTGTGGTCACACATGTACCGCCTATTAATTAGTTGTGGTTGTTTATGTAAACATCTCATAAAAACAGAACTGGGGGACTACTTGTACAGCATACCTGCTTACCTGTCCCAAACGTTGGGGAATCGTTTAATAGTTATGCAATAGGAAGTAGCAAGAATTAATGCCAAAATATCCTATGCATTGATTCATCCATGTACAGAAGGTCAAGACTAACCTACCTACCTCCATACATGTGTACACAACACACACAACACATACACACATGCACACATACACAGTGTGTGTACACATGCATGGAGGTAGATAGGTTATAAATCTAGTGGACTGTGATATCTAAATATGACCACATAAATGTGTACACACACCCACACACACATACACACACCCACACACACATTTAGCCTGTGAAAGGTTGCTACCCTAAGGGGACCTTCAGTCACTACCCTATGAATCTAGTCATAACTATCGAGCCTTTAAGCATGCGTGGGGGGGGGGGGATACAAGTGCTAACTTAACATTGATGGGTATTGCATACATATTCATGCACGTCTTTCTTGTGTGCTCCATTGTACAAAATAGTTTCTTGCTACTAAGTATTGTTCAATGGCCAGTAGCACATAAAGTCAACGACAAAAAGTACTTGTATGCTTAGGTGCCACGCTACTGTTAGGTAGGTTTCACAAATACGGAATGTGGGTCCAGATACAAGTCTGTCCGAACAGTTATTAATATGCATTGTGGGTGCCCGTGAAAAATAACATATCGGATCGCCTGTGGCTAACTCTGAAAGAGACCCATATTATTTTCACGCAGAGAAATGTGTACACGAAGATAAGATTGAAAATAAGATATCGTTAAATATACATGTACAAAAGAAATGTGCTAGGTCCCTTTTCACTGTAACGATGGTAAAATAAATAAATCAATGCTGCCCAAATTCTTGCCAGCACTGTGCAACTATAACTATATATATGCATGCAAGTCTGGACTTCAAGTTGTCATTTCGGTCATCACTATCACAATACTGCTGCCCTCAATGACATCATTCATCGAGCCCTGGCTACCAGCCTTGCTACCTGCATGGAAATCTAACACCTGGCATAGTCCACTACGCCAGCAGATGCTGTTGCCAGTCAGCAGAGGACCTAATATATATATTTGGAATGATTTCCTGGTTTGGCTTTCACGCTTGTTGCTACAGATGGGAGTACTGAGCTATCTTTTCCTGATCTTGTCACATGCAGAATCAGTGTCGCAACGACAAAACATTATACCCACTGCTTCAATGTAGCCTCCATTAGGAACAAACCGACCTTCCTTAGTATTTAAGTGTGATGAATTACAGTAGGTGTAGATTAGGTTTACTAAATCATAACGTTTTATTAGGAGTAAGATTAATTCATTGTAATGTAAAAAGCATCCCCACCCACACAGTTTAATCTGTTGTAAAAAAAATATTCCCTCCTTTGATTATGATGTTTGTTGTTAGAAACGTGTCAAATAGCCACAAAGGGCTCAACAATCAGGAGGCTGGTTTGTGCAACGTCACTGGCCTTAAGTGACAAAGAGTGCCTAAGTGACACTCTGTAATCAATGATACAAATGCTACGGGTACCGGGGTCCAAAATCGAATTTGTCCCCTGTACAGTTTATGAAATCACAGATAACATTGCATAATCTCAAAGCTTATTCAGTTGTATAATTACCTATAAATTTTTATCACAGACAGGAATATCGTAGAGCATGAAATAATGCAAAAGCCTGCCTTTATAAGTGCATGGGAATAAAGAGTATGATGTACTTGCTTGATCAATGCCACATTTCCAAAATAAGCACTAGATTTACTAAGTTATGCAACTTAATAATTCACAAGGTAGTGGATATCTGTGATGAGAGGATTTAAGTGACATTCCATAAGCTGTGATCTAAGTAGTGAGGTCACACATGTAGAATGCCTTATGTTTGAGGAAGTGTTCTAGATTATTATACATTTTAAATTCATTAGTGCTTCTGTTATGATATGCCACATTAAAATATTATAATAGCACGAAGGAGTTGCCCAAAGGTTCCACATTCATCAGTAACTCAACCATTTCCTGTGCACTGGATTATTTGGAAATAATGAACGACAAGATATAAATAATTTGTTGATTATAGGTTTAAGCCAAATGGAGTGTCCATAAAAATCATCCTTCTCTGTAGTTTTTCAAGTTTTCAAAGTTTTTGATTTTCCGTGAACTCTAAAGAGCCTCTATCAAATGGTCCTCCCTCACGCATCCTAAATTGAACTATTCATCATAAAGTTATTAGGCACCGAATTTATAATTAGCCATACATTTCAATGCGAGTGTTAATTTTCTTTTGATTGTCCTGGGAAATTAGAAAAAGTATCACAAGGATGATTTTGCTGGACACTGTTCCAAATAAGAATATTAAATTATAAATCCTTATCTTTCCACGTCCAAATTTGGATTATCTATCACAAGGGTGATTTTGCTGGACACTGTTCCAAATAAATTATAAATCCTTATCTTTACATATCCAAATTTGAATTATATATCACAAGGGTGATTTTTCTGGAACCTAACCATATATGTATAAAACTGTTATGCATGTACTTTAGCCAAAT
This sequence comes from Eunapius fragilis, assembly GCA_963681505.1. Lineage (NCBI taxonomy): Eukaryota > Metazoa > Porifera > Demospongiae > Spongillida > Spongillidae > Eunapius > Eunapius fragilis. The sequence continues at coordinate 567,048 of OY811971.1, read as the reverse complement.
AGGACCAAGCGCATATTAGGGCATGAAAGTTGACTCATGCAATTCAGACCACTCTTACTCTATATGGGCTGACTAATTACCAGTGTGTAAGTAATAGTGGGTCTAAGAATATGAAATAATTTGAAAACTTGACAGAATATGTACTAGGTCTCATTTGCTGCCTTGATCTATATTTACAAAGTTTGGTTGCTACTCATGGATATTTAAAGAATTAGCTATTATATTTATAATTGTGTAGAAGGCAAAGCATACAAGATTCCTTGAGCACCAACTGTCCAGACATCTTAACCTTTGAGCCGTCTGTTCTGAAGGTGAACCAGCTATGTGCAGAGTTGACCAGTGTAAAAGTATCTCTCCCTTCCTCCCTCCCTCCCCTCACTGCTTGCACAATTTCTTTAACCCCCTTAGCTGTGTTCAAAAGAGACTGGGACCTTGGTCCTTCAGTTTGCCCGAAGTGCTGTACCTCTGTCCATCAACATTCTTGTCTTCATCAACGATGAACTGGACCAAACTGAAGAATGCTTTCTAGTCAATGCTGTGTATGTGTAGAGGGTGTGTGTGTGTGTGGTGGGGGGTCGGGGGGGGGGGGGGGTATGGGCAGAGATCTCTGGAGTGGGTGTGATGCGGTCTTTCTTTGTTTATCTATTTATCTGTTGCTGCGCGGGAAGGGGCGCGGTGTTGGTGGGTTTGCGTTTACTTACTACCCGGGCGGCGCATGGGCTTCTCTGATTTCGACGACCTCCTTCGGTATGGGCTGTACCTTGGAGCCATTTTCCAGCTGATAGCTATTAGGGCAATTATATTTGTGCCACCCAAATATGACAACTGTACAGACTATGAGGTGGAGCCAAATGGAATGGAGACGACTGATGTTATGGCAACAGAGAAAGCGGAACATTCTGAAAACACCACTGCAGCAATGAATAAGAAAGGGAAAAAGTTGGACAAAGAAAGTAATAGATGTATATGTATATGGATGTCATGCATACTAGATTAATATAAATCTATGATTCATGCATCTAGTGGTTTTGCATGATTGTTGGTATGTCTACTTGCATGAACGGAGACCGGGACTTGTGGATTTCGAAACGTGTATAAATCTCTGCTGATCGATCGATGCAAACATTTGAGTAGTACACTGTAAAATGGCCCATGATGCCATATGACACTGCATGCAAACAGGACGAGCTATCTTTTATTAGTAAAATCTATTAACCATTGACCATAATTATAGTGAGTGGAAGGCCTTTTTTAACATACGTTGCCAACAGTCCCTTGTGGGTGTGTCTGTTCACATGATAAGGTATGTTAATATGGCATGTTACAATTAATTAATGCCTATATATATATATATATATATATATATATATATATGACATCTATTGCAATTTGGCTCGCAAAATCAAAGCCATATCCAAATTAATTAAAGATTCAAAGGCACGCCTTTTTCAACAAATATCAGTTGCGGTGCAGTAAGGTAATGCTGCATCACTGCACTGCAACAATATAATCCTGTACTAATTTAAAAGAAAAAATTACGGGCTATTGATATACAGAAATAATGAACCGAGTGCTTCATAATTGAATCTGGTGATCCGGTCTGTCCATTATATAATACAGTTACAATGTAATTATAATGGTAATCAAGTTATATGCTACATTCAATTCAGCTTCCACGTTTGTGGAATCAGGATACCTTTCGCTACAATAATTTATGTATATCACGCACAATTAATTTTCATCCCAGTCAAGTTTTTATTCGTCATTCAGAATACTACGTTACACAGTTCAGCTGTACAAGACAAATTATGAAGCGAACGAACAATATGCAAAAAAAAACCTTTAACATTTCAGTGCATGTTTGGATCTACATTTATATCTCTAGGCTAGTGTTATCTTTGACTTGTATAAAGTTCTGCATAAACTTCTTCCACAAGTTGTTTGTATACGCCAACGTTCCTCAAAATGCCCAGAAGAGTAGTAAAATTTTTGTAGTTCCTCATAACAGCTCGTTCCAAAATATTTACTAATACTGTGGCGGCTCTTTGCCCACCTTGTGCAGAGATGATTTCTTCACTTTCACTTTTAGATATAACGTTTGCTGAATAAAGTTCAGCTGTGATGTCATTAGGATTGAGCTTCTTGCAAAAGTCAGCACGATACGTTTTAAAAATAGATTCGGCTGTGAAAGAGAAGGGCATTGCTTGGTTATTAAAATGTTACTTATGTGTTACTTGACTTACCACGCTGCTGCTTCAGTTCACTCCCCGCTATCATTTTATATCCTCCCTTGTTAATTCCATCTGCTGCTTCCCTCAAACCAAGTCTGTTTAGATGGTACACCAAGTGAACACGAGCATCTCCACCAGTAGCATCAGCCCACCCACTCATTATTAGTGGGAAACTTGTACCAGCGTCAATAAGTGTGACTTCCAGTGCTTGAGTTAATCTCATCTGGTCCACTGGTTTCAGTAATTCTGCCAGCTTACTGATTTCACTATCAAATATTCTCCCTTCATTATGTTTTACACCTGCCATTTTCAACCACAGCTGCTCATCACCACTAAATGTGTATTCACTGAATTCCTCACATATCACGGTATTGCAGGTGCTTTGGGTGTCAACGCTGATTTCCACATAATGAGGCAAGCGTCCCTGTGAAGACCTGCAGGTACAAATAAATGCCAGCTTAAATCCAAAGTATTTGAACGATTTCTCTAGCACAGCTTTAATTTGAGTTGTCAGTGCTGATAGAATTTCTTGACACGTTGACCAGAAGTTCCTTTCCAGATAATCATCTCCACAGTATTTTAATCGCTCCACAACAACAGTGATGGATGTTAAAGTTGCTGATAATATAACCTTATCTTGCTTACCCTTTCGAAACCAGTATGTAATTTGATTACAACACATTTCACTTTTGAAATCAATGTCAAAGCTTCCAGTATTCTTGCTTGCTAAGGCAGCAATCAGGTTAGTAAACACACCAGGGGGAAGATGTTTAGTCTTGGGAAAGATGAAGTGAAGTGGAGCAGTACGAAGTCGTACAGCTGTTTTTACAGGTTGGGTACTTTCTTTTGATTTCAATATAGATGGTACAAAGTATTTGTTCCCATCATAGTCACACATTTCTTCATCAATATCAATGGGAGTAGCCAGATGATACTTTTCCAATAACTTCACCATACCAGTTGGAAGATTCTTCACCTCCTCTGAGTGCCACAATTCCTCACAAAGTGGGGCAACCAATATGCCTTGGGTCGTTAGCCTCTTCCACATAGGCAATGAAGACTGATAGACAGGGGTAAAAATCTTGTTTAGCATTTCCTGCAACCATTTTGGATCAATAATTATGATATTACGTAAATACTCAACATCAGGATAATAGAGAAATGCTCCATGCTCGTGATAAAAGTTTAGCACACTGGGAAACTCATCAGTAGCTATGTCGCATAGTGAGGCTATAGTTGCTGCCTTCTCTAGTTGAATAAATGGAACATTCTTTGTAACATATGAGAACATTTGACGAAATAGTTCCCATGACAATGGAGTCGGTATTTTCAGATCATGGATTACGAACTTTGTAATTAGTGCTTGAATATCATCAGCAGATTGATCAACTGCGTTGACAACCTTTGCTTCAAAATTATGCTGAACAGTATCCGAGCAGTTCACACTAACCCATTTCTTAATATTTTCAACTGTAGACTGCACCTTTGTGTGCTCTTCATCAGAGCCATACGTTCCTACCACAACTATTTTGGGATATGGGCAAAAATATCGTGTAGAGGATTTATGATTCAATCCTTTCCTATTGAGCTTTGCATACAGTTCACTTGCCTTGTATGACAGGGCACCTGTAATGCATGTGACACAGCGATATACATCTTCTAAAGTAATTTCATCAGTCGTGTTCCCACTTTGAATGGTATTAACTCTCGCCACATTGTCTATTACAATGAAAAAGAAAGAACGTGACGTAATAAGTATTGGAAGAATATGCTTTTGCTGTTGCCAGGAATGACATGTCGTGTGAATCAAAGCTGGGGTGGTTTTCGATATCAAGGCATGATCAAATGCATTGTGCTTTAAACTAGCCACTATTTTCCTAACTCCAGTGCTAATCTTTTCGTCCACTACACTTGTAATAGGGGCAATATCTGAAATGTCACCATGAAATACTTCCGATACATCCGATTTTTTGATCATTTTGATAAGGGAAGAGTTTACATTTTTATTCACAAGCACAGCTAATCCTTCTAGTTCAGCCTCCTCCGTCATGGGGCTAAATCTATCATTATCCAATGTACACACACTTTGGTCATCTATACCTGTGGATGGCTTCATCAAGCCTCTTAGAAACTTCTGAGCAGTGTGACCAATACCACATATCCGTCCACAAGACATAAACTCAACACCATTTTGGATGGCTGCGTCATATTTTTCATACATTATCTCAACACTTCTTTCCTGTGTCTGAATAGTGAACTCTGGTTGTGATGCATCCGCACATTTTTCTGCTGTCATTGCTTTCAGCTTCACACACACATTGTTCCAAATAGGCCGCCACTTTTCATCAGATAAATCTGGTGGTGGAGGGTGGATCTGGGTAGGTGAAAATGGGTATGGAATCCATACAAGACAGCGGGTGAAGGGAAAGGAGAAATTATTGGCCGCAGCAAAATATGCTTAAAGATAATCTTAAAGATAGTGAAATAGTGTATTATGAAGTGTTGAAATTAGGAAATCAGTAGAGTTTACCGTTTGGGAGATGTAGCGATAATTTAAATAATTTTAGCGTAGTTTTCTCGTGATATATAAACATCCAAATCATATCGATAAAATACAATCTGAACTATTAACGCTAGGGTCATTCCACTATGGCTTTGTATGGGAGAGTGCTTCACATCTTCAGATCATGATGCATTTACTCATATTTGTTTGTCTTTGTGTGAATGTTACATTAACCGCTTATTATGTTAATAACTTGAATGGTTTACGAAATATGCTGCCCTGAATAATCAATTTTTCCAGAAAATTTGCAACTTTGCAGCCTCATCATAACCTTTCCATTTTTTTGCCTGTATATATATTTAACATTAGTAGGTGGTGAAAGGGTTAAATAAAATTTATCTTCGTAGCGCAGTTTTCTAAATTGAGATGGTTTCCGGATCGATAAACAGAATTTTTTTTTCAGGATTGAAGGGACTATCAATATTGTTGTTTTTATGAAATAAAATTATGGACAAGCTCTAGGGACCGCATCGAGTTTTACGAGTGTCCGCCATCTTTAATGTTCTGTATATTTTAGCACTAATCTATAGTACGTGTTTGTTTATACGCCACAAGTGTGTTGCATAAGTATTGCAAACCGCAGCTAAGAACACTGGCCACCAATTGCACTCAGCTAATTAAAAATGAGCTTTTTTATTATTTTTATACAAGAACGGGTAGCTATCGAACCGTTCCCTTAATTCCAATAACCCTGAAGGTCGTATGCATGCTGTTGATACCTCCCGCACACTGCACGACCAGTGCGTGGGAGCTCAAGGACAATGAAATCAGAGCCACCATCCCCACCAATTGCATGCTGCAAATTACGGGTTTTAGACTTTGTACTTGTTTTTAGAAGATACAAAGATACCAAGTATCAGCCAGAGCCACCATCCCCACCGCTATCCCCACCAATTGCAAGCACCATGCAGTAACAGGCCTGTTACCCGTACTTGCAATTGGTGGGGATGGCGGTGGGGCCTGTTACTGGTGCTTGCAATTGGTGGGGATGGTGGCTCTGATTTCACTGTCCTTGAGCTCCCACGCACTGGACGTGCTGTGTGCGGGAATAAACCCGCGGTATCAACAGCATGCATACGCCCTTCAGCCAAGTTCAGGGTTATCGGAAGGGGACGGTTCGATCGCTACCCGTTCTCATATAGCGACTGTTACAGATGCGGTCGCTGCTGCCGGTTCGCCATCAGTCATAGGTGTGATTGCTGCCGGGTTGTCTTCAAGAAGTAGAGAGTTCTCGGCCGTGGCTGGTTGCTTTTTACTTGCAACAAGAACGAAGCAATTTATATTTCTACATTCATGCATTATAGACTAGCTTACCTGCCCATTCTTCTAAATGATGCACCCTTAAAAAAAACAACTCATTTTTAATTAGCTGAGCGCAAATTGGTGGCCAGTGTTTTTAGCTGCGGTTCGCGATACTTATGTAACACACTTGTGGCGTATAAACAAACACTTCAGATTAGTGCTAAAATATACAGTATAACGGCGGACACTAGTAAAACTCGATGCGGTCCCTAGAGCTTGTCTATATATTTTATAAAAACAACAATATTGATGGTCCGTTCAATCCTGAAAAAAAAATTCTGTTTATCGATCCGGAAACCATCTCAATTTAGCAATCTGCGCTACGAAGATAAATTTTATTTAACCCTTTCACCATCTACTAAAGTCAAATATATAAACAGATTCTACGTAAATTGAGCTTCAATTTGATGGTAAAGAAGGCATTACCAGGCAAAAAATGGAAAGGTTGCAAGCCTGCAAAGTGGCAAATTTTCTGAAAAAAATAATTATTCAGGACAGCATATTTCGTAAACCATTCAAGTTATTAACATAATAAGCGGTTAAAGTAACATTAACCCAGAGACAAACAAATATGAATAATTGCTTCAGGATCGGAAGATGTGAAGCATGCACTTACCCCACTTATAATGGAATGACCCACTATCAAAGACGCAGAGAAACTTGGTCAGATAGGGGAATTGAAGGCAAAGGTGGTTAGAAAGCGATATTTAACACGTGTAAATGTAACAGATCCAAAAAAGTGCCAACAATTGGTTTTTGTCTCATTGCCCTAGGGCATGTAACCTTTTTGTAAAATCAAAATTTATTATATCGACCATGAAAAAAGTTAAATCGATTTTTCAGGTTTATGGTACCTTGCAAATTGGTTATTAGAAACATAAAATCGATTGGTAGTGCGGTTTATTATGTAAGAGGTATAATTTTTTTGAAGCCTGTAATGCAACTTATATTGAAATGCTATGTAATTGTTATACTGATTAAGGCAATATTAATTTGCCTATGATTACCTAGGTATTTCCAATTTTTAATCCTGGCACAAAAATGCACTAATCCTCAAGCCTATACACATTTGACAAAGCCACTAATCAGGACATGCACAAGATATTCAGAATGTCATGGGTGAACATCTAAAAAAGCGTGTACCTAGAAGTTCTTGGGCTCAAAACGACAGAAGGTCAGATAGGAACTAATAGAACATGGTAAGTAAAACATTTGTTTAATGCACTGCAGAGAGTGGGAAGGTCAAGTGAACTACACTAAAAACAAAAATTGCCATGTGCGTGAATCGACTGATGGTCTACCTTCAGCCAGGTCCCCAGACTAAGTGTTGATTATATCAATGAAATTTCTTTTTACCGTTTAGTTAACCTGTTAGTAAGCTACTGTCAGACAGGTGGGAAGGGCACATAAAAAGGCCATCAAGTTCCGACCAATTTCTGCATATGAAGGAAACGAATATCAACTAATCGCAACTAAGAAAAACAGGTGAAATCGCTAATCTGAATAGTACTAAATGCATAGTCGACCCAGTAGGAAATTGAAAATAGTCAAATAACCTAAAAAAGTCTGAAAATGAGTTACACACCCTACATCGTCCTTTCCTTTTGTTTCCATTCTTTATAACCACCTTTACCTTTAATTCATATACTGATTTCTCATTAGAGTATTTCTTAACTTGTGCATCAGCAATGAAACGAAAACCAGCAGGAAAGGCAGACAATCTGAGTGCACAATACTATTAAGTGTATTGAACTAAGACTGCTCACCTCATCATGGTCTGATATCAATAACCTCACAACTTCTTTATGGCCATTCTTAAGTGCATACATCAGAGCTGATATTCCATTCTAAAGATTATGAACAAATTATGATGGCACATCATGCCCCTTAACGAGAACACAGTGGCTGAGATGGAAGTGACATTGCAAATCAAACACTCAAACACTATCAAGCGGCTCTAGCCTAATCAGTGGACATATCATAAATTTTACATCCATCCTCCACCACTATTTTGTTATAGAAAGTTCCTTTACAGCTGCAAGTACATAATTACTGACATGTTGCTCTCAATGTAAGATGTTAACATTTTATAAAAGTCTCCTAGAACATCTTCAGCTTAGTTTTTTTTGCTTTTTCACTTACAGCATTTGAACAATTCATGGAATAAGAATTTCACATCTATACCACAATGATGAATTAACAATTTATGCCTGCTGCACATCAGGCAATTGAACTTTCTGTTAGTGGTGCATTTGAAAAATAAGTATCCTTCTGCTTCAATTGCAATCATATGGCAGAAATAATCATTGGTTGAAAGATGGCTCAGCAATCATGTGCCTTCGAAGGACCAGGTCCACAAATTTATATCATTGGCCAGCCGTGCAGTGGCAAAGGTCCATTAAAAGTTTTTCTAATCTTTCTAATCTTCGTTTTACATAGCATTGTTTACTTGTATGACTTGGACAATATGTTTTAAAATAAACATTTCAGTCTCTAGCAAAAAAGTAACTAGAGCAACAAATCTTGTCTCATGCAGAGGCAATAAGACAATAATGAAATGTCTGATGGGACAAGCGTATCCTCGGCTGAACACTACTTCAATTGTACATGTCCTGGGCTGGTATTACTCACTTTATCCTGCAGATCAACTTTGGCACCAGCTAATAACAACCTTCTAACAATCTCTTCATGGCCTTTACTAGATGCCCACATCAGTGTTGGTCGTCCATTCTGAAGAGATGAATTGATTGAGCCAGTAAAACACACCAACAAATTAAATGTCACAAACAGCAAAATAGGGACTCAAGATTTGCACATTTACATTTAGGTTTGCACCTAATGACAAATTTATTGTGTTCAAAAAATCTATTGGGTATGTTTGTTCCTATGTGACTAACTACATGTATAAGTTATACTAATGTGTACAAAAAAGGTTGATAAAGGATATTGAGTTATAGCTGGATGGAAGAGTGTGCTACTGGGTAAATCAAGGATGAGCTTCGGTTGTATGGCTTTAACTGGGGAATTGATGTACACTATACACATCCATACATCCATATAAAACTGTGATGATATGCACAGACTAGTGTTTCCCGCACATGCAAAATAGAATGAGAGTGGAACTCAGAGTTGGCAACATATCTCATTGATTTGCGGCATACCCAGTACTGCTCAATTTCATACGCATGCAAGAAGGAAGTGCTAGTTGCAAAAGTTCTATACCAAGAGTTAGTAATTCTACTAGCAGTGATGATATTTACGACATGAGCGAGCAAGATAGAAATAAATGTACACAAGGTTCTGCAAGTTACGCGAGTGTATAATTAATGCAGACACTGTTCATTTCAGTCAGGTGTGTAGTTAATTATTGGAGTCCCCGCTCTTCCATGTTGGGAAGCCCAGCAATAAAAAAACTCCGCTACTGCATAAGGATGCACCCTCTTTCATCAGTAGATAACCCTAACCCATCAGTAGATACCCTCATCTCCACATCTGGATGCCCCCCCCCCCCTCCCGACCCTGATATTCCAACACCATGTTCCTGCTCCATCAGTTGAGGATCCCGCTATCGCATTGGGTTGGTTAAATGGTTGCAAGCTTTGTTTAGCTACAAGAATAGTTACAGACCAATTCGATTGCACCATGTAATTATTACCCAGGTGTTCGTATTAGCTTAGTATACCGTAGTTTGGGAAATTATCAATTGAAAAAAATTCCAGATGAAATGTATTTTTCAAATAGTTAATCCCAATTAAATACGATGGACGGTGCCGGAGAGTATGAAATAGAGGCTTGCATAGGTGGCTATCAAGTTTACCAAGCGATTTGGTTAGCAGCAATTAGAGAGCAACTGACGTGTACACTGGAAACTGGTAATCCCACTGATCGTTATGCAGTTGCTGTACTAAAGGATAGCGCAATCATCGGACATCTTCCTAAAAATATATCCAGGATTTGTTCCCTTTTTCTGTGAAGAGGAGGATCAATACAGTGTACTGTTTCTGGCACACGACAATAATCAAGAGATCTACAACAAGGAGGACTGGAAACTGCTCTTCACGGGTAAACTGAAGGATATTAGCAAATAAAAACAATGTACGAAACTTACAAAATTGTGACTGAAGTAGTAAATGTGTAAATATATTAACATGATTGGTATGTCATACCAGTACATGCGCACTGTAGCTTGATAAGACTCCATCTGTAGATTGTGTAGAACAGGAATCACCATTCTCTACTAAAATTACATCTTCGCATCCTTCTAGTGTAGTGATTCAGAAATCCTTGCTCGTATAAAACCATTAACGATGAACTGTGGGTTGTCTGATATATATTCAGCCATTTCAACTAGCCATTTGACACATTTGCATTTGCTCTCTCACAACACCCAAACACAAATCGATAGGTAGCAACCCAACAGACTCAATATCTTTTCCTTGAATCTGCTTATAGTGATTTCCCCTGAATAACAATGATCAAATTTGTTCTTCAAAAAGTGTTTGGCAGGTTTGTTAACTGATATATCCATTGGTTGGAGTACATCAGTAGTGTATGGAGGGGAATTAGGCACATTTGAACGTTGTGTGATTCAAGAAGGCTATTAATTCTTGGGATTACCTGCCCTTTGAAGTTGTCCATTATCAGTAGTGCAGCTGTATTCTCCCCAAAATAGTGTTGCTTACAATCCAGTTATGGAACAATGATGTTATTAATACACTGTACTGTAGTTTCTTCAGTTGACAGTGCTTTTTTGGAATGGGTGATATGCCAGTCTGCTGGAAACTGAAACTTTGGATGGCAACGATTTGTTTTATAGATAAGTTGCAGAGGCAGAAAGTCACCACTTAAAGAACCACAGAAAACAGCTGTGATGAGACGCTTGTTGTTGACACCTGTAATTTCAACACATTTTGCACCTTGAGTGTCCATGGTCCAACCAGATGATGGCACCAGTTTTATGCCGGTCTGATCACAGTTAAGCACTAGTTCTGGAGGAATGTCTTCCATAAGCACTACTGACTTAACATCATCAAGAAATGCCTCCTTCAGTACAACAAAGTCCACTTCTGTGTGCTTGTTTTTGGATGCTGAGGCTTTTCTTTGAACAAAATTCATGCACTGCAATAAACTATAAGCCCAATGCTTATTCAGTTCAATGTGACCACCATATTCTACAAGCTTAGAACGATCACAGGACAGAAGAATTGCTCGAGCTGCAGCCATTACAATGCTGGCAGTGACAACACCTCCTTCTTATCTGATCTTCATTAAGTACAGTTGCAGCATCTTGTCAAGGTTATCACCTAGTAGGAGAGGTAACCCTCGTTTCTTAAGTGGCAGAATGTTGCTACTTGTTGGTTCTGTAACAACATTCCTTGCTGAACTTTGACTTTCCTTATATGCTTTCTTGATTGAAAATACCGTTGATGCACTGATTTCTGTGCCAAGCAATTTTGAAAAGCGTCAACAAGTAGAAGATATCGCATGAAAGCAAGCATATTTACCGATCTTGGCATGGATATATCTACATCGAGAACCAATTTGTTACAACATCTCATGTTGGTGATGTATTTTAGTGCATAATTTCTACCTTCTTACCTGTTATATCGGCCTTGTGGTTATTTCTGTTGAGCCTTTGCAACTTCTTTATTTGAAAAACGTACAGCGTTCGTTGGTATGCAAGCTGCTAACGGATCAGGTAGTTCATGTATGCGTTGAGGTGCGAAGTACTTAAAAATGCCAGCCATGCCAGCCATGAGTGCGCGCAAAATAGAACACTATTTTACAAATGTTCTATATGAAATAAGTTCGTACAAAATAATATTCGGTTATAAATATTTTTGGATTATTAAACCCTTCCCAAAATTTTTCTAGTTCGAAATTTTCCCTAACTACGGTATGCGTCCTTTTGCATTTGTCAAAAATCCAGAGTTCCAGACTTTGGACAGTATGTGGTTGAGGATGATTAACACCACAATTGATAATAGTGAAGTTACTTACACTGTAGATGATCCATTGCTCCACCCGTGTAAAAAACATTCTCTAAGAGAAAGTAGATGGCATATAGGATTGGGATTTGGAAGGCAATAGCGGTGTAAAAGGCATGGAAACAAGGTTGACTGAGCGGGAAAATTTAGCACAATTATCGGAAGTCTTGCTAGAGACTTCCATATAGATTTTGACCCCGACTATGAATTTTATTAAAATCCCACGAGCTTTGCTCCCGAGTCTAATTTGTTGCGGCAATCGATCTAGAAGTCAAAACTGAGTAGTTTCGTTTTTGTTTCACGTCATAGAACAGCGTGGCATGGCCGTAGGCAACTTTCAAAGTTTGGGGGGGCTATAATGACTTGCCCCTGCTGCCCCCAGGTAGGGGGTTTGAGGGAGCGCTGTAAGCCCCCCCAATGGCCCCAGCCGCTTTAACCTTTTCCTTATTTGTTGTTAGCAAAAACTTAACATTAAATGACCCGGCTCTATACGGTATAGCAGCGAATGCTACTGCTATATATTTTAGTTAGTTGACCATTTCTAAAACCACTTGCCGCCACGGAGATTTTTTGATCAGCTTTGTCATTTCTTCGATAGTGTCTAATGTATCACGAAGGATTACATTTGCCTTTACTGCGTCTTGAACAGCTAAGTTCAGAGCATGGCCATAGCAATGGGTATACAAAGCTCTATGCTCTTTTTGAAGTACTAATACTAGAATAGTAATTGATACACCTGTTTTACAGCTGCCATTGAACTAGCCCCATCCTAGCACTGGCCAACGACAATTCTGAAATGAAAGGGATAACCTCAGCAAAATGACTTCTATTGTTCGGATGATGCTTTCTGCAGAGATAGAGTCCATGCTGTGGACTAACTTCACTATACTCTACTCACGATCGACCATTATCAATGATTACAGCTGTAAGTAGTTAATTCTAATTATACGAGATACGGTTAACATTTTAATAATTTCTCTGAAGGAAAATTTTGGGGGGCTCAAGCCCCCAAGCCGTCCTTTGTCTACGGCCTTGTGTGGCTGTCGAGAACGAAAAATACTGCTGTCCTCGTTCCCCTTCCAAAAATAATGGATGGGTCGTCCGCTTCTGCTGCTTCTTCTTGGGAACTCATAACTCGGGACAGGAACACTTTTAAGCAACGAAAAATGCACCAATAGCTTTAGAATTTGCTGAAGGACTCGCTTTTAGGCTTTGATACACAAAAGCTTAAAAGTCACTACACTAGAAGGATGGGAAGATGTAATTTTAGTAGAGAATGGTGATTCCTGTTCTACACAATCTACAGATGGAGTCTTATCAAGCTACAGTGAACACGAGTTCTAATACAGCGCATGTACTGGTATGACATACCAATCATGTTAATATATTTACACATTTACTACTTCAGTCATAATTTTGTAAGTTTCGTACATTGTTTTTATTTGCTAATATCCTTCAGTTTACCCGTGAAGAGCAGTTTCCAGTCCTCCTTGTTGTAGATCTCTTGATTATTGGCTCATGGCTGTCTTCTAAATGGATGCAGGGTAGTCATTCCTTCCAGCCTGCAGCCTCAAGTACTGCAGCTACTTCATTTGGGACATTTTGGCATCCAAAGAATGAAACAGTTAGCCCGTACAGCAGTATACTGGCCAGGAATTGACAAGGGACATCATGGATCAGTGTCAGCGATGCAGCACATGTGGGGAACACCAGAACAAAGTAGCCAAACCTGCTAACCATCCCTGGATGTTATATTTTTGTTTCTGAAGTACTAAGGGTACTTCGTTCAGGGGTATACTTTAAAAAGCATGGGAACAATGTTGACTGAAGTGGGAAATGAAATACACCTATATTTAGCACATCCCACTAGTATGTACAGTGTCTTACAAGTAAATAAAAACATTCTCTCTGAGAAAGTTAGTGGGATATAGGTTTTGCAGGCAAATAGTATACTGGTGTAAAAAGCAAGGAAACAAGTTTTATCAGAAGGGAAAATGTAATAGTCCTATATTTAGCACACTTCGACTAAGGCATATGCTGTTTCTGTGCTAAATATAGGACTATTACATTTTCCCTTCTGATAAACTTGTCTCCTTGCTTTTTACACCAATATACTATTTGCCTGCAAAACCTATATCCCACCAACTTTCTCAGAGAGAATGTTTTTATTTACTTGTTTCCTTAATTTTTTTAAACACCCAAATAGGTACTTTTGCTTAATTAGACTTGATAAGACCATATATAGGTACAGAGAGTGACATGGAAATCTTTCTGAAGTTTTCCATAGAATAGTCCTTTGTTTGAATCTCTGGGACTCTCTCAGACCATCATTCTCTGGTACAGCGAATCACATTTGAAATCACTGGGTCATTTGCTGACTCCCTTGCTAGAACACCAGGGTCTGTGGGGTTGAGTTTCTGACCTATTGTGCGGATGGCACAGACCATATCTACATCTGCCTCATCCTCCTCCCCATCAAAACTGGTATCTGCTTCTGCTGGAAGGTGGCTAAGGGTATCTGCGTTCCCATGCTCTGATGTCTTCTGGTATTCAATGCTGTATTGATACTGGTTGAGCATCAGTGTCCATCGAGCCAATCTGTTAGCAGCTAACACTGCGGTTGGTCTGTGTGGACCAAACAAAGCGATGAGAGGCTTATGGTCTGTCACTAAAATAAAGCTGCAACCATATAGAAACTGATGGAACTTCTTTAATGGCTAGTGCTTCTTTCTGAATATGTCTATATCTGCATTGAGTTTCTGTAAGTGTCTAGGAGAGTTTGCAATCGGGCGTTTGCTGCTATCTGGATAGCGGTGAAAAAGGACTGCTCCAATACCAACCTCTGATGCATCACAAGAGATTCCTATTGGAACGGAAGATTGATAATGAACCAGCATGGTATCTGCACATAGGTTCTTCTTCAGCTCCCTAAAGGCTGTTTCTTCTGTAGAATCCCATTTCCACTTGGTATCCTTGGTGAGCTGATGCTATGGTGCTAACACTGTAGCTAGATTAGGTAAGAACTTGCTATAAAACTGTACTGAACCCAGAAAAGAACGAAGACTGTTGACGTGTATCAGAGCATCAACCTTTGATCCTTTTGTAATTCCCTTTTGGGAGAGAGTATGACC
This sequence comes from Eunapius fragilis, assembly GCA_963681505.1. Lineage (NCBI taxonomy): Eukaryota > Metazoa > Porifera > Demospongiae > Spongillida > Spongillidae > Eunapius > Eunapius fragilis. The sequence continues at coordinate 551,834 of OY811971.1, read as the reverse complement.
CAAGCACTCAATGGATGGTTCTGCAAAATGACATTTTTCAAAACGGCATTGAAGGTCTTTGTCCTGTAGACATTGGAGAAGGACATGGAGGTTCTCCAGGAGTTCTGAAGCATTCACACCACTAACCAGGATGTCATCAAAGTAGGTGGCTACTCCTTTGAGGTCTCCTGTTAACTGATCCATGATTTCTTGGAAATAGCCAGGGGCAGAGCTAATGCCAAATGGAAGTCAAAGTTGGAGCGAAACCCCACAATGGGTACTCAGTGCAAGCCTCTACTGGCTTTCTGGACCAAGCAGAACCTGGTTGTAGGCATCCACTTGATCTATTTTGGAGAAACCATATCCACTGCTGATTTTTCGCATCAAGTCTTCAGAAAGGGGAATTGAATAACGGTGAGTTTCCAAGTGAGCATTGGTAGCCACGTACTGAATAATCTCTACAAACTCTTATCTTGCCATTTGGTTGGCCTGGTAGAACCTTTTTACGAATTGGGACAACTGGAGTTCAATATGCATTGAACTGAGTTGGTTTCAGATGCCCTTAGCAATGCCCGCTTTGTAAGCTTGACTTAAGTCATCCAGAATAGCAAAAGGTACTGGACGAGGTTTACAGATGGTGGGTTTGGACTCTGCCTTGAATTTGATCTACAATTGAAAATCGTACAAGCACCCCAGCTCAGGTTTGAAAGGTTCCGTGAATTCACCACACAGCTTACGGCAAGCGTGCTGTAACTCCTCGTCTTGTTTGGGTTCTTTTGTGTCAGTGATATTCTGAACATTCAGAATCATTGCTTTGCCTGGACTTGAAGACACCCCTAGTAAAGCAGAAAGGTTAACTCCAAGTTTAACAATAGGATCACAATAATGAAGGAGATCGAGCTTTGGAATGTCGGTGACAGTGAATGCTAATGTTACTGGTTCCTGGTCCTTTACGAGAGAAGCTGAAGCTGTGAAGGTGCCAAGTACAGGAAAGGGTTGCCCATTGGCCACTTGATAGTGACTGGAGACTTGTGTGAGTGCAGGTACAGGTACTCATTGTTGTGGCAAACCGTCTTTAATATAAAGACAACCCTGACTCCATTATTAAATTTATTGCATATGACTCACAGGCTGGTTAGGGGTTAGCAATCCCTCCCCCCCCCCCCTCCTTTTCATACAAGGCTCCTCGCCCTTTTTTTACCATTGCACATTGAACCATCAAGAAACCATGAAGGTCACAACAGAACGCAAGCGAAAAGTAATTTAGGATTATCAAAGGATTATAGGATTATCAAAGAATGTAATGGGTTCCGTTTATTTTAGAGTGGTGATGCCAAAATTCCTATGAGAATTGACTATAGTTAGGGATGCCTATTTTCCTAAGGGGATAATCCTACCTCCCTCGTTGGGGTAGAGAGCCAAACCAGCCTACAGCAGGGGCAGGGCAGAAATGCCCCGCCAGAAGGGGAGGCGTATGCCGATAGTCATGCCTTTTTAAAGTTGGCAGGTAAAAGTTGACATCCTCATTGTGAAAGCAGGGAGGGGTAGCCTCAAGGTTAACTGCCATGAGGCTGAACCATGCCTCTGGACTGTACCTAACCTGGGTTCAAATGGCTTCCCATCTTTAAGGTCCCGAAATGTCTATAGTAAGAGATGCCTATTTTCCTAAGGGGATGTCGAGTTTCCTAGGAAAATTGGAACGGGAATGCCAAAAATCCTAGGAAGAATGGAAAGGGGGCAAAATTCCAGTTTTCCTATGGGCCTGTTGTAATAGTTAATGGCATAAAACAACCAGAAAATATGCACAACTATATCTTTGTAATGGCTAAAGCATGCATAACGAATCTGTAGCGATGGGGACTTATCTATATATACACGTATTCTATCCTTCCTATAGAATGATATTCAAGCTACAACCCTGTAGGGGTAGTTCCCTTTGCATATTACCAGGTGGAAAAAAAAGGCTGGGACAATTTTTTTGTCACATGATACACTGTAAACATAGGAAAGTTGGTAGCCCACAGTATTTGCAAGATAGATATAGCAATTGGCATATGTATATCTTAATTATCACTTTTAAATATATTATACATTCAAACTGGTACTGTGTCGTGGATTCTACCAAGTGAAATTTCTAATTTTTTCGCCTAACTAGCTCTGATTTCCACTGTACTCACCTCATCCTGTAGATCCACTTGGGCACCAGCTGATAACAATGTCACCACGATCTTTTCATGGCCATTCCATGATGCTAAATGTAGTGATGACCGTCCTCCCTAAAGTTATATAACATATGTTCTCTTAATTTGTGAACTTTGATGGTTACCCAAAAACTTTTGGGCCCTCGTCTCTAACCCATCAATGAAATTTAAACTACAAAGTCACACATTAAATGAGTTCAAATTAAAGTTACCTCATGTCCTTAGAACTCACCTTATCCTGTACATTAATTTTCAGGGAACCAGTGAATAACAAAATCCTCACAATCTCTTCATACCATTCTCAGATGCAGCCATCAGTGATGAACGTCCATCCTGAAAGTAGTATATTTTTCAATCTGAAAATGGTCACACAGAGGACAAAAACGTCATACTAAGGTAAGCTGACATATTAGAACGGGTTTTTAAACAGACTGTACAATGTATGTGAAAACAAATTGACTACTTAGAGGCGTAGTTTACAAAAGGGCATTATCAACTGTGGTTATAGGCTGCGGTTATTCGGACCCCCCGTCCAATAAAGCCAACCCATTCTAATATGGCAGTTTACCTTACATGACATAGTCTAGTGAAATAATAACAAAGATTCACTACATGTAACTATTAATTATTAGGTATATCTGAAAGATGCACTAGAGACATGTGCATATACAGTACATACTCTGGCATGTAATTTTGGAAGCACTTACGTGTAATATGTGGCGTCATATGAAATGGGAGTGGGAGCGGTTGATTCAATGCAACATGTGGCACACAAATGTGTCAAGGTAAGAAAATTCCCTACCAATAGGACACATAAGGGTACTACATACTTCATCCTGTAGATCACCTTTGGCACCATATTTTAACAACATCTTCACAACCTCTTTGTGACCATTCTCAGATGCTCTCATCAGTGATGACCATCCAATCTGAAAAAGCAGACAACTGAGTAGAGCTATACCAGTAACGTTTTCATATTAGCACATAAACTACATGGAAACTTTTTTTTTACCCATGTGGATTTATACAAGTAAATAAAAATATTCCCTACGAGACATATAGGATTGTAAAAGCACAGAAACAATTGACCAAAATGGAAAATGAAATACACCTACATTAGAATTCCAAAATAGTGCATGCTAAGGAATGTGCTAAATATAGGCCTATTTCATTTTCCCGGTCTCATTTCAGTCAATCACCTAGTTTCTGTGCTTTTTATGCCACCATTGTCTTTCAATCCTATATGCCAACAACTTTCTTGTAGAGAATGTTGTAGTTTCATGAGTCTTTTTTCATGAGATGAGGGATCGCGAAACATCATAACTTCACTATTTTAACACTGCATCCAAGAGAAACGCTGGAAATTTGTGGATATTGATATGTCGCACCTTTTTTTATCTCGAAAAATATACAATCAAAAGTTCCTTCATTTTTAAAAAGAGAAATTTATAGATATTTTGGAATTGTGTTTTTTTTGTGTTTACTTTTAAAATGGTAACATAGATTGGTAGAAGGACAAACAGAAATGTGTTGAACAGGTACACCCCCCTGTTTGTTTTAAGGTTGATATAACAGGACAATATAGCAACAGTTCGATCAGTACATAGATTTACATTCTTTTGCCTTGAGTTGTATCTGTATTATCTTGTAGCATGGTAACATAGTGTACTTGATGGCAGGACTAGCAAAGTGCGTGTCAGTCTAGTACATGCATCATATTGGCTGAAGTCTTTACAAATAGCGATGCATCGGACAGGTACGTGTGTTGTGAATTCCTTCAGATCAACACAAACAGATCGCTGCAAAAAAATATGCGATGTGCAAATACCAATGTGTAATGTTGTGCATATGAATTTTTCTACAGTATTGTGTATTTTATGCTCACACGCTCTGCCATGGGATATGTACTTTCAATCAACTAGGTCATTCCCCGATAGGATGTCTGATGGCAACAGTTTGAACTCCTGCATTGTGTAATGCAATATCTCTTTTGAAGTTCTCGTAATAAACAAAAAACAAGCAGCAATGATTGAATACCAGGATAAATTCATAACAAAATGCAATGAATGGTATTACAAAACAATAATGTATTGCCATGCGCATAGCATTAAAACTGAACAAGTTTCTAACGTGGCAATGTGATTTCATGCTCCAAATGGTGCCGTGCTCATTACTGCCGCCCTACGCTTTTGCCACGAGTTGCAACAGGAAAGTTTTAACCCAGGTACTTTTACATTATGTTTGGTAGTGACTTATTGGTTTGCATAAAATTGAAGCTCAATCAACACAAAACCTATACTATTGCATCAAAACTGAGATAACTTCCAGATTGATTATTTAATTTTACCGGACTGTAGGACATTGTTGTTTTTCTAAAATAGTTTTACGAGTGATCGCCATTGTAATGCTATACACCTTATTTCAGCACTATTGACACTGTAGGGTGTCATGTTTTACAACATGTCACAAGTGTGTTAAATAAGTATTGCGAATTGCAGCTGAGAAAACTTGGCCACATATTAAATAAGCGTAACTGATGCTCAGTTAGTAAAAATGCGAATAACAGATGCGCATCTTTACTTGCTCAGGGAAGTACAGTAAGCCTGATCAATCATCTATAATGCTTTGACAAGAAAATTGATTGGAAGTAAAAAGCAATAACCAGCCAAGATCTGACCCCTTCAATTGAACCAGCTAACCAGACGTGACAGCCTCTCCTCAAGTGGTGTCCCCTCCTCATGACTGTTTCATACCGGTGACCCCAACAAATAAACTTTTGACATTAAACTAGCTACCCCTCACCCTTCTGATGAACCGGCGACTCCTACTCCACCTATGGCACAGTTCCTGACGTAGCTGATATTTTCCATACATGGAACCATTGAAATTATCCTAGCCGCCATCCCCACCAATGAATCATGGAAAAGCAATTACAAGTATGGATCCATCATTCATTTACAACAAGTATTATTCACCACACATGGCCGGCCACCCACAATGCATCAATCGTGCATAGTATGGTGGCAATTGATGCAGTGTGGGTGTCTATACATGGCAAATAATCCTTCTTGTAAATGAATGATAGGAAATATAAAGGAAGGAGGATGGAGAACAATCGGACCAGTTCGAAGGTGTATATTTAGTTCTCTAAAACTGTTTGTTTATGTTAAGTCCGATTACTCAGTTATGTTAAGACTGGCTCCACTATATTTGGAATTTGAATTTTCTGCAAATTCAAGCATTACAACATGCTGCTTTTTTGTTTGGGTACTTATTGTAGCTATTCTCTTTATATCAAATCTTTGTTCAATGATCCCGCAAATTGATTCAAATGATAGTTGTCATAGCAACCTTCGTAGTTTATTGCATCGCGCTCCAAAATATGGGGGTGTTTCTTTGAGTTTCGCAAAACCCGGGTGATTTATTATCGTTGTTTGTGGACAAAAACAGTTATATATTGTTTATCTGGTACTGGTCTAACTATTGTGGGTGGGCATAACGAAATGTAACATCGTTTGCATAAGTTGCACAACGGAAATGATGAATTTTGTGCTAAATTTTTCGCAGTTCTAATGTTTGTCTGCAAGCACTCAAAGCGTTTCGAAATAGTGATCTAAAAGCCCAGTATAACAATTAAATATGGGTATCCCAGAAGTAGAAGCACTGCAGAAACACTATTCTTTTATCGCCCGAGTTTTCAATTCTAACATTAAGTCAATTATTTCACCGTGCGTAACCGTTGTCATAGAAGCAACATTATATATTAATTACGCGTTGTATTGGACATTATTACTCTGTGGTAACGTCTGTGTATGAATATTTATGAATAAACGCTTCCTTTGGCAGCCATTTAATTATTTTAAGTGTAGTCAGTCTTAACACACCTGAGTACCACGAGACGATTTTTATTTAACTCCTTGTCCGCTTTTTCCCTTGTATCTCAGAGTAGTAACTTCAGTGACTACCTGAAATCGATGGACCATCTACGCGTACACAAATCGGGCAAAAGCATCTACATGTAGCCACTACTTCAGAGCAAGTTACGGGTATAAATATCTTCCAGACAAATAATGAACCATCTAAACAGGTTAAATAACACGTGGGTAGGTAACATTTTCATTTTTTGTGAAATTGTCACTTCAAATAGCTTAGAATGCTAAATTTGGTGTCAAAATGAAAGTATTGTGAGGTCCAAGAAGCAGTGAGTTGGTGTCATTGGGTTAGGAAGAAGCAGAAAATGGACACTACACTTCACTGACAACTCCATTGCTAACTTTCATACAAGCTCGCTCATAACCTCTACTTTTCATGGTTGTGGGCACACCTCTTGCATACTAAGCAAAGCAGCGCAGTGAAGAACAGAGTAATGCAAGTATAGGGACTTCTAAAGACGATAAAGCTGAAAACCAGGCTCCACCAGGTAGGTGAACAGGTGTGCCAGATTTTATTGAAATGATGATATGTGGTCTAAGGCATTTGTTTGCATAGACCCTTGACAAGAGAAACAGAAACACCCTTACAAGCCTCAAATACTGTTACCAATTATGGAGTTCACTGGCATAACATTGAGAAAGCAATGGATCCCCTGGGACATGCACATGGATCCAAAGCCAAATTTCCCATGCTCACTCAAGATGATGATGCCAGAAGATCATCTTGCAAGTATCGTATATGCCACCAATCAACAACCGTTAATACGGAACCATCCCCACAAGCTTTACCAATTCTCGAGCATCATACTTGCAATGGGACTGGCACCTAAGGGTGATCAAAGGGATCTCTGGAATATTGGCACATATTCCAGCAATGAATTTTGGGAGGTAAGTGATCTCATGGGATGAATTTGAAAATTTGACAATATCCTTCAGAGCCTACAGCTTTCAACATTTTGAAAAGATTGATCCCTGGATTCCATTTCGACCATCAATTGAGAGTTTAAACTACAGTCGACAAGCAAGGAATTTGTTCTGGCAGTTTTGTGTGCATGGAGGGGGATGTCACTGTACCTCATGCTACTAAGATCACAAGAAAATCTGACTCTGTGGGGATTGAATTGCGAAACCTTGCATGTGGAGAAACAAGCATTATCCTTCAGATTAAAATTATGGAAAGGATGCCATGTGAAATAAAAAATTGGATCTGGGACGTCTTCCGTGTTGTGCCTGACAGCACCATGGGCAGGTACATGTGGTAGGGGATTCAGCTTTTGCATCAGTTAGAACTGCAAAGACATTCCTATAGATGTCAGGGGCCTGGGTTTTGTTCATCTTGTAGAAACAGCTCATAAACTATTTTGCATAGGTTACTTAGAGGACTACCCTTATCAAGAAAGGGAGCTCATGTCACACTCAAACCAAACATTGATGGGCTCAAGTACATTGCTGTTGGATGGAAGGATAGGAAACTCAAGGCCCTTAATGTCACAAGTGGTATCACCACATTAGTACAAACCCAAGCTTTGGAGAGGCACTTCAGGAAAGCACAACCAGAGGACTGATGCCCACTGTATTCATTACTTCATAGACGTTCCTCATCATTCTATCATGGAACATTATTTCAACACAGTAAATGCCATTGAGGTCACAATCATCTGCACCTTGAGTTGGAGAGATGGTGGAGAACACAAATGTGGTGGCATAACTTTGCAAAGTTTATAGCAATTAGTGAGACAGATGCATACTTAGTGTTTCTTCATTTTCATCCCAATAAAGCTGCAAGAGTCACAGAAAGCAGCTACATGTACTCCAGTTAGACTCAGAACAAACAATTGGACCATCAGTGCATCTACGACCTCGCCTGAACAAAAGTGCACCAGAAGTTGTTATTATATACCGAACTGAGAAAATCTGTCAACAAGCATACACGTTGTGGAATCATCAGAGCATCCGCTACACACTGGCAAACAGGCTGCCAGACCATGAAAGCCCACAGCACAAGTACATGTAGACATTGACTTTGGAAGACAAGAAGATCATTGCACTGCTTCAGAATGTACATGTACGAGGTCTAAGAGGAAACTGGTAACAGTTTGAAACCCCGCTACCACAACAGTAGTCTATACCAGCTTTTTTCTGGCCACATTGATCAATACAACTCACAAATCTAAGCCAATGTTACTACTGCAAATCACTTGTTGTGCTGATCATTATTGTAAATAATCGTCAGGCAATTTTGTATGAAATTTTAGTGCTGCTCTTGCATTTATAATTGTCTCAAAACGAATTCCTTTGTAAAATTGTCTACAGTAGTGGTCAAAAAAAGCATTACGTTTCGTTTTCGTAGAACGATCGTAGCACGATTGAACGGAATCGGTCGAACATCGTTCGAACATCGTTCAAACATCGTTCAAACATCGTTCAAACATCGTTTTACAAACATCGTTTGTACAGTTTTGTTGATTATATAAACGATTGATACCGTTTTACTAATCGCCACTATTTTTATATAATCAGTACGTGAGCGCACGTGTTTAGAAAATGGTGTATAGTGAGTACACGAAGCTGCGAATACTGTTCTACCATTTCAAGGGTTTGAAAGCTCCAACTATCGCTCGATATCTTCAAGCAGTGAACATTCATTGTGCGCGACAGAACGTAGCGATCTTCATAAAGAAGTACCGTCAAACTAAATCAATATGTCGACGATCGGGATCGGGTAGACCCTCAAAACTCACTGCTGAAGTAAAGGCAATAGTGGAAGAAGAGATGAGAAGGGATGACGAAACGACTGCGCACCAGTTGCACCAATTGCATTTGTCACGCGGGTACAGAATTAGCCTCCGCACCATTTTACGCTGCAGGACCTCCCTTGGATGGACGTTTCGTGGAAGCGCGTATTGCCAACTAATCCGTGACGTTAACAAAGTGAAACGGTTGGCTTGGGCAACAGCGAATTTGGGGGAAACCTTTGATGACGTCATATGGACCGATGAGTGTACAGTACAACTCGAGAGCCACCGAAGGTTCTGCTGTAGAAAAATGGGTGAACCACCTAAACCCAAACCAAGGTATGTCTAATTTTTCGTGTATTTCTGCGAAATAACACTCTTAAAAATCTATACAGACCTAAACATCCCCTCAAAGTTCATGTGTGGGCTGGCATAAGTCGTCAAGGAAGAACAGGAATTTGTATTTTCGAGGGAATCATGAAGAAGGAACTGTTTGTCAACATTCTAGATACAACCCTTCTCCCTGCAGTTCTGAGGCTTTATCCTAGTGGGCACAGATTTATGCAGGACAATGACCCGAAACATACCTCAGGATATGCACAGGTGTGGCTTACACACAACGGAATAAATTGGTGGAAAACACCTCCAGAGTCTCCTGATTTGAACCCGATCGAAAACTTATGGCATGAGCTCAAAGAGTATATCAGAAGAGAAGTGAAGCCAAAAGTTAAAAGTGAACTAATTGAAGGCATCAAAGCATTCTGGGCCACTGTAGATGTTGCAAAATGTAACAAGTACATCAACCATCTACGAAAGGTGATACCAAAGGTAGTAGAACTTGGAGGTGTTGCTACTGGTTATTAAATTATTTATATGTACATGTATTATGTTTGAGCAATTTGCTGCTAACCTGGCATACAATCTTGGATGCTTCGGGGGGGGGCATGCATGTCATACAGTGTCATCACCACACCCACTATGTCATATGACACCGTCTTCACATCACCACACCCACCATCATACTATACCGTCTTCACATCACCACACCCACCATCATACTATACCGTCTTCACATCACCACACCCACCATCATACTATACCGTCTTCACATCACCACATCCACCATCATACTATACCATCTTCACATCACCACACCCACCATCATACTATACCGTCTTCACATCACCACACCCACCATCATACTATACCGTCTTCACATCACCACACCCCCCATCATACTATACCGTCTTCACATCACCACACCCACCATCATACTATACCGTCTTCACACCACCACACCCACCATCATACTATACCGTCTTCACATCACCACACACACCATCATACTATAATGTCTTCACATCACCACACCCACCATCATACTATACCGTCTTCACATCACCACACCCACCATCATACTATACGTCTTCACATCACCACACCCACCATCATACTATACCGTCTTCACATCACCACACCCACCATCATACTATACCGTCTTCACATCACCACACCCACCATCATACTATACCGTCTTCACATCACCACACCCACCATCATACATGTATGTCTTCACATCACCACACCCACTATGTCATAATATAAGTGCCTACTCATTACCACATCCACATTGGTGCCTCCCTTTACACCACCTACACATCCTATTATGGCAATAACAGCTTAATTGCATGCACGAAGCCTTTTACAGGCCTGCCCAATTGAATCACAACAGTTCTTCCAAATAGGCTCGAACTGCAATGGTGTGTTCCAAAACTGTGGTAGCTGCATCAGTAGAATTCTTTTTAATTCTTCTAGTTCCCTCACTGGCAAGCCTGGGAAACCCCTTTCTCCAGCAACGGTACACTTCTTGAGAACATCATTCCCGAAAACTGCCTCTTTTGCTAACTTCACAGCGAGGGTTGGAAGTTTCTTTGCATTGCAAAGGTGATGACTTGAACACACCACAGCATCCACACTCCTCAGCATTCCCTTCTGTATCTCACAGGAATCCAGAGTGATCCTTCCTTCCTTTCCTACATTCCTAAGAGGTAGTGGAGCTGGACATCCCACTGGTATAGCAGAAGATGGCAGACCTGGATTTTCTCCATGGTGAGAGGTGGATGGTACCTGGTGAACATCATGAACAGGAAGGGTAGAACTGGCCTGATTAGTGTAGTCAGGATCTGGTGTCGGAAGTGATGGAACGTGTGGTGATTGACTGAACTGAGGAATTGCACCAGTAGCAATTGACTGATACTGATAGGGTGTATGTGCTGCCTGTGGTGAAAGACCAAACTCAAGAGGCGCTGGTGTTAGTTGTCTGCAGTGAACAGCAGATACGGGAGTGGATGGTGATGATGTTTGGTTGTGACCACTGCAGACTGCAGGACTGAACGGTTGTTGTTGGTACAACGTTGGAGTACTTGTACCCTGCCCTGAAAACCACGGCACTCCTGGAGCTGGATCTTGTCGTATTTGAACCCTCTCTAGGTTGTCCACACGCATGAGCAGGGTAGACAGTGACTGTTGGATTAAGTCTTGGGTAGCTATCACTGTTTGAAGGAGCTTTTCTATTCCCTCCAAAGCTGATTTCAAGCCCTTCACATCTTCAGTAAGCTCCATCACCTCCATTTCCAAAAATAGTGGGTCTAAATGTTAAGAGGTCAAGGTCAATGATGATTTATGGTATTGTTAATGAACATTTACCTGAGTCACTCAGTTGGTCAGGTTCTGGATCACTCTCAACAACAACACAATCTCTCTGTAATAAAGAATGTACATTTGTATATAGAACTTAAATCTTATTATATATCCATAAGCGGTGGCTTGTGTAAATATATCCTACCTGAGAGGAGGTGCCAGAGGCGGAGGCAGGCGCATTATCTGATAACTGTCAAATGATATTTATTTTTAATAACATAATAGCATCACAATACACATTTTTACCTCAGCGGTAGAATGAAGGCTGAGAACAGGAGAGGATATATTGCCAACAGGAGGTACATGTACGACATCTGAGCACTCTCCAGTGAAAAAGAATAACACCTGTGGACAGACAAGGCTTAAATTTATACATTATTCTGAATGAATACATACTCTGCCCTCAGCAACGTATCTTTGCATAATAACAAACGCTTCCGCGTATGTAGACTTGCTTGTAATCATGTACATGGACAGGTACCATTTTATTGAGTAGCGGGTAACGACAAATGGAATTGCGCAATTTTAATTTTTGGGGGGAGGAGGCTAATGAGCGATCGCCTAATATACATGTACATGTACGTGGTGTGTTCGTACATTCGTTTCTGAAATCTACACTGTAGCAATGCTTAACCTGAACTGTTTTGCCGCATTGTATGACATTTCTTATAGGGCTTAGTATTTGGGCGGCTCAAGAATTTGCCGATCGGTTTTTGTAAGCTAATATCCTCTTACCAGGTTCTTTTTCCTTTTTGGTCTTTTTGGGGGGGGGGGGGGGGGGTTCTTTGTCTTCGGCCCCTTTCCTCCTTTTTTAGCCTTTTCCTTTGCTCCATCCTTCGTTTTGGCAACAGGAGCACGCTTTTTCCCTTTGCCAGCAGATACATCGGTGCGCACAGATGTTTCAAAAGGAGTCCATGTTTCCGCCTCGAATCTCTCTTGATATTCAGTGATTTCTTCAAGTGAACCTAGAAATGTATCAATACAGTCATGTCTATAAATCTTCAATGAAAATAGCTCTCTTACCTATGGCCGCAACCTTTCCATTAAACCTTTTACCATCCACCACAACACAATCTTCTCCGACTTTCAGGTCTCCACTGCCCAGCGCTTCAACTTTATCACCATCAATCACTGATACTGAGTTTTCCTCTGCCCAATACACCAATATAAATACCTCTGCAAATAGTGACCTATCTGATTAATAATTCACGCTCTATTTGATCTCACTGCAAAGGCTTGCGGATTCCTTCAAAAAACTCCTAAGCATCATCGTTCACATGTATCGTTGGTCCGTAAAAATGAACGATGCACTAAACACGTGGTTTAAGGAATTTGTTATAAATGCGCGCACATCGTTAGCAAAAAAGGTGTCAATGATCGGCTTTGTATCGACTTCATTCTGACTTCGTTCTGACTTCATTTTTTAAAACCATACGCTACTGTAAAACGATCGTTCAACGAAAACGAAACGTAATGCTTTTTTTGACCGCTACTGCATGTATATGTAGTGCAACTCATACCAAACTGCATTTAAACACCTACATGTACCAGTGCACTCATTGTAAGCACAGTACAACTTGTGTAACTAAATAACACACACAGTGAAAATGTTGCCCAGTACTTCACAACACTATCCTCACATCAAGGTACAAGTTACCACAAGTACTTGGGTACTACTCACCTTATCCTGTAGATCAACTTTGGCACCAGCTAATAACAACCTATTCACAACATTTTCATGGCCATTCTCAGATGCCCATATTAGTGACGATCGTCCATCCTGCATGAAGGATGAATTTGTGATTATGGTTATTGGCTGTAGAGCTCATACTGTATAAGACAAACCCAAACACACAAAAAAATATACAGGAGATGCTGAGGACCCCTAGTTTTTCAAAGATCTTACATATGTAATATTACAGTAGTATGATTGCAATGAGAGTCCCCAGCTTGCATGTCATCATGTTAAAACGTAAAATATATATGGTTGATCCATTTATGTATGTAGTTAATTTTAGCCAACCCAACAACACCCAACACATCGGTCACAGATCATCATGTACACTTTACATGCAAGTGAAATATTTTTAACTAGATTATTACATTGTTCAACTTAACCTACCCTATCCTGATGGTTGACCTCTGCCGCCTTATCTAACAGCAGCTGCACACATGGAACATGTCCTCCTGATGACGCTACCATCAGTGGGGTACTTCCATACTGTCAAAAAAAAAGAAGCATCCCAATATTATTACATTTGCCAGCACATAGTCTACATCAGGGCCTAAAGGCAATCGCAAGTCAAATTGGTGTATGGTCATACAATTGTAAAACAGTACCAAAAATAAAAATAGCCATGGCGGTGCAAATGCTGTGTACATGTACATTATTATGCTTAATGAAAATGATAATTTGCAGATCAGAGCAGAGGGTGGGGTCAATGTGTAAGGATATCCATGATGCGAGGTGAACTCTCAAAGTACCGCAAGATACAATCCGTACGTAACTCCTACAGGCAAAGTTCCCCCACCCCCAATACACTTAGCTAAGGGCTGTAGACATCAGTTTGTCAGTTTGTCTCAGATTCCCTCCCTGGTTCCATAGTGCAATCCAATTGTAATGTAACTATCTTTGCATCAGAACAAAGCTTGCAACCCATCTACTCAACAGAATGCGATATCTGGGCCACGCCAAACTAGTAAGATCTCCTTCCCATCCAGTTAATTATATATTTCATTCACATTAAGTATGCCTAAGTGCCATAAAAGTTATCCACTGTCAGCACTGCTTCTACATCCACCTCTTCCTGGTGTGAAGGTGTTATAGTGAGATCCTCAACTGGTGGAGCATGGGTGTGGAGGTGGAAGTGGAGGCAGGAATCCCAATTAATAGAAGGGATATCTACTGCTACATTATGGCCGCTAGAACAGGAACCCTTGGATAATGACCTCCAAGGCCATGCAGTTTTTACAAGCAGCAGTCTTTTGTCAAGTGAAAAGAGAGTGCAATGAGACATGATTTCAATGGTTTGCAGTGGAAATAGCGAATCACAAAATGAACAATTGTTCTTAATGCTGTTCTGTCTGCATCCAAATGACAAAGGTCATACCACTTTGGTGAAGCATCATTTCAACATAGATGACTCGCCTCCAATATGCCAATCTCCTTGCTGCATTTCCCATGCTCACAGACTAGAAATGAAGAAGTTGCCTGAAGACATGCTGAAAAAGAACATCATCTGCCCTTCCAATAGTCTGTGGTCATTCGTATCATTCTGGTGCAGAAATAGCATGGGTCAACAAGATTCTGTATAGACTACAAAAAAGTGAATGCTGGGACCTGGAAGGATGCTTACCCAATGCCCCCATGTGGATGATATATCGGAACCTGTGGAAGCAGGTTCCATATAGGATTGATGCTGTATAATGAATGTCATTAAAAATACGTGACTCGCGTCTGGAGGGACGACCGTGAATTGGTTCATTTCTCTCTTTGTCGCTATCGAATGATAACACAAATAAGAACAGTTTTGTGTTGGTTCTACGTCACAACAGCGCGTGCTTTTAGAGAACGAAAATAATCGTGCCCATGTCTCGTCAGGGGTCAGAAACATGTATGACACATTGGGCGAAATAAAAAAGTGAATTTGGTATATAGGCCTGGATAATAAAAAAATCTCGTACCCTTACCATACATCTACTATGCTATTCAGCGACGTACGGTAAGTCACACCTACGCGTTATGAATTTAGCTACCAGTTTAACAAGGCAAGATGGCTATACGTACATTAATCAGGCCCGTAGCCAGGGGGGGTTCGGGGAGTTCGAACGAACCCCCCCTCAGAGGATAAAGGTCCACGGACTGTTTATTTAAAGAGCAATGATTGTGCCTTATTTTCCGTATCTTCGAGTCCCAACTGTAGTTACCAGAGGTTATCAATAATCAAAACTTTTATTTTACGTAAATGTTGAACGTAATGTGGCACATAGTATTAAATAGGCACCAAATTGAGGACCTGATAAGTACACTCTTACTGAGATGAGCATTTTGACGAGAGATGAATGGGTTAAACAATATATTGCTTTATAACACATATTTCGTAATTACTGTGTGAAGAAGGTTGATAATTTTATGCATGAACCAGTTTTCATAGCAGGCACCAAGATAAGACACTGCAAAGTTCTGATCATATGAAAACTAATTAATTATTCTGTATCATGTAAACCATTAAGCATGAAAAAATAGTTACTCCATTAAATCTTACATAAAGACAAATTACATAAATGTTTTGAACATAGTCTAAATGGTGGTGTCCATCTGCTTGTTGACAAGGCATGCAATGACCCGCCAACCTTGAAAGCTTATCATAAGTACTGTGTGAATTACTTGCAGTTATTGCCATTTGCGTCATTACGGGGCAATCCCTTTACCCATAGAACTGAGTACATCTAAACAACCCAGAAATTGTTTGGAGATAAGGCAAAAGATGGAAGTGATTGATAAAGTGAAAGCATTGTAGGAAATTCGGACGCTCATTAGCAATTCCTGGCCCATTTTGCAAATGTCCGTCACATTTGCCATGCACGTGTCCATAGCATTTTTTAATACCATAAAAGCAGCTAGTTAAGGTTTATAGAGTTCCATCATACCCTATCACTCTACCGGGTTGATGCCTCTACTACTAGCTTCCTCGTAAGAATCAGTACTCCTCCATAGAGATATATGAAAAATTGCTTTTTATAATGATTTATCATCACTATTTATCCTGTTGCTCTGAACTGAAGATACGAAGGTATTGTTTTCCTCGTTTCAGATTATGCTAAAAATTGATCAAGGCAACTTTTTACCAGGTTCTCAGCTTCTTTCCCTGACTTCGTGGGACACTTTTGGTCACAAGGGTACCTATACTATTTGAAGTGATTTTTACTAAAAACCACCCGGGTGAAAATAGATAATGGCATTCAGTTCTGGCCATGTTGGAAGTAACTAACTAGACTGCATGTAAATTTGGTATGTACATGTAGCTTGACTTGATAATGGTTGCTGATATAGAGGTTTATAAAATTCTAGTGCTTGAGGTTTATGGTCTGTTAAACATGGAGTACAGTAGTCCTAGGTCTACCCGATGGACATTATGGACGTAACTACGTGCGAGAAAAACTAAGGCATCACTTAAGGCTAAGAGTATAAGACCGCTATAGACCTATAACTTTTCATATGCGTGTGTGCATACACATTAGTAAATGCCGTTGTTCTACATAGAATCTGAAGCGTACAGTCAAAAAGTGATGGGACGAGCCGTATATACTGTGCCCTGTGTGAGGTGGCGATGTTTAAGATACACAATTCTGGATGTGTTCACTTGGCAGTGGCATGTAGCATCCTGAACTTGTATCCAGATCACACACCGCTATTTCCATTGTTACATAACATTGTGTGTTGGAGAATTTCGATTGGTTGTGTGTGTATTCACGTATATGCACGCACATTGTACTGCTGTGCAATTCTTTTATTCCTTTTGTGTTATCGGCCTAAAGACCAGGTTACCCTTACGGCGTCGGCTACTCACAGGACCCAGATAGATACATATAGGTTACAACATAAATTGGTGATGAGTCGGGATGCGATCCAAAAGAGAAAGAAGTGACATGAGGAGGCACCGGACCTTGAAGAGTTTTACAGTGCAACGGAATACTGAACGGTTATAGTGAGAGGTTGGAGCAGTACTTGGTTGCTAATGATGCAGCAAAGAAAAGAGCCATTGTACTGAGTATTTGTGAGGCATCAACCTACAAGTTCATCAGAAGTCTAGTCGCTCCAGACAAACCAACCGACAAGTCCTATGGGGACTTAGTGGCACTGCTGCAGAATCACTTCAACCCTGCGCCAGCTATCACTGTTCAGCGATTCTAATTTAACTCCAGGATGAGACAAAACGGTGAGAACGTGGCAACATTTGCGTCAGAACTAAGGCAAATAGCAATGTATTGTGACTCTGGAGCCTCCTTAGAAGAGATGCTATGCGACAGTGCATGGCATCATGATGAGCACATTCAGCAGCATCTGCTTATGGAGCCAAATTTAACGTTTCAAAAAGGCTTAGGATGTTGTCCAAGCACTAGAGTCGGCGGACCACAACACAGCGCTGGAAAAGGAACAAAAATTATGCAGACCAAGGATCACTTAACAGTAATTCTATGTGCTAATGCAACTGACCTGTTCCTATTACTACAGCAACAGCTGAAAGATCATTTTCTGCTCTGAGACGAGTCAAAACCTATATGAGGTCAAGTATGACACAAGAAAGACTTAATAATGTAATGCTGCTGCATTGTCATAAGAATAAAACTGATTCATTGGATATTTCTGCAATAACTAAAGAGTTTGTATCAGTAAATGATGCAAGGAAGAATTATTTTGGGAGTTTGTAATTTGTATGTTGTATGTATACATTGCATGAATTGATGGAATTATTTATTAGAGTCATGTTGAGCACATAAATGACCACGCCCACTTTATCAAGTTCACTTCAGCCCCCCACATTTAAATACGTTCCTACGCCTCTGATTAGTTGAGGCGAGTAGTACCTTATTTGGTGTTGATCTACAAATAACACATTATATCTGCTATCACAATGTTCATGACGCACCAGTATACTCGAGCATCTAAAAGTGGAATAATCCAAATGCTGGTAGATCTGCCAAACGTGCGTATGTCAAGCGCGGTACCAAAAAGACCAAAAAAACGACCACTCAAAGTTACGTTACAGCATGGATAAATGTTGGATCGATAAATTATGAGCATACATGGTATATCAATAAAATGGAAGGAATAGTTTCTGTAATAATTACAGCGATACTACGTCTCTCTCCGCTTTATAGTAATATGCGCTGTTTGAAATGTGTGTTTAATGCCAAAGTTGCTTACGTCAATTTGGTCATGTATTGCGGTGCATGGTTTATCTGATAATAGCGTGAGATCAGTTTACTTAGGGTATAATTATCCTATGCATTAAATGGCTTTGCTTTTGCCAATACTTTATCACCCTTTGGTCCTCAATTGAGAATATTATACTCAACAAAATTGCAGATTCTAAAATAAACCTGTCATGATGGCGTAAGTTGACATTTTTGCTACCTGACTCCATACGTTTCAAGAACTAAATACAATACCAAATCCACCAGAAAAATATAGGAAACTAGTAAAAAAAAAACATTCTCTATACGAGAAGGTTGGTGGGATATAGGAATCAAACGTGATGGTGGTGTAAAAAGCAAGGGAACAAGTCTTCTGATTGAAAAGGAAAAATGAAATACACCTATATTAGCAACATGTTGTCATATTTAAATGTGTGTGCTAATAAACTTAGGTCTATTTCATTTTTCCTTTTCAATCAGAAGCTTTGTTCCCTTACTTTTTACACCACCATCACCTTCAATTTCTATATACCACCAACCTTTTCGTATAGAGAAAGTTTTTATTACTTGTTGCCATTAATACTTCATTATGGTACTCCAAAAATGCTATGAATAGCTTTAATTTTCCACTTTTCCAAGCCGCGAGTGTGATCTGTATGTTGATTGGTTAGTGGATGTAGTTTTGTGGCTGGTTACTATTTCTGGCTATCTATGATACCCACATAACACATATACTACATTCAGTGTAGGGTGCTTATCATTTAATGATAGCTAAGCATGTATTTTTATTGAAGGGGTTAATTCATATTAGTACTAGTAACTACCAGATTCAACAGCCATCCTTCAAGGCTTCTGGAGAACATGCAGCTATCAGCTACAGTAGCGTTCAAAAAAATCATTACGTTTCGTTTTCGTAGAACGATCGTAGCACGATTGAACGGAATCGGTCGAACATCGTTCGAACATCGTTTTACAAACATCGTTTGTACAGTTTTGTTGATTATATAAACGATTGATACCGTTTTACTAATCGCCACTATTTTTATACAATCAGTACGTGAGCGCAAGTGTTTAGAAAATGGTGTATACTGAGTACACGAAGCTGCGAATACTGTTTTACCATTTCAAGGGTTTGAAAGCTCCAACTATCGCTCGATATCTTCAAGCGGAGAACATTCATTGTTCGCGACAGAACGTAGCGATCTTCATAAAGAAGTACCGTCAAACTAAATCAATATGTCGACGATCGGGATCGGGTAGACCCTCAAAACTCACTGCTGAAGTAAAGGCAATAGTGGAAGAAGAGATGAGAAGGGATGACGAAACGACTGCGCACCAGTTGCACCAATTGCATTTGTCACGCGGGTACAGAATTAGCCTCCGCACCATTTTACGCCGCAGGACCTCCCTTGGATGGACGTTTCGTGGAAGCGCGCATTGCCAACTAATCCGTGACGTTAACAAAGTGAAGCGGTTGGCTTGGGCAACAGCGAATTTGGGGGAAACCTTTGATGACGTCATATGGACTGATGAGTGTACAGTACAACTCGAGAGCCACCGAAGGTTCTGCTGTAGAAAAATGGGTGAACCACCTAAACCCAAACCAAGGTATGTCTAATTTTTCGTGTATTTCTGCGAAATAACACTCTTAAAAATCTATACAGACCTAAACATCCCCTCAAAGTTCATGTGTGGGCTAGCATAAGTCGTCAAGGAAGAACAGGAATATGTATTTTCGAGGGAATCATGAAGAAGGAACTGTTTGTCAACATTCTAGATACAACCCTTCTCCCTGCAGTTAAGAGGCTTTATCCTAGTGGGCACAGATTTATGCAGGACAATGACCCGAAACATACCTCAGGATATGCACAGGTGTGGCTTACACACAACGGAATAAATTGGTGGAAAACACCTCCAGAGTGAACCCGATCGAAAACTTATGGCATGAGCTCAAAGAGTATATCAGAAGAGAAGTGAAGCCAAAAGTTAAAAGTGAACTAATTGAAGGCATCAAAGCATTCTGGGCCACTGTAGATGTTGCAAAATGTAACAAGTACATCAACCATCTACGAAAGGTGATACCAAAGGTAGTA
Organism: Eunapius fragilis; assembly: GCA_963681505.1. Lineage (NCBI taxonomy): Eukaryota > Metazoa > Porifera > Demospongiae > Spongillida > Spongillidae > Eunapius > Eunapius fragilis. Next base: position 531,276 of record OY811971.1, on the reverse strand, counting down.
GAACTTGGAGGTGTTGCTACTGGTTATTAAATTATTTATATGTACATGTATTGTTTGAGCAATTTGCTGCTAATCTGGCATACAATCTTGGATGCTTCGGGGGGGGGGCATGCATGTCATACAGTGTCATCACCACACCCACTATGTCATATGATACCGTCTTCACATCACCACACCCACCATCATACTATACCGTCTTCACATCACCACACCCACCATCATACTATACCGTCTTCACATCACCACACCCACCATCATACTATACCGTCTTCACATCACCACACCCACCATCATGCTATACCGTCTTCACATCACCACACCTACCATCATACTCTACCGTCTTCACATCACCACACCCACCATCATGCTATACCGTCTTCACATCACCACACCCACCATCATACTATACGTCTTCACATCACCACACCCACCATCATACTATACCGTCTTCACATCACCACACCCCCCATCATACTATACCGTCTTCACATCACCACACCCACCATCATACTATACCGTCTTCACATCACCACACCCACCATCATACATGTACTATACTGTCTTCACATCACCACACCCACTATGTCATAATATAAGTGCCTACTCATTACCACATCCACATTGGTGCCTCCCTTTACACCACCTACACATCCTATTATGGCAATAACAGCTTAATTGCATGCACGAAGCCTTTTACAGGCCTGCCCAATTGAATCACAACAGTTCTTCCAAATAGGCTCGAACTGCAATGGTGTGTTCCAAAACTGTGGTAGCTGCATCAGTAGAATTCTTTTTAATTCTTCTAGTTCCCTCACTGGCAAGCCTGGGAAACCCCTTTCTCCAGCAACGGTACACTTCTTGAGAACATCATTCCCGAAAACTGCCTCTTTTACTAACTTCACAGCGAGGGTTGGAAGTTTCTTTGCATTGCAGAGGTGATGACTTGAACACACCACAGCATCCACACTCCTCAGCATTCCCTTCTGTATCTCACAGGAATCCAGAGTGATCCTTCTTTCCTTTCCTACATTCCTAAGAGGTAGTGGAGCTGGACATCCCACTGGTACAGCAGAAGATGGCAGACCTGGATTTTCTCCATGGTGAGAGGTGGATGGTACCTGGTGAACATCATGAACAGGAAGGGTAGAACTGGCCTGATTAGTGTAGTCAGGATCTGGTGTCGGAAGTGATGGAACGTGTGGTGATTGACTGAACTGAGGAATTGCACCAGTAGCAATTGACTGATACTGATAGGGTGTATGTGCTGCCTGTGGTGCTCAAGAGGCGCTGGTGTTAGTTGTCTGCAGTGAACAGCAGATACGGGAGTGGATGGTGATGATGTTTGGTTGTGACCACTGCAGACTGCAGGACTGAACGGTTGTTGTTGGTACAACGTTGGAGTACTTGTACCCTGCCCTGAAAACCACGGCACTCCTGGAGCTGGATCTTGTCGTACTTGAACCCTCTCTAGGTTGTCCACACGCATGAGCAGGGTAGACAGTGACTGTTGGATTAAGTCTTGGGTAGCTATCACTGTTTGAAGGAGCTTTTCTATTCCCTCCAAAGCTGATTTCAAGCCCTTCACATCTTCAGTAAGCTCCATCACCTCCATTTCCAAAAATAGTGGGTCTAAATGTTAAGAGGTCAAGGTCAATGATGATTCATGGTATTGTTAATGAACATTTACCTGAGCCACTCAGTTGGTCAGGTTCTGGATCACTCTCAACAACAACACAATCTCTCTGTAATAAAGAATGTACATTTGTATATAGAACTTAAATCTTATGATATATCCATAAGCGGTGGCTTGTGTAAATATATCCTACCTGAGAGGAGGTGCCAGAGGCGGAGGCAGGTGCATTATCTGATAACTGTCAAATGATATTTATTTTTAATAACATAATAGCATCACAATACACATTTTTACCTCAGCGGTAGAATGAAGGCTGAGAACAGGAGAGGATATATTGCCAACAGGAGGTACATGTACGACATCTGAGCACTCTCCAGTGAAAAGAATAACACCTGTGGACAGACAAGGCTTAAATGTATACATTATTCTGAATGAATACATACTCTGCCCTCAGCAAACGTATCTTTGCATAATAACAAACGCTTCCGCGTATGTATACTTGCATGTACAGTAGTGGTCAAAATAAACTTGACGTTTTTTGTAATGCCGTTACAGTTGCACGGTCGTTTAAAAAGACCGCACGCTAGTCCAACTGTACTGTACGTGGACGCCTTTAGTTTACACCTAATTAACAAGTTCTTTGATCGCCGTTCGCGAACACCGTTTGCTGGAACGTTGTCACCGTTCGCGAGAACGTTTCTACACGCGCATTTAGAAGCTTAACGCTTCGCTGATATTTGCCCTCGCCCACTCTAATCGCTTTCCTTTATTAGCTTCTCGGGTCATTTGGTAATAGGCGCTACCGTGGAACTGTCGGTGAAAAGATGTTTCTGGTCATTCTAGCGGAGGTTTGTTGTTGAGACGCGGTGGTTGTTATCCGACCATTATCGCAACATGAATGTTTTCTTCGCGAGCAAGAAGAAAACATTCATGTTGCGATAATGCAGATAACAACCACCGCGTCTCTAACACAAACCACCGCCAGAAACATCTTTTCACCGAACAGCGGCTTATCTGCAGCTTCATATATCACCATTTCTGATTGCTTTGGTCAGCTGTAACAATATATTTTATGTGAGGAATGTCGAAGCGTTCGTAGTTACGTTGACCCATAATCAAAACGTTGTAGTAGTTTTTTTAAACGGCACGGTGACGCAACATCGATTTCGTTGACACAAAGTGTCCATAAAAATTTCTATGTTCTATAAAACGGCGCGGAACGGTACGCCCCTTGAACTATAGTTCTCACACCGTGCGACTACAACGGCGTTATAAAAAACGTCAAGTTTATTTTGACCACTACTGTAATCATGTACATGGACAGGTACCATTTTATTGAGTAGCGGGTAACGACAAATGGAATTGCGCAATTTTAATTTTTGGGGGGAGGAGGCTAATGAGCGATCGCCTAATGTACATGTACATGTACGTGGTGTGTTTGTACATCACAGTTTAGTTTTTAATATTCGTTTCTGAAATCTACACTGTAGCAACGCTTAACCTGAACTGTTTTGCCGCATTGTATAACATTTCTTATAGGGCTTAGTATTTGGGTGGCTCAAGAATTTGCCGATCGGTTTTTGTAAGCTAATAGCCCCTCTTACCAGGTTCTTTTTCCTTTTTGGTCTTTTTGGGGGGGTTCTTTGTCTTCGGCCCCTTTCCTCCTTTTTTAGCCTTTTTCCTTTGCTCCATCCTTGGTTTTGGCAACAGGAGCACGCTTTTTCCCTTTGCCAGCAGATACATCGGCGCACACAGATGTTACAAAAGGAGTCCATGTTTCCGCCTCGAACCTCTCTTGATATTCAGTGATTTCTTCAAGTGAACCTAGAAATGTATCAATACAGTCATGTCTATAAATCTTCAATGAAAATAGTTCTCTTACCTACTGCCGCAACCTTTCCATTAAACCTTCTTTTACTATCCACCACAACACAATCTTCTCCGACTTTCAGGTCTCCACTGCCCAGCGCTTCAACTTTATCACCATCAATCACTGATACTGAGTTTTCCTCTGCCCAATACACCAATATGAATACCTCTACAAATAGTGACCTATCTGATTAATAATTCACGCTCTATTTGATCTCACTGCAAAGGCTTGCGGATTCCTTCAAAAAACTCCTAAGCGTCATCGTTCACACGTATCGTTGGTCCGTAAAAATGAACGATGCACTAAACACGTGGTTTAAGGAATTTGTTATAAATGCGCGCACATCGTTAACAAAAAAGGTGTCAATGATCGGCTTCGTATCGAGACTTCGTTCTGACTTCGTTTTTTTACACCATACGCTACTGTAAAACGATCGTTCTACGAAAACGAAACGTAATGCTTTTTTTGACCGCTACTGTATATTTAATTGCTACCATATGTAGAAATTTCATCATATTTTAGCAGATTGAAAACCGTATGCAACTGTGTGCTTATTTAGCAACCCTTTGATGTGGTTGTTTCTAATTCAGTACACATACATAGAGGTATGTACATGTAAAAGGGAGTTTTAGGTACAAGGATTGACATTTGGTGTGCTTTATATAATTGTACTCTCCATTAAATTCTCTCACCAACATTGTTAAATTCATCTCTCTAGCGCGCATAGTCTGACTGCATCAGTCATAGGTTCTCTTGCTCTACTGGATTTGTGTTTTGCATGCACATGTACTGGACTGATGTACTGGACTGGTGTATAGCATGTACTGGGTGGATGATTGGACCAAATCTCTTACCCCACAGACCATCAATTATTGAACTGGTGTTTTACATATACTTTTTCATATACATGTGTTTGTGTCCTGATAGGAAAGTGACTTTGGCCCAACGAAAAGTATAAAGTTTGGGCCAAAAAAATGTTTCGATTTGATTAGGATGCTATATGCATATGTATAAAATCCAATAGCCCCTATTTTATCATAGATAATTCCATATATGAGCAAATGAACATTTTTTTAGCATCCCATATACAAATATAGACCTATCTCATTTCTCCTTTTAAGTTAAAAAACTTGACTTTGCTTTTTACACCACTGTTCAATAACTGTAACATGAGAGAATTTTTTTATCACTTGTATAACAAAGCTCACCTTATTCTGATAGTTAATTTGAGCACCTCTATCCAACAGCAGTATCACACACTCAAGCTGGCCACATGAGGATGCCACCAACAGTGGAGAGAACTGTAATGAAAAAATGTATCTCACCATAGCCGTAGACAACTTTCAAAGTTTGGGGGGGGGGGGGGGGGGGGGGCTTATTAACCATGGGGTGGGTGCAGAGGGGGCGTTCCCCTTCCGCCCACAAAGAAGGGGTTTAGGGGAGCACTGTAAGCTCCCCTAAATGGGGTCTGGGGCGAAGCCCCAGCCGCTTCAACTTTTCCGTATTTTTTGCTAGCAAAAACTGCGTATTACATTTATAATTGATCCGGCCATACAAAACGAATGTATAGCAACGATCCACAAGTGCATGCTAATACAATGATAGAAATAAGTGCTGATATAAATGGGGAATCAATTATCGATATTTCATGAACGCATATGTTGATGCTCAGGTGTGTTAAGACTGACTACACTTAAAATAATTAAATGGCTGCCAATGGAAGCTTTTATTCATAAATATTCATATACAGACATTACCACAGGTTAATAATGTCCAATACACTTTGGATTGATAACGCATAATTAATATATAATGTTGTTTTTATGACAACGGTTACGCACGGTGCAATAATTGACTTAATGTTAGAATTGAAAATCCGGGCTGTTACATTTCGTTGTGCCCACCCATACTAGTTAGACCAGTATCAAATACACAATATATAACTGTTTTTGTCCACAAACAACGATATAAAATCACCCGTGTTTTGCGAAAACATAATGAAACGCCCCTATATTTCGGAGCGCGATGCAATAAACTGCTAAGGTTGCTATGGCAACTATCAATTGAATTCATTTGTGGGATCATTGAACAAAGATTTGGTATAAAGAGAATAGCTACAAGAAGTACCCGAACAGAAAACCGGCATGTTGTAATGTTTGAATTTGCAGAAAATTCAAATTCCAAATATAATGTAGCTAGTCTTAACATACCTGAGTGTGAACTCTACGTGCAATGGAAATATTAATGCACTTCATGGTATATGCCTTAATTAATATTCCTCATGAATATATGCATGTATAAGTATACGCATATAAACTGACAGGTATACATGTCTACACTAAATACTTGTATTGCGCAGATTTCATGAATGGAGGCATTTAACGAGTATATGTATGCAGTTCAGTCACAAATTGTATGGATGCGTGCATGCAAACAACACTGGTCTTCATATAATGAAAACTCCAAACATATACATGTGGCATTACGGTTAATAAATTCGATGGCTACACTTCGAATAATCACAGTTCAGCCCAATTCACAGAGGCGGTGTGGCTGGGGGATGGGGGGGCAAACCAGTCGCATAATCACCAGTAAACTAAAAAATACTGACAAGTATACGAACATATACGAACGTAATTGCGTTTGCCACCCCAGCCACACCACCACTGCCGATTCATACCACTCCTATACATTCTAATGCTAAGGGCTCAAATCAAGTGATGGATCATTTGTCGATGTGCTACGGATGAACTTTAGACGTAGTACGTACGCGATTACCGCTATCAGTGGTTAATTCTAACTACACCTGATATGGTGACAAATTTAATATTACTCTCATAGAAAAATTTGGGGTGCTCAAGCCCCCCCAAGTCTACAGCCTTGCTCACATGAAGTATCACTAACAAATCATGCCACATACAGTAGTGGTCAAAATAAACTTTACGTTTCTTAAAACGCCGTTGCCGTTGCACGGCCGTTTTGACAAACGGCACGGCAATGCAACGGCAACGGAACGTCAACGCCGTTTTAGGGTATCCAATTAACAAGTACAGTTCGCGCGAATTCCAACGTTTGCGAATACGTTTCTCCTCCGTTCACGAGCACGTTTTTCGCCGTTTAAAAAAACGCCACGAGCACGTTTTTCACAGTTTTAATTGCGCATCGAAGGTTTAGCATCACCATGTCACTAAGAACGGCCATGAAGAATTTCCAGAAGGGTAAGTATATTCATGCCATGTACGTTTCCGTAAACTACAATGTTTCTTTTGCAGAAAATAAGTTTTTGATATTGTGGGAAGAGGAAGATTCAGTGACTGTTGTGGATGGCGATGATGTCCAGTGTAGTGTAAAAGCCATCGGTAATGAATGCAGCGTTTTGATGAATGGGGTGGTTTACAAAGGGAAGATTGCAGCTAAAGGTAACTGGTGTTATGTTAGACATGTAATTTGGTTTGTGTGGGTACAATATGAATAAGATGTTATGATAAAAGAAAAACATTTTGATTGCAGGAACAACAGAAGAGATGAGGTCCTTAGAACAGGACTACATCAGTGGGGTGTTTACTCCTTTTGTGGAAGCTACATGTACAACAGAGAAAGTGGATGAAACTCAGAAAACAACCAGGAAAAGGGCTGCATCATCCACTGGTGCCTCGGGGAAGAAAACTCCTAAAGGGAAAAGGCCTCAAAAGAAGACAAAGAAGGAGCCTGGAAGAATTATAACCATCTCTTCAGAAAGTACATGGTGCATGTGTGTGTGTCTATGGGTGTGACTACACAACTGTTATTGTACATAGATTCTACATGTAGAGAGGGCCCCAGCATAGAACAGGCTGCTGTCATCCCCCTGAACTCACTGAATGGTGTGTGTGTGTGTGTGTGTGTGTGTGTGTGTGTGTGCATGTGTGTGTGTGTGGATATGGGTGTGACTACACAACTGATCTTGTACACAGATTCTACATGTAGAGAGGGCCCCAGCATAGAACAGGCTGCTGTCATCCCCCTGAACTCACTGAATGGTGCGTGTGTGTGTGTGTGCATGTGTGTGTGTGTGGATATGGGTGTGACTACACAACTGATCTTGTACACAGATTCTACATGTAGAGAGGGCCCCAGCATAGTACAGGCTGCTGTCATCCCCCTGAACTCACTGAATGGTGTGTGTGTGTGTGTGTGTGTGTGTGTGCATGTGTGTGTGCGTGCATGTGTGTGTGTGTGTGTGTGTGTGTGTGGGTGTGACTACACAACTGATCTTGTACACAGATTCTACATGTAGAGAGGGCCCCAGCATAGAACAGGCTGCTGTCATCCCCCTGAACTCACTGAATGGTGCGCGTGTGTGTGTGTGCATGTGTGTGTGTGGATATGGGTGTGACTACACAACTGATCTTGTACACAGATTCTACATGTAGAGAGGGCCCCAGCATAGTACAGGCTGCTGTCATCCCCCTGAACTCACTGAATGGTGTGTGTGTGTGTGTGTGTGTGTGTGTGTGTGCATGTGTGTGTGCGTGCATGTGTGTGTGTGTGTGTGTGTGTGGGTGTGACTACACAACTGATCTTGTACACAGATTCTACATGTAGAGAGGGCCCCAGCATAGAACAGGCTGCTGTCATCCCCCTGAACTCACTGAATGGTGCGTGTGTGTGTGTGTGCATGTGTGTGTGTGTGGATATGGGTGTGACTACACAACTGATCTTGTACACAGATTCTACATGTAGAGAGGGCCCCAGCATAGTACAGGCTGCTGTCATCCCCCTGAACTCACTGAATGGTGTGTGTGTGTGTGTGTGTGTGCATGTGTGTGTGTGTGGATATGGGTGTGACTACACAACTGATCTTGTACACAGATTCTACATGTAGAGAGGGCCCCAGCATAGAACAGGCTGCTGTCATCCCCCTGAACTCACTGAATGGTATGTGTGTGTGTGCATGTGTGCGTGTGTGTGTGTGCGTGCGTGCGTGCGTGCGTGTGTGTATGTGTGTGTGTGTGTGTGTGTGCGTGCGTGGTGTATGTGTGCACATGTATACGATCGTAATAATGCCTAACATTCACTGTACCTAGTGGATGGAAGCATAATCAATGCTGGTGGTGACCTGGGTGACCTGTCACCGAACAGCAGCAATAGTGATGATGATGCATCCATTCCAGGTAATTGCTTTGCATGACAAATACATGTAATTGGTACATGCATGTACATGTACTTGTACAGTATTGATGCTAATATATACACTATTCTTAACAGGTCTGGATCCAGTGATAATGCTGTCAATCATCCAGGACCTAACTATACGGTTGGCATATGTGGAGCAGATGCTGGGTATCAGTGTTCCGTCACAGTCCTTGGCCAATGTACTGCCACAAGAGCCTAGTTGCTCATCTGATAAACCTTATGGCAAGCCACAGGTACAGAAAATCGTGATTCTTCTATTACTGTACTTTGTGTTTATCATTGAATATGTTACTTTTCTAAGGGTACACCATCAGACAATGTACATTTACATGTACATGCGGCACAGTTTATGTCACCTTACCAGCATTATCCTACACCTGGCCAGTTTCAGGTACATCAGTGCAGCAGCTACTGTAGCTAGCCTTGTACTCGTCTTGAACTACATGTTCCATCTAATCACAGGGGAACACTATACCTGCATTGGCACCGACATGTAACAACCATCCACCAATGGCAATGCCAATAGTGCCCCAGGCCAACGAACTCACAATGCCACAAGCCTATTGTCCATCGGCTTCTAGCCAGCTTCAGGTATGTGCACACAGTTTGTCTAGTTATAATCTCTAAACCTCATACTAATCTCAGGTTACACCAGGGGGCACTGTGCAATGTGTGACACCAGAATCGTACAACATGGCAATTCGTGCACAACAGCTACCCCTGCTTCCTAGGCAACTGCTAGGTTCATCAAGTACCAGTGAAACAATGTCACCCATGACTGCTCCAACACCAGTTCCTATTCCGGTGGTTCCATTTGATAAACAGTTGCCATCGTCCGCAATAAGGAGGGAAGGATTGCTCAGTGTAGAAGTGGTGTTGGCACAAAACACGAAGCTAAAAGGACCAGGAAAGGCCGGAACACTAGCACTAAAGTTGGCCAAACAATGCTTGTTTGGGGAAGATGTGTTGAGGCGTTGTACGCCCTTGGGGACCCCCACACTGCCGGCCCTTCCCAGAGCTGAAATGATGCAGTTAAAAGCTATAATGTTGCAGCAATTTCCACAATACTGGAACTGTGTGGAAGAATTCGAACCTATATGGAAGCAGTGCCTTGAGGCTGTACAGCAGTGCTGCAAAAGGCTTCGTAATGCAAAGTAAAAATGTGTTGTGGTGTATTAAGTCAGTTAAATTTTATGTCTGTCAACTAGTATTGGGAGGGGTTACTCCCACTAGACTAACATGAAGGGGTTACTCCCACTAGACTAACATGAAGGGGTTACTCCCACTAGACTAACATGAAGGGGTTACTCCCACTAGACTAACATGAAGGGGTTACTCCCACTAGACTAACATGAAGGGGTTACTCCCACTAGACTAACATGAAAGGGTTACTCCCACTAGACTAACATGAAGGGGTTACTCCCACTAGACTAACATGAAGGGGTTACTCCCACTAGACTAACATGAAGGGGTTACTCCCACTAGACTAACATGAAGGGGTTACTCCCACTAGACTAACATGAAGGGGTTACTCCCACTAGACTAACATGAAGGGATTACTCCCACTAGACTAACATGAAGGGGTTACTCCCACTAGACAAACATGAAGGGGTTACTACCAAGACCAACATGAAGGGGTTACTCCCACTAGACTAACATGAAGGGGTTACTCCCACTAGACTAACATGAAGGGGTTACTCCCACTAGACTAACATGGAAGAGTAACTACCAAGACCAACATGAAGGGGTTACTCCCACTAGGCTAACATGAAGGGGTTACTACCAAGACCAACATGAAGGGGTTACTCCCACTAGACTAACATGAAGGGGTTACTCCCACTAGACTAACATGAAGGGGTTACTCCCACTAGACTAACATGAAGGGGTTACTCCCACTAGACTAACATGAAGGAGTTACTACCAAGACCAACATGAAGGGGTTACTCCCACTAGACTAACATGAAGGGGTTACTCCCACTAGACTAACATGAAGGGGTTACTCCCACTAGACTAACATGAAGGGGTTACTCCCACTAGACTAACATGAAGGGGTTACTCCCACTAGACTAACATGAAGGGGTTACTCCCACTAGACTAACATGAAGGGGTTACTCCCACTAGACTAACATGAAGGGGTTACTCCCACTAGACTAACATGAAGGGGTTACTCCCACTAGACTAACATGAAGGGGTTACTCCCACTAGACTAACATGAAGGGGTTACTCCCACTAGACTAACATGAAGGGGTTACTCCCACTAGACTAACATGAAGGGGTTACTCCCACTAGACTAACATGAAGGGGTTACTCCCACTAGACTAACATGAAGGGGTTACTCCCACTAGACTAACATGAAGGGGTTACTCCCACTAGACTAACATGAAGGGGTTACTCCCACTAGACTAACATGAAGGGGTTACTCCCACTAGACTAACATGAAGGGGTTACTCCCACTAGACTAACATGAAGGGGTTACTCCCACTAGACTAACATGAAGGGGTTACTCCCACTAGATGAAAGGGGACAGGGCAATGACTTTTTTTACGCATCCTTTATGCATGTGGTCAACATCAATACAATGCATCCATCTTATAATAGATGTACTACACATTAATAAATCCATTCAATAACCAGTTGCTGCTCCATTCAGTTCGATAACCTTTGGTACTACTTTCCTCAGGTGCCTGATGTACTTCTTACACTTTTGGACATCAACAGTCTTCCAAAACTCCAGAATACCATCAACAAGTTCTTGTTTTGTTTTTGGTTTTACTTCTCTTCGACAGTATTCCTTCAACTCATGCCAAAGGTTCTCTATTGGGTTACAATCTGGTGATTCTGGAGGTGTCATCCACCAATTAATGTTGTGGTCTTGTAGGAACTGGCGTGCAACTCTTGACGTGTGCTTGGGGTCATTGTCCTGCATGAACCGATGATGGTCTGGACAAGTGCTTTGCAGGAATGGTAACAGTGTTTCACGAAGAATCTCTGTGTATAGTGGAGCCTTCATTATCCCTTCAAAAATGCAGATTTTTGTTGCACCACGCATACTAATGCCCGCCCAGACGTGAACTTTGACCGGATGTTTGGCCCTAAATTGGTAACGAGAGATGAATATTGACAAAGTAAAAATGAATTAAGTTACACGTATACCTTGGTTTGTTTTTAGGTGGTTCCCCTCGCTTGTGGCAGCAAAACCGACGATGCGTTTCTAGCTGTATGCTACTCTCGTCGGTCCAAATGACATCGTCGAAGCCATTCGTATCTAAAGCTTCGTTGATGTTTGCCGTCGCCCACTCACATCGCTTTACTTTATTGGCCTCGCGAATGATTTGGCAATATGCACTGCCGCGGAATGTCCAGCCAAGCGCTTGTCTGCAGCGAAGGACAGTTCGTATAGATAGGTAGTGTCCCTTCGAATGAAGGAGGCGATGTAACTGAAGCGCCGATGTCTCGTCGTCTTCCCTCATCTGGTTTTCGACCAGAACTTTAATTGCTTCCGTTACTTTTGAACGTCGTCCGCTACCTTCTTTTCGACCAATGGAGCCAGTCAAGACATACCTCTTCAATATTTGGTGTATTCCCTGCCTTGAAGCTACCATTCCTTCGCTCAATAATCGTTTTGCTATCTCTGGAGCCTTTAAACCTTTACGATGGAAAAATATTATCCGGAGCTTCTTGTAGGGGGAGTATACCATTTTCTTTTTAGCATGAGAAGTTGCAACTGGCTGCGCAGTATTTATAACAGTGTGTACAGACTAGAGCGTTGGTTTTTACGTTGTCACGAAATGTGTCAAAACGTTATAGGCAGTTCTTAAAAACGGAACTGGCAGTTCTTAAAAACGGCGTTCATTTCGCTAACACATAAATGTGATAATAAGTCTTCTATAGTTCTCTAAAACGGTACGGCAACGGTACGTTCCTAGAACTAACGTTTTCACACCGTGCAACGGGAACGGCGTTTTAAGAAACGTAAAGTTTTTTTTGACCACTACTGTACGTACGATGTATAAAAAATACACAGCTACTGCTACATGTAGAAGGAAGACTGGACCAATTCATATGATCTTACACATGCACACGTCTTACCTCAACAGTACCCTCAATGTCTGCACCCTGATCAAGAAGTGACCTGGCCTCTTGTATCCTGCCATGTGCTACTGCTGCAGATAGTTTCCACATAGGGTCCTGCAATGGGGAACAGGTAGACATATTTACACACATTACACACTGGAGTGAGACCATGCATGATAGTGGCTCTGCTCTAATAACCATTAGGTGCAATGAATTAATGATTACACAACATCTGTAAGTGATTGGCAGTTTAAGCAAATACATTGCAGAAGAACGATGAGGTCACGTGTCAAAATACCTGGGAATGCATGGTAATTGATAGTCAATGACATACAACAAATTGATAGTCAATGACATACAACCAACACATCACGATTGCACACTCACAAAAAAAGACTAACTCTATTAGGTCCTATGCATGCTAGCGCAAACCCATCCCCCCCTCCCCACACCCCCTTCTAAAGCAATTCATGCAATCACAATGTCAAAATCATATCTCTGAGGCTGCAGCAACATTCATTGGAGTCAGTATGGGGCTGCTACAATGGTTATCTTAGCAATGATCTCCAGAGTCTAGTGGTCAGTTTCCACAATGACCCTCTTTCCATACATGAACTGGTCAAACTTGGGATGCCCACGCAAACACGATATGCACTCCAGTTTGACGGCCACATAATTTTGTTCTGACTTTGTTGATTGGGATGCTGAAAAAACAAAAAAAAAACAGGTCTTTCTTCCTGCATCAAAGTCGCCCGCAGATCCTCTGTGTAGCATTGTACTAATTGACGACTGGCTAATTGGTTACACATCAAAGAAATTTAATAACTGATTGTCACATATCAATGTCTTCAGATCAGCTAAATCTCTCTGCTCTGCATCACCCCACTGGAACTCTTGATCAGCCTCCAGAAGTTTTCACATATCTGCAAGAATTTCGGGATGAATCTGGCCAAGTAATACCACATGCCTAAAAACCTGTGAACATCTTGCACTGATTTTAAGACCAGCATATGCTTGATTGCTGCAACTTTGGCAGGGTCTGGCATAATTTCGGCAGATAAAACGCGGTGACCAATATACAGTAACTCAGATGAGTGGAGCTGAAGTTTTTCTTTGTTAAATTTGAGCCCAGACTCTTGTGCTCTTTGCAACACCCTCAGCATAGCCTCGTCATGATGATACTGTGCATCACTCATGGTGCTCCCCTTCCCAAAAATCAGGATGTTGTCAGCTACCACCGCTACACCGTCAATGCCGAGCATCACAGCCTGCAGACGCCTCTGGAACTCCTCAGGTGCAGAGTACAACCCAAATGGCAGCGGATGCACATTGGAGACCCCAAAAGGTTGCAAGAAAACTGCTTTCTTCTGCACATTTCACGAGTAGAAACCATCTGTGGCATCTAAATTTAGTATGCTGAAAACTTTGGCATCTACTAGCTTTGGAAGAACATCAAGTGTGAGCGTCCTAAAATGGTTTTGCTTCACTGCTTTGTTCAGGTCACGCGAGTCCAGGCATATTTGCACTTGCGTTTTGTCTGCTTTCCATGATGCCTAGGAGTATTGACACAAGCAATGATTCCTGCTTACTCCGTCTCCAATAGCTTGCTCTCTACCACCTGCTTCATAGTGTGTGGTAACCTCCTGGGCCTATTCTGTACCAGTGGCACTGTGGCACCATCCACTTCAATGGCATACTCCCAAGGGAAATGACCAAGCCCCTTTTTAAAGACATCTGGGTAATCTGCCACAATCTGGACCTTGGTTATTTTTTTTGTGTGCCTCCACAATACACACAGACTCCACCTCATATGATAGCACCTGCAGGCCCAGACACGTTTGTCCCATCATACATACACCACATTACTTGTAGTCCATTTATTATAATAAGCTACTGACATCATGTTACAAGATGCTGCAGTGTCCAGCAGGCAGACTACCATTTTAAATTTGTCCTCAATACAAAATTGCACCCTTGCCAAAACCTTTTTTCCAACCCTTTCTACTGTAATAAGCAACACTGAATCACTGTCAGATGTTCGGCCTCCTTGGCTTACCCGATCCACAATTAAGAGGGCAGACTGCTGTTTGGCCTTACTACACATTCTGGCAAAATGATTAAACCCCTGGCAATTCAGACATCTTTTGTTCGTATGCTGGCACTGCCTTGGTTGACGGGATCGACACATCTGGAACACAATCGGGCACCTGAACTGATTTTGTCCCCGGGAGATTGTGACCTCAGAAACGCTATCCAGCTGCTACCCCTTCTGGTACTTCTACAGGCCTGCTGAGGTTCAGAACTCATACCCATCTACTGCAAATCTATCGTAGTTGATTCACATCTGGACTGCCCTTTACTTTCTGTCTCAAACATCTTCGCATTCTCACGCTATCTACACCCCATACTAGTACGTGCAACATCAAGTCGTCTCTCAGGGTTCCAAATTGGCAATCCTTAGCCTGCTTCCTTAGATCAAGCACACATTGATCCAGTTCTCCCATGTTGTTTAAGTTTTAAGAATCTATCCATCAGAACCTGCTTACTAGTCCTGGGTGCACCCCAAGCCAGCCGCAAATTGGATTGTATCATAGATGTTGTTCACCCTTTGTCCAACGATGCAGAGAAAGATATCCAGCTTTGTCGACTCTGATCTTTTTCTTTCCTACTGCAACTAGGAATTGTTCAAATCCTGCTTGAACCGTTTCCATTGCTCATTCAGGTCTCCTTCCCCAATAGGTTCCGCTGCTAAGTGAATATTTCTCCATTTCAGAATGATCCCCCTCCTGACACCATGTTATACAAACGCAGGTCAGTCATGCAACTTGATAACAACAGACAACCAACACATCACGATGCACTCAAAAAAATAGACTAACTCTATTAGATCATGTGCACGCTTGGGCCCAGGCCTACACAAGTGCACACCCATAAACGACAAATTATGTTTGCGTGCAGTAAAAAGGTAGTAGAACAATAAACCCCTTTGCTGTCTGTGGCCCAAAATCTGAGGTGGAACCTGCATACAGATTCATCAGATGAATCGACCATTGTAAACGTAGTGTGCGACTTTTGCATTCATTTACGGTACATGTAATCCATATACATGTACCTGTACATTAGGGTGCACATAATGATTTCACTGCATTCAATTTCCTCATCTTCTTCATGATCTACTGACTCTATATTTGTGATGTTGTTGGATATATGCAGTTAGCATTGAGCCCCTTACCGATAGTTCAAATGACAGTGAGTCAAGAGATTTCTTATGACAGGATGGGGAAAAAAGTTGATTGCAGAAATTATATGCATTGCCCACCAACACTTCTGTACCAGGCTTCACATTCTGCATCCAAGTACATAGGCGTAGGAATAGCCTTAATAGGGGGGGCCCAGAGTCATATCGGAGTCTCGCTAGAGACTTCCATACAGGTTTTGACCCCGACTATGAATTTAATTAAAATCCCGCGACCCTACCGTAGCTTCGCTCCCGACGATCGGATCATCTAACTTGTTGCGGCAATCGATCTAGAAGTCAAAACTGAGTAGTTTCATTTTTGTTTCACGTCGTAGAACCGCGTGGTTGTCGTGAACGAAAAATACTGCTGTCCTTGTTCCCCTTCCAAAAATAATGGGCGGGTCGTCTGCTTCTTCTTCTTCTTGGGAACTCATAACTCGGGACAGGAACACTTTTAAGCAATGAAAATTGCACCAATAGCTTTAGAATTTGCTGGAGGACTCGCTTTTAGGCTTTGACACACAAATGCCTAAAAGCCTATATATACGGTCTTATCAAGTCTAATTAAGCAAAAGTACCTATTTGGGTGTTAAGAAAAATTAAGGAAACAAGTAAATAAAAACATTCTCTCTGAGAAAGTTGGTGGGATCCTGGTCCACCTCCAGCACCATCTGGTCCACCTCCAGAACCACTCGGTCCACCTCCTGCACCACCTCTAGTACCGCCAGGTCCACCTCCAGCACCACCAGGTCCACCTCCAGCGCCGTAATAACAGCACATTGTAAATGCATGGCGGGGCCCGTTTTTTCTCCTTTCAAGGTTCAGAAGAACATATTAGCATCTCTTCTGGACACATTCTGCATATGGATGTCAATATGGTAAAAGAAAATTTTTCTCCTGCAAGGAAAACTTCAGCGTCAAGATGCTAATGGATAGTGATGAAGAGTCTAGATATTTTATAAATACATTGAAGCAAGTAGATGACACTGATAATGAGAGCAATATCATTCCAAACTGGCCTGTGTGAAGCTTGGAAGAAAAGAATGTGTCAGTTGCTTGCGTTAATGTTTTGCAGGCAAATAATATACTGGTGTAAAAAGCAAGGAAACAAGTTTTATCAGAAGGGAAAATGTAATAGTCCTATATTTAGCACAGAAACAGCATATGCCTTAGTCGAAGTGTGCTAAATATAGGACTATTACATTTTCCCTTCTGATAAAACTTGTTTCTTTGCTTTTTACACCAGTATACTATTTGCCTGCAAAAACCTATATCCCACCAACTTTCTCAGAGAGAATGTTTTTATTTACTTGTTATTCATTGAATTTCACCGTACATGGTACCACCTACATGTATCACCATGTACAGTGAAAATCGATGAATAATATGACTTTGGGCCCCCCCTATTAAGGCTGTTCCTACGCCTATGAAGTAAAATTGCTGACTTAGAAGAACTGATCGATCCTCTGAAAGCATCTCAGATGCATTCATTCACTTCAGGCACACCACTGTTTCAAATACGTCATCCAATGTAGAAAGCAATCAGATTACATCCAAATCAACATTCATCAAACCACTTGGTCTATTGGTCATTTAATCTTCCCATGCACACATTAAGATACTAAAGTGATTGGCGCACTGGTATGTGAGATCCATCTATGAGGCCATCTCATCATGCATATGTGTACACATATTGTATATTACCAATATCTTTGGAGCAACTGCTCTCAGAGTAAACTACAGTTACATATAACTCACCCTAACCCGATGGGCAACCTTATCTAATAGCTGCTGCACACACTGAAAGTGTCCCCCTAATATTGCCACCATCAATGAAGTATGTCCATCCTGTAAAGATGTAAAGATAAGTAAGCACACATCATAGGATTAAGCATCACAAATCCTATTACAACTCCATCCTTCTATTAGGCACTACCAACTACAAAAAGGTATGTGCCTCCTTCCTAAACCTCAATGAAAAATATACTGTGCATTTTAATTCAGTTAGCAGTGTGGAAATAATCATTCCTACATGTACATGTAGTGATGTAGATGTTTGGACCAATTCCACCTTGTACATGTCTAATTAATATAACCAGCTCAAGTAACCACCCAGAGATTGTGTTCCCATGAATTTTATTGCCCGATAGACATACATGTACATGTATGTACATGAAGTGTCATGGAAGGCTTAAGCATGATTCTGAATGTAATTTACACCTGCTACATGTATAGAATGCAAAGATGTTGATAATCTCAAAATCTCAATATGCTTTGAGAGGAAGTCCAGCCTTTGTAAAAATAAATCCTGCAAACATGCACATCCCAGGATGTCCATTTTTATGGTACATGTACACCCCACACAAGTACAGAAGACAATGGATAAAAGTGAACAGATTATTCTGATGCACCTTTGCACCTCTATTCAGCAGCAGCTGCACACACTGAATATGTCCCCCTGATGAAGCCTCCCTCAGTGCGGTACATCCATTCTATAAAGATAAGTAGTATACATGATACATGTAGGAAGCACCACCATTAAAAAAAACATGTGCATACAGTTAATGTATATGTACAAGTATATAGACAATTCTCCATTACATCGAGGGTAGGGCCACACCCCTTGGTTATCCTGCTACTGATAACTGAACATTTCATTGAGGTCAAGGTCATACTAAAGTTTGTGGTGGGGGCTAACGTGGGGTCTGTCAGAGGCTAGGCCCCATCCCATCCAGCTCGGATGTATGGAGGAGCAATCAATATAAGCTCCCCCATCAAGGCCTGGGAAGTACACCTGAAGATTTGCATGTTCTGTATTGTGAACTGTGAGGAAATGTATTCTTTCCATGTGCACATGCGCTACAATGTTGAACAGATGCATTGGTCATGGCAACAACACATTGATGCAGGCTTCTGGAGGGTATGTTTTACACGTGTACGTTTGCTGCTGATAGCCATTCATTCCACGACTGTACTGGTAAGTGGCATTCTTCATTTAAAGGGTACATGTTGCATAAGGATTAAAGTAGCACTCAACATAGATATGTCTGAAACAAGTCACTCAAACAAGGTATGAAACCAACATGATGAGATTTTGTTTTACCCCGTGTTATTTGCTTTGCAGTTACATGTACATGTAAATCAGTTGAAAATCAGTTAAATCAGTTGTGCCAGCCCAGTTGAATCCATGAGATTCATTGCATCTCCCCTGGCAGATTTTGCAGTGCACCTCTTTTGTGGATTGCCTTTTCTTACACATTTGCAAGAAATCAGCATCTCTTGGCAGGATTGAATTGAATGAAGAGCGGAGCTTGACAAGTAAGAGTACCAGATTGCTTGGTGTAGGGTCTTGTTGAATTTTATTTTTTAACCCAGTTACATGACCAAAAAATTTGCCCTGGTACAAGCCTGTATTATTTTACAATATGCTACACTACTCGAATACAACCTGGTACACCCATCGGGGGAAGCAACATATTGGTAAAGGGTACATACCATACAACTATATGTTTACGCTACTGCTTCAATCTGTTGACAGCTATTATATATGCCTATGTGTAGTTGTTATGGTGGTAGACAATAGGCTGAAAAGCAGCATTGCAACAGAGGCCTCAGCGGGCACATTCTCAGAGGTCTCTATTCACACGCACGTTATTGCGCATGATCTTAATGTCTATTGTCCTGAGTGTCCACCCGGGGGTACAATTGGACACCCGGGTGGACAGCAAAAAAAGTTTTTGCCGTTCGGTCATGGAAGGGACCGAGTGGCATTTAACGGTACCGGCTTATAGAACAAGTCTTTTTAGGATCGGGCCGAGATAAGTAAGGCTTAAATCCTTTCGATACCCGTAAAACGAGCCGTGCTAGCGGACCTATCCATTACGCTCCGTGCGGTACGTACATATCGTATACGAGCTACGTAAGGTAAGTTTTTTTTGCCAACGTTCATACAGATAGTAAAATAGCTGTTTCTCTGGACTAGTGTTTTGTCAACAAAAGGTGATAGAGAGCTTTCAGCTGTCTGTTTGCTGGTAGGCCTAGGTTTAAAAGAACATGTACGCGTATAGACTATACTCGTACATGACCTTTTAAACATAGGCCTAAACAGACAGCTGAAAGCTCTCTATCACCTTTTGTTGACAAACACTAGTCCAGCGAAACAGCTATTTTACTATCTGTATGAACGTTGGCAAAAAAAACTTACCTTACGTAGCTCGTATACGATATGTACGTACCGCACGGAGCGCAATGGATAGGTCCGCTAGCACGGCTCGTTTTACGGGTATCGAAAGGATTTAAGCCTTACTTATCTCGGCCCGATCCTAAAAAGACTTGTTCTATAAGCCGGTACCGTTAAATGCCACTAGGTCCCTTCCATGACCGAACGGCAAAAACTTTTTTTGCTGTCCACCCGGGTGTCCAATTGTACCCCCGGGTGTCCAATTGTACCCCCAGGTGGACACTCAGGACAATAGACATTAAGTGTTCTTTGTTTATTGCTGGTGTTATGTTCATGCTATATTCTGTATTACATCGATCTGCATTATAAACTATACTTGTGATTCCGATTAAGCTATGTGTCACTTACATGTAGCTGCACTACAACCTAGGCCCTTTTCCCTGTATCCAATCCTTGTGTGCCAAGAACATAATAGTAGTAATTGAGTAAGTTTATGTAGCAAGAAGCATCTACAACTCGGTTTCATATTATGCAGGACTCAACCTTGCGGTTAATCTCATGCCCACAGCCTCACGCTTACAACAGTAAAATTCCCTACATTTTACATAAACCAGGTGATAAAAGCAGCTTTAAACATTATTAGTATTACCTCATAATTCTGCCAGTACAAGCACATGCATATGTTCTTTCATATATGGGAATATGACATGTACAAGAGGCAACTACATGTACCTGATCTCATGATTAAATGAACGCACCTTATCGCGATGGTTGATGTCTGCACTTTTATCCAGCAGCAGCTGCACACACTGAACATGTCCCCCAGATGACGCATTCATCAGTGGGGTACATCCATACTATTAAAAAAGTAAGTGAGCATCACCAATACTATAGATCTATCCAGTGAGAACATACATTGTGATTCAAAAGGTTATCACAGATCAAATTGGTGGTCAGAACACATAATAGGAAGCATCACCAAAACTATTACATAAATGTACAACTATAATCATACATCCATTAAGTACTAGTAGGCCCCTGGCCATTATAACATATAATGTGTATCAGGCAACATTGTGGGAAATGCAGAGGGGTTGGATAGGTAATAAACTTGATCTTATCAGCTGAATTACATGTATGGAAGATAAGCATAGACAGCTTTTAAAGTGTATGGTAGAGGGCTTGTATGGGGGTGGGTCTGTCAGAGGCTAGGCCCCATCCCATCCAGCTCGGGTGTATAGAGGAGCAATGTAAGCTCCCCCATCAAGGCCTGGGAAGTACACCTGAAGATTTGCAAGTTCTGTATTTGTGAACTGTGAGGAAATGTATTCTTTCCATGTGCACATGCGCTGCAATGTAGAACAGATGCATCAGCACCCCTTCTATACATGAAGAGAAATAAGAGGGCGTGCTTGTGGGCGGGGCTATGCCCCATCATGGCTAATAGATATGGGTAAGGTTGAAGCAGAGGTCAGAGCCCAGACTCCCCTCAATGCTTACATGTAGTCTCAATGCAAGTGAGCCGCTCATGGCACTGAAGTCTCCAAAAAATTAGCATGTACACCATTAGCCCTAATGTGACTCTTCTAACATCAAATTATATACACGTATAAGCTCTATTCGTTTTTTTTATATGAGTAGAGGAATGGTATATAAGTGTTGAATCCCTTGGCTATGTATGCAGTACAAAGCGATTAGGTTGATGTGGCCACACCAGGTAGCATTAGTGGCCATTATGAAATGGTGCACATCCTTTGAAATATAACTCTGCACACGACATTGGATGATGGTCAATATTTAAGAGAAGAATATACATAAATGTATTGGCATCACTGGGTGTGTATGTGGGGGGGGGGGGGTAAGTGATAGAGCACAATGCAGAATGTCTTGTAGATGAGATGATAATTTCAGCATGCCAATCAAAGATCAGAAGTACTCTGGGTACGCTATAATATCTCAGGTGATGCCCAGCTCATTAAGGTTCCAAATTTAAGGCTTTGAGTAGCTGGGTATGAGCTTGAATATGTGACTTATTATTTCATATCACTTCGATCAGAAGTGAGAATTTACGTAAACAAATAATATCTACAGTACATGTAACACATATCCTACCTCATCAGTACCCTCAATAATGCCTTCCGCCTGACAAAGAAGTGTATCGATCTCCTCTGCTCTGCCATCTTTTGCTGCCTCTAGTACTTTCCTAGTAAGGACCTGCAAGAATGGAACAAGTAGATGTGTTGATACAAAAATAACAATGCTAGTTGGGCGTGGCCCGACTTCGCGGTTATTAATGTCAATCCCGACCCCCCCCCCCCCCCCCCCCCCCCCCCCCCACCGTACAGTCTTAGGTGGGAGATATCAGGGGATTTGATATTGCATCATTTCAAACTGCCAGCGATTTGACCATTGTATGGTAGGTCAATAGTAATGAGTCGGGCAGTTTGAAATGACGCATATGATATCTCCCACATAAGCCCGTACGGGGGGGGGGTTAGGTGCATTATCGCATACATGTACATGTATAACCCATGCACAGTCGCTATCAGATGATACAAATTCAGCTTGGTACGGCAGCCTATGTGCTACGCCCAACTAGGGCGTGATCCAAATGATACCGAGTATAAGAGATACGGCTACACTCCATTTCATCTCATAAAGGCTGTTTATCATCAACGTGCGCGCTACAAATGCATCTATGAGCTGGATGGACATGAACAAAACTGATCATAAACTCCTAAGTAGTGAAGAAATAGATCAAGAACCCACGCTTGCGATCATTATTTTAAATAAGCGAGTCTGCAGACAGCAGTTTAGCTAGCTAGATACCTGTTTGGAAGACGCCATGTCGACACTTTTTCTTCACCATCGAATCACGTGCGCAAAGAATTCGCTGCTAGTGATTGGAGTGCGATGTAATTAATACACGGTACGTCACGTCCGGATTATACACTTTGCGGTTTTTACTCCGGATGTGACATAATATCCAGAGCCATGCCAATTCCACGATGTCCTACAATTGAAGCAGCCCACAGCTGTAACTTTGTGTTATATCAAAACCGACATCACCAATTGCCTCTCGTAGAGAACTACTGATCATAGCAAAGGCCACTGCCGTAAGTACTAGGGTGCGCACCAAATAGAATAATAAACAGACGTACCCACTTTGGTGTAGGCAGGCCTGCCAACTCTCCCGCATCTCGCGGGAGTCTCACGCATTTACAACCACTCTCACGCACTCCCGCTAGCCATGTCCGTTCTCACGCATTACGATACCTTGATGATCCCGGCGCCACCCTACTGGTCATATAACCTTCGTTTAATAATACTTGTATAACTTTTAACAGCAAGATAGCTTTCATAATAATATACTAGCAAGTTTAGGTTTTTCAGAAAATTATAACATGACATATCATAATAAAATAAGAAACTACCTAATCTAAACAGTGTACATGTCTGAGGCAAAGCATCTAGACAGCATTGCAGTGGCATTTGCTTTAACAAGGTTAAGATTTAGCCTGCTATACAGGCTATTGAGGACAGCTGCAAAGCTTTGCCTTGTTCGAACTGGTTGCTAGGCGAGAGGCCAGACACGACAATGACTCCATGGCTTCAGCACCCCAAGCCCCATAAGCTTCAACGACCATGGGGACACAGATCCACCAAGCTCCCTGCACTACTCATCATTTGCCTCATGCTTTCTCAGATCTGTAGCTCTGGCGGCTGCACCAGCTGTGAGTCCCGCTTCCAACAAAACGTTTAAATTGAGCGGTGAGTCACAGATAGGTCAAAGGCCGCTGGCTTGCCCACAGACCAGTTGGGTACCTGTATAACTATGATAGTTAATTCTGTTATTAGTATTAAGTGACATTTATGGCAGGCTGAACCTTCACCTGGTGAGAGCCAACGCCACAGCCATCCCTCACCAGATGTGTCCTGTCATAAACTATTGATATACTTCATAGTGTGTAATGTATTTTTGTTGTTATAATTGTGTATGCATTTATATTAACACTTTAATATTATTATTATCGTGCGTTATTTTTTCTATCATAGATTACTTTACTAAGAATCTAATGTATTATTCACGTACTGCATGCGCCGCGAAAATGGCAGATGGGAATGATCCTGTTGCCGATCTAGATCCTAATCGAAATGGTTCTTCCGACGATATGGACGAGCCACATTGTACTGCATGTTCTGCCGATACCCCACTTCTTATACGTCCGCAATGCCGTACGTTGCCGGAAATTTGCTATCAGTAAATACGGCTAAATTTTGATGCTCCCGCATTTCGGCCCCTAAATTACCCATTCTCCCGCAAATTCATGCCCACGCTCACGCAAGCTATCAAAACATAGTTGGCAGGTCTGTGTAGGTAATATTGCGGGAGAGGTCAGAGAAGGCCTACTCGTAGCTACGCTTCATTCGCAGAATGCTATAGGGCTGTGCGTATTCTTGTACGGTTCACGTCCCCCAAATTTTTAACCAATCAAACAATTTCGAACAGCGTCTCTCAAGAGCAGAGCAGTCGCTTTTATTTGTATAGGAAGTCAAGGGACATGTAGAGGAGAAAGGGGTGTGTGTGTGTGTGTGTGTGTGTGTGTGTGTGAGAGAGAGCTTGTGTGTTTGTAACACAAATGTACATAGTGTGTACATGCACACATAGCTCACTATGTACATTGCACAGTTCAAAACATTTCCATAAACTATTCAAACCTTATGTCTTATGTATGCAATCTAAACAGGGTATTGTTCTGCAATGTGCTTTACAATATTAGAGAAGGTTTCGGGTCCATTAAATCAACGTCTCCACATGAATTCAGGAAGGTACATGTAGGTCTAAGGTGTCAAACAGATTAGAACGCATAGTTAATTTTTCTCTCATTAGATGTGTGTGCGTCTGTAACTGGGTCCACAAAGTGGAGTGAGTGGTTCATGGTCTCATATGACATCCCAGTAGTTGCAGTTATTCTACTGTAGGCCTTCTTTCATTGCTGTAGATAATACTGCCAGGACGAATGTGGTGCTGGATGAGAGGGAGGAGTGTGGCAGCATCTCGGTGCTTGACCTCGACTAGGAAGCACTCTCCAGTTATTCTCTCAGTTCCTTCAAACACCCAGTGACCTTCAACCTGCATGGTTGTACTTTCTTTTACCACATTTCGGGCAGCTTTTTCTCTCTGCAAGCATTTTGTAACAATGCTCCTCCATGTAGTCCAAACTCCAAATTATTCAAACAGTTATATTTCTTAAACTGAATAACTTAGGATTATATACATGTAGATTTTGTATATTTCTTGGGGTAGATAATATATGGTAAATGTTACTTCTGTTTGAGACCAGGGTGGCTTAATTAAGTATGGAATGACCCCCACTGTAATGTACCCCTCTGTCTCCATGGTGCCTTTCTGTCCCCATGGTCAGAAAGCAGGTGTTCTGGATGACCAGGGCATACTACATGTAGTTAGTGTGGAGGTGTGGTGTAGTGTGATGGTGTTCATGTAGCAGTGGTGTGGGGTATGATGGTGGGTGTGTGGTGTGTGTATAAATAAATAATTACTGAAGTTGTGGGGTATGATGGTGGGTGTTGGTAGGTGTGATGTGTGTAGTGCAGGTGTGTATAAATAAAACACCCCCCCCCCCCCCCCCCATTTCCCAGCCTCCTATGGACTCCTCCAGACCAGTGGGGAGGCTTTACATCAGACTGGCTAGGTTACCTCCCGACAGCAGTGACCTGACTCCTCCCCCTTTTTCTGGTAACCTAACACCATACATGAACATGTATACTGCTTGGTTGTATCTCCTCCACACCTCCCACGTCTGCTTATTCTATCCAATGCTCACCTCAGCTCCTCCCTCCTGCCCTTCCCCCAGTTGTCCCATTAGAACCACCATCTAATCAGATATCAGTGGCCAGGAAGTTGTATGATCGTTCTCCACCTGAACGGACTGAGGATGAGGAGACCAGGAGGAGGTGTGGTTATTGGAATACTGATGTTATTTAAATTGATGGGTATTCATAACTTCTCCCCATCCTCCTCCCCATCCCTCTTCTCCCACCTCCCCATCCTCCACTCCCTCCTCCCCATCCCTCACCTTCCCACCACCCTCTCCCCTCCTCCCCCTCTCCTCCGTCCCTTTCTCTCGCCCTCCCCTTCACCCTCTTCCCCCCACACTCCTCCCTGTCCCCCCCCTCCCCTTCCCTCAGACAAGAACTCAGACATCAGACTGAGGATAAGGAGACCAGGAGGAGGTGTTGTTATTGGACTACTGATGTTATGTACATGGATGGGTCATCATAACTCCTCCCCATCCCTCTACTCCCTGCTCCCCATCCCTCTCTGCCTTCCTCCCATCCTCTCCACCCTCCTCCCATCCTTCTCCTCCCCATCCCTCTCCTCCCTCCTCCCCATCCCTCTCTACCCTCCTCCCCATCCCTCTCCACCCTCCTCCCATCCCTCTCTTAGGAAGCTCGCTCGTATGCAGTTCATAAGACACATCAGCTCCACTGGTGGGGGAGGTGGTCCTGACCACACCCCTCCTCTTGTTGGCAAGGGGAGGGGCCCACAGCAGACTTCTACTGCCTCTGACCATGCCCCCTCACATGACTGCATTGTGGACATTCAAAGGTCTGTAGTTTGTGGTGTGGTGTAAGTGGATGTGGTTTGGATGTGACACACGTGAGTGGCTGTATGGTATGGGGAGGAGGATACCATCATGCATCAGTACTGGGGAGGAGGATACCATCATGCATCAGTACTGGGGAGGAGGATACCATCATGCATCAGTACTGGGGAGGAGGATACCATCATGCATCAGTACTGGGGAGGAGGATACCATCATGCATCAGTACTGGGGAGGAGGATACCATCATGCATCAGTACTGGGGAGGAGGATACCATCATGCATCAGTACTGGGGAGGAGGGAGACCTGTGTGTAAATTGAAACGTACGCTGGGTGTCCTAAATTTCAAACGGTGGAGGGGAGGTGAGGGAGGGGGAGGAGGGACCATACAGCCACTTTACATCTCGCCATTACTGAAACAGAAATGCAAATAACACCAGTGTGAATACATTGAACCTCACATGTGCAGGTGTATTGATCCCTTTCCTCTCCCTCGTTCCCCCCCACACTTCTCCCCCTCCCAGACAAGAACTCAGACATCAGAGGGTAGCGGCCATACTGGAGGAGAACATAAGCTCCACCTACTTCCTCCAGCCCCAGATGGGCGTGGCTATGTACTTTGAGCACCTCCTGTTCACCAACACACACTCCCACCCCCTCAACATGACCATATCATGGAGGGACCCAGAGCTAAAGTGAGCCCGCTGGTGGTGGCTAGAGTAGTGCAAGGGGTTAATGTGGCATATATGTAGGCTGTTATGGGGTTAATGTGGCACATGTAGGCTGTGATGGGGTTATTGTGGCATATGTAGGCTGTTATGGGGTTAAATGGCACATGTAGGCTGTGATGGGGTTAATGTGGCATATGTAGGCTGTTATGGGGTTAATGTTGCATATATAAGATGTTATGGGGTTAATGTGGCATATGTATGAGGTTACCTTCACGTCTTCCTCATCCCCAGACTGCTGAAGGATCGGCTGGAATGCCACCTGCTCAGAGAACTTCATTTTGTACAAACACGTATGTCATTATAACCTCCATAACCTTCCTCTCCTTAACCTTCCTCTCCTTAACCTTCCCCTCCTTAACCTTCCTCTCCATAACCTTCCTCTCCTTAACCTTACCTTTCACTTTCAGCAATGGACGACAACCTGATCACTCAGTCCCCAGACACAGGACAATATGGCTTCTTTGTCCATCCTAACGAAACAGTCAGGCTTCCCTTCAAGTATCAATCCTTCTCTGTCCCGGGAGCAGCCTGTCGGGATGGTGGAACTGAAACGGTAAAATGTGATTGGGTTGGCCCTTAATGGTATCCATAGTGATGGCATCATTACTTGGAGCTGCCCACAATATGGCAGGCCACGCCCCCAACATGTTAGGTGTTCCGTTGATGGTTATCTCTAATGACGTTAAATTGACTCCTTATTGGTAGTTATGGCACAAACTCTAAATAATTTTATCATTATCACCTGTTCATGACATGTACATTGCATGTTGCTGTTGCCATGCTCTTATTAATGCACCCCCTCCAGACTTCAGGTCATGAGCTTGAGCACAAAGTTATTAAGGTTAGTCGTGTGATAGTTGCAACCCTTGACCTTTGACCTTAGCCCCCATCTGTCAAGGTGTAGCTCCAGACGTCCCACAAGGACACACTGGCTATCCTCACCGTTCATGTCCACCCAAGGTGGCATAGAGTGGACCAAGTGTTCACCTTCTACCATCCCCAGGGAACGTTCCTGAAGAGGTACTTTGAACTGAAGCACTTGACCACATCAGGAGGTGTGTCCTTGAGCATCTGTGTATGGGATAGAGGGAGGGCTGATTGATAACCTGTTATAACCTTTAATTAACCATCTTGTCTGTTATAACCTTCTTGTGGCATTTCATGTACTAGCAGGTGGTGAAGAAGAGCTGTTTGCTGCAACCAGTAACCATGACAACATATGTGAAATCAGACACACTGTGAGTGCTTAGGTCATGTCTCCCACTCCTCACTCCATTCCCACCACTCCCTCCCCTCACCCCATCACTCCCTCCCCTCACCCCATCACATCTCCCCTCAACCCATCACTCCTTCCCCTCACCCCCATCACTCCCTCCCCTCACACATCACTCACTCCCCTCACCCCATCACTCCCTCCCCTCACCCCATCACTCCCTCCCCTCACCCCATCACTCCCTTCCCTCACCCCCATCACTCCCTCCCTCACCCCATCACCCTCCCCTCACCCCCATCACTCCCTCCCCTCACACATCACTCACTCCCCTCACCCCATCACTCCCTCCCCTCACCCCATCACCCTCCCCTCACACCATCACTCCCTCCTCTCACTCCCATCACTCCCTCCCGTCACACCATCACTCCCTCCCCTCACCCCATCACTCCCTCCCCTCACCCCATCACTCCCTCCCCTCACCCCCATCACTCCCTCCCCTCACCCCATCACTCCCTCCCCTCACCCCATCACTCCCTCCCCTCACCCCCATCACTCCCTCACCCCATTACACCATCACTCCCTCCCCTCACTCCTTCACTCCCTCCCCTCACCCCATCACTCTCTCACTCATGCAGAAGGATGGAACACCTTGTTGTTATGTGAAGGTTCCTGTCAAGCCTGGTCCCCAGTCCAGTTCCTTCTTTATCATGATTTATACGTGAGTACATTGATCTATCCTTACATTGTAAAGGATTGTAGTCATATGACATCTTTGTCATCACGCACACGCACACACACACACACACACACACACACACACACAGTCAGAAGTATGCTTTCAGTCCAGTAGAGATATGGCAAGTGTTTGTTCATTCAGCAAACAGGTACATGTATTGATGGATGTGTAGTACCAATGACATAACCATTTCAGCACCCCCTGTTCCCCCCCGCCCCCCCCTCTGGCCCCTCCCACCCCCTCCTCCCCATTAGGTTGGACCACTCTCTGACATTGGGCCAGTCATCAACCATTCAGTTCAGTCTCCATGGCAACACTATCGATCGACGAGTCAATTGCTATTCTTTATCTGGGCCAGTTATTAAGGTTACACTGTGCAACGAAAGTAGTATACAGTGGTGTATATTTATGCGTATATTTCTGGTATACCATTAATATACCGTGTGTGCTTATATTTCAAAAATACGCATACGTATATTCCAAGAATCCGCAGGTGTCAATTGTATTCACTAACCATCGTGGTATACGCACTTGACTCTTAAAGTATACGCTAATACCGTAAATTCTAAATGTTAATTTGGATAACATTTTCGAAGCTTATTATATTTAATACCTTTGAAAATATTATTTCGAATCCAAGAGCATCGAATATGATCTCTGATCTCACATAGCTGCAGAGCAACCCGTTTTGAGCACCTCCTTCTCTAAAATTCGGTACGTCTAGTCTGCTTGATTTATATGAGTTTAAAACAACCCTTAGTACCATACATAGTTTCTCGCAAGTAGCGTTCTCTGTAGAATAAACAGGGGGGGTGGCGAACACTCCTGACGTTATCGCAGGTGGTGATCACTACCTTTCATCTCTATGGACGTCGATACCGTATCAGTGATACTGTTTTTCATCATGGCAAAGATTGAAGGCCAACTTTGCTGTGATCAGCGGTACGGTTGAAGCACAGTTAACCTATAGAGCGTATGAAAGTAATGGTGCTCCATTTATTACATTTGTTTTCATTACCATTACAGCTATACCACATTTGAAAAAGTGTATGACTTTCATGACTGTGGACATGGGCATTCTTTGGAATAGCTAGCTTCAAAGCAGCAAATGTTACATGTCCTGTGAGCTTCAAACTGAGCAGGTGTAACACACATACTAGCCTCTTGGGAGGTTTGTCACCTTCATGGGCGTGGCCTCATCAGGTAAACCGATAAATGCTAATATTTAATACGTGTTGTGAGGTATTGACTTTTGCATTCTTTAGAGTAGCTGTGGTGTTACATGTCCTGAGAGCTTCAAACTGAGCAGGTGTAACACACATACTGGCCTCTTGGGAGGTTTGTCACCTTCATGGGCGTGGCCTCATCAGGTAAACCGATAAATGCTAATATTTAATACGTGTTGTGAGGTATTGACTTTTGCATTCTTTAGAGTAGCTGTGGTGTTACATGTCCTGTGAGCTTCAAACTGAGCAGATGTAACACACATACTGGCCTCTTGGGAGGTTTGTCACCTTCATGGGCGTGGCCTCATCAGGTAAACCGATAAATGCTAATATTTAATACGTGTTGTGAGGTATTGACTTTTGCATTCTTTAGAGTAGCTGTGGTGTTACTTGTCCTGAGAGCTTCAAACTGAGCAGGTGTAACACACATACTGGCCTCTTGGGAGGTTTGTCACCTTCATGGGCGTGGCCTCATCAGGTAAACCGATAAATGCTAATATTTAATACGTGTTGTGAGGTATTGACTTTTGCATTCTTTAGAGTAGCTGTGGTGTTACATGTCCTGTGAGCTTCAAACTGAGCAGATGTAACACACATACTGGCCTCTTGGGAGGTTTGTCACCTTCATGGGCGTGGCCTCATCAGGTAAACCGATAAATGCTAATATTTAATACGTGTTGTGAGGTATTGACTTTTGCATTCTTTAGAGTAGCTGTGGTGTTACATGTCCTGAGAGCTTCAAACTGAGCAGGTGTAACACACATACTGGCCTCTTGGGAGGTTTGTCACCTTCATGGGCGTGGCCTCATCAGGTAAACCGATAAATGCTAATATTTAATACGTGTTGTGAGGTATTGACTTTTGCATTCTTTAGAGTAGCTGTGGTGTTACATGTCCTGAGAGCTTCAAACTGAGCAGGTGTAACACACATACTGGCCTCTTGGGAGGTTTGTCACCTTCATGGGCGTGGCCTCATCAGGTAAACCGATAAATGCTAATATTTAATACGTGTTGTGAGGTATTGACTTTTGCATTCTTTAGAGTAGCTGTGGTGTTACATGTCCTGAGAGCTTCAAACTGAGCAGGTGTAACACACATACTGGCCTCTTGGGAGGTTTGTCACCTTCATGGGCGTGGCCTCATCAGGTAAACCAATAAATGCTAATATTTAATACGTCTTGTGAGGTATTGACTTTTGCATTCTTTAGAGTAGCTGTGGTGTTACATGTCCTGAGAGCTTCAAACTGAGCAGGTGTAACACATACTGGCCTCTTGGGAGGTTTGTCACCTTCATGGGCGTGGCCTCATCAGGTAAACTGATAAATGCTAATATTTAATACGTGTTGTGAGGTATTGACTTTTGCATTCTTTAGAGTAGCTGTGGTGTTACATGTCCTGTGAGCTTCAAACTGAGCAGATGTAACACACATACTGGCCTCCAGGGAGGTGTGTGACCTTTACGGGCGTGGCCTCATCAGGTATTAGTGATTGAGTGTACTTAATGATGAGATATATGGTCCATGTGTGCGTTATGAAGAGGTGTGTCTATACATGTACATGTACGTGTCTATTCACCCATGTACACTTACTCTCGCACATGCATTCCGGATCTTATTTCTGCAGGCGGCCAAACTGTTGTCCTCAGCAGTAAGCTCTACTTAGGGCCTTAAAGAGTTAAAGGACATTTACTGATGCTTTTCTTTGTACATGTAACATGTTGCTTTTAAATGGTGAGGATCATGACTCATTGATTTGGAACTTGCCTGCCAGGGTGATTTGATGACCAGTTTTAACACGAGTGATTCTCCCAAGTGGGTATGAAGTGCTATTTGAACGAACATATACATCATGACGGCACGAGTGAACTTTGCTCTCCAGTGCACGTACAGATAGGATCATAGTTCATGCATGTTCTGGTGCCAGCTAACAAAGAAAAGGAAGGGGGCTCTGGTTCCCAGGAATAAGGGCTGTACCAAACATGTTGCAGTGCCTATTGTATGTGGTAAGTATGAAGAAACACAGGGGCAACAGTTTTATATGACTTCCTACTTGAGTCATATATATCATAGCTCTCTCAAAAGTAAAGGGGGCTCAGGTTTATAAGACATGAACATCCCAACCAATCATGTTTCAATGGCTATATCATGTAATAGGTATGTATAAACATAGGGGCAACAGTTCTGAATGGCTTTCTACATGGGTGACGATAATCACAGCTCTCTCAAAAGTAAAGGGGGCTCGGGTGCCCAGGAGTAAGACCTGAATGCCTGATTAACATCCCAACCAAGCATGTTTCAATGCCTATACCATGTGATATGCATGCATAAACATAGGGGCAACAGTTCTGAATGACTTTCTACTTGGGTGACGATTATCACAGCTCTCTCGCATGGCACATCGGATTGAATCATATAAGATCAAGAACACGCGTGCATTCAATTCTTTTCAATTTTGCATGTAACGAATTTGGAATTAATGCCGGCAAAGTTACAGCAACACCTCAAGGTTTGCATCCTATATGATGTAGTTGTAGGATTCATGAAAATAGTAATAATATGCAATGCATGCACATTCAGTTATTATTACCTATACTATTAGCGGGTCGATCATGTACAAGCTTAGTACAGGTGCATACAACATACATGTACTTGCGTTGGCTCACAAACATTGGACGGTGCATGGAAAGCATTTTGAGGAGTGATCTGACGGAACTAATATACATGTAGACGGCGAGAGAAGTATTTGTTATTATGCCACGCCCCCACCTTGTACCATAGGAAAGCTGAGCTGCTCAATGACGTTACGTGACACTGGAATACACTTCACAGTGTCGCACGATGCATGCTAATCATACTGCTTCTTGTACACAATAGCTAAGCAAACCCAGAATGTTTAGGTACGCGTTTCCTCAGAAGAGGTTCCAGGTGGATTACTGTGAATATTAGTGCTTATCACATGCCCCAGCTGAAACGTACGTGATATACCTGGTGAAGTTTGAAAAGACATATGTCATAATGTAGACTACGTTTATTAACTTATTAAATTAATTGCAAGTATTAATTTGGCGCCAAGTATTACCACGCGGAGCATATTAGTAAAATGGCGATCGAGGTTGTAGGGATATCAGGCAGCCACACCAGAAAGAACTGGATGACGGAAGTCAGGTTAGTCCAAAGGTACATCATAGTTCGTAAATTTTGTTATGATTTTGACTATGCCAAGACTTTTTGACGATGCCTCGCGTTGCAAATTGCCAGGACAGCGCAGTGTTCGTGAACTTGGATTCCAGGTAAGTTCACCGGCCATGGAATAGCTGCATCCGCAAGTCGTCGCTGATATACTAAGACACATCGATGAAGCTGGATTGCATCGCAAGCAGATAGCGGAAGCCCCCATTGAAATATAGGTCAGAATTGTAGAAGTCAGAAAGGTTTAGGAAGATCATCAGCACTTCAGTTCGGCGTGATGAAGGGTAAGAGATTTTTGCGCTTTTTTCTTACGCAATCACGACTTTGTATAGCAGAATTCGATGAAGACCTTCACGCTATTGCCGCCACATAAAGGTAGAGTCTTCATAATGCTATCTTCAGCCATATTTTTACTAGGTACAAGCGAACTAAGAGTAATTGAAGGCTATTCAACTCAACAGCGTAAGTCCTATCTATGTCGCGTGATGCTCTTTTCCTACTGTAGCTTTTGCTAAAAGGTGTCGTATGCTGACAGAAGAAGAAAGGCAAGGTGGCGGTTAAGCCTTCGAAGAGGACAGCGGTGGTCCATCGACGTCATAGCGCTCTGATAGGCTAAGTGAATCGATTGACGCTCTGGATGCTCGAAGCAACTTGAAGCACCACCCCTACAACAGCGATGTGAAGGACCGCTACTCCACTCTTCCACTTCTCCAACTGTTCATGCCTGGATGGTTCGAGAGACTTGGACGTTTTTAAAACGCATTGTATATGTTTTGGCTATTGCGGTTTTTATTTATTGATTGAAATTGTATAAAGCTATATTAATATGATCATACATACACAAATGGATACAAGCTAGTATACAATGAACAAATTCGGAAGACGTATCCAACTGATGTAACGGAGCAAAGTATGCGGTAGAAGTACACAATTGGTGTGCGGAAGGCGCAAATTAAGAACCCATCATCAGCGCACGTGATAATTTGAGAATACGCAAAATATACGACATGAGATTCTGGTTCTATCCGCAAAATATACCAATGGGTATACCTTGCGTACACACATGTGTATATCATGTGTATTTTTCACATATCCGCAAAATATACACTATCGTATATCCAATTCTTAGCATAGTGTTAATTAGACTACTTAGTATAAATTAGTTCACCATCGTCATGGTGACAACAGGTGGTCACTCCTTCCTCCTTCCTGCTGGTAAACCACACCCTCTCAACGGTACAAATGACCCTGAAGACCTACTCCCTCCTCAAGAGTACCATGATCATCACAGCTGTGGGTATCCTTACATGTGTGGGGATGAAGTTGTAGGGTGTGGGGTTGGATGAAGGTTAAGATGAGAGGTGTATGTATGTAGCATTGATGCCCTTCTTTGGTAGTGTGGCTGCTATGGCGACAGTGATTCCACATGTGCATGTAGCGGCATCATTTCAATTCAACCTGGATATGAATTAAGTATGGATGTGATGATGTGAGGGGATCCTCTCACCGAGTAGTACATTGTGTGTGAGTATGTACTGTGTATGGCTGTATGTGTATGTGTATGTGTGTGCATATGAGTATGTGTGTATATGTATGTGGTGTGTGTGTGTGTGTTGTGCTCTATGACCCCCACCACTTGGTAAGCTTTCCTGAGCCACTTCTTCTGTGCAGACATTGACTCCAGGGAGCTGCTCACCACTTGGCTGGTACGTGTGTCTGTACTGGACCCTGCCGTGTCCAGAGCCTTCAAGATATCACTTCCTGTGGGTGGGGCCAAGTCAACCAGCAAAGTGAGTATGTGTGAGAGAGGGAGGGGGAGGAGAGGATTTGTAACCATGACAATGTACACCTAACCACAGAGGCTTGGCTATGTCACTACTAATGCTACCTTTCCCCTCCCTCACCAATCCTTGTGACCTCCCATAGACCATCAGCTTCACTAATCCTTATGGCAAGACAAAGGAATATTCCTTGAGCACCAACTGTCCAGACATGGTAACCTTTGAGCCATCTGTTCTCAAGGTGAACTAGTGTAAATGTGTCTCACCCTTCTCCTCCCTCCCTCCCTTCCTCCCTCCTTCCATAATCTCTTTAACCCCTTTAGCTGTGTTCAAAAGGGACTGGGACCTTGGTCCTTCACTTTGCTCCAAGTGCTGCACCTCTGTCCATCAACATTCTTGTCTTCATCAACGATGAACTGGACCAAACTGAAGAATGCTTTCTAGTCAATGCTGTGTATGTGTAGAGGGTGGGTGGGTGTATGTGTGGAGAGGGTGTGGTGTGGTCTTTCTTTGTTTATCTATTTATCTGCTGTTGCGCGGGAAGGGGCGCGGTGTTGGCGGGTTTGTGTTTACAACGCGGGCGCATGGACTTCTCTGTTTTCGACGACCTCCTTCGGTATGGGCTGTACCTTGGAGCCATTTTCCAGCTGATAGCTATTGGGGCAATTTTATTCGTGCCGCCCAAATATGACGACTGTACAGACCACCTTGAGATGGAGCCAAATGGAACGGAGACGACTGATGTGATGGCAACAGAGAAAGCGGAACATCCTGAAAACACTACGGCAGCAATGAATAAGAAAGGGAAAAAAGTTAGACGAAGAAAGAAATAGGTGTACATACATGTATTTGGATGCATACATGTAGATTTTTAAGATTCATACATGTACTGCACTGGTTTTGTGTGCATGATAGTTGGTATGTCTACTTGCATGAACGGAGACCGGGACTTGTGGATTTCGATAATGCACTATGCATGTATAAATCTCTGCTGATCGATACAAACATTTGAGTAGTACACTGTACAATGGCCGGTGATGCCATACCACACTGCATGTGTAGCCAGGACGACGCTAATCGCTATCTTTTATTCGTACTATGCGCGGAATTGACTGGAAGGTTAAGCATACATTGGCAACAGTCCCTTGGGGGTGTGTCTGTTCTCACATGACTATAGGGATTTTTACTGCAGAGTCAATTAGCTATGCACACAGCAGAAAAAAAAAAAAAAGACGCAAATCATTCCACAAGTGATCTGTTTGTTCATATCTGTACCAAAACTGTTATCTTTTTGGTGCGGATATGAAAAAACTGAAAAACTTGTGAAATCAAAATAGATGATTTGCATCTCTTTTTGTTGCTATATGTGGCTAGCTGTTGTTTGCTAGAGGAGGAGGTTGAATTGGAAGCGTAGCGGTAGGATATTGCCTCCCAACAAATGATGGGATGGGGTTCTAATGATTCCTCTCTTGATCCAGATTCACCCAACTGGTCACTTCTGGTTTTAATCCCTCTTTGAATCATCTGCTCTACATGCATGCCTTTCCTCATCGTGGGACGTATTAGGCCCCACTTTGATATATAAGCATGATACTTACTAGAACTGCAGAAGAAAGGGCATTTGATTGGTTACTTACTTAATCTTTTATAGTAGTTACTTACCACGTTGATTTTGTTCTTTGCCGGCTATTTTTGTATACCTTCCCCTATTAAATTAAATCCATCTGCTGCTTTTGTCAAACCAAGTCTGTTTTGATGGTACACCAAGTGAACACGAGCATCTCCACCAGTAGCATCAGCCCACCCACTCATTAGAAGTAGAAAACTTGTACCAGCACCAATAGGTGTGACTAAAGTCTAAACAAAACCCCAAAAACACAAACTATCCAGAATTAGAACGATTGATCGACAGGATCCAGCTAACACTTACTCAGATTCACCCTGCTATAGGCAAACCCAATCTCCCGAAGGATGGCATGAGCCTCATCAGAAAACTCTCCAAGGACCAAGATGTCATCATCAACACTGCAGACAAAGGAAGCTGCATAGTCTTACTGGACAGAGACAAATATGTGCAAGCAGGCCGCAACCACCTAGATGACACCCAGACATACACTAGACTCTCTGGAGACATAACAGACACCATCAAAAAAATTGATCACCATTAAACTCAACAAACTTCATGAAAAGGGCCTTCTCAGTAAGTCACATGTTACACATTCTGTCTCCCTCCAGAAGACTATAGAACTAGTCTAATGTACTTCCTGATCAAACTACACAAAAACCCACACCCCTATAGACCCATTTGCTCATGTGTCAACAGTGTAACCTCCAACACCTCAAGGTTCCTAGACCACTGGCTCAAACAAGCCGTAAAGCTCCTCCCATCATACATTTCAGACTCCACCCACTTCATTAAAACTATTGAAGCCAAAACCTTTGAAAAGGACATCCTCCTATGCTCAATAGACATCACCAACATGTACACCAATATCCCCATAGACGAAGGGAACGGGGCATCAATTAGAGCACTCCAAAACCTCAAATGCTCTAAACTGGTTACAGAAATTCCAGACACCCCAATCCGTCTAGAACTCCTAGAAATGGTCACCAAAAACAATGTCTTTGAGTTTGATGGAGAATACTACCTTCAGACAAAAGGTGTCCCAATGGGTAACATAATGGCTCCCTCATACAGTGGGGTCTTTATGGGAGAACTAAAACAAAAACTGATACAACTTGCAGCAGACAAAATCAAACTATGGGTGCGTTACATTGATGACATATTTTTGATATGGCTAGGGGACCGGACAAGCTTTGAAAACTTTGTCCAAAGCTGCAACAAACTCCATCCAACCATAAAATTCACCAGTGAGTGCTCTGCCACTGAAATCAATTTTCTGGACATGACCATATACAAGGGTACAGACTTCAAACCAAACAAATACTAGACATCAAAACATACACCAAACCCACAAACAAACAGACGTATGTCCATGGTTCTTCTTTCCATCCCCCCGGGATTGGAAAAAGCATTGCTCTGCATGGGA
Organism: Eunapius fragilis; assembly: GCA_963681505.1. Classification (NCBI taxonomy): domain Eukaryota; kingdom Metazoa; phylum Porifera; class Demospongiae; order Spongillida; family Spongillidae; genus Eunapius; species Eunapius fragilis. The sequence continues at coordinate 492,554 of OY811971.1, read as the reverse complement.
GAATCACACAGATATCTCCGCACAAACACGGACAAAACAAACTTTCTCAGCCAGTTCCATAAGCTCCAGAACAACCTCCTGTCTAGAGGGTACGAAGCCAGAGTCATTAAACCGCTACTCAGAAGGGTACGCTATAAAGACAGACATAAAATCATCCACAAAAACAAAAAGGAAACGGAACAGGGCAAGGGCACGCCCACCCTGGTCCTTACCTACAACACCCACATACCCCGAGTCTGGGAAGCACTAAACCAGATCTGGCAAGACTTTAAACAAGATCCGCTGCTAAACGAACTGTATCCTGAGCCTCCCCGCATTGCTCTAAAAAAGAACCCATCGCTAGGCAACCTGCTGGTCAGGGCAAGACTGAAGAAACAGACACCACGTACACTACCAAAGGATAGCCAACCTATCAACACTTACCAACATTGCAGCATCCCAGCAGACTACCCTAAAAACATTCGCAAACAAGCAGACACAAGGACTAACACCATCCGACAGACCATTATTGCAATTTCAATTTACTGCGCTAAATTAACCAGACCGGAAACTACTACTTAAACCCGAAACGTGCTCTTTTCTGCCATTTTCCATCACCTGAAGAAGGGACTGACCTTGTGCCTCCCGAAACCGGTCGTGATTCGTGGAAAAACTCTGTATGGACACGGATGCTGTAACAACTGCCGATGACGTATGTAATATATTCATATGGGGTTGTGGTTTCTTTGTGTATTCTATTAAATGTACCTAACAGCCAAAAAAGGAACGTATATACATGCACAAAAAGAATGACCTGGACCTCTATTACAGAAAAAAGAGAAGCATTGATTTCTCTGATAGCAAAGACACGAGCACGTGGAAGTCACACCTACATGGCTTTGACGTAAAAATAGGGTCTAAAAGGATCCGATGGTTTCCGCCACGAATCCCGGAGTACCCGAGCGTTCTTATAAGTAAAGATACAGCCAGAAACAAGGCTTGTCAAACAATAGACGTCCGCCACAGACACATACCCGAAGCCTATATGGAACCATGTGAATATATACTTACTACAGGCAAAAAATATAAACGAATGATCACATGGATAGACTTAACAAACGTACATACAAACGATAAATACACACAAACAACAAATAAAGTAACCATGACTGAAAACCACAAAATCAATGCTGAGCCTGACAGAAATACTTATATGTTCTCTGCCTCCCAGCTTCTAGACTATGACGAAGGTCACAAACCCAGCACAACCGAACAGACCCATCCCTAAAGTGCGGTGGACTTGGAGGGCTTCTCCCACATATTCGAAAGGGAGAACATGAGGATGGTCCAGCTGTTGGGCCATTTATGCAAAGGAGGGGGGGGGGGGGGGGCTCAAACCAAGCTGCGCCATTTTTAAACGATGAATCCTTCTTGTAAGTCCACGTGTTTTTGTAATAGCCATGCAATGTACTGTTACATGTTGCTGATATCCACTTCGCTGTGAAAAGATTTGGGCTTAACAGTACATTGGTTGAGGCTTGAATCTAAAGGCGTTTCCTACGATCCGCATTGTGGTTTCAATGGAGTCACTGACCAAATTCATTGACCATAATGTTCGATCACTTTGATATAACAAGCCACATTATTTTTATGCAAGGGGGGGGGGGGGGGGGGGGGGCAGTAGCGGATCCAGAGGGGGGGCTGAAACAATATTCACAATTAATTTTCACCATATAAGGCATTGTCAGTACCATATATGGTGAAAATGAATTGTGAATATGATTTTAGCCCCCCCTCTGGATCCGCTACTGGGGGGGGGGGGGGGGGGGGGGGTGGAGGATCGATCAGTGAACTCACTGTATTTATTGTTACTAACAGCACAGCAGCACTTGGGACCACCCCCGTCCTACGAGGAGGCTACTCAATATTTGAATGTAAGTCAAGATTGAATTTATGATTTATTCATGTCTGTATCCATCAGAGGACAACCATCGGAACATGGAGGTGCCCCTGCAGGGGGTATATTTGCATAAACGTATGTATTTATACTATATTCTTTTGGTGCTATAATGTACTCGTGTACTATTCAGCATAACCCAGGCCCATATGGCTGCATTTACGCAAGTTCGATGTAATAACATTCATGATTATAACGATGCTGTATTTATCATTCCTTTTTATTTTGCATGCAGTGATCAGGACCAAACCTGTAAGGTTATATTGTGTGCAAGTGCATAGTTAATAATTCCTCTTGTGCTTGTATTTTCAGCACATCGACACATGACAGTAAGATCATTAAAAATATATATATATCTTAATCTTAATCTGTATCTTCCTTCAGAGAACCACCATCCTAAGATGGCGATGTCCATGTGGGGGACATTTTTCCATCAAAGTATGTATTGACAATTATATGTGTGCTAGTAATATGATCTTCTTTCATAGCATTACACAGCCCATGATTGCTCATACAATTAAGTAAGTATTATTAGAACTAAGTCTTGTAGTTACATTAAGTGGTCGGTCGTTGTATATCTCCCCCCCCCCCCCCCCCCCCTCTAGAGAATATTCAATGAAGTGAACTTTTGATCCATTGATTCATCCATCATCCAATATTGTAATTCATATCTATTCATATTTATCCGGCTAATTATGATTATCATAAGTTATTAATGTGATTACACACACACAGTAGGTATGCAACATAATGCTTCAGAAGCTACTCTATTGGGATGGCATTTAACACATATCATCACATGCCATATATGACTATACTTCTTCTCACATTGTAAGGAGGGTGTCAAGATTATGTTGATTCCTCATTTATGAGAAAAATATGCAAATCTAAAAGAGCCACTATCAATCAGCTCACAGTCAGGTGTGCAGCAAGGGGACCCACTGGGCCCAATGCTGTTTGCTCTTGTTCTTCGAAAGCTTGTTTCCAGCATAGAAGCAGATGACGGGTGCTTTGACCTACGTCTTAATTTGTGGTATCTGGATGATGGCGTGCTCACAGGTGAGAGGTCGGCAGTAGTGCGTGCCCTGCATTTGATTGAAGAGATGGGACCACATTTAGGGCTTCACATCAATCATTCCAAATGTAAAATGTTCAGCAAGAATGGCAAACTCCCATTTTCCAGATACAGTAAAGTCCTCCATCCTTCCTAATTTGGAGATCCTGGGGTCACCAATTGGGGACTTCATATACTGTTCCCGATTCTTTGCCGAGAAACACAGCCATTTTAGGGCTTTGCTGAGAGCTTTAACTGATGTCTCTGCTGTTGACCTCCACGTTGCCATTTCACTTCTCCACATGTGTGGTGGTTATTGTAAGTTTGTTCATCTAGCTAGAACCATACCTACAAGCCTCTGCTCGGACTCTGGGATAGAGGCAAGCCTGCTGCCTTTGATATAACAGTCACTTCACCCCTCACTCCTGCCACCTTAAGAGATACCAGTACTTCCTCAGGGGCAGCAATGACACCACCAATGATGCCAGGTGTCACCAGTACTTCCTCAGGGGCAGCAATGACACCACCAATGATGCCAGGTGTCAGGAGCTGGGGTGCGTGTGCATCCCACTGACCATAGAGACCTTTGGGCATTGGGGGAAGGAGGCCAAAATGTGATCTCATCATGCCTAGCATCTTTACTGTCCATCCACCAAGGTCGCTCCAAATTCGTTGCCCTGTTTGTGGTTCTAGCTAGATTAGATCAATATCCAGGGCCATCATGGGCAGGGTAGTAGTTCTTTAGAACATTTGTGCATACTGTAGTGTAGTGTAGTTAGTTCTTGAGTGGTGTACTATTGTTTCTTGCTTGAATAATAAATAATAATAATCATAATTTTGAAAAAAATAATAGAAGGCAATTACGGCCTATAACTCCAAAGTCACCTCTCATAACGCAATCACGGATGAGTCTGTCCTTGCTTCTCCCATTCCTCAGAGAGAGCTTTCCAGCAAGATTGATGAGGAGCAATTCATATCTTTATTAGAAGCATCCTCCCCAACCAACAAGGCCTGACTGCTGTCTATATCAGCCCCTCATTCACCTTCATGGCTGTCAGTGGTCCCTTCCAAGGGCTTAGGTTTACATATGGAGCCCAATGAGTTCCAGATCGTGATGAGGTGGTGGCTAGGTGAGGGTGTAGGTAGATCTGTGTGTCCCTATTGCCCAGAGGTTGCCCTTGATCCCCTGGGTCACCATGCTGCAACATGCAGGCATGGGGGAGATGTGGCGGTTAGGTATAATCATTTGCGTGATGTCATTGTCGATTTCTGTCGGCGAGCTCATCTAAGTGTGACCGTGGAGAAGGGCCATGGTCTTACCAGGTACCACAACCACACCAGACCTGCTGATGTGCTCATTGCGGGGTGGGACAGAGGAAAGCCTGCAGCGTTTGATGTAACAGTAACGTCACCTCTCTGCCCAACCATACTGAGGGATTCATGTCGAATGTCTGGTGCTCCTTATACAGCAGCGGAGACCCGTAAGCTACTCAGCAATGGCCCCAAATGTCAAGAATTGGGGTTAAACTTGCATTCCCTTAGCGGTGGAGACCTTCTGCAACTGGGGTAAGGAGGCTCACCTCACTTTCTCTAGGTTGGCATCCCACCTTGCCATCAGCATGTCCTCTCCCAAACCTTCCATCTTGGCAGACATTTACGGCAGGTTGAATATCACTTTGGCTAGATCCATTGCCAGAGCCATGCTGGCAAGGAAGCGCACCAGATCTAGTGACTTGACGTTGTTTGTGTGTGTCATTGCTGTAATAATAATATATACTCTCCGGTCTAGTGGATGTTGCTGCAGTTGATCTCTAGGTAGCAGTTTCCTTATTGTGCATGTGTGGTAGCTTCTGCAGGATGGTCCACATAGCAAGGGTTACCCCACCAAGCCTGGCCATAGATGCTCTAAGGTATTTTATGAAGAGGTCAAGCAGTGCGTTGTAATGTGTTCAGCCATCAATGTTACCAATGATGCTTGGAGCCAGGTACAGCTAGAACTAAAATTTGTGGGTCTGGGTCTTCGCTCCCTCTCTCACCATGCTGCTGCAGCGTTCATTGCCTCCCTGTCATTCTGCTTTGGCAAGGATGATAACATCCACCTACAACAGGCAGTGGCAATGTTTAACACTCAGGTCTCCCCCTTTAATGCCATTACAGTCAATTCTGCTCTGGAATCTCCCATTCACCAGAAGGTCTTGTCAGGATTGATCCAAACCCAACATTTCCACATCTTGTTGGAATCCTCCTCTCCAGCTAACAGAGCTCGCCTCCTGTCAGTGGCTGCTCCTCATGCTCCCTTTTGGCTATCAGTGGTCCCTTCCCCTGGTTTGGGCTTGCACCTGGAGTCGAATGAGTTCCAGATGGCTATTAGGTGGTGGCTGGGGTTTAGACACTTCTGGTTGATCCATGTGCCCATTCTGCCCCGATACTGCTCTCGATCCTCTTGGTCACCATGCTGTGACCTGCAGACATGGGGGGGGGATGTGGTCACATGCCATAATCGTCTATAAGATGAGGTATTTGACCTTTGTCACTGTGCCCACCTAAGTGTGAGTGTGGAGAGAGGTCATGGCCTTACCAGAGACCTTTCCCACACCAGACCTGCTGACATCCTCATTGCTGGCTGGGACAGAGGCAAACCGCGGCACTAGACCTGACCATTACCTCACCACTCTGCTCTGTCATCTTGGGTGAATCATGTCACCAGGCTGGTGTGGCAGCCCTGGCAGCTGAGACCCGCAAGCTCCACTCCAATGGACCCACGTGCCAAGAGTTTGGGCTGGTGCTGCATCCCATTGGCGGTGGAGACTTATGGCAATTTGGGCAAGCAGGCACATGATACCTTCTCCAGGCTGGCATCCTTCCTAGCCATTCACCAGTCCTCCCCCAAGGCAGTAGTTGTGGCCGAAATTTATGGCCGGATGAATGTGGTCCTGGTTCGGTCCATTGCTAGAGCCATCCTGGCCAGGGAGCTTCCACCCTCCTAAATTGCCATTAGTAGTTTAGTTGTACTTAGTAAAAAATAATCCTGTATGTGCATTTAGTATGTATAAATTTAAAAAATAAATAAATAAAATAAAAATTAAAAAATCTATATATATGGGACAGTGTCCAGCTAAATCACCCTTATGGTACTTTTAACACCGCATCCACGAGAAAAGCGGGGAAATTCGTCAAATTTTGGGGCTTTGCAAATAGTGATGTTTACGATTCTCGGATTTGCAAGGATTCGTATATTTGACCATTTTGAGGTACAGTACTGCATGTATTTCGTGACAGGTTGCATTCGAACAAATATGGTGATTATTGTAAGAAAATGGGTTCAGGTAAGTTGGTTCGCCAGGTACACTTTTTTCTTACGCATTCTTATCCTGTTAAACCTTGACACAAATGTAATAAACCAAATAAAAATGCAGTGCACAAATGAAAAATTAACATTGCAGTCAAGATAGGCATGCTATACCCGTCGCTTCTTTGCTTGTCCGCATGCGTTCGCGTCCGTCAATGCTCGGCCCCGCCTCTTTCTAACGAGTGTAGAATTTTCACCTGCATCGTTCGCAATTTTACGCTGACCAATTGACTGATAGGAGCCACGCACTTGCCCCACGACAGGAAGCTCGGCCAATCGAATCTTTATTGATGTGTATTCTTCTGCAAGGCGTGCTACTACTGCTTCTGCCGACACTTTTACGCGGCTCGCTACACCCTCTTGCCAACAGTCGTGGATGAACTCTTCTACTCTGCTGCTGAAGCCTGGGTGCATGTTTTTTCGGACGTGAGCCCATCCGAGTTGGAAATTAGCTTCAAACGTTGCATAAGATGGCATACCTTCTACAGCAGGGAATAATGCAGACACACTAGCAACATTACCATCAACAGAGAAATCCCTTGTAGCCAGTACACTATCAGCATAACGCATAGCCATGCTAAGGGCATCTTTGGGGACAAAGATACCACTACACACATGCCTCTCCAGAAATATATCAGATTTGAAGTGGTATTTGCATTTGCTACATTGTGGATAAATAGCCTTCACCTCTTCTAGTCTCTTTGCTGCATCCTCCTCTTGCTCCTTTTCTACCTTCAGTTTAGTTGCTCTATCCTTTTTTTTTTCTTATAGCGCCGTTGATGCTTTATAGTTGCTGCCATATGATGGTTGACATCACTGCTCATGAGGATGCGCACTCCAGTAAAATTCATACCAGCTACATGAAGTGGGTTTTCATTAGCAGAGGCAGGAGAAATAATTGGTGCATTAGCACACCTGGAAGGTACATACTGCCCAGGCTTTGAAAGAAGCTCATCTTTGTTATATGTTGCTGAACTCCACCAATTAATTGGTTGCTAGTAAAATACTTCGTAGCATAGAAGCTTGCAATTCCTGGAATGGTCCTCAATCCAAATGAACGGAATGGGGCCTTAAAATCTGGTTTTACTAGCAAGACTGTGGTGTTTCTTCAGCAACTTTGTTGCCAGGGCAGTATACAGTTGTTTAGCACTTGACACTTTTCGTCCACCACTGCCTTCAGAAATATAAGCATCAACTCTTGCTTGTTGGTGAGAGAAATGCGTATCGCAAACATCTTTCCCTGCTGCTGCTTCGTTGTGATAATAAGCAATGCATTCTAGGCCAGCAGCTCTAGCTACCAGAGGTAGCAACTGTGTTGTGACATTTCCACCAAAATTCTTTGCAATGTCACTTTGCAGGATGACCTTCTTTATGTGTGGAAAGTGTTGCTTAGCATATGAAATGTTGCTTGACAAGACAGGTTAGGGCAACTGATGAATCTGTTTTCTATCACCAAGTACAATTGAGTCGAAAAAATGTAGTGTTGTTCCCTCACCATTTTCATCTCTGTCCTCCTCCTCCTCCTCAGTTTCTGAGTGGCTAGTGTCGTTGTTACCCTCATCTTCAACTCTGTCACTCCCGTCATCCTCATTACTTCATCACTCTCATCTTCATCGATTCTGCCACTTTCATCAACTCTGTCACTCTCATCAACTCTGTCACTCTCATCAGCTCTGTCACTCTCATCAACTCTGTCACCCTCATCAACTCTGTCAACCCTCATCAATTCTGCCACTCTCATCAACTCTGTCACTCTCATCAACTCTGTCACCCTCATCAACTCTGTCACCCTCATCAATTCTGTCACCCTCATCAACTACATCACTGTCTCCTTCAATCACTCTGTCACCCTCATTTAATCTGTCGTCCACCTCTTTACCATCATCAGGGATTGCTTCAAAGGGCATCATAACATGAAGGCTGTTCTGATTCCTTCACGAAGGCAGCAACACCAAACCACAAAATTCCCTTTTTCCCATAGTACGCATCTCCTCCTTCTCGGAAACCCCTTCGAAAGAAATTCTGCTTGAAGTCAAAGGTGAGGTATGCAGTGTCCCCACCCATGTTCTTTCTAATGAGATGCATGAGGTGATGCTGCTGCACTTCTTTGACTATGTGTGCCATGAAACGAAATGTACGACGTTCACATTGGTGAATGGTCAGTAAAGCATCAGATAAGGTTGTGAGTTGGCAGTCAAGTCCGTCAAATCTTGCGATAGCTTTTCGCAGTAAAGTGTCATAAAATAGGAAAGGCGCACGACATGCATGGCACTCCAGTCCGAACCAGCTGCTGAG
>OY811971.1:297500-483720 GCA_963681505.1 Eunapius fragilis | reverse complement strand
TACAAAATTAACTACAAAATGGATTAGACGGGCTTACAAAATTAACTATTTTTCATACACACGAACATGTAAAGGTTTTTTTTTAAATCCAAAAATTGATATAACTTGATTATCAATTAAGAATGCTGGCAAAGGTGCCATGAATGCTATGTATGTGCCGGACCTTAAGTGTGTTGGATTAATGTGCATGCATGCATGCGCATCACGATCATTTACAGTGTTACATGATGATAATACATATATACATGTCAGTATAGTCATAAAATTGCAACAAAATGATTAAAAAAAATCCCTTTGAGTTACTTGTCTTTGTGATAAAGAGTAGAGAAGAGACGTCGTGGTTGCTTCCGAATGAACTCTTCTACTACAGCACGACTATCGATGTGCACATCACAATGGATATGCATCAGACACAATGATGACAGCCTCTCTTCACCCATACATGAACGAAAAACAGTTTTGACCCTTCGAAATGCAGAGAATGAACGCTCTGCCTCACAGCTTGTAACAGGAAGAACACATCCTAGCTGTAGCAAATGATGAACATTGTGAAACAACTGCTGGTCACACAAAGTTAAAGCCCCATGAAGAGTATCGGGTATCTTGGTGCTGCACCTCAACCACCTATCCCTCCAAATTTGAAGCTCTAAAAAGAGGCTTTCATATCTTGGCAGTTCGATTTCATAAAGTTTTAAATCATTGACTACAGATTTCAAGACACTGTCATCACATTTCACTAACAGAGGAGGGGCAAGTCTTAAGAGACCTCTAATACTTACCTTCGAATCTTCAGAGAAACGACTACTTAATTGCATTAAGACTTCATCGCAAAATGGAACTATAATTGCAATTTTGTAGTATTCCTTAGGACTATTTGCTTGGTGATTGGATCTGTTCTGCTGCCGTCCAACTACTCGAGGTTGCTTTTCTTCGCCTCCAGTGCATCTCGTAATATGAAGAATTTCTTCGTACCAACTTTCATATCTCTCATCAATGCCTCTACGTATGGTCTCAACATCTTTGACCATACCTTCAACATCACAGAATGCTTCATATATATCCAAATCTCGCTTTTGAAGCTTGGATGTTATACCACGTAAAGGCATCAAAATGTTCTTCAGTGCAACAATACAAACAGAAAACTCGAAATTCCTAAATGAGGCTAAAATACCTTGCGCTCTAGTTTTAGTGTCAGAGTCCCAACTCCAGCCATCTGTGCAGCCTTCATAATCTTCATTATTAGTGTAAAGGTGAGGTGAGATAATCAGTTCACATACTGTGACTACTGATTCCGCTAAGTCAATTATATTTTCAAATGCCTCAAATCGTTCCACCCACCTTGTTTTACATAGCCCTACAAGTTTTTTTTACATTTGAATCAGTGATCAAAGGTATAACCTTTTCTAGAAATCGCTGGTGTTTAGGTGATGAATAAAAAAATTAATAAGCTTCATTGATTGCTGTAACACAATTTCTAATTTGTGTTAACTTACTAGCATTTGCAATAACTAGGTTCAATTTGTGGGCATTATAGGGTGAATAAATGGCCATTGGTACAACTTCTCTTACTTTAGCTTGTAAACCATTTGTATCAGATGACATAGTTGATGTGGTATCATAGGCTTGTCCACGCATGTGCTCCTTTTTAATACCACAGGTTTCTAACTGCTTAAAGATAGCATCTTTTAGGGCAGCACTAGTTCCCCTCTCAACATAAGCAAAATCAATAAAGCTTTCACAGATTGCTGTATCATGTTTTAAATACCTTATGCACAGAGAAAGCACTGTTTGGTTAGAAATGGTATCAGTAAGTTCATCTGCAATTATACTATAATACGGACAGGTTACTGACAAATTTTGAATGATTTGTTGTCGTATGATACCACCTATTATTGAGATCAATTCGTTCTGAATAGTTTTAGAAGTATACTGAGCGTTGGCTGGGCAAGATTCTATTAATTTCTGCAGTACCTTATCCTTTGTAGCATACATTTGAAGCAATGCTTTGAAATTTCCTTTGTTAGTACTTTCATTGGCAGTACTATCATCCCGGTGGCCTCTAAGAATTCCTTGCTTACCACAGTACACTAAACAATCAGCAATGCTTTCTAAAGCTGCTTTGTTAAAAGAGAATTCACTTTCTTGCTGTTGAAGCATCTGTACATCTATTCTGCTGGTAGCATTGCGTTCATTTTCCTTGAAGGAACTCATTCTTAACATGGATACTTTGTGGTAATCCTTTTGCTCATGAGTCACAATCACCCCATTTTTTCCCAAAGCCTTCTTGAAATCCTGGAAAGGAGTTTCTACAAGGCAACCAAAAGAACATCCCCGGACACTCGCTATTGTAGCAAACAGAACACAAGGCATGCAAAACCCTCCATCAAGTGAATTAGAGTATACTAACCACGTAAACTGGTCAAGCCATTCAGCTCGAAATCCACGACTTTTGCGTGATTTTTCATCATTGTGCCTGGGGAATCTGTACTTTGGAGTGGGAACAAAATGGTGTTTCAAAAACTTCTTCCTATCTTCTTCATTCAAAAGATGTCGATCCTTCACTTCCCCAATATCACAGCAAGTAGAGTATGTGAAACCATGAGCAGCTTCTGCACTCCCTCCTTACAAAACATTGAACCTAAATATGTTCAGTCAAACACCAAACAAAATCAAACAGTATAATTGAAATTTACCCCTGAACCATGATACTGTCCTGTTCTTCAGCACACCCTCCTTGCACAACACCATCAGACCTAAATATGTTCAAACATTTAACAAAATCAAACTCTAATTGTAATTTATATACCCTTGAATCATGATACTGTCCTGTTCTTCAGCACTCCCTCCTTGCACAACACCATCAGACCTAAATATGTTCAAACATCAAACAAAATCAAACACTAATTGTAATTTATATACCCTTGAATCATGATACTGTCATGTTCTTCTGCACTCCCTCCTTGTACATCAACATCAGACCTATAAAGATGTTCGGTCAAACACCAAACAAAACCAAAACATTACAATTTACCTATGACCCACGCTACTGACATCATCGTCGTCGATTTGAACAGCGCTACGTTCTATGCGGCTTGTAGATGATGGCGCATCGGGTTCCACACATGAACTGGACCTGCATGTGGGAGGCTCAACCGTTATGATTCTTATGAAGCCTTTTGGTGAAATGTACTGTCATATGTAGTTAGGGGTCTCTTAAACCACAAACAGCTGTTGTGGTTTTTTGTGCACGCAGTCATGTGCATGCGCTAAGTATGAATTATAGAATGACCTTTTCGCTACAAACCGCATGATTGAGCTTTGTCTTGCGCAATTCATGACGAACCGATCTCTCAACAACACATATACGCTTTTGAAAGTTCAAACTCTACCAACAGAAAACACCGAGTACAGATAAAAGAGAAAAAGTTGTACATCACGTGAATGACGTATGTTTATTGAATGGAAGGCACGTGCCCCCGGTGCCGCCCCCCCCCCCCCCCCCCCCCCCCCCCTCGTATCCGCCACTGCTCCCGCGCGAAGCGCGGACGCTTTTTGTTGCTGTACCTTCTAAATGCAATTTAAAACGCTATATTGCGCAACTATGAATATATAATTAGACGAACGAAAGGGGGGGGCACGTGCCCCCGGTGCCCCCCCCCCCCCCCCCCCTGAATTAGGTACTTGAACATTTTTTTCAAATCGCATCAAATGCGGCGATTTTTATATCAAATGAAAGAGGAAAAAATGCGGATTACAATAATGCCTTTTTTGTATTTATTGGTGCAGTATTTCAGAAGTTGTGGCATTTCAAACACTCATTTTTGGATGTACGCGGTATGATGCGAGAGGGAAGAAAAAATTGTGACGGTTTGACTTTTTTGTGCTACCGTTGTTGGAAAACAAATAGTTAATACGCCAAACATTACTACCATATTGGATACACATTTCTAATTACTAAGATGTAGCAGGTTCATTGATCTGTAGATCAACTGTAATATAGTCCACTACAAATTCAATCAGTATCATTGCAATGTCTTCTCCTTCTTCCTCCGTTTCGTCGTATTTCCAATAGGTACTGTAACTTTAGGTGTTGTTGACTTTTTTTGAGTACTTTACATTGATAACATGACCTTTATACATTACATTCTGCTGGTTAACAAACTACAAGTGTTCTATTTACCATGCAAGGATTGGCTAGTATACTTCCGAAATAGAATTCATATGGTCATCAGTTAGGTCTGACAACTCTACAGACAACTCGGATTTGCTCTCTGCAACGCTAATTAATTTCTTTTGTAGTGTTTTTCAGAATCTGCTATCTTTTTTCTGATTTTTTTCAATGAGCCTTTCATCCTGCAGCTTGGCAGCATACTCTTAACGTGATCGGCAAAGGGCTTTACTCTTTCTACCTTGTTTTATACAAAATTTTACAATATTGTCTTGCTCATCTTCAGTTTCGTTTGAAAGCCAATCAATCAAGTAGGGCTCCATTTCACCCAGACTGGTGTCGCTACCCTCGTTTGAGGTGAGAGAGCTCTTGGACCAGAGGCTGTCTCGTTGTTGGAGAGGGGGTGCCTGATGTGGGAGGTGTGGTTGTGCTGGGAGCCCCCACTGGGTGATTGCAGACCCTTATGTTGCTGCTGCATGATCCTGTCCTGGGGGCAGAGGAAAGAGGGAAAGGGGGGCACACCAACATCTAATCCCTCCTGACTGACCTGAAACCGTTTTACTATTTAGCTTTTTTTCAAATTTCCCTTCTCTACCACTCTGAAAATATGTACTGGGTCACACTGAATGTGTTTCATTAATTTTTTTACCCCATCAAAACCCCCTGTACATACCCCCTTGACGTTCCCGCATGTGTCATGAATGGTTAAAATAGAAGATTGCATATGCAGAAACAAGGTCAAGGTTTTCACTTCACTCTTGAAATCATCAATACACTTCTCCTAATCAGCAGCAGTCTGCATCCTAACATGAAATACAATTTAAAATGCAATTTGGTAACCAAATCTTAAACCTATTCCATCGATTTCTCTGGTGCACTATGTGGGTCTGGGGACCAGACTACCCATAAAACAAGCCTTGCGCATCAGCCTAGAGTTACAAAAATTTAAGGACTTGACTTCAAGTGCTCAAGCTACATGTAACTGAACTCTGAATTCCTGCCTCTCAAAGTATTAGGTGCTTTTTAATTAGAATCGCTCGACACAGAACCTTGGCGGTTGAAAGAACGATGCTGTGTTTTGTTAAAACATAAATTCAAATGCAGAAAACACTTCTTAAGGCATATTGGTGTTTTCAGGTAATATGGGTGCACCCGACGCCAGTATCAAACGAATAGACACATCCCATCGTATGACCCCTTGCGCATCAACCGAAGTTGATACCGTTTTAAAGACAGCTAGATAATGACCCTTCCTAAGTGGTGAAAACGTATTTTTCCCTGCCTCTTAACATATGAAGAAAATGTTCAACTTATAATAAGTACCTATTTTTCAATGTGCTAAGGTAACTAGATGAGTAAATTACGATCTGTTCCAATAGCATCAATACGTAGTACACTTACTCAACTACTATGGGAACACAGCAGTGATCAAAATTTCAGTTAAACCAACACAAACGAGCTTCCTTTTTCGCACGGTGTGCACTTTCAATAGACAAATCCAGTCACAATTTTCATCGCTTTATTAGATCATCATTTTTTGGTACGCGTACGTTAAATGTTCAAGTACCTACCTGAATCCGCCACTGTTGTTGGGGCTATCAGCGGATGGTTTTAAGTTCAATAGAGCTACCGAACTAGTATCAGACGGAGTCGGGTAGTCAGGACAGTACTGCCATAAGGGGGCGTGTCCAAAGTTAACTTTGTGGGGGAGGGGGGGAGGGAGTTCAGGCTCGTGTACTGACCTAAAAAATGGCGACGGCTTTTAATATTACGTACGAACTAACTGCTTTTTACCTGCAAATATTTACGGTATGGGTATGAATACAGAAAGAACAAACCGATTTAAATTTTACCTGCATTGACATTTACGGTATGCGTATGAATACAGAATGACTAACCGATTTCAATTTTACCTGCGTATATATATATTTACGGTAAGCGTATGAATATACAAAATGAGCAAACCGATTAAAATTTTACCTGCGCCATGTATAATATATACATTTACGGTATGTTTCTTCTAGTGTCATGCATCATTTTGTATTTGCTGTACACATTTACAAGTGTATTTCACTCATTACTATTGTCACTAGTTTTTTTTTCGAGTGACAACTAAGTTTATCTAGTGACATGCACTTTCTTTAATTTGCTGTATACTAATTACAAAACAGATTGCACTGCAGAAGAAAGGGCATTTGATTGGTTACTTACTTAATCATGTATAGTAGTTACTTACCACGTTGATTTTGTTCTTTGCCGGCTATTTTTGTATACCTTCCCCTATTAAATTAAATCCATCTGCTGCTTTTGTCAAACCAAGTCTGTTTTGATGGTACACCAAATGAACACGGGCATCTCCACCAGTAGCATCAGTCCACCCACTCATTACAAGTAGAAAACTTGTACCAGCGCCAATAGGTGTGACTTCCAGCTAGTGCTTGAATTAATCTCATCCGGTCTACTGGTTTAAGTAATTCTGCCAGCTTATTGATTTCACTAATATATATTTCCCCTTCGTTATGTTTTACATCAGCCATTTTCAACCACAGCTCCTCATCACCGCTTAATTTTTGTTCACTGTTTTTCTCACATTGCAGGGTGTAGCAGTTGGGTGCTTGTGCTGATTTTCAGATAATGAGGTAATTCTTCCTGTGCAGACTTGCAGGTACAACAAAAAGCCAACTTTATGGACCGAAATGACTTCTTCAGCACTGCCTCTAGTTCAGGTGTCAATGATGTAAGAATTTTCTGACATGTTAACCAGAAGTTGCTTGTTTGATATTCATGTCCACAATATTTTAACCGCTCCACAACAACACTGATGGATGATAAATTTGCTAACAAAATAACCTTATCATGCTTACCATTTCCAAACCAACATGTAATTTGATCACAAAACATCTCACTTTTGAAATCAATGGTGAAGATGTTTTTCGTAGTTAAGGCAACAATCAAGTTAGTAAGCACACCAGGTCTGGTGGAAAGTGTTTAATCTTGGGAAAGATGAAGTGAAGTGGAGCAGTACGATGTCCTACTGCTATTTTTACAGGTTGGGTACTTCCTTTTGATTTCAATACAGATGGTTCAAAGTATTTGTTTCCATCATAGTCACACACTTCTTCATCAGTATTAATGGCAGCAGCCAGATGATACTTTTCCAATAACTTTCCCATACCAGTTGGAAGAGTCTTAATATCTTTTGAATGCCATAAATCCTCACAAAGTGGGGCAACCAATATGCCTTGTGTGGTTAACCTCTTCCACATAGGTAACGAAGACTGATTGACAGGGGTAAAAATATTGTTTAGCATTTCCTACAACCATTTTGGATCAATAATTATGATACTACGCAAATACTCAACATCAGCATAATAGAGAAATGCTCCATGCTCGTGATAAAAGTTTAGCACACTGGAAAACTCATCAGTAGCAATGATGCATAGTGAGGCTATAGTTGCTGCCTTCTCTAGTTGAATAATTGGAAAATTCTTTGTAACATGCATTTGACGTAATAGTTCCCATGATAATGGAGTAGGTATTTTTAGATCGTCGCTGATAAAGTTTGTAATTAGTTTTAAAATATCATCAGCAGATTGATCCACTGTGTTTATGATCTTTGTTTTATGCTAAACAGTATCTGAGCAGTTCACACTAACCCATTTCCTAATATTTTCAACTGTAGACTGCACCTTTGTGTGCTCTTCATCAGAGCCATACGTTCCTATATCACAACTATTTTTGGATAGGGGCAAAGATTGGATTCATGATTCAGTCGTTTATTAAGCTTTGCGTACAGTTCACTTGCAATGTCTGTCAGGGCACCTGTGATGCATGTAATTCAGCGATATACATGTTTTGAAGCAATTGATTCATTCCCACTTTGAATTATTATAGTATCAATTCCCGCTATATTGTCTATTACAATACAAAAGAAAGAACGTGACGTAATTAGTATTGGAAGAATATGCTTTTGCTGTTTCCAGGAATGATGTCATGTGAATCAAAAGCTGGGGTGGTTTGCAATACCAAGACATAATCAATTGTTTTGCACTTTAAATTGACCGTGCTCATTAAACCCGCCATTATTTTCCTAACTCCAGTGCTGATCGTTTCCTCCACTGCACTTGGAACTACAGTCAGAGGCGTTATCTGATTTGTGAAACACATCAGTAACATCCAATTTCGTGATAATTGTATTAAGAGAAGAGCATTTATTCTCCTCAACAACTTTATTTGCAAGCATAGCTAATCCTTCTCGCTCAGCCTCCTCCGTCATGGGGCTAAACGTATCATTATTCAATGTATACACACTTTGGTCATCCATACTTGTGGATGGCTTCATCAAGCCTATTAGAAACTGCTGAGCAGTGTAACCAATACCACATATCCGTCCACAAGACATCAACTCAACACTAATTTGGATGGCTGCTTCATATTTTTCATACATTTTCACAACACTCCTTTTAGTAACCTCTATGTAGGCACATTTTTCTTGTGTCATTACTTGCAGTTTCACGCACGCTTTGTTCCAAATAGGCCGCCACTTTTCATCAGATATATCTGGTGGTGGAGGGCGTATCTGTAGATGAAAATGGGGAATTCAATGAATATAGTGAGATGTACTTTTTATTGTTCGTGATTTTGATGTTAAAAGCTTATATGGAATGTGCTAAGAGATTCTGACCCTTGTGGATTTATATTACATAATGCGCTTCTTTGCTTGGCCCCCAGGACATCCTTTCTGTTTTTCTATGTATTCGTGTATATCTAATTATTATCATATTTGGAATAATCTGTTTGATTTGTACTCTGCTGTAATAATTGTACAGAAAAATGTATTTTTAAAATTGTATTTATTTTATTTTTCGTTTTAAAATAATTATATCATAAACAAGAAGAATTAAATATTCTCTATGAAGCAATTTCCAGTAGCTGTGGCATCAAACAATCGGGCCTATTTGGCATTCAAAAAGTATATACGAAACTGCTTATATTCAATCTTGCTGGACAGCTCCTTCTGGTTCATTGGCGAAGCCAATGCAACAATTCACGAATAGAAATAACATCCGCTGGAGAACACAGCTGTTAAAGAGATCTAATATGGCGGTTAGTGATTGGTGAGAAGCCGGATGTTAACAAAAGATCAGAAATAGTATAGGCTGCTGAAGAATGTTGAGATAGCTACTGACATTTGCTCAAACTCAACTGAGCTTGCTGCCATGCTACATCACATGGGTCAATAGATAGACACTGAAAAACACTGACGAACATCTTTATCAGTAATGCAAGCCCCCTTATGCAAGCTTAGGGATGGATAAGTGCACCTAGCAATGTGTACAAATTTGCAAAAAAACCCCCTCACATTGGCGAAGTAGCAGCAAAGTGACTTGGGGATCAAAACGAGCCTACATCCTTCAGTAAAGTTAAAACTTTGGTGGCACTTGCTCTATTTTCTGAAATGAATTTTTCACACAGAAAATTGGGTCTCCTACCGGTGCCCCAAGTGTTCCATTTGTGGTGGACAGGCTGTAACATCCCCATGGCTGAAAATCTCACATTTTGGTAAGTTCATATCGAGACCAAGAGGTGGACCAAGGCCTTGGTTAATATTGAGAGTATGTGAAACTGCTTTGTTTGATCCAGCATTAACACCGTCATCAATGTACCAGGGATTAAGAAAAAGCACGAGAACAGATTGTGTCAGTTGCATTATTATTCATCACATTACAGAGCCAACATGCCAGAGCAATGATTGCCAGGCAGCCTTTGTAAATTTCATCAGTAACTGAGCAGCATGAATGTAATTTATTCTGTCATGATTGGGACAATTCACGAGAAAATGTCGTATCGCTGTAAAAAAAAAAAACATTACAAAAATGCTTGTTGTTACAATCCCTATAATTTTCTCAAAATTAAAGCAATCGAGGTAATTTTTGTAATACATATTACCACACCATTGCTCTATGGCAAAAATTTAATGTATTTCTATCTCTTAGGTCCTCTCCACACGATACATAAAAAGGGCATTACCCCAAGGCGTTCAACCCTTACATATCCACCGCTTTAGGGACAGTGTCCAGCAAAATCATCCTTCTGGGTACTTTTTCAAGTTTTCAAATTTTTTGATTTTCCACGAACTCCAAAGAGCTTCTATCAAATGGTCTATAGCGCATGCGCTATAGCTGCTCTTATTATGGACATGCGCAGTGTTTACACCTGAGGGTATTTAATGACGTGCTGTACGATCGATCTTATTTGATTAAACACTTGGATTGCTACACTGGTGTCAGAAGTGGGATCGGACCGAATGCTACATGGCCGAGCAGGAAGAGCGGAAGGCTGTTCGGTTTAGCGCTAGACCGCCCGCTCGGTTTGCTAAGGGCGCTGACTTCAATCTCTGGGTCAAAAGGTTAGAACTGTACTTCAGGGAAGCGAAGGTCCCGGATAACAAGCGAGGAGAGGAGTTGGTAGCGCTGTTGGAAGACGACGCCTTTCGGGTAGTGAGTCAGTCGGGTTTTGTTAGCGGTGACGGGGTGGAGTATGAGGAGGTGAAGAAATGTCTGCAGGAGCAGTATGCGCCAAAAGGAGTCGAACTGGAATGGCAGCGCAAGCTGCACTCAGCCCACCAGGAGAGACCCGAGACCCTGTTAGAATTTTCAGGGCGGTTGCGGATGCTGGCGGACAAGGCTTACCCTTCGTGGTCGGCGGAAAGACGACTTGAAATGGCGCGCGAGCAATTTATTCACGGTGTTATCTCTCCTTCTGTGCAGATGAGGCTTTTGAGGAAGCAACCAGAGTCTTTGGAGGCTGCACTTGCTTTGGCTAGCCAGTGGGAATCAGTGGAGCTGGCTCAACAAAGCCTACGCGGAGAGAAACAGGGGTCAGGTGCGAGTCTCGCCGTGTCAGGTGAACGAGACCTGGTACAAGGTGCATTGCGAGCTAATACGGTGGAAGAGTTGGCGTTACAAGTCCAGCAGGAGATTAGTAAGTTGTCAAGTCGGGAAGTCGGTGAGAAAAGGAGCGCTCCGAAAAGGGTCCCTGTCTGTTGGAACTGCAAGCAAAAAGGGCATATACGGCGCAATTGTCCTCAGCGGAAGGAACGGAGTGTATCTCCGAAGAAGATTGGGAAGGACAGGTCAGTGAAGTATACATCGGCTGTGGCATGCACGTTGATACTGCAGGGTATGGTTGGGGGTCGTCCCCACACGTATGCTAGTGGATACAGGATCATCCGTTATCCTTGTGCATGAAAAAGTGTGGAATGACATTTCTCAAGACAGGAAACTCTTGACACCCCAATGTCCTGTGATGGCAGTTAATGGAGACTCGTTAAGCCTATGTGGACAGATTGACCTTGATCTTACGGTGGGAAAGCATGTGAGAACTCATACTGTCCTTGTTGTGCGTGAGATGACGCAGGAGTGTTTATTGGGAACAGACTTTCTAGAACAATACGGTTGTGTTGTTGACCTGGGGAGAAGAACAATGCTCATGTTAGGCGAAACAATACCCCTAGAAACCTTGTACGGGTCGTGTATATCTACATGTCATGCATGCATGTGTTTGTACAGGAGACAGCTGTCGTGCCACCCTATCACGAGATGCGATTGCAGGGTCAGTTGGAAGGTGCGAAAACGGACGGGGACTATGTGGGTCTGTTCCAGCCAAAGGCGGAAATGTCTACTCAACGTGGACTTCTGTTTGCCTGTTCTGTATCTCCTGTCCATGATGGCAAAGCAGTAATTCAGCTGGTGAACCCCTCTGCAGTTCCTGTAACACTGCATTGCAAGGAGAAGGTTGGTCAGGTATCCCCATGGGATGGAAGAGAGGGAGCGAATATGGTTGAGCCTGCATTGGGCACACGGCTTCCAGCTCGATCAACAGAGGCAATTGGTAAAGCAGTTGGGGAATTAATGGGTGACACATCGGGGTTGTCAAGGGAGGAGTGTGCTAAGTTGAAAACAATTTTACATCATTTCTCAGATGTAATTTCTGTAGGTGACGGTGATTTAGGGCGTACCAATGTCTTACGTCATATACCATCAACTCAGGTGACACCCTTCCTGTTCATCAGCCGGCGCGGAGGCTTCCGTTTCATCAACGTGACGTGGTACAGAAAATGATCCAGGGAATGCTCCAACAAGGGATAATAGAGCCGTTCGGAGGAGCATGGGCCTCGCCTATTGTTCTGGTTAGGAAAAAGGACGGCTCATACAGGTTTTGTGTAGATTTTCGTCGCCTGAATAGCGTTACAAAAAAAGACGTGCACCCTCTTCCCAGGATTGATGATGCTCTGGACACTTTATCCGGCTCCAAGTGGTTTTCAACCTTAGATTTGGCAAGTGGCTACTGGCTGGTCGAAATGGATCCTGCGGACAAGGAGAAAACTGCGTTCATCACTCCGTTTGGTCTACATCAGTTCCGAGTAATGCCGTTCGGACTAACGAACGCTCCAAGCACGTTTCAGCGGTTAATGAGTATGATCCTGGCAGGACTCAGTTGGGTAACATGCTTGGTATACCCTGATGATATCATCATTTTTAGTCGAACGGTGGAAGAGCACTTGCAGCGGCTTACAGAGGTGCTACAGAGGCTTAAGGAGGCGGGGCTGAAGATCAAGCCTAGCAAATGCCATCTGCTTTGCAAGAGTGTGCGGTATCTGGGCTACGCGTGGTTTCAGAGAAGGGTATAGCTGCGGATGCTGACAAGATCAAGTGTGTCGAAAACTGGCCTACGCCCACCGACCATGAAAGCCTGCGACAGTTCTTGGAGTTTGCTTCCTATTATAGGAAATTCTTTCGCAATTTTGCAGACACCGCTGCTCCTCTTCATGCACTAACAGAAAAATCCAAACCTTGGCACTGGACTGAACTGTGTGATATTAAGGCATTTGTGGCTTTAAAGGGTATAAGTTAGCTTCGCCCCCTATTTTATCCTTCCCACAGTTCGACAGAACATTTGTGGTTGATGCTGACGCCAGTCAGGAGGGTGTTGGAGCAGTACTATCACACTTGGACAATGGAAGGGTGATCTCATATGCTAGCAGGGTGCTTACAAAGGCGGAATGCCAATATTGTGCAACGAGACGTGAGTTGTTGGCATTGGTATTGTCAGTTCGTCAGTTTCGGGCTTATCTATGGGGACGAAGGTTTGTTGTTCGTACCGACCACAGCCCGCTTCGTTGGTTACGTAGTTTTAAAGACCCCCAGGGCCAGGTGGCGAGGTGGCTAGAGATTCTCGCTGAATTTGATTTTTATGTTATTCATCGTCCAGGTCTTCGTCATGGCAATGCAGACGCCCTTTCAAGGATCCAGTGTAAGCAGTGTGGTATGTACAATGGCATTGCCATGCCGTGTTTGTTCCACAATGTGTTTGGGGCCGTTAATGGTAACGGTGGTAATTTGTGGTCTGGATCGAATGTGCATTCTGAGGCATTCTGTTTAGAGTTCTCCCGCGTTCCTTACAGTGATCCCAAACAAAAGCGTGCGTCTGCTCGTGACAGTAATTGAAGCGGGGGGGGGGGGGGGGGGGGGGGGGGCACTTGCCAGTACGATAAAAAATGAAAATAAAAAAATAGACGAAACAAGTAAAGAAAAACATTCCCTAACGAGAAAATTGGTGGGATATAGGAATTGGAGATAATGGTGGTGTAAAAAGGAAGGGAACAAGGTTATAAGATAAGGGCAATGAGACAAAAATCCTATATTTAGCACTTATTTTGGTTCTGTTACATTTACACGTGCTAAATATAGGATTTTTGTCTTATTACCCTTTTCTCAAAACCTTGTTCCCTTCCTTTTTACACCACAATTGCCTCCAACTCCTCTATCCTGTACCACACGCCAGTACATGGGGTTCCCAGCATTTTTTTAAATTACTTTTTGATGGAATAAGGGCGTGATTTCCGAAATGATATATGGCAGCCGATCTGGACTTATAAAGTCGAACGTTATCTTAACGGTATGCGCGCACACAACTTACCAGTACTAAACGTCTAATTCTTTCTTAGCGTATATTATATGGCAGCTTGTCTGAAGTGGAGTTAAACGTCTAACATACGCTGGCCTGACCCTGGCCTGACCCGGGTTTGTAATGCGTTTGTATACATGCATATTTAACTTCGCTTTGTCAACGTGAAATTATGGTATAAAGCCTCGCTGTGTTTATGAAGTCTTGCGTGCAGTGTTCATGTATGTGCCGCGCGCGGTGTTTATTCAAAGGTGACCGGTACATGCGTATACCATAGCTTAATATGCAAGCAGCATGCAAGCTTGTTTATTATCGTGCATGCCACGTAGTGTTGAGAGTGAGTGTTAAGTAGCACGGCTTGTGCAGTAACGGTATATTATAATCCATCTGGATTATATTTTGACCACACTCTAGTAAAATGACATGCGAACATATACTTAATACATTGTCAGACACAAGTATTTTTACATGCCAATGCTTGAATGTTTGTAGGAGGAACTAGCTTCTCAGTAGCAACATTTGGACAAGAAACAGAGCCCATTCTGTTAGACAATGTAGGATGTACTGGAACTGAAGCAGGACTGTGAGATTGTTGAAACAGAGGTGTTGGACTCCACGACTGTTCTCATGTTGAAAACGCATATGCATCTGTTATCACATGTAGCTCAAGGTAGGCCTCAAATTATTTTACCAGTCAGCTTGACATGGGTGTAAGCTGATTTGGATGTGTGGGTCTCCATGGAGATTATGTATTGGGTGTAATCTCATTGAAAGGTGAGTCAATAGCTGGGTAGGGTTTCATTTTCGCTAGTACAGAAGACTGACACCCTATTGATACTAAAGGTAGCCATAGAGGGGATCATGTGACTTGGATGTGTGTGGTCTCCATGGAAATGATGTGGTCTGTATAGGTGTGGTTGAGTGCCTCTACGCTCTCTCCACAAGGATTCATGCAGCGAAGGTCATCCCCTCCATAACCATGGATCTCTACCCCAAATTGCAGCACATGCTTGGTTTCCTCTCCTTTAGGGAGAAGTCCCTCCATGAGACCACACCCACAGCTCCCTGCAGATGGACTCAAAGTTTGCACAGCATCCATGCACGTGGAGGGAGTTGGTGTGGATCGGGTTAAATCATCTTTGGCACATGTGAGTGAGATACACGACCTGATAAACCTCATGTTGCCATCACCTCCACCCCCTCCTTCACTCAGGGAGAACAGGTGTTTGACACCTCCTCACCTCAAACCCAAGAGTTCCAAGTCGGCTGCCTTGCAATGCCCTATGGTCCTGGTGTACCAGCAAAGTCTAGGAACCTCTTGTAACATCGTGACCTACGTGGACAACCGTGCACCCCTCACCTCTACCTCTGAAAAGCAAGCGGAGCCTGTTTGGAGGAGATTCCCACCTCCCTGCTACTCCCTAGGTAGTAAAATGTGAAACCCTCAGGTCAACAGCTGGAGTATTCCACCCACAATCTCTCCTCCTCATACCTGAGGATATCCCTCTACTGTCACCACTTGACCATGCCCCCTCCTAGAGCCTTTCTTCATGCAGGGCATCTTGGGGCGTGGCTTTCTTCATGCGTCCGAGATCTCACAGTCTAGATACTGACAACTATGACCACTTCCCAGGGTGTCGTGAGGATTCCCCCTCTTCCTCCTCCACTTCACCTCCCACAACAGAGGGAGGAACCAATCACTGAGTCCACTGGAGACATGTAAGGCCACACCCACTATCTTAAGGGTGGGGTTGTATGCTGTAGGAGAGTGCAGGGAGAGTACCACAGGGAAGTTTTAAGGGTCGTGCCACTAAACTGCAAGTAAAATTAATTAAATTAATTCATCAGTTAGTACTGCAACTCCAGGTATAATTCATGAGGGTGTACTGGTTAGGGAATTGGGTGTTGTAGTGTGGGTCGACTGGTTAGTATGTGTGGGTCGACTGGTTAGTATGTGTGAACATACTGGTTAGTATGTGTGGGCATACTGTTAGTATGTGTGGGCATACTGGTTAGTATGTGTTGGCATACTGGTTAGTATTTGTGGGCATACTGATTAGGAGACTGTGGGTGTGGTTGTGTATGTGAACTGGTTAAGTGACTGTATGGGCGTGGTTGAGTGTCTCAACACTTCTTCCTCCTCCCCATTTCACGGGGATGCCCCTTCATGCGGTGGAGGTCATCCCCCTCCAAGAGCTTGGCACCAGTATGATGTGATAATTGGATCAACTTTTTATCTGTGGGTTAGGCTTATTTTTCGATAAAAAACATTGAGCTGGATATCATCTGGCTGTGTCTATTTCATTGCGCATGCGTGACCCTTAATAGCACGCGTGCGTTCGTGACCCTTCTAATGGCGCTGTTTGTGAAAGGTATATGCTTGCATTGTACTTTATTGCTTGGTTTATACTCAGTAATCTGTTGTTTTCTTCCAACATTTAGCGATATGTCGTTCGAGTATAAAACGTTGAGCGCTTTGGAGAGAGTGCATCGATTTTTTCGTGGTGAGTATACTAATGCAGCAGTTCGGAATGCCTGTATAACTCCACTTCTCTGCGACTGCCAAATATACGCAGCGAAAATTTTACTACCGTGCTACCCGACTACTACAGCGTCCGCTACCGCACTATATGGGCCACTGCGTATGTGTAAGTACCTTTTCACGTTCAAATACTCCCCACCCCATCTTATTTTACAGAGTTCATAAGACTATAAGGACATGCCCTACCAAGCTTTCGAGGTAAGCTTCACGATTAGTACGGCTGACATTGTTATTGTTACAGAATGGTCTCCTCTGCTTCGTGAATGTGATGGCTGCATGCACCCAAGATTTATGGTAAGACATGTCTCGTACTGTAACCTGTCCTTTATTAGTTTTCTTGATATTCTAGTGTCTGAACCAGAGAAACAACCTGCTAGATCGTCATAGCGTGTACAAACATCTACTTTTCTTTATGAGTTCTTTTTATGTTGTATTTTTATCACCGTTTTAATAAAATCATGTGAACGTGTTGTTGTATAGTTTATTAATATCAATTTATGTTGGAATCATAAATATATGAGATATTGTTACCTCTGTCACACCCAATAGAATGTACTGGCTACACGTCAGAGGTGTTGGCTGTAACACTCCTGAGCGGTTACTACTACACCCCAGAGGGGTGTCATTTTTAAACATGCGTGTGAGCGCCCCTAAGTGTGTTGCGGTAACAACTTTTATTTAACAGTGCAGGGGCATAACATCCGGTGTCACGATATAGATTATCCCCCGTAACAATAATGTTTAAATATTCATAGAGGTCAAAAGGTCGACGGTGAGTAGCTGATAGAAATAGTATAGGAAATTGTTGGGTTAGAAAGGCTTTCGTGATGTCGCGTCGTCAATGCAGCATTTGGGGGTATTCAAATAGAAAAGGAAGGTGTCCAATACGCGCGTTTAGTTCTTCACTTTTTTTTTTCCTTTTTCCATCTACGTCAACTGGACACTATCCTTTTCTATTTGAACACCCCCAAACGTTGTATTGACGACGCGACATCACGAAAGCCTTTCTAACCCAACAATTTCCTATACTATTTCTATCAGCCACTCACCTTCGACCTTTTGACCTCTATCCTCTATTGATCCTCCGGGTAATCTATTCCGGAATAGTTTATCCGCCCGGATAAATTCAGTATTCCGGAATAGTTTATCCTCACTCGGAATAATTTATCCCCCCCAACCCGCAATAAACCAATTTAAATGTGTGTGTGTGTGTGTTTGTGTATGTGTGTGTGTGTGTGTGTGTGTGTGTGTGTGTGTGTGTGTGTGTGTGTGTGTGTGTGTGTGTGTGTGTGTGTGTGTGTGTGTGTGTGTGTGTGTGTGTATACATAACAGACTTTGACACCTGATAATGGGCCCACAAGGTCCATTTACCATTGAGCAAATGCTTGGTTAGAAACTCCTACTAGATTTGCTGTCGTTTTGAGCATTCTGTTTCGTTTTTGACAAATAAGGCAAGGTCTGCAATATCCTTAGTCATGCCTTTCCAGTAATACCGCTCAGCTACCTTCACTTGCCTGTGATAAGAATCCATGTACATGCAGTCAGGGGAAACATTAGATATTCAGGCACTTAATATATGATCAAATCAAAAGCGCTAGCAGCAGTGCAAGCGGTGCTTACGTTTTATGAATACTAAGTGAGCTCCTGCTGGAATTTTGTGGACGCTCTCGAGCAGGCGCATCTTTGAATCCATTTTAATCACTGGGTACCAGCCTTGATCCTGAGCTCGAATTGGTGACAAAGCTCCAGTCTCATGCTACTTCCGCCTGTTCGTCTTAAACAGAAGACCGCCATGAGTGGCGAAGCAAGGGCGTATTACCGTTAGGGAGAGAAGGTTTTTAATTAAACCTTGACCTGCAATGAATTACGCCCACAACCAATAATTACGCTGAAGTAGTATGTACGATCCCGTCGTTTTGGGAGGGTTCGGGGGTCCGCCCCCCTTTCTATACTACGTGTGACGTGTACAATTAACCCTCACTGCGTACCTTAATCGTATATCAGATGCATATGGCATTAGTACGGAACCCTCAAAAGCTTCCGCGCACATCCGCCTCCCGCACCACCCCCTATTAGTTATTCATGTCGGACCCTCATCCCTTCAGAATTCCTGTATCCGCCCCTGCGAAGTCTTCGCATTTCTTGCGTTATGCCCTTTTTGCCTCCTTATTATTAGATTCTTCTACCCTCCGAGGCCTAGTTCGGGGCTTATCGTCTTCGCTCTCAAGGAAACAAACCATCGTTGTATTCTTCACCATCCGTCTGACAGCTGCTGTGCTTGTGTGTGGTACACAATAACAGTTCACGTGGTTATGTTTTTAATATATGGGGGTAAACCATTTCAAGGTAGAATAATGTATCCCGGAATAATCTAGCCCAGGAGAATAAATTTTTCTGGACTAGACTATCCGGGGGGATGAAATTATAGGGGGTGAAACAATACCGTGACACCGGCCGTACGGCAGTCCTTTGTCTAAACACCGCAACGCAAGACCGCATGATCACAATAACTGCGGGGACACCTTTCATGAGATTGCCTGTAGTGAGTGAATGAGCATAGTTAACCTTTCATGCTACAATCTAATTACCACCAATGGGCCATGCTGATGTGTGCATATGCATTCCACTTATTGAGATTGTCCTACTATTTATACATGACTTGGCCACACATAATGGTTGTTGTGTCAGTATATTCATAGGTTTGTTGAGGGTTTCATGTTCATGCTTCACATCACTGGATTACCACTTTGCAAGTGCTGCAAAAAGGCAGACAGAATGACGCACTGGTCTACATCGCACTGCACTGCACACGTGACACTTGTGTTAACACACAACCCTGGCCTACACACGCCATTCCAATTCTACACAGAGGATTGGTATAGGGTTAACTTCAATTCCGGCTTTAGTTCCTGCATGCATCTATGATACAGGTGTATGTAAGAGAGGGAATTGGTAGCAGCAGCAGTGTATACATGTGGTCACATATCGTCTGCGGCTCACAAAAAATTAGATCACCCGGTACTAAGACCATTTAACCGCCCGATCATACGACCACTTCGCCAATCTGACCACCATCAAATAAGACCAGCAGTGCGTAAATTTTGGGGGGCGTTTTTGTGCATGTACCTTTCTACGGCTTTGATGTTTAAGGATCACATATGTGTACGAAAATTTTGAAAGTAAGCTAACTGTATAGCGATCATCGATGCATAGCCATTTCTAAGGCCGCTTCTTTGTGATGTTGTAGTGCACATACAAACACTGCGCAATACATTAGCATGCAGTTTATAGTAAAGTGTAAACACGATACATGTATGTATACAGTAACCACAGTCAATCCGACCACCATCTATCAGTGCGTAAATTTTGTGGGGTGTTTTTGTGTACCTTTTAAGTCGCGTATGCTTTGATGTTTAAGGATCACACCTTCTGCCAAAACGCGAAGGTTGGCTATCAAGTAGTACATCATTCTGACCAGGACGCAGCGCTATCATCTACTAGCAGAAGGTCGCGCCGGGTATCAAGTCAATACCAAGATTTGTATCCATCTGATTGCGATCTTAGTATAGGCTTCATATCCGACCTTCCCCAAAACGCGTCGGTCGGGTAACGCCCAACTAGCACTTACTCAGGCTACAGGGAAGCGCAATAATAGACATATATACATATAGCAGGTTCAATTGTTTCAATAACATGGATTAAATAACAGATCACGTGGGCTCTAAATGAAACAGCGAGGGCAGGAGTTACAATCTAGCGTTTAATACAGATGCGCATGCGCAAAGATAAATCACTAACATCAACGACAGACTTAGTTTGGGACGTTTTAATATGAAACCGATCGCCTTTCCTAACTCCCCTTTTACGCAGACTTGCAATTACTTTATAATCAAGGGAAAATAATAACGTTTTGTAAAAATCAATTAGCTGCACCCGTTAAGGCCTTAATAGGTTTGTTATGTAGAGATCATTTGATCTTTTAAATGTGGTCACAAAAATGTTTTGTGGTAGGAAGGGGTGTACATGAAGGATTTCAAATTGGTATTATCTTTCTGTGGTTTGGGGTCGCGTACTCACAACTGCCTTGGTAGCTGTCAACAACTATTTGACGCCAATTTGCGGCTACATGACTTCATTGGGTACTAGAGTGATGAATTTTTCTAATGAGTCTGGTGAGTATAACGGTGAAATCAGAAATTTTAAATCACAATTGTAAGCCGAGTTATGCACTGATGTCCACAATTTCTGGACATGTGATGCGTGAATGTTTTGAATTTGTGTTTTTGAAACACTAAAACACTTTTGCAATCTTTCTATGCGACTTTCCCTTTTCAATAAAGCGAGGACAGCACACCACTCCTTCAATAACAGGGCATGCCGTTTTTTTCTTAGCGTAGTCAAACTGGATTTTTGTTGTTGTGGTGATTGCTTTTCTTCACTCGATTTTAGAGGGCCGCAAGCACAACTTAATCACGTCGACTGTGGCACAAAGAAGCGGCCATAGAAATGGCTATGCATTGATGATCGCTATAGAGTTAGATTACTTTCACAATTTTCGTACACATATGTGATCCTTAAGCATCAAAGCCGTAGAAATGTACACGCACAAAAACGCCCCCCAAAATTTACGCACTTCTGATCTTATAGATAGTGGTCGGATTGGCGAAGCGGTCGTATGATCGGGTGGTTAAATGGTCTTATTAACGGGTGATCTTATTTATGAGCCGCAGATGACATATGACCACATGTACACACTGCTGCTGCTACCAATCCCCTCTCTTTCATTCACCTGTATCACAGATGCATGCAGGAACTAAAGTCGGAATTGAAGTTATTAACCCTACCAATCCTCTGTGTAGAATTAGAATGGTGGTGTGTAGACCAGGGTTATGTGTTAACACAAGTGTCACGTGTGCAGTGCAGTGCGATGTTGGCCAGTGGGTCATTATGTCTGCCCTTTGGCAGCACTTGCAATGTGGTAATCCAGTGATGAACATGTAACGCTCAACAAACCTATGAATATACTGACACAACAACCCTTATGTGGGCCAAGTCATGTATAAATAGTAGGACGATCTCAATAAGCGGAATGCATATGCGCACATCAGCATGGCCCAGTGGTGCCAACTAGATTGTAGCATGAAAAGTTTGCTAACTACGCTCTCTCACTACAGGCAATTTCATCAATGGTGTCACCACAGTCATTGTGGTCTTGCGGTCATGCGGCGTTGCGGTGTTTAGACAAAGGACTGCCGTACGGCCGGGCGTTATGCCCCTGCCGGCGCGGGCCCAAAAAGGCCGTCACTTTGTTCAAACGTCAGATGCAGCGGATTATATAAATACTCGCGCGCTCACGCATTTTTGCATACAAACCTGTTAAGTACCCCAAGTCCTGCATTCCCAAGTATCAAAAGCAGCTGCGTTATGTCGGTGAGAACTCTATACTGCATGACCTTGCGGTGTGGGTGTCGATGTGCATGTGCATGGATGCATGCATGCATGCACGTTCTCTGAGCACGAATTAGAATTAGTTTTAAGTAGCAGGTGCATGCATGTTGCGTGCATGCATGTAGGTGGAACATAATGCATGATGGTAATAGGATGCATGCATGCATGCATATGAGTAATTAGCACGCCGCGTTGGATGAAAGTATTATTCAATATGTTATAATCATGATTGTATATATCCAAGAAAAGGACCTATAATGGCGAAATAATTTCAGCGCATGCCGGCAATTGAAATGTGCATCATATTAAAATTCAGGACATACTAAATTGTAACTTAATGTGTCTTACATAGTCCGTGCAATTTCCAGTGCGTGATCGAGAAAAATAGATATCTCTTCATATGAAATAAATGTATGAGTTAATTTTATAGGTCCTTTTTCGGATCATGAGTCGCGGCCGCATGTGCACGATGAAATTGTAGCGCATACACTGAAGTGTGCCTGATTGTTTTATCTCTGTGAACTGCACGCATGATTTATAGAGCTTAGTTCCAATCGAAGCGATTCCCGGTACCGATATTTCTACTGGCGTGTGTTACGCTCTTCTAAGTCATACCAGCAAAAACTACCTTGACGGTCGACGATCTGGTTATGAAAATCCGCTGCTGGGTTACAGTGGATCGGACCCCTCCAAATATGATGTGTTACAATGGGTCATTCAATCCGCTGGTTCAGGCTACTATGCGCTCCGGAGTTTGAGCGGTTTAAACTTTCTTGACGGTCGAAGACCAGGTTATGAGAACCCTTTGCTTGGCTATGGAAACACCGATCCCAAATCCGTCGAAGTGGTGCATTGGAAAATAATAAAACTTCAATCAGGGCGCTATGCCATACTCAGCCGTACCAGCGATCAGTACCTTGATGGCCGACGACCTGGTTACAGTGATCCTTTGCTCGGTTACTCCAAACAGGATCCAAACAAGCACCATGTGCTGGAGTGGTCATTCATACCTGTCAACTACAAGCTGTATTTGAAGCTCACCGACTTTTGCTATGATAACCCCGAAAAATATCTGGAAATTAGCAAAACCCCTAACCTTATTGATCGTCACACTTTGACAGTAGATGAGTCGGTCCTAGGATCAAGTGTTCAACGAATATTTCGAAAAACACTGACCGAATCCTTTGCGTGGGGTTTGAACGAATCAATCACCGTTGGTACAGAATTCACAATCAAAGCTGGAATTCCTTTACTTGCTGAAGGCCAATTTACAGTCACAACAAGTTTTAAAGTAGGGTCCACTCAAGATTGGACAAAAACCTCAGAACACTCGATTGAGTTATCAGCTTCAATGGTTCCAAGGGAAACCGGAACTTTCAAAATGGAAGGCTTTGTTTACGTGGTCAACGATGTTCAGCTGAAATTCACTGCCAACTTGGTGGCAACGGCAAAAGGAACCCGGGTATCTACCAGTGGCGGAAATTTGGTAATGGACACGCCACTTGATGCAGCGGCAGTGGAGAGTATTCTGAAGATATTAGGGTATACTAGTCCCATTATATCCAGCAAAGGCAGTTCCGTAGTAATGTCAACTTCTGGAACGCTAACTGGAACATACGGAGTGAAGACGACCACCAATATAGTAAAGGTGGCCTAATGACCGCAATAAGTACCATGATGAGATGTAGTTACGTATTAAGTTTAATAGAATTGAATATTGCAACGTGTGCAGTATGCATGAGAATTGGCATGTATAATATACAATTACATATAACAACTATAATCATCTGCATACTTGAATTACAATACGACGTGTGTGTGGAAGCCCAGTCTTCCATGGAGGTGAATGAGACGATTCACACGCTGAATGTCGGGCGGGAGCAACCCCTATTCAAGTGATTCAGAACATTATTGTTGGTGTGCATAGTTTATGTAATTGTTACGCACTCTCCATAGAGAGGTGTAAGGTTCTCAACCTTAGTCGCGTATTAATATGTACACGCTGTGCAATTGAGAAGAGAATAAGTTGAAGTATCCTTGGCGCAATACGGCGAGCGTCGTTGGCGCGATAACGGACTCTATCACATTTGGTGGCAGCGGTGGGATCCATCGCTCCGGGAAGTGTGGGAGAAGGCTGAACAGTCTAACGGCCCTAATGTGGAGTTCTTCAAGAGAGATGGCCTGCTTTATCGGAGGTGGAGACCTCCAGGACGCAGCGAAGAGTATGAGTGGGAGCAACTGGTCTTGCCGAAGAAGTGCAGGAAAACAGTGTTAGAGTTGGCCCACGATATTCCTATGGCTGGTCATCAAGGACGTGATAAGACAAGGCAGCGTATTCTACGCAGGTTTTATTGGCCGTCCTTATTCAAGGATACGGAAATGTATTGCAAGAGTTGCCGGGTTTGTCAGAAGTCATCTAAGCGAGGGGTAAAGCCAGCTCCGTTGGTACCACTACCGGTCATATCGGAACCATTCAGCAGAGTGGCCATGGACATAGTGGGTCCCCTTCCTCGCAGCCAAGCGGGAAATCGTTATATTCTGGTGGTGTGCGATTATGCTACGCGCTACCCTGAAGCCATACCACTGAGAACCATCGACGCGGAACATATCGCGGAAGAACTAATCAAGTTATTCGCTAGAGTGGGAGTGCCTAAGGAAATCCTCACGGATCAAGGCAGTAATTTCATGGCACAGCTGCTGGCGGAATTGTACCGACTGCTGGGGGTTAAGGCGATCCGAACTAGTCCCTACCACCCTCAGACGGATGGTCTCGTCGAGCGGTTCAATCAAACGTTGAAGGGAATGCTGAGGAAGACGGCACATGACGGAGGGAAATACTGGGACAAGCAAATCCCATATTTGCTATTTGCGTACCGCGAGGTGCCACAATCTTCTACAGGGTTTTCCCCATTCGAGCTATTGTATGGTCGAGATGTGAGAGGCCCCTTAGACATCCTACGTGAGACGTGGGAAGTGAGCCCCAAGAGCGAGGAAACGGTTGTTAGCCATGTATTGGAGACGCAGCGACGGTTGAAGGAGATGGCCGACATAGTAAAGGAGAACCTAGTGATACGGCAGGGAGCACAGAAACAGTGGTACGACAAGAGGGCACGTTTGAGGGAATTCAAATCCGGAGATCCAGTTTTAGTATTGTTACCTACGACGACAGACAAGCTCACAGCACAGTGGCAAGGACCTTATCAAGTGCTAGAACGGAAGGGCAAGGTGACCTATTCGGTTGATATGCACGACAAAAGGAAACGAACGAGAGTCTTCCATGTGAACATGCTGAAGGCATTTCAGGTGCGGTCGGAGGAGACATGTTTTTTGGAGGAAGTTTTACAGGAAGGAGTAGACGAAATTCCAGCATGGAAGGATGATATGGTGGGCGAGGCGAGTTTCGGTGAACAGTTAAGTACTGACCAAGCCTTACAGATGAAGGGAGTGATGGATGAATTTCAGGAGATCTTCAGCAATCGACCTGGTAGAACCAACTTGATGCAGCATCACATTAGGACAGTAGATGCTCGTCCTGTAAGGATGCGTCCATACCGATTACCCCATGCATATCGCGAGACAGTACTCCAGGAGTTAGAAGAGATGGAACAGCACGGAATCATCGAGCAGTCTACTAGCGAGTGGTCATCGCCAATTGTCTTGGTCAAGAAGAAAGATGGAACGATGCGGGTATGCGTTGACTATCGCCGACTGAATGCCGTTACACAGGTAGAAGCATATCCCATGCCCAGAATAGATGAGATCATTGACCAACTTGGAAAAGCGAGGTATATCTCAACTCTCGACCTTACGAAGGGTTATTGGCAAATGCCTGTGGCCGTGAAAGATCGACCTAAAATCGCATTCGTCACACCAAGGGGTTTATTTCAATTTCGGGTAATGCCGTTTGGATTGAATGGGGCACCGGCTTCCTTCCAACGACTCACGGATACTTTGGTGAGAGGCTGCGAAGCTTTTGCAGCAGCGTACCTAGATGATGTGGTGATCTACAGCAGTACCTGGAGAGGTCATATCGAACATTTGCGAACGGTTTTGCAACGCATCAAGGATGCAAATTTGACGGTGAAGTTGGCTAAGTGTCAATTCGGGATGAAGGAATGTGTTTACCTTGGACATGTTGTGGGGAACGGTACAGTCCGACCGGAGACGAATAAGATCGGTGCTGTTGAATCCTTCCCTCGTCCTGAGACTAAGCGGGAGGTCAGAGGATTTTTGGGTCTTACGGGATATTACCGTCGATTTATCCCAGACTATGCTACGATAGCGTTACCTTTGACAGACTTAACTAGAAGGACGTCGCCAAACGTAGTACAGTGGAACGAGGAGTGCACCAAGGCTTTTGAAACGCTTAAGAGGTGTCTATGTTGTGACCCTGTTCTGAAGAGCCCGGATTTCACACAACCGTTTGTTCTCCAAACCGATGCTTCAGATAGAGGAGCGGGAGCGGTCCTGAGCCAACATGGGGCTGATGGGGAGGAACACCCTGTTGCGTATTACAGCAGGAAATTTCTACCAAGGGAGGAGCGATACTCGACTGTTGAGAAGGAATGTCTTGCGATTAAACTCGCGATCGCGGCATTTCGAGTGTACTTGTTGGGACGAAGATTTACCATCCAAACGGATCATCGCTCACTCGAATGGTTAGATAAGCTTAAGGAGAGCAACCCCCGGTTATGCAGATGGAGTCTCTCACTACAGCCTTATCTGTACACAGTGGAGCATAGACCTGGCAAGGCTAATGGGAATGCAGACTGTCTCTCACGATGCGCAACAAACAAGTTTGTTGTAGGAGAGGAGGAGAGGAGTGTGGAAGCTCAGTCTTCCATGGAGGTGAATGAGACGATTCACACGCTGAATGTCGGGCGGGAGCAACCCCTATTCAAGTGATTCAGAACATTATTGTTGGTGTGCATAGTTTATGTAATTGTTACGCACTCTCCATAGAGAGGTGTAAGGTTCTCAACCTTAGTCGCGTATAAATATGTACACGCTGTGCAATTGAGAAGAGAATAAGTTGAAGTATCCTTGGCGCAATACGGCGAGCGTCGTTGGCGCGATAACGGACTCTATCACAGTGTGAACAGAAAACAAAAATTAACATCTACGGCCATTCTTCATCCGCTGGAATACGGCTATTTAAAAACTTAATATTTATACGTAGTGTGATATCACTCTTTATATAATGTCACATCAAGTTAGAAGGAGTGAGATCACATATTTTAGCACTGGCTTGAGGATCACACCACACTCCTGTATAATTGTACCCACTGTAAGCGGTTGGACCCTCCGCCCATGAGCTCGCAGTAAGCAGCTGGACCCCGCCTTCATCCAGCCACTGTACGCAGCTCGACCCTCGGTGAATGTACGCTCTATAAGCAGCTAGACCCCCTGCCCACATGTACCCACTGTGTAAGCAGCTGTACCCCCTACCCACATGTACCCACTGAATGCAGCCGGACCCCCTGCTCACATGTGCCCACTGAAAGCAGCTGGACTCACCTCCCCAATATACCCACTGTACCCCTTTCTCCATGTGCCCACTGTAAGCAGTTGGACTCCCTGCCCCATGCACCCACTGTAAATAGCTGGACTTCCCTGCCCACACGCACCCACTTATAGCAGGTGGATTCACCTCCCCCCACCCCACCCCTCTGTCCCCATGGTACCCCTCTGTCCCCTTGGTGCCCCTCTGTCCCCATGGTACCCCTCTGTCCCCTTGGTACCCCTCTGTCCCCATGGTACCCCTCTGTCCCCATGGTACCCGTCTGTCCCCATGGTACCCCTCTGTCCCCATGGTACCCCTCTGTCCCCATGGTGCCCCTCTGTCCCCATGGTACCCCTCTGTCCTCATGGTGTCCTCTGTCCCCATGGTACCCCTCTGTCCCCATGGTAAGGAAGCAGGTGTTATGAATGATCAGGGCATAGTAGTGTGGAGGTGTGGTGTAGTGTGATTGTGCATGTAGCAGTGGTGTGGGGTATGATGATGGGGGTATGATGTAGTTACTGTGGATATAATGTGTGTGTATAAATAAATAATTAGTGCAGGTACAATGTATGTATAATAAACCCTCCCCCTCCCTACCCCCCTCCATCCCTCCTCCATATCCCCCCATCCCTATCCCCTCCCCCTATTCCCCCCCCCCCCCCCCCCCCCCTTACCTATTTCTCAGCCTCCTGTGGACTCCCCCAGACCAGTCGGGAAGCTTTACATCAGACTGGCTAGGTTACCTCCCGACAACAGTGACATGACTCCACCCCTCTTTCCTGGTAAGTCCTTGGAACCTAATACCATACATGAACATGTATGCTGCTTGGTTTTATCTCCTCTACACCTCCCACGTCTGCTTATTGTATTCAATACCCACCTCGTGTCCTCCCTTACATCCCCAGTTGTCCCATCAGAGCCACCATCCAATCAGATATCAGTGGCCAGGAAGTTGTATGATCGTTCACAACCTGAAAGGACTGAGGATAAGGAGACCAGGAGGAGGTGTGGCTATTGGACTACTGATGTTATGTACTTGGATTTATAATTGGGCATGTGCCGCATGAACTTTCCAGCACGATGGACGTATTTATTAAAAAGGGTGGTGTCGTGACATGTACTGTCACAGGGAGACACAAGAAATGGAAGGGTTTGGAAGTACCCTGTGTCTACTGTTTGGAAGCCAAGAATATACTTATCAGGGGCGGATCCAGAAATTTTGAAAGGGGGGGCACCAATAATAAAAGTTATAATTAAGTGTGAAAGGGGTGTGGTTCACCAACAGGGCTTTCGTTATGCTTGTGTTCTGCATACATTGAACTCTTTCAGTAATAAAAACATTCTCTAAGAGGAACATGGTGGCATATAGGATTGGAAGGCAATAGTGGTGTAAGAATGAAGTTGACTGAAGTAAAATACACCTATGTTTAGCACAATTGTAAATTGTTGCACATATATCCGTGGTGTGCTAAATCATTAGATGTAGTTCATTTATCCACTTCAGTATACCTTGTTCCCATGCTTCTGACAACATTATTGCCTTCCAATTCTGTATGGTACCAACTCACATGACAATGCTTAGCAGTGGCTTTGTATCAACCATGCAACATTAATCGTAGAAGTGAAAGTTCTCTTAGAGAATGTTTTTAGCCCTGAAAGAGTGCAAAGTAATTATTACTCTAGTAAAATTAGTGTGTAGTAATATAATCATAGAACACAAGCATAATTAAACACATGGTGCCACTAAACACAGCCTTTGGATAATCACACTCGAGATGATCTTGGATCAAAGTGATAATGGATCAGCTAAGCTTGCCAAAAGTATACCAGCTCTACCACACTATATACACACCGGTTAAATCAATTATGTCCATTCACCCATCATGTCTTATAGTGCATACCTCAGCCCATCCTCCACATTGGGTGTATATACCTCCGCATTGGGCCAGGTGTATGTAAGACCTCCACATTGTGAATAATGCCTCCAATTTGGGTAAATACTTTTGCGTTACGGGTCCGAATGGGAGGCATGGTGCAGAGCACGTGTTCTCCCCCTCCTCTTCAAGAATGTATGCAGCGCTATAATAACTGCATGCACATCTCAAGAAATGTTCCACTACCCCTTACCTGGTGTGTGATGCTATACTACACCCATGAAGACCCTAATGGCTTATAGACATTGATCCTGGATTGAAATCCGAACTTTCCATATCTGAAAAGTGCCTGTGTATACAAAATGACACGTTATACTAAATTCTGTTAAAAGCTCACCTAATGTGGACACGCCCATAAACGTCACATCACCCCGTGCATAAGAGTTGATGTGACGATGGACTTCAACTAGAAAGGTCAGAGTTGCCACGGATGTTCTGAAAAGTGCCTGTGAACATGCAGACGTGTAATGGTTCAGTTTGTAGCTCACCTGATGTGGACACGCCCACTAATATCACATTACCCCGAGCACAAGAGTTGCTGTGACGATGGACTTCAACTAGAAAGGTTGGAAGACATGAGTTGCCATGGATGTTCTGAAAGGTGCCTGTGAACATGCAAGATTACAGACGTG
Organism: Eunapius fragilis; assembly: GCA_963681505.1. Taxonomy (NCBI): domain Eukaryota; kingdom Metazoa; phylum Porifera; class Demospongiae; order Spongillida; family Spongillidae; genus Eunapius; species Eunapius fragilis. The sequence goes on along the minus strand of OY811971.1, from coordinate 453,524 downwards.
TAATAGTTCAGGTAGTAGCTCACCTGATGTGGACATGCCCACAAATATCACATGACCCCTTGCATAAGAGTTGCAGTGACGATAGACTTCGACTGTTATTAACTATATTATCATTAGGGTGTGGCCTCTGACACAGACATATAAGTGCATGTAGCCGGCATTAGTAAACCACTCACCCAAGATAGCCACCTCTCAGTCACATCAATACTATAAGCTCATTAGGGTCCAGCCTCTGACCAGTGTGAAGCATGTTTGACAAACCTTGTGTCACATAACACTAAAAGGTACACATAGAGACACGTAAGTGTGCATAGCATTAAGCACACCACTAACCCGAGATAGCCACACCCGTCAGAGTTACAAGACCCATAGATTAGAATACCATTAGGGTGGGTCCTCTTAACAAGTAGCCCTGCGTCACCCCTTTGGACAGCGATTCTTTTTACGCATGTGTTATCTGTGCACATTGCAATTGCTTTCGATTTTAGGCACTTAAAAAAACTAGCTTATTGTGTACGCACATACCTTCATTGAATACATCATGTGTGTAGTGCCTCGCAGTGTTGCGGCGACTGCAGTTGTATAGACTCAGCGGGCGATATTCGAATTCATAAACGCTTATTGGAGAGGGTTAATTGTGCGTTTAATTAAATTGCCGTACGGGTTAATTTGACGGTGTAGTTTAAAAGAAATCATGACTACGTTAATCGTGAGTGCACGCGTTGTGATATGCACGGATGCATGACTGAATGCGTTGTTAGTAATCACCCGCGTACGGACGGCCGAATTGCTGTGTTAACTGTCCATCTTACTAAATAACATGCAATTAAAAAAGTGACACAATATTCACTTAACTGTAAAATAACAATTTAAAAGTGGCACTAAATACTCCATCTTACTAAATAACAATTTAACAGTGACACTTAATACACTTAACAATTTAAAAGTGACGTTAATACACTTAATTGTAAAATAACAATTTAACAGTGACACTTAATATTTTTATTATTATTAAAACATTAACAGGAATACAAGATGCAGCAGAATACACTAATCAGAATAAATGCACTAAATAACGAATGCTATTATTAATACATACATACATATCCAGACACACTGAGACACGCTGGCTATGAAACTTAATACACTTAATTGTAAAATAACAATGTAAAAGTGACACTTAATTGTCCATCTTACAAAATAACAATTTAAAAGTGACACTTAATACACTTAAGTATTCATCTAACAAGGTACGGTCATGTTACAAGGTATGGTCTTAAAAGTGACATTTAATACACTTAAGTGTCCATCTGGTAAGGTATGGTTCCACACACATACACACACATACACACACATACATACACAGAACACTCTCAAACAACACATGCGCGATTACAGCTGGACCCTGCTAGACCTGAGTTTTTGGCGTAATTTTTTCAGCGCAGTTCGCCGAAAGTGTGCTGTGCAAGTGCTTCAGCGCGCGACCTATCGGGCCACCGTATGAAAGCGAAGAGCTCAAGATGCGTTCATGTTTCCCTTGATATTATTATTCAATTTGATTAATGCAACATCAACACTACAGATTACACTTTTGTTAGGCCTGCAGTACGTATCTGATGTGTACCACTTGTCTAATTGCGCACTATATACACTCCATTACCTGAAAACCAAATCTCTACCGTTGTTACGGTGGCCCGATAGGTCGCGCGCTGAAGCACTTGCACAGCACACTTTCGGCGAACTGCGCTGAACAAATTACGCCAAATACACAGGTCTTGCAGGGTCCAGCTGTAATCGCGCATGTGTTGTTTGAGAGTGTTCTGTGTATGTATGTGTGTGTATGTGTGTGTATGTGTGTGGAACCATACCTTACCAGATGGACACTTAAGTGTATTAAGTGTCACTTTTAAGACCATACCTTGCAACATGAATACTTAAGTGCATTAAGTGTCACTTTTAAATTGTTATTTTACAATTAAGTGTCACTTTTAAACTGTTATTACCATACCTTGTAACATGACCACACCTTGTAAGATGAATACTTAAGTGCATTAAGTGTCACTTTTAAATTGTTATTTTGTAAGATGGACAATTAAGTGTATTAAGTGTCACTTTTAAATTGTTATTTTACAATTAAGTGTATTAAGTGTCACTGTTAAATTGTTATTTGTCTCAATATTTTCCTTGCAGTAGTTGCAGACATCAGTGTTATAGTTCTTGTTCTTTGGTTCACTCCATTTTCCACAGAGCGCTTTCATTGTCCATGAGTCCGGGAGTGAATTCGACGTGATAACTGCCATCCGCGGTTGACCAATCGTAACACTCATAGGTTGTTACATAATGGTAATAAAGAAACTTATGACTGACTTCTTTTGGGTCCTCTAATTTTTTATTTGGAAAATCGCTTGCATTAATCTTGCGGTAAGGGACTTGTCTCAGGTATCGACGAGTTTGATCCTTTTCCCACACTATCTGGATGGAATCATGGATACTAACCGTAACTTCAAACAATTCATTCTCTCCGATTGTACTCAAGTCTTTTTTCTCGGTGAACCTCGGTACGAAAGTTTCCTTTCCGTCCACATCTTCTTTACTAACAGTCAGAAACCTTCCAGCTTCGATATTCCAGCAATTTTTCAGTGCAACTTTAGAACCCCATTCAGGTTGTTTTACAAAGAGCCACGAGTGGTCCTCCTGTGTTACTTTGTATATATGTGTTGCTCTGTAGAACTGTTCTAAGAGAAAACCTGATAACTCTATTTTGGGATCACCCCAGGTCAGCACGTAATCAACCCAACTCTCGTTGACAATATTGTTAAAAGGCGTCCGAGGTATTCCTGCGTCATATTCTGCATGGTATTCACTAATATACTTTCTCCTCGGGTAGCGCGTAAGTAGCTGGCTGTTTGAAACATTTCTGAGCATATACCGCTTCTCCGTATCATAATCCCTCTGCCAGAGGAAATCAGGGAATCGCTTACTGAGTTCATCCATCTTCCTGCGCATCTCTGCTGGAAGCAGCTCCAACACGGAGCCCCACTTGGTCACACTGATGATAGCCCACTGCTTCGGGTCCAGTCGGTGCTCCAGAACGGCATCCACAGGGCTGTCATGTTGGCCCGCAATTCCAATAAAATTCCATGACTCCGAGGAAACCCGAATAATGGATTCGACTTTATCCCTATTGGTTCCATCAATCGATGTTTCTCCCGTTACCATTAACCCGTTACCACCTACGCTGAACTGGCTACTGAGTTCCTTACGTTGCTCTTCAGTTTCTGCTACACTATTCTTGATCTGATATGCTCCCACACCGAATGAAAATTCCTGAGGATACATATGTCCATAATAATCGAAAAGTCCTTTTAAAGCTGCAGTGACTTTTGTAAGCGAGTCACTCAAATTGATGGAATCTATTGTTTGTTTTGCGGCATCGATGAACTCTTTGGATACCATAATTGTACATGTCCCTGGATCAGTATCATCAACCTTGATTTGGTAATGGGGAATGAAAGAGAAGCTTCCAATCGGAGCAGTGTACTTCTGAACCATAGAGTACTTAACTGTCTTTGAATAATCGACGGACTGGTTTTCTTTTGTATACTTGACTGCAGCAGTACAAAACGGAGTGGCAACATCGGCGTATGCCTGTATCGACGATAGAACCAAGCTCTCTCCTTGTCGCTGTGAAAACTCAACGTAACAGTGCCAGGTAGATCCGGTGCTCAGGTTGGTCATTGCGTGGGCCAATGCATTGGAATTAGGCGGGAGTAAAATGCATCCTCCCGTCAGATTTCCTGTTACTGCACTTCGCCCTTTATCGAGGTTCATATTGAAGAATAGTTTGGTCATGATTTTAGCAGTCAGGCGAGATTTATCGACGGCTGTGACCTGACGATCTTTGATATTGTCTGCCGTTTCATTCCCAAATGCTGGCATTGGTTCGTTATCGAAGGGTCTGAATTCGGCTGGTGTAAGCGGCTTTCCTTCTGGTAGGTCGGGAACTGGAAGTAGTTCTTTACTTACTTCCTTCAGCACTTCGCCTTGTGCCATCAGTATGTGTATAGTTTTGAGGAACACTATTATTACAACTGAGGATGCATCAAAAGCAATAGCTTAAATCTGTGGCGTAAGAAGGGCCCTAATAAGTGCGGCCGGGAGTCATATTATTCATCGATTTTCGCCAAATAAGGTTGCAAACGTCACCAAACATGTGAAAAGCGATGAATAATACAGGCCCGTAGCCGGGGGGGGGGGGGGGGGGGGGGGGGGGGGGGTTCGGGAGGTTCGAACGAACCCAACCCCCCTCAGAGGATAAAGGTCCTGCACTCCGCTTACGTGGAAGAACTACAGTGCCGCCGTGCAGGCGGCTCTCTAAGGCGGATTTAGGCCATTAGGCTTCCCTGACTAATAATAACGTAACGGTTAACCTATAGTACCTGCATTTATTATAATAATTATCAAATTACATCTCAATAATTAAAAAGCAATTTGCGCCGGTGTAGGAGCGATTTGGGCCCCCCCCCCCCCCCCCCCCCCCCCCCCCCCCAGTGAAATGGGGCCCCAGCCCTAAAACGCTTAGCCTAGTGATTTGGACACTCTCAAGGGCCCCCTTTGCTAACAAAAAGTACATAGCATTACATGCACCACTTTGCCGTCTCAAGCTTTCATGCATGCATGAGTCTGCATGAACAACGTAAGTACACACGCATGCGTGCCACCTGCATGCACACTCTCTCTAGTTATCCAGCTGCTATGAGCGTTACAGAAGAGACTGTACTCGTATAGCGCTATTTTGCATGGAATTAAATTAATATGTCACAAATGCGCTCTATCCGTCGAATACAAACGGGGACTTCGAAAGCGAGCTGCGTTTTTCAGTGTTGAAGCTGGTGATTTGTACTGTGTAATGAGGTAGAAGAACTAAACAATTAACGCCCGAGGGTGATCATTGAAAAGGAGGAAGACAAACTGAAAATTGTAAAGACCGTTCATGAAGAAGGTCATCTGGGTAGAGACAAAACGCTTGCTCAGATCAGCCACAGATACTACTGGCCTGAGCTGTGTAATCAAGTGTGCTTTTACGTATAAGTTACACTCATGGTTAAAGCATGCTTGTAGTTGATATTCTTCAACACCCAGATCAGTTCGTGTGAACGTTGTCAAAGGATTAATCCTAAGCTACAGAAAGGTCATGCACCATTGCATCTGGTGACTGTATACAAATAATGATTAAGTGTTTTAAAATGCAGCCTTACTTTAAGATCATACATAATCAGATGGATGCTCAAAGGACAATCTTCAGGAAGGAACAACAGATTTGAAGTCACAATTAAGTGAGGGGTCATATATGGAGTGATAAGATGAAAATGCATCCTTATACCATATGCTTAGATATGTGTTGTAATGCAGAACAAGAATATAAAAAGGCAAAGAGGACTGTAATATCCAATGAAGTAAAAACGTTTATTATTTGCCTTTTTTAATCATGCCTTTTTCTCAGTGTTCTCCTTGGATCTTGGGAATGACTAAACATCATAAGAACAAGGAGGTTTGTTGGATGATCTTGTAATCTATGCTGCTTTAATACTTCTTCGAGATCAGTTTACCACACTGTCGACTGGTTTTGAACCCACTGTGCTATGTCAGGTTAAAGGCTTCAAACCAATGAATACAGAAGGTATGTTGTAATTACGTAATCATGGCTGCTTTACCATGTGCAATGTCTAGGCATACAAATTCATTACACTGGCGAGGAACATTGGGTTACAACAGCCTTAAGTGATGGCAGTGTCTTCCATTATGACGATCTTGTGGGTAATACAGAAACGTTTTCATTCAGTCTAAAAGAGCAGTTTAGCACTGTGTACAAGTGTGCTGCAAATGACTCAGCCTTGATTGTCACACAATACCCAGTGCAGCAACAGTCAGGATCCACAGACTGTGCATGGCCTCTTTAGTATTGCATTTGCTTACCATGCTGCAATAGGAGGCAACTTAAGGACGCTTATTTTTGATCAAGGCAGGATGCGTTTCCATCTGTTATCCTGTTTTGAACGAAGTGAACTAACACCATGCATTTTCCTCTAGCAACTACCCATCAGGAGGTGTGCACTGCAGCATGATGTCATTATGAATAATAATCCTTCACTGTACCAGCAGAATGCCTGAATTAGGCAAAATAATTCAGTGTACCAATGGTACCACTAACTATGTATGTGCATCTATTAAAACGCCACCAAAACGGTGAAGTGTTTTTTGTGCTTGAAGACAAATAGTTCTTTGGAAGACAACTAGTTTCTGAGTTGTGTCTTATATGCATATCAGTACACTTGCCCTATTTCGTACTTGCTATCTAAAACTTCAATGATTAACCTCAGGTACCGTTCGAAAATTACATGTAACTCTCTTCAAGACCCATGCACCCTATTTTCCTGCACCCTATTTCTAACTGTACCTTATATGCATTGAACTAATATGAATTAATGTAGGGGCCCTATTTCACTAAGGGGGTACCGAATCGCTAGTGAAATGGGGCCTTTTGAGGGGTTCCCAATTCCCTAGCGTTATTAGGCCGGCCGGCCCCAAATTGCTATGGAAATGGGGCCGGGGAGACCCATTTATGGGGGGGGGGGGGGGGGGGGGGGGGGGGGGGGCCTACATCGCTACGACACCGGTTTAATAATTAATCTATACGCCGTCGCATTAATAATCGCCTGCCTTAATATATACAGTACGGGGTCGCAAATATGGAGAAATCACACCTTGCAAATATGGAAAATAAAGCATATTCATTGAATTTTAAGCAAACTCTTGGTTTCCACATGGTTTTCATAACACGCCGTGCCCGTCACAACCGTCTTCGCTCTAATGAAATTCAATACGGAACGCGCCCTCACTTTAATGTATTCATAGTTGTAGCGCGCAGCGATGGAAAACAGACTTGCAGGAACGTTGTGTAAATGTTACTTCCCTTAAAAAGGTATTTCTCACGGGAGGTCAAGGTCATGTTCTGCTTCACATATATCTAACGTGATCATGCATTCTCGATCTCACAGGTCAATGCCATACACAATAATGTATATACTGTATGGATGCGCTCAACAAAACACTGTGCACTTTGGCCTATACCCTGTGCTCTAGCAACTGAAACAGGCCAACTATGCCCTGACGATCCTCCTTGCAGTTATTAACTGCATGCAAACACGCCTTACTTTCATATACCCTTTGGCTGTCCAAATTTACCTGTACACACCTCACCCTTATACATAAAGAATGCATAGTTGTGCTGGCTCCATGTACCTTAATTGTTAGTGCGAGACAGACAATACAAGTTGCATGATTGAGATCATCAATCAGCTCATACACCACCTACATGTGCATGCATGTGCACATGGGGGTATAAATGTGCATCTTGTGCAAGTGCCGCTCTGCGTACAACACGATGTGGCCTGCGTATACAATATGAGTGAAGGAATTACAGCACAATACAACAGCACCTTACCAAGCAGCATCATGTTCTACAAGCTTCCTATTCCCAGTAGAGGAAGCACATGTAGTACCCTGTACCACCAAACCAATCAAAGTTAGCCATAGGAGCAGCAACAGCTATGAATCCAAAGAAGCTCAAGTACATCTCGACAACAAAACGATGTACCTGGAATATCAGACCTGCTGCAAGGTTCAGAATGTCTAAATTTGGTGCATTAAGGGATACGAGGAGTGCGGTTTATCCTAATCGCACCACATCACACGAGAACTCATCTTTGTTTTGGCAATGAGCACACCATTTTCAGTTGTGCAAAAATACAGAAGAACAAAGGTACAGTGTGTGGACTGATGGATGGCCTTTCTTTATGCTATGCATTTGCTACATGTTAATGGATAAAATGGTGATTTGGTACGACAAATGTGTATGGTTCCATACAACTTGTAGCTGCAGCATTACATGTCAAAAATGGGACTTCAAAAAATCCTTTATATTTTGGACAGCTTTGCCAACCATTCATACAAAGAGCACAGATCAATTGCGTTTAGGTCTCTGCTTTTTTATTTGCAGATGGTCAAATGTCTGTGGAGTACGATCGGGTGAGGCTGGCTGCCACTGGGATGTAATGCTGCTTCTTTGTATGTGTAGGAACCATACACACTTGTGCATATCTCTACATGTACATCAACAGTACAGTACATGCACATATACTTAGCAGAGTATTTTGTACGCATGCACATCTCACCGCGCGTAGGCAAAGCCATGAACACGTTGCTGTGCATGTTTAAATCTTCAGCTTGAACATACCACAGTTGTGCCAGTAGTTGTGCGTTGTTGAAGATAACCTGCGAACACATCCTGATGTGATTAGTACACTTGGAGTGCTTTACAAACGTTTCTTATGCTTTCCCGAAGGAAGAAGTCGACGACGACGACGACGACAGAGGAGAATTTTTAGGTGGGTCCTTTTTGATATCGCTCGGTTGCCACAAAGAGCGAAGTGACCCGACTCTTGGCCGTCCCGCTAGGCGCGTGACGTTTTTAATGACATTCATGAAACAGCATTACTATTAGACAGCCAACTTCTAATTTCTGGTTCATACTTGTAAGACGTATGTACCGTGTATGTAGTCATTTTGGGCCAGATATGTTGACACACCTTGGTACATACTATGTAGACAAATTTTATGACCCAGAATGTAGCTACAATCTGTACCATAAATGATCATATCTATAACAAATCTGCTATCATCCATGGACCATAAACCATTTTCCATATATGAATGTATTTAAAATTTTTGTTGTAAAATATTCATTCATTCAATACATTAGAGTATTTATTGCATCACCATTATCCACATGTCTTTTAACTCTAAAAAAAACATGTATCATACTATTAACCCACCACTGCTGGAAGAATACTGCTGCCCACTGTGACATTCAGCTTGGAGAGCAAACACGCTCTGATGTAGTAGCACTTACTCATGTTAACTGGATTAAACAACTTATGACATCACATGATCAGGTATAGTCTCCTGATTGTAGCATTCAAGGTTATAATTTCAATGCTGCATGGCAATGTTTCCTGCTAACAGTAATGCAGCACACAATTTGGTTCAAGGCTGTCTACCTGTCATGGCTCTTGATTACCAGCCCTTTTGGACTGCCATGGCTATACTCCTAACTGCTTCAGACAACTGTTTCTGCTGGTGCAGGTGTGCACAAATTCCTGCGGCTTTCAGAGACTAACTGTTGGGAAAACACTATTTTTAAAAAATGTCCTGCCAACGTGACTCAGATTATATACCTTTCTGGTTGCTCCTGGTTGATGAATAGGTCTAAATCATCCATTGGAATGTGATAATTACTATGCAGCATTAAGATATTACTGACTTGCCTGCAGCCTTCTCCTTTTGAAATTCAGAGGAGCTTGTTTCTGGGTTAAATGTCACACAATAGGAGTTTTGACACCAAAAAAATGAAAGTGGTCTCTATGACCCTGGTAAATTGCATAGTGCACAGTTACCACAGGGTGAGGACTGTAAAAGAAACATGTCAATGGATTGCTGTGCCGATAGAGAAGCGCTGTATTCTCAAGCTACTACACAAAATTTTAATCACAGTCAGCACATTCACCATGCAATGGTTTCATCTATAGCACAACTGGAGGGATCGTCAAGCCGTTTTGCCCAGTATCTTGCAAGCGCAGTTATTTTGATTAGCTGTCTGGGCCAAACATGCGCCATCATAATACCTAAAGAACCATGCCAACCTCTTTCTCATGTTGATCATCGTCAAAGACACGTAAGAGCTCGAAAAACGACTGCATAAGAATCTCGAGGTTCCAGATAGCAGCTAGCAGCTTTATTGTCATGGTCATTTTCGGTTCCAATATCGACACGTGATAACCATACGTGATGTTTTGTGTGGTGTGTGTGTTTTTTTTTGCTTTTTGTGAGTACCGGCAAAGGAAAGGAACAGTGCCTTGGAGCTAGTTGTTAACAGTGAATTATACATCAATTATAGCCTAATTATGTCCAAGTTCCATGCAGGCCCAACTGTGCAATGTTCAACTTCTTCGCAAAAACAATACTTTAACCCCCGTTCCGATTCCTTGGTGCCACAACTACGAGTATTTGTTCCTTACCGTTACCCAGTGACTCTTAAATCATGGTGGATTTGGTGGGCGTAGTCGGAGGAGGGTACCTAGGATAGATTTATGTTACAAACCGTACCGGCAGGCCTGGTTAACAGGATTAATATTGGTACATTATGCTATATCATATTGAACCGAAATGTAGCTACATTTTGTAACATTTCTGTACCAGATTGTTGCTTATTACATAAATGATACAAACTGCATAAATGCATAAATGAGACTGAATGTCCGCACTAACATATCTGTACGAAGTTGGCTGCAGGTGCGTACCAGAATGTGCTGGAGGGGGTGCTGAGACGCGCGCGCGAAATTTTAGGCAACCACGCCCACACAGCAGTATGATTTATCACCGGCTGTAGGGCTTTCTGGAGATGGATTAGTCTCGTACCCAGACCCACGCCACGGCAGTGGCATTACCACTGCTCCACGTAGTGGTAATGTAATCCAGCCACTGCTGTGGCGTGGGTCTAAATACGAGACTAAAGATGGATGTATTTGCCATTGCTTTGCAGTTTGTATAATAATAGAGTGGATTGAATAAATTATGCATACATGTACATGTACATACCCTATGTATACTTCACACGCGCGCGCGAATTGTTTCATTCTTGAGACGGAGGGGGGTGAGGCCCCCCCCCCCCCCCCCCCTCCTAAATAGGTCCCTGGGCTGTGTATATGGAACCTATTCGCGTAGGCTCTAGAAGGGCGGGCCCTACCACCGCGTTCAAGGACGTAGACAAGTTTTTAAGGGTGGGGGGGGGGGGGCTAATTGTGGTTGGGGTGTTTAGACCCGCGATACGAAAAGCGGGAGGGGGGGGGGGGGGGCGCTGTCCGCTTTAGGCACAATACGAAAGGCGGGGGGGGGCTGGCTGAAGAGGGGATGTACCTTATATCCTAATATCTATGGATGTATTGAATAGCGCGCGCTTTACAATTGATTATTAACGACTTCAGAAATTTTAGTAACTCAAGTGCAAAATATTTGGGGGGGGGGGGGGGGGGGGGGGGGGGGGGGGGGGTTAAACTCCCCCTTGTGATTTGTCTACGCTCTTGGCGTTTGGTCGGGTGACGGTTCCGTAACGTATTCTAATTAACGCATACCCGTTTTCCCACGCATGCGTGGAAATATAATAGTGGCCATCGGCGGCCGAAACGTTGCTACACAACCAAAAATTTAAACATTGTTACAGGATGTAAGCACCGAACGGTATTGGCACGATCTGTTATCAGGACCGTGCGGTCCTGATAACAGATCGTGCCAATACCGTTCGGTGCTTACATCCAATGTTTAAATTTTTGGTTGTGTATGTCAAGTTTTTTTCAGCCGTGACACGGGAAAACGGGAGGAATAAGCCTGTGCAGAGGTCCCCTATAAAGACGGTCGAGAGAAATGCAAGCACCACGGGTGGAGAAAAGGTGGGCACTAATTAGCGTGAAGTCGAGTGAGGGGAAAAGGAAGAAGGCGCTATAGTGAGGGTTACCGAGGGATGGCGTGCACTGTTACAGTGGTGGAGGGTAGTAGCGTTGGACAAGATGAAGTTGAAGGAGGAAGGGGATGGCATGAACTTGGGTGGTGACACTGGCGGAGCCAGGCCTAGGATTTTATTATAGGAGGGGGGGTGGGGGTGGGGGGGGGGGCCAACTTAACGGGAGGGACACACCCTCCGGAGTCCCGACGGGACCAGCTAACGCGTGTTGGTTTCTGGTGCAGATGCCAGAAGCGAAAAGCTCTTGCTAGTTTTAATATATGTTACATTTTATCATCGTGCATGGAATCCATGGATAATATAACTTCTATACTATAGTACTGATGCAGAATCATTGAACCATGTTTTATTTCTCCCTGCTTATATATTGTGATTGTGATAACATGAAAAATTGTGATGGGAGTAACACATTGAAATAATAAATAAATGAAGCAGTTGGTTTGATGATTTACTACGCAATTACTCAGTGGATCACATCGTTTCCCTTCTCTTCCCAAACTGTGTGGCAAAGTAGTTAATGGCTTGAGTGAATGAAGTGTCACTGTCATCTGCTTTGAGAATAGCATCCACCAGGTCATTTTCTACAAGCATGCATGCTCACCCGATCCAATGGTAGACCTGAGGCGGTTCTTAACATATTTCAATCCAGAGAAGTTCCTCTCACATGCAGCTGGGGAGTAAGGCAGCACACTTACAAGAACATACAAACGCTGAGTAAGCGGGTAGCTGCCTGACTTGGTATGCAGCCATTTGCACATGTCATTCATTTTCATCTCTGACAATTCAGTTGCTTTTTTCACCACTGTAATCTCAGTAATCGTCAGTTCCACTTCAGTTGACAACGTTCCACGTTCAGTGTCATTGGAAGCAGTCTTAGCAGTGCTTCCCTTGCTTGTGGCAGCAGAGGCCGTAGTTTGGTGAACAGATAGATGGCAGTCATCTGCTCCCCAGACTACAGAGGTAGAGGCATTTGTTCCATTTGGTATTTCGGGGGCCGAAGCAACACCTATATCACCAATATTATCACCTTTGTTACATGCCGCTAACTCTGGCTCTTTTATCTTCGCTTATCTTCGCCGTACAAGTAAATCCAAACTTAATTAACGATAGTAATGTACGTGCACCGTGCATGCAGGAAGCCTTGGATGAAGCCATGGCTTGTCCAAACTATTTAAGTCTATTTTAGGAAAAATTTGGCATCATTGTGACGTAAATATTTTTAACCCCTTACAGAAGGCAGTATTAATCAAGAGAGGAGTGACGCGTTCGACAAAGCTATTAGAGGATAACCAATTGGAGGCACACAGGCTGCTAAAAACATGTACGTGTGCATACACATATTGGGGGGGGGGGGGGCAAGCGCTGACGTCACTGTACAAGCTGAAATCGCAGGGGGGCCAAGCCCCCTCCAGCACCCCCCCCCCCCCCCCCCCCATAGCCTCCGCCACTGGGTGGTGATGAAACACGAGCACGCACACAAATGCTACTTAATGATAATGTGCAAGCGTGGCGCACTTGTGCAACCGCTTAATAGAAGAAAAAGTACTGAGGGAAGCAATAGGCGCAGATGAAGTATGAGCAGGAAGTAACAGGTATAAGGAATCTGGTGTGAGGTTGAACCCAGGGCACTAACCACATCGTTTTTCATTTTGATGATCCATTCTGTTTCACATTTTTTTTCTGTATAATTCACCTCATGTTGTACCACTGTTAGGCTAGCTTCTGTAAAAATGCTGGTACCCATGGCTGTACCGTGTTTTGTTCGTTTGAGATACCTTTGATGTTAAATTTGCTGTGTTTCAGTACGAATTCCATGGGGACTTTCTTTTTATTGATTAATGTGACTTCCTCAAGGTCCTGAATGGTACTTTGTTGTTAAACTTTCTCATTAAACTGATGGCTACCTCTACACCTTCATCCCAGGGGGTATTGGTGTAAAGGCTGCTCACATACATGGCCTTTTTCAAAAGTGACAGCCATCTCTATCCGTGGCTTCTAAAATCGCAGATCAGGTTTTGTGATGCGCATGAGAGTATCTCCGTAATACGTACTTTGGTGTAAGAGGCTGTCCCTGCTATGGTGTTTCTGCACCAGAGTTTCAGGCAACAGCCGCATTGTGTGTGGCCACAGGGGTTGATCATTCTGGGGATTCCGTATACAGTGGGATGTCGTTGAGGTGTTTATCTCCTGGGAGTGCTGCCCTGGTAATTTCCTTTTTGATGTTGGTGGTGTTTGGATGGCATATGACTAGTTTGTTACTGTAGGTGGTCTGGAGTGCTGGATTTGCTGAGAGGTCCCAGTGTGTTTCAAGGTGTCGTAGTATGAGTGGTCTCCTTTGATCGAATGTGGTTTTGAGGATGGTTTATAGTTGTTGGAAGGTGATGATCAGAAAATGGTGAAGTGCCTTATTGAAGATGCGGTTAATGGTCTTGGCATTGTAGCTGAAGTGGATTTTGAGTGTGTTGAGTTGGGCTTCTACGCGGGTCTGATGAATTTGTGATGTGACGAAGTGCTTTGGCGAAGATGATTGATTGTTTTGTGGCTGCAGAGTGGTTAGATGAGCTGTATATGTACTGGTGTGAGTTTTTGGTTTGGTGTATGGGTTTATACTGAAGGATGTCCTTGTCGGGGTCCCTGTAGATGGTGATATGTAAAAAGTTTATGCTGTCAGGAGAGTGAGTGGGTCATCGAGCATGGTGTGGATGTTTCGACGGTTATCACTAACACTTCTTTCATCAATTCCTTCATTTTCCATTTCATTTCTCATCATTTCACAATTTTCTTTCATTTATTACTCACCTCTGTCATTATTGTCCAACATTGTACACTTTACTCCTATTTCAGTTACGCTTCATTACATCTCTGAGGATTTCTATGACTGGCATCCTCATCTTGTACACTCCCAGTTATCTCGGTGGCACTGTTGTCCACAGCCTTTACTTATCTTTGGTGACGAATTTCAACGGTCATATGTCTGCCGCTGTTCTCTACGAGAGTGGCACATGCTTCTGGCTAATTCGTCCATTTCTTCTTCGTTTCTGCCCCATTCTGATTCCATCACATGGGTAACAAACGAAGATTGTAGTGCGTTATATCCTATCTTTGCGTCCGTGTATTTTTTAAATACTGCCTGCAAAAACCTGTTCCATTCAGCAGAGTTACGGAATGGTGCTCCGCCCTCTGAGGACAAACTACATGTCCCTGTTCAGGGATTTATCTGACTTTTATTTATGATGGACGGGTAGGCAACTGGGCACGAGTGGGTTATGTCAACCATGGAAGTTATATGTCAAATGCCAGAATTCAATTCTGTACAATCAATTCATGCACGATTCATAGTTACATGTATAAACAACAGCATACACAAATTGATTTCCAGTGTTGACATACATAGCGATGCACTGTTGATGCAAAACTATTTTACCCTGTAATTGCGCCATAGAAGAAAAACTTGATTAATATATTTCCTATATGCCTCAATATTTTCCATTTTGCCTCGAGGATCAGGAATATCTGGTCCCTCTATTTCAAAGAAAAGTAGGTTGTATTAAACAATAGCATTTTGAATAACGCCTACTAAAAAAAGGTCCAGCTGAAAAGAGTACACACGTAATGTATGCGTAATGTATGCATAGCGTTTACATGTGACGCTACTAGGAAAAACACTTTGTCATTCCTATGCAAACGCAGACTCGATCCTGACACTACCCTGCCTAAGTGGACTGATCCAACACTACCCTGCCTAAGTGGACTGATCCGACACTACCCTGCCTAAGTAGACTGATCTGACACTACCCTGCCTAAGTGGACTGATCGGACACTACCCTGCGTAAGTGGTCAGACTATTGTGGCACAATACATGTGTTCCATAAAAACACCATACAAACATTACATGTACTTCGTTGTGACCGCTAATCTTATAACATATTGCGGTTTATACAGTAATAAAAATAAAAATATTCATACATCTATAACATCATGCAACGCATTAAAAGATCACGCCCGCATCACTGGTGAGAAGCGTGATTACAGTAGCGGCTCACAAATAAGACCACCCAGTAATAAGACCACTTGACCACCTAATCAAAAGACCACTTTGCCAATCCGACCACCATTTAATATGATCTGTTGAACGAGTATTCAAACATTTTGAAAGGTGGGAAACTCGCCAATGAGACCGAAACAGTCGTGTATGCAAGTTTTACCACAAGATCTGATTGTCCCGGAGTGGTTTTATTGGTGAGTTGCTACTGTAACCATCCAACATTATTCTTACAGGTGGGTAAAGCCCAAAAGTTATGGGTGGTTAAGCCCAAAAGTCACGGGTGGGTAGCGGGTGGGTAAAGGGTGGGTTTTAACCGATTATATGCTAAATTATTTGTAACGTAACATAACCACTACACGGAATTATAATGTCTAATTCGGTATCGTTTGACTCACGCACGATAACTTTTGAACGAAACGACTTTTCTATTGGCTACTTTTTGAAATCGGGCTGATGGGTAGACTAGCTATTCGGTAGTGTCTTCTGATTGGCGATCCTATGTAGGAAACATACAAAGAGCAGGTGTCATAATATTCGACACAGACGGACAGGCTTACAAGGACGTTGTGACGCGAGCAGGGTAGTATCATCCACATTTTCCTGTTCAAGGTTGCTGAATTCATCATCACTCCCTGACATAACAGGCTCGTCAGGATCACTACAATACTTCTCGAGGGTATCGTCATCCTTGTCAAGAAGTTCTATAACGTCTTCGCGGTTCATCCTGCGCGAGCGCTTCGCCATCAATTGAATTCTATCGGTGCGCATGCAATCGATTGTTTACCTTGTCAGTAGAAACCCACAATAGCAAGCCTACTAGTTCGATAATAAACTGAATAGTACAGGAACGGGTGTACACAACTGTGTAAGTTTTAGAACCAACGCAGCTCCATTCACTGTCAATTCCAATCATGTTTGGCTCCTTGATCTCTTCATCACTGGACAACTCTGCATCTACCTCCTCGTCCATATCAAACTCTCGTCGCTGTTTAGCCCCGCTGAGCAACTCTGAATCATCTTGCATGGCTTGCACCTCCTCAGCACTAAAAGTCCTTCGCCGTGTTGCCATTGTCCATTGTGTGTATTTGTAATAATTATGTTTATTTCGGGGGGAGTGGCAAAATACAGCGAAACTTAGTAGCCGTGTTTACCTCGATTACGCCTGACACCCGACAAGAGCCACAAATTATTGATTTGTACAATACCCACAACACTGTAGAAGTGACTGACACGATTTATTACTCTTTCAACAGCCTGTACTTTATACAGCATCATATTAACATAAATGTATATCAGCTGCCGGCAACCGCCACGAACGTGCAATTTAATTGTGCCGCGAATTCGCGGCATCCAGCCTCAATCGATTAACCTTGCTGTTCTCTCTCCCTCCTCCCCTTTCTGTCTATCTTACCACAAACAGGTGCTTGAGGTTGTAATCCCCAATCTTGGTCCCGCATATCACTGTACTCCTCCAGGCCAGCATATATCGAGCAAACATGTCTCTCTGAAGATTACAACCTAGCTTCCGATAACAGTCTTCGATGGTGGGGTCATACTCGCTTGCGAAGTGGCTCTGTATCAACTGAATCGTCAGGGCACCTCAGGCTCTACTGAGTACAGGTTGCCCTCCAACTGCAGCTCCCACTGCATAGTCGTTCCTGAGAGCGTGCTGAGGGAAGGCTTGTGTACGGAAGCATCACTTAGTATTTCATGCCTTTGTCCGACTTCCGTCTGCACTTTTGTACGCTTCTTTTTGTGCATTGATACCTGCTAGCACTTGGTCCTATGCCAGCCATTTCCCACGAGATGCCAGTGACTCTTTGCACTCACCTCTGTATTGCCTTTCCTCTGCGTTTTGATTTGTCTGACACCATGACTGCCAGTTTTCAATGATTCAGAGCATCTAGGTACTTCAAAATTTAACGCTAAGACAGTTAGTGAATAATTTGCCTTCTTTCGAGTCCCTTGACTCCTACATGAGTACACATATTTGCCTTTATCTACAATCTATACCTCCATTATATCAATTACCTTCATGTGAGTGAGAAAATCTTGCAAATTCGCACCTTTCACCTCAGATACATGTATATGTGGCTCTGCTGGGCCATTTTGCCCTCACGTAGGCAAGGAATGCTATTGTGCATGCATGTATGTAGTTATGCATCATCTATGTATGTGCTAATACAATTAAGCATGCGATACATATATGAGACTGTACTTAACAATCTCCTCTCTATTGGTATTTCGAAATTTGCGTAGCTGCCCCGTTCAGTCCCGAGACTACTGGTCGAACTGCTATGGGGTTCTTTTGAAATTTATATGGGGGATGTGTTATGTTTTAACTGGGTCTGGTGGCATCAGGAATTTGAGCTCAATATCAGTGTATTTGTACACTTCACTCTATTGGCTTTTTTGGGGTCCTATTGTTTTCCTGTTATTTATATGCTCCCACATCCGCTAGGTGCACTTCCCCATCCATTAGTCCGCTTTCTTAATGACTAGTAGATTCTGTTTATTATAATAGCTCTTCTTTCCTCCCTGGATATATTCGTTTCTATTTTCCTAGATTCCTTTGTATACCTATTAAGCTCTTCAACTCTCGTCTAGGTTTTTGTACTTCGAGGGTCCCGGGTCGAAATCACTTTTTTCTTTAAAGGGATGTCTTTGTCGAAATCACTTCTTCCTTTAAACGGGTGACTTTTGGACTGGGGGATATAATAGTCTGAGCCTTACCCTCCTCTTATAGTCATCTATGTTTGGATTTCTTAGTGGTCCAAGTGGTGTTAGAATTAATGAATTTGCAGTATCTTGCTGGGCTGTTTAGGTTTGGTTAAGTTAAGAGGAGAGAGATGTGGTGGAGGACTTGACATAACAAAATAGAGTGGTGGACGGTCAGGTCTGAGCAAGCGTTCGAAACGGGGGGACGGAGGCTCCAAGTTAAATTTTTAAGGGGAGGCGGGGCTCCGATGAGTGGGGCATCTCTTGTTAAAGGTAAAAGAAGAATGTTATGCCTCCGCTGGTCCTATCCATAGATTGGGTTTGGTCCACCAGATGTACAAAGGAGACTGGAGCCACGCTTTTGGCTATGGTGTCATTGTATTCCCTCTGTCTAATAAGGAGTTTGAGGAGTGCATTGCAAAGTACCTGGGTTCAGAGCATCTTTTCATAAGTCTCAGGGCTTCCCCTTTGATGATGCCCCTCTTCGTAGCTGGGGGGTGGTGGGAGGAGCTCTTGACATACAGGTGTCTGTTGCTAGGTTTAGAGTACGATTTGAAAGCTAGACGATCCTAGAAGTTTCTCGGCTTGAAGATTGTGATATCAAGGAAATCTACTTTTTGAGGGGAGTAGTTCCACGTGAATTTTATGGACGGATGTGACAAATTGAAGCCATTGAAGAAGCGGAGGAGAGAGGTTTCACTGTGGGTCCAAATATATCAATGTACCTGCAGTATAGCGTGGGAGTATCTACTTGGGAGGCCAAATATGCCCTTTCCAGGGAGTCAAAGACTATTCCCAGAGTAGGGGACAGAGGTGAGCCCATGGCTATCCCCGTTGCTTGGTGGCAAACATAGCAAGCAAAGATAAAACAAGTTCCTGATAAAACAGTTCCTCTTAAACACAAAGTCAAGAGCTCGTTTAGTGACTTGTCGAGGGAAGGGTAGTTGGTTTTTGCAACTTTCAAAAAGGACCTCTATGCCTTCGTCCTGGGGTATGGTGGTATATAAGTTCTTCACGTCTGTCGTGATGAGAATGGCGTCATTGGGGAGAGATGGTAACGAGCAATGCAATTTAATGATGTCCGTGTCAATGAGGTGGGAGGGGATTTCCCTAAGTTTGCGTTTCAGAAAGAAGTCTAGTAAAGTTGCCGGGTTGGCAGTGGGGCCCGAACTGCCTCAGACGATGGGGCGGATGGCCAGCTGGTTTTTATGCGTCTTCCATAGGTGGTAAAATTCAGGCGTGCGACGTGTCGGGGGGTTAGTGAACTGTGGTGTGGTTTTGTCGATGAGGCCCACTCTCAGCAGTTCATTGCTATAGTGTTTAACCAGCTGTCAGGGTTGGCGTAAGGTCATTGTCCAATATCCGGTACGTAGTCAAGTTGGCAAGATGTACCAAGCCCTCCCCGTAAGGTAATGGTCGATGTCTGAGACAACCTCACCTTCTTTGTCGGATTTATTAATAACTAGTGAGGCATCCTTCTTTAGACGTCGTATCGTCTTCCATTCTTTGGTCGTTACGTTGTTGAGGGGTCTGGGTACATCGGCAACGGTTGGCAGCACTGTTTCAAGGTTGTAGATCCAGACCTTTAGGGTAACGCTGCCTGGGGTGTGGGCTGGGGAGCCATCGGCTGTTTCGTTGGCAACTGTGTGAGTACGGTCTCTGCATGGGAGCGAGGGTAGAAGGATGGCAGGATGCATCCCGTTGAGGGGAGGAGGTTGGCCATCCCCCGGGATAGTGTGTGGGCGTGTGACATCAATTGTCGTAAAATTTAAATTAGGGCAAGTAGACCAGGGAGGAGGACAACTGTTGGGGTAAACAGAGACGATCGCCTCGAGAGTACCACCCGCGGACGACTTAGGGTTAGGGTTATGATAAGGGTTTGGGTTGCCTTTGGGGCAACCCCATACAGCTCCTACGACGTTCATCAAAGAACCTTATCACTTTGAGTTGTGTGGGGATGCCCTTCTAGAGGTTGGTCTCACACAAAATGAAATTAGACTTTGGATCTCCGAGGAGGTGACCAAGTGCAAGAGGGAGAGGGGGGTGGGGGAGAGGAGATGATGATTAACTTGGAAAAAGTTTAATCAATAACGTTTTCGGCTTATTAAGTTGATACAGTACACAGAAAGATAAGGGTTAGGGTTTGTGCAAGGGTAGATCACTACCATGTGTGTTGCCCTCTACGTCAGTATTATAATCTCTACAGGCATAGAGGGCTTTTGCAAAATCCCTACGTCCCATCTTTGATTCCAGCTTGGTCTATTCCCACCACCCCTTCCATCCCATGTTCCTCCACCTCTGTATCCTCGACTATACCTTTGCTGCCATCATCCTTGTTGCCATCCTCCACTATCCCTTTGCTGCCATCCTCCCTGGTTCCAAGTCGTCATCCTACATCAGTTGCCATCTACTTTGGCCCCCACCTTGGTCCTAACCTGTTCATTATCTATTATGGGGTTCCACTGTGTTTGCCCCTGTCTTTGTGGGTTCCATCCCCAGAATCTCCCATTCTTCCTCTACTGCCCCATTGAGTGCCAACCATATGGAATCCAACTACTTTTCCCCATTTTCCCTTTTGTTTCCTCATCTCTGTCCCATTTTGTGGTTACTCTCTCTTTCCACTACTACACCCTCTTCTTTATTATCATTTGAGGGCCCCACTTGTTTTCTCATTTATCGTTCCTACAGCACCCTCCTTATAATTTTTCGAGGTATCTTCATTACGTGTGTTTTTGTTGGTGTATTGGTTTTGGGTATGCGTCATCTCCCTTCCTTCTTGGGTTTCACCTTTTTCTCTCAAACAACTGTCTATGAATATCCTTCTTTCTTTATGTATCTTCATAGCATGTTTGAGTATTTTGGTTCTTACTCCCTTCATCTCTTTGTCCTTTTTTATAATACCCACTTCTAAACTCATTTTTCTCTCCTTCCATGTACCTATCCCTTCCTCATCTCTGCTAGCTTCTATTTGTTTTTCTAGTTGGTCAATCTCCTCTTTGGTTTTTTCTAGTAGGGTCAAATAGTGTGATCTACACAGTGCCAGCAGCAGGAGTCACTGTAGACTGGGACATACATGTATATGACATTCATATTTTGGTGGGCAATTGGTGGGTTTAACACTCGGTGACAAACGCTACCCCTCCCCCATATTGACAACCATGTCATGCCCCCCATTGACAACGCAGTTTGCAGCGTTGCAGGCCTCATCAAAGATGGTTTCAGCAACGTTAGGCTGGAAGGTAGTACAGCCATCACATCTGTTTGATGCCGCCACAAGAGCTTCCTGTGTTACAACCCCACCTACTTGTTTTGTAACAGCATGCATTATGCCTGCCATATGGGATCCAAACTTTTTTGTTCCTTCCTTTAGTGTTTTCACTTCTGGGTTTTATTTGGTCCCTTTCCTCTCTCATCCTAACATACTCTCTTTCATTAACTTGTTTAACATTGTGGGTGTCCTTTTTGCCCTCTCGAACGTTACTTTTTTCCTTGGTCTGCTCCAAATTTTCACACTTGTCTCTACTTCCCTCATTGTTTTTCTAGTTTGTTTTACTCCTACACTATTTTGGTTGGCATTGCTTGGGTTTGGGTTTTCGTAGACAGCATTTTTTTTACTGTTGTGTGCCTCATGTCTTAAGTGGTTGGTATTCTCTTCTGCTCTTGGGGGCATCACATTTAACTTCTTTGCCTTCTGTACACTGTCATTCATACCCTCTTTATTTTTTTTTCTTTTCTTCCACCATGGTCCTTTTCTCTCTCTACTAAACAAGCTTCTACAAAAACTCTACCCTCTTTGTGTACTCTCATTGCATGTTTCTTCTCTCACACTCTTCGTAGGGTATTGGGATAAAGCGCAGGCGGTCTCCAGCTCCCCAAGTCGATGTGATAACCTCTTTAGAGAAGTAGGGTACAAACCGCAGTTAATAAGCCAACTCTGCAGTGAGAGGCAACTGGCAATTTTCCTGGTAATTGGATTGAAATTGATAAAAATACATCACTATAACACAAACCAAACCCTCCTGCTGCACTGTCTTGCAGGGTCGGTTGGATGGCTCTTGTTTGCAGAGCGCTCAAGGCAACCAGTCAGCCCTGCACACTGCTCAACGAGGGATGTGAGTGTGGTTGACTTGCGAGCATTGCTACCATTGAATAGCTTCCTGTCAACATCCCCTATGACTATAGGAGGAGCAATTATAATAGTGAACATGTCGATCATATGCTAGAATAATTCAATATGTAGTATTTGTATAAAGAAGCAAACAAACCTTCAAAAGGAATCCGCTACACAGAGTCCTGAATCGCCTCAAGCTGTGAGGTGGTCCTGTACCCTGTCCGTGAATCCCTCACCATTACATCAACCATATTGCAGGGCCTCTTGCCACGAGGTACCACAGATGTATCTGATGCAACTGAGAGAGAGGGGGGAGAGTGCGATAACCTACGTGTAGGGGAGGTGATGGTTCATAATGCATGCCTGAAGGGATGAACTATTATACATGATAATGGAGAAGGCCACAGAGGAGGGAACTAGGGGATTAACCTGCGCTCGTGTCAAAATGAAGAGCAGCTGCTGATGAGGACTGGCTGGATGCAACATCCTGGCCATCTTTTAGAGGCGACTTTAGTTACGCTCAATGGAAGTGGGAAGGCCCCTGTCATTTCCCATTCGTTACTTACGTAATGTCGGACTTAGAAATTTCGCCAGCGAGTTTTTTTTTCTTTATTTCTTTCCCCTTGCACTTTGTGCATGCATCTCTTTTGGATAATGCCTACACCATGCAGGCTGACAAATGCTAGCCCTCCCCCCTCTATTTTAGAGGCGATGTTAGTTACGCACAATGGAAGTGGGAAAGCCCCTGTCATTTCCCATTCATTACTTACGTAATGTCGGACTTTGAAAATTCGCCAGCGAGTTTTTTTTCTTTCCCCTCACACTTCGTGCATGCGTCTGTAATGCTCACACCATGCAGGCCGACAAATGCTACTGCTCCCCCCTCTCTTTTAGAGGCGACTTTAGTTACGCTGTATGAAAGTGGGAAGGCCCCTGTCATTTCCCATTAGTTACTTATGTAATGTCGGACTTTGAAAATTTGCCAGTACAACTTCTTATCATTACTATTATTATTTTTAATTTTTATTTACCCATCCACTCCTTCACAGACCGTGTTGTTACTATATAAAACACACCGGCAACGTATCTCTCTTTCACCGTATATAGTGTGCGATCCGAAACTGCCCGCTCATCTCCGCTTACACTGATTAGGCACCATGCACTATAAATAGATCTTTTAAAATTTGTTATTGTTCGATTCTGCGGATATCCGGATTAGCTATAGCTGGGGCCTCGAACAGTACTTCTTCTAAACTTAGCCATCTCAGAAGCATGTCTGAAGCTGTACCTTGGACCTTTTGTGCTGCTTCTACAATAGCATCAAGGCCCATGCTTTTTAGTGAGTCAGCAACAGCAGGCTCGCTGATGGCTATGCTAGCTAAAGTCTGATCCCCATAGGATTCTTATGGACCTTAAGTAAAAAAATAAATTCTAGCAGCTCTCACCTCCTTTGGTGGGCTGCAGAATTCAAGCATATCCTTATTAATCAAACCTTTAAGGAGTTTGTTTAGGAAAGTGTGTAGTTTAATACACACATCCTTAGCGAGGTCAAAGTCTAGTTTCTTATAGACTTTGTCATCATTTAGATGTTTAAATCCGGCGATGATTTTGTACTACAATGGTACTGCCTTTGTCTGCTTTGTTTATTATCAAAGCATTGTCATCCATAATCTGACGTAATGCTTTACGTTCAGCTACGGTGAGGTTAGTGCCGGGGTGCTGCTCTAATGTGAGATTTGTAATTAAACCTCTCATTGTGCCTAACGCTGCTTCCAGCGTTTCTCTTCTTGGAAGAGCGAAAAAAAGTACCTAGATCTCATTTTGGTCAAAATCTGAGATATTTTCCAAGTATACCTTAGGACTTTCCCCTGTAAGAGCCTCTCCTTCCTCTCTGACCTCCTCTGCCTCCTCCTCTGCACCCCCCTCTGTATGGGTGGTGTCGTGGGGAGGGGTTGTCCATGTGCCTCCGCCCCCTTTCTCGACTTAAGGTTCCAATGAGGTCCCTCATGACTTCGAGAAGGTTTTCCCAGTCAGGGGGTCCGTTATGTGGTTACTGCCATGGGCTTCTCAGCGGATAGTTTGGCATTTTAGCCTCGTCCTGCTCTTTAAGGGCCTCCTTGAGTTTAATTAGCTTAGCCTCAAGGATTTTTTGCTGAGCTAAGATACAGGGAGCAAGGTCCTTGCTAATCTGAGAGTCAGCTGCTTCTAGCAGCTTGATCAGATTTTTCTGATCAGATTGGGGGATATCCTTGTTTTTAAGGATGTAATCCCCAGTTTGAGCAAACAGCCTTTGGGCTGTGTCTCCTTTGGCCTTAGCTTAATCCTCATGGTGCATTTTTAGTTCACCGATAAGGGTTTACTGGCATTTTTTTTTCAATTATGAGCTAAGGCCTTCATTCTCCTGGAGGTGTTTGACCTTAAGCTGTTGCTCCTTCTTAAGAAGTAGCTAGTTGGGAATAAACTCAGCATCTGCATACGCTGAGAACATCTTCGCTATTGAAGTGTGCTCCGCGCATTTCTTGAGAAGTTCAAGTGCGTCTTTAGCATAGGCAGTAATTCTCACGTTCGCAGCTTGAATGGGTGCAGGCACGGGGTCACAAACCTGAGTGGGAGGGATTACAGCAACGCCATGGTGTCCCTTGGTAAAATGGGTAATTGTGGTAAAAGTCTTGTCAAGGGTCAACCTCACGACCACACGAATCAAACAAACAACGGTATGCTAACCTGTTGTCCAATATTGGCCAATAGGTCAAAGGCACCAGATGTTCGGTTAAACATTGGTTGGCTATTGCTAGTAGCCTTTGCATCCACTACTAAAAGTGGGGCTTAGGAGTTTGTGGGTAGGAATATGTTTCCATCCATTCCATGACCAAACTATATACTGTGAGCAGTATATAGTTTGGTCATCTCCTCCTCCTCCTTGATCCTATATGAAAGAAGTATGTGCATATGCATTAGTTATTAGTACTTCCCAGCAGCCGGTGGGAAAGGGCATTTGGCATTAGCATACAGCTGCACTATCTCGGGGGCGATGGGTCTATCTGGCGTGATGTATGCAGTCCGGACGTCTTCTGGCATGCACGATCTGCTGCTTAAGCAGTAGCCAGAAGACACCCTTGACCAAGTCGCAAGTCCCAGGCGGAGATGGTCCCCTACTGCTAAGGTCATCCAGTATGACAGACCGTAGTTGGCATAGAGCTCTATGGCCTCATTTGAACTGGTGGTGATGTCCACTGAAGCAGTAATGACTATCTCCTGTCCACCATTCATTTTTTTATAACCACAATTGGACTTGGCGTCAAAAACTTTTTCAGCTACGCCAGGCGCATACGTGTCACAACCAGCATTCCTGTCACAGGATGCCACCAGAGCCTTGATCCCAACGCAAAGACCTGCTTGATTCACAAACCTGCCTATATTTTTACCATCATACACCTGGGGGTCATAAACGAGGTTTCGGGAATCACCCCTTGGGCCACGTGCTGACTCCAGCACTTAGTCTGAATCTGGACCATGTGATTGCTCCTGCCGAGTGGCAAAGAAATACAGGTATTATGCGACGGGATTGTGACATCCTGTTGGGTGGACATATTCGACGGTGGCTGTGCTAAGGATTATTACCTTATTGCTGTATCCTCTCTGCCTAAAGAGGAGTTTAAGGTCTAAAAGGGCAGACTTGAAATACTTGGCTTCCAAGCATCTTCTCACCAGTCTCAGGGCTTCACCTTTAATTATCCCTCGTTTCATCATCGGTGGGTGATGGGAATCATTTTGGACTTACTCGTGGGTTTGGAGTAAGGTTTAAAGGAAAGGGTGTGAGGGGAGTTGCGGGACTTAAATTTGTTAAGTCAAGAATAATTACAGAGGTTTTAGAAATATCTCAAGTGAGCTTGATCGAAGGGTGTGCCCAAGTGAGCTTAATCGAAGGGTGTGCCTCATTGAGACCGTTAATGAATACTGATAGGGAAGCTTCACCATGTCCATATCAGGAATATTTTTGTCAATGTAACGCCGGTATAGAATGGGGACCAGATGTTGCGATTGGATGTAGTTATGTTCGACTACATCCATAAAGATAATCGCCAGCGTAGAGGAGAGTGGGGAGCCCATGGCAACGCCCGTCTTTTGATGGTAAGTATTATTACAAAAAACAGGAAGACTAGGTTTAAGGCTCTATTTGTGGCTTGTGGTGGAAAAGGCGAGAGGTTACTGCAGCTCTGAAGGAGTGCCGTAATTCCTTCCTCTTGGGATGGTTTTATACACGTTTTTGATATCTGCAGTCACCAAGATAGCGTCGAGGGGTAGGGGTGGGAGCTCAACTAAGGTTTTGATGAGGCCGTCTGTATCAAAGAGGTGGGCTGGGATCTCCCGAAGTTTCCTCTTCAAGTGGTAGTCAAGGAAGCTGGCAAGGTTGGCTGTGGGGCTCGAACATCCCGAAACGATGGGGCGTACAGATAAAGGTGTTTTGTGCGTCTTCTAGAGGTGGTAGAACACTGGGGTGCGACAACGAGCGGGCAGTTTGATGAATTTAGCTTCAACTTTGTCAATCAGACCTACCCTCAGTGCTTCGTTTGCAAACATAATCACTTCAGCCGCCAGGGTGGGCGTAGGGTCACGGTCAATAATTCATAGGTGTTCGAGTCTGCGAGATGTGCCAGACCCTCGGTAATATAGTGGTCAAGATCTGAAACCACAACCTCACCACCCTTGTCTGATTTATTAATAATGAGGGTTGGATCTCTATTGAGTTGTCTGACAGCAGCCCATTCTTCTCTAGATAGGTTGACGGAGAGAGGTATGGGGGTATTGGTCATGGCTGGCAGTATCTGTTTCAGAGCCTGAATAAAGTCTTCCAGAGTGGAGTTTCCGGATGAGAGAGGGTCGTATCCAGATTTCGATTTAAAAGGGTTAATCGGTGTGTCTGGTGCATTCCTGTACAAGAAAGCTAATCGGAGGATTCTGGCAAATTCATCGAGATCCGAATCTACGCTGGGTAAAGGGGCGACAAGGGTAGGGATCAACAGGAGTTCTCGAGAGAGTACAGAGTAGTGGGAGGTAGAAAGTGTTTTTGAAGAAAGGTTAGTAACAAGATTTTCTGGTGGAGGAGTGCTGAATAGATGACAACAACGTTCTCTCCTAACAAGAGCAGAGTGCGTCGTTAGGAAATATAATTTGGGCTTCTGGCTTTCGGTTTTGGGGGGGGGGGGGGGGGGGCCAAAGGCCCGCTACGCCCTTCAACTTTTCACCCTCTCTCCGAATCCGCCCTCAAATTCCACCCATCCCTCCCTCCCGACACTCTTCATTGAAACTTACTAACTTACCCGCTCCTTAATAACCGCCATCTTGTTGAACGAGGCAGGCGCCTTCGGCGCCATACTATCTTTTCTAGCAGTGGCATGGCGGTTGCGTTGGTACCCTTTGCAATACATTGAATAGGCGTGTGATTACTCATTAGGTAACCATTTATATTCATTGCCAATGATAACCCTGCCAACAGTAGAAATGGTTACCAACCCTAGTAACCCATATCTCTTGTTGCGTTGCTTATGGCTTGAACTAGCTTGGTTTTCTCGATAGAGCAGCCACTATAAAATTAGCCCGTACCTCTTGTTGTGTATCTGATGGTAGTAGCTTGTGCGCTATGATGCCGCTAGCTAAGGGGGCGTTTCCAAACTATTAAAGTTAATGTCATTTTAATGTTTCATTATAACCTCCCCCCCCCTCCCCCCGATAACTTAATGGACTTTTTTTACTATCATGATTACAGTTGTAACGATTCCACAATCAGTGCACAAAGAACGCTTAAACTTCGTTTCTTTTTTCTCTTTCCACGAACACATGTAGGACAAGTGAAGTCATTAGTTAATTCAAAAATGTAGTCAGGTGGGGTGCATTTAACATGGATCCAGTTGAAACATTGAGTGCACTCCACCCATATCTCTCCTTCATCATTTTCTTCTGGTAACTTACACACCATACATACTTCATAACCTTTGTCTAATTCATCATATTTGTCTTCTTGCTGAACTATCTCCTCTCCTTGAACTTAACATTCACTTTCAACAATCAATTCACATTCTTTCTCAATTTGACTTTGTGTTGGTCATCTCTCGTCTTCACTTTCTCTCCCTTTTTCCCTTTTTCCTTATCTTCAAATTCCCCTTGGTCAACTCTCTCTTCACCACTCCATTCTTCCAAGATTAACATACGAGCTGCACAGATCTTCAAAAATTTTCTGACAGGCACATCAAAAAATTTTTACTATGCCCTTGGTGCTCTCAATGTTTCCGTAGCTGATATACTGAAGAAAACTTTTCACCACACACATTCTTGGACCACTTCTTAGCAAACTAATATGAACAAAATTGGCTCGACTTGTTTAACCAATTAACTCCTGTAGCCGCTAATTGGCGTCAAATAGTTGTTTACAGCTACCAAGGTAGTTTGGGGGATGCGTCCAGATGCGACCACAAATCACAGAAAGATTATACCAATTTGAAATCTCTCATGAACACGGCTTCAGCGGGTATCGTTTGATTACCCTTCCTGCCACAAAATATTTTTGTGACCACTGTGCAAGATCTTTACAAATAAATCACGCGATACACATTATGTAACAACTAAATATCAGACACTCCCCCTTGACTGGTATAGCTGGTGGGTTCAATCATTCAGTAGTCTTAAATCTGGCGATCTGGGCAGTTGCTCTTCTGGGACGATGAGAATCCTTATCCTCTCAATGATGGAATCAACCAAACGCTCTCCTTGGTCAGTGGCTGGTTCTTGCAATCCTGAAGGTACAACATCAGTCTCGAGTGGATAGATGTGCTGAACAGGTCGCCTCAACAGTATTGGACGTCTATCACCTGATTGCACGCGTAGGGATGCCCCCCTTACGTTTCCATCTGAACCATATAGCAGCTCCTCAACTCGACCTTTTGAAACTTCAACCTGGATATGAATATGAATATGAATTAAGTATGGATGTGAGGTGGATCCTCTCACCCAGTAGTACATTGTGTGTGAGTACATATTGTGCATGGATATATGAGTATGTGTGTATACAAGTGCATGTCTGTATGTGTGTGCATATGAGTATGTGTGTGCATATGTATACGTGGTGTGTGTGTGTGTGTGTGTGTTGTGCCCTATGACTCCCACCACTTGGTAAGCTTTCCTGAGCCACCTCTTCTGTGCAGACATTGACTCCAGGGAGCTGCTCACCACTTGGCTGGTACGTGTCTCTAGACTGGACCCTGCTGTGTTCAGGGCCTTCAAGATATCACTTCCTGTGGGTGGGGCCATGTCAACCAGCAAAGTGAGTGTGTGTGTGTGTGAGAGGGAGGGGGAGGAGAGGATTTGTAACCATGACAATGTACACCTAACCGTAGAGGCTTGGCTAATGCTACCTTTCCCCTCCTTCATCAATCCTTGTGACCTCCCATAGACCATCAGCTTCACTAATCCTTATGGCAAGACAAAGGAATTTTCCTTGAGCACCAACTGTCCAGACATCTTAACCTTTGAGCTGTCTGTTCTCAAGGTGAACCAGCTATGTGCAGAGTTGACCAGTGTAAATGTGTCTCACCCTTCTCCTCCCTTCCTCCCCCTTCCCCTCACTCCTTCCACAATCTCTTTAACCCCTTTAGCTGTGTTCAAAAGAGACTGGGACCTTGGTCCTTCAGTTTGCTCCATGTGCTGTACCTCTGTCCATCAACATTCTTGTCTTCATCAATGATGAACTGGACCAAACTGAAGAATGCTTTCTAGTCAATGCTGTGTATGTGTAGAGGGTGTGTGTGTGTGTCAGTGGCGTATCCAGGATTTCAGCGAGGGGGATGTTTAAGCTCACGCCCGTTACGAAAAGCGGGGGGGGGGTGCTGTCGGTTTCTCTCGATCGATACGAAAAGGGGGGGGGGGGGGGGTGTGCTGTCGGTCTCTGGCCCAATACAGGCGCGTATCCAGAATGTGCTGGAGGAGGGTGCTGAGAAGCTAGCGCGCGCAATTTTTGGCAACCACGCCCATTCTTGAGACGGAGGGGGGTGCCTGAGCCCCCTCCCCCCCCCCCCCCCCCCCCCCCCCCTAAATACGCCCCTGGTGTGTGTGTGTCAGTGGGTGTGGGCAGAGATCTCTGGAGAGGGTGTGGTGCGGTATTTCTTTGTTAATCTATTTATCTGTTGCTGCGGGGGAAGGGGCGCGGTGTTGGCGGGTTTGCGTTTACTTACTACCCGGGCCAGGCCCGTGGGCTGGTTGTTAACTGGGGGGGGGGGGGGGGGGTTCCTTATTCATTAAACTTGGAACTATTATTATACATAATACGACCTGAATTACTGAATCCCGCGGACAACCAGCCCCGGATCCAGGATTTGGCTAGGGGGGGGGGGGGGGGGGGGGGGCGGATTTACCGGAGGGGCGGCACACGATTTTTTCCCCCTGTGTATATTTTGGCGAAACCGTTCAACGGACGATATGCTAATCTAATTATAAGATCAACAAATATATTATTTAACACCCCTAGGGTAAAGTGGATGATAAAAATTAATCTTGGTGTATAGGGTGGCCGGAACTAATCCGTGAAATGCGGGGGGGGGGTTTCCCGGGAACCCAGGGAACCCCCACAGCCTACGGGCCTGCGGGCTGGCGCATGAACTTCTCTGTTTTCGACGACCTCCTTCGGCATGGGCTGTACTTTGGAACCATTTTCCAGCTGATAGTTATTGGGGCGATTATATTCGTGCCGCCGAAATATGACGACTGTACAGACCACCTTGAGGTGGAGCCAAATGGAACGGACACGACTGATGTTATGGCAACAGAGAAAGCGGAACATCCTGAAAACACCACCGCAATAATCAATAAGAATAGGAAAAAAGTTAGACGAAGAAAGTAATAGATGTATATGGATGGATAATTGCTCAAGTGTCAACATGTCATGCATACTAGATTAATAAATCTATGACTCGTGCATCTAGTGGTTTTGAGTGCGTGATTGTTGGTATGTCGACTGGAGACCGGGACTGGTGGATTTCGAAAATGCACTATGCGTGCATAACTCTCTGCTGATCGATGCAAACATTTGAGTAGTACACTGTAAAATGGCCGGTGATGCTGCCATATGACACTGCATGTGTAGCCAGGACGAGCTATCTTTTATTAGTACAATATTAACTATATCCTTACCAACGCTAAACATTGACTATCAGTGAGTGGAAAGCTAAACTTTATAGGCTTTTTAACCATTCATTGGCAACAGTCCTAGTGGGTGTGTCTGTTCACATGACAAGGGATGTTTTACACCGGTTCCATGTAAATCGAACGTATTTTTTGTCGAACCTACTTTTTAGAAAATTAGTTGGCAAACGTTGTTTTAAGTTTTTATAAATACATATTCCGATTGCCCAACACTTTCTACGACGATTGGTGCTATTCCCAGCTTCGTAACATGCACGGAAACGTAATAAGTTTAATTTAAACAGACGCGGTCGCGCGTTTCTCAATGCTCGAATGCTTGCGAGTACACTTTTTTCTAGAGTGGTTTCAAATGAATTAGACGGTATCCATAGACGTATTTAGGTACTCAATAAAAGATAGCAAGCACAAGTGAAATGTTCACAATTTACCTAGTTCTCGCACAACACACTCTCGTCCGGTACCCAGACCCAAATTTTCTTGTACCCAGACTTTTCAATTATTGGCCATTTATTAATTATGCCTCTAGAGGATCAAGATAGTGTACGAGGTGCATGAGGATTTGCAGGAAGATGATGATGTACAAGATGAGGATGCACAAGAGGGTGTAGAGAATGAGGATGTGCAAGAAGAGGAGGATAAGCAAAAAGAGGATGATGCTGAAGATGGTAAGCCTGCCCTGCACTTCATTGACTGCATTGTTCAAGGTGAGCAGAGGGCTGATGGTAATGTTGTTCTGTCATGTATGGAAGCAGCCCTTCATGCGTTGAAACAGCGGTTTACACATGTTGCCAAGATAATCATGCAGAGTGAAAATGCCAAATTTCTTGCTGGCAAGCAAACTAAGCTGCTCTTGCCTCATGTGTGCTCAGTTGCTGGGCTCAAGCTAGTGAGTGGTTTACTACCACAATGAGGCAAAGAGCGACTAGGATGTGTGTGACACCCCGTTCTCATCAATAGACACAACTTGATGCCTATCTGGTGCTCTCCACCACCAAGCAGCTTGATACAGCTCTAATGACCACCTCTGTCTGCAACACAACTGTGTTACAAGTGAAGCCTGATTTTCGGGCTCCATACCATACTACTGTGATACCTTCAGTACCTGGCATATCTAACTGAGTTTTATTTAGCTCAGTACAAAGAACTGATGGTAAGCAGGAGATTTAGTTCTTCAACAGTCTTGGGCAAAATGTACCATCAGTCTCTGCATGTTCCCGTTCCTTCATGTCATGCCTGCTCACTGAGTACCCCTATGGGTTCAGAAGGCATAAACTTTACTGGAGTCACTGTGCTACTGAGCAGTGACAGTGAAGGCACATGTGTGCAAGCAAGAAAAGATAAAAGTCGATACACCATGCCAGGAGCAATAAGGGCATGGCAAGTGAGAGATACAGCGTCTGGAGAAGCAAAGAGAAGGTAAGGATGCTTTGAAGAGGATACGGGTGGTCTACCCACAATGCGCTGTGTGTCTACCATTTCAAATCACACCAGCTACTTTTGAACCATGTGTGTGGTGGAGTAATAATGTCTCTTAATTTGCACAGTGATGTGATGAAGCATGCCAATCCAATTCTGTCCACAATGGACTTCTCTGTAGAAGGTGGTATTGATCGTGCTTCGAGTATACTTGACACTGCGATGACGAATGCAACCTTGAGTCAAATTTCTATGCTGGTTGGGCCCATACCAGGAAGTGCATGCATCCTGAATTGACTTCCAAGGTAAGCCACATTATACATCAGTGTTGGAATACTGGAGAGTCTACTAAGCTGGGTAATCTTTGTTGACAGTGTGTTTTCCAGGCTTAATGAGCTGCTGCAGCAAAAAATAATTAGACTAAGTGAGCTTCCACTTGCAGGCAAGATCAGAGCAGTGTACCAAAGCGCATTGGCAGGGAGCCACAGGCTCCATGTGCTGCTGGTTGTAAGCATGGAAGGATGCTGGGTAGTGATGAACGTGTACCATCCTCAAGGCCAGGGTAACCTATGAGCAGCTGGATTTAGAGAAAAACTTTCTCCAGTGGAAAAAGCAGGAATTCGAGGCCTATCTAGGCCACCACATAATTGCAAAGACAGGGAACAAACATGAACTATTAACGTGTGTTTCAGAGCACATGCATGCACACTACAATTGAGCAACTGCAATAGTTGGTACTTTGTATTGTTGTATCAATCTATAACTTTTACCCACTGGATGTAGGAACTAGCGGTAAAAAAAAAAATTAAATATGTGCCATCCATGTCAATTTAGGCCTGGGTCGAGGCTAAAGCGACTTAGTACAGCTGATTCCAATGCTTTCGTACTAGTAAAGAGTCGAAAATTGTAGGAAAGCTACATCTCTTGTTAAGGTAAGAACACATGGACAGCTTTGTAACCTTAAAAAGGCCCAGAAAAAAAGTGTACTTTTTTTCGGGACGGGATAATCGTTTCACTTCTGACGAATACTGGTAAAGAGCGGAACGATGTAAGAAGCTAAGAATAGGCTAAACGTTGTGTAGAAGGTTGGGTTACTATTTACGCACAAAGTTGCGACAGTTAGCACTCGTCCAACTAATTTTCCAATATGTGTACATGGAACCGGTGTTAAAATAATATTGCATGTTGGTCCAGATTCCTAACGTCTTTTGCGATTAGCTCGCAAAATCAAAGCCACATCCAAAGAGTCTAATTCAAAGGCATACTTTTTCAACAAATATCAGTTGCTGTGCAGTGAGGCAATGCAGCATCACTGCACCGCAACAATCTAATCCTGTTCTAATTTAAAAGAAAAAATTAAGGGTTATTGAACTAAGAAATAATGAACAGAGTGCTTCAAAATTGAATCCGGCGATCCGGTCTGTCCATTATATTGCACAGTTACAATGTAGTAAAAATGGTCTGAATTTGTAATTATCTACATTTCAATTAGACAATTCAGCTCCCACGTTTGTGGAATCAGATTATTTTTCACCACAATAATTTATGTAAATCACGCACAATTTAATTTTCAAGGTTTTATTCGTCATTCGGAATACTACGTTACACAGTTCAGGTGTACAAGACAAATTTGAAGCCAACGAATAATGTCCTTTAACATTTCAGTGCATGTTTCAATCATCCTAGGTATAATCTACATTATTTTTCTAGGCTAGTGTTATCTTTGACTTGTATAAAGTTCTGCATAAACTTCCTCCACAAGTTGTTTGTATACGCCATCGTTCCTTAAAATGCCCAGAAGAGTAATAAAATTTTTGTAGTCCCTCATAACAGCTCGTTCCAAACTATTTACTAATACTGTGCCGGCTCTTTGCCCACCTTGTGCAGAGATGATTTCTTCACTTTCACTTTTAGATATAACGTTTGCTGAATAAAGTTCAGCTGTGATGTCATAAGGATTGAGCTTCTTGCAAAAGTCAGCATGATACTTTTTAAAAATAGATTGGGCTGTGAATGAAGGGCATTGCTTGGTTATTGAAATGTTACTTATGTGTTACTTGACTTACCACGCTGCTTCATTTCACTCCCCGCTATCATTTTATATCCTCCCTTGTTAAATCCATCTGCTGCTTCCCTCAAACCAAGTCTGTTTAGATGGTACACCAAGTGAACACGGGCATCTCCACCAGTAGCATCAACCCACCCACTCATTAGAAGTGGGAAATGTGTACCAGCGCCAATAGGTGTGACTTCCAGTGCTTGAGTTAATCTCATCTGGTCTACTGGTTTCAGTAATTCTGCCAGCTTATTGATTTCACTATCAAATATTTTCCCTTCTTTATGTTTTACACCTGCCATTTTCAACCACAGCTGCTCATCACCGCTAAATGTGTATTCACTGTCTTCCTCACATCTCAGGATATTGCAGGTGCTTTGGGTGTCTGTGCTCATTTTCACATAATGAGGCAGTCCTCCATGTGCAGACTTGCAGGTACAACAAAAAGCCAACTTTATGGACCCAAATGACTTCTTCAGCACTGCCTCTAGTTCAGGTGTCAATGATGTAAGAATTTTCTGACATGTTGACCAGAAGTTGCTTGTTTGATACTCATCACCACAATATTTTAACCGTTCTACAGCAACACTTATAGATGATAAATTTGCTGACAAAATAACCTTATCACGCTTACAATTTCCAAACCAACATGTAATTTGATCACAAAACATCTCACTTTTGAAATCAATGGTGAAGATGTTTTTCTTGGTTAAGGCAACAATCAAGTTAGTAAACACACCAGGTGGAAGGTGTTTGATCTTGGGAAAGATGAAGTGAAGTGGAGCAGTATGAAGTCCTACAGCTGTTTTTACAGGTTGGGTGCTTCCTTTTGATTTCAGAACAGATGGTACAAAATATTTGTTTCCATCATAGTCACACACTTCTTCATCAATATCAATGGGAGCAGCCAGATGATACTTTTCCAATAACTTCGCCATACCTGTTGGAAGGTTCTTAATATCTTTTGAATGCCACACTTCCTCACAAAGTGGGGCAACCAATATGCCATGGGTCGTTAGCCTCTTCCACATAGGTAATGAAGACAGATTGACAGGAGTAAAAATCTTGTTTAGCATTTCCTGCAACCATTTTGGATCAATAATTATGATATTGCGTAAATACTCAACATCAGCATAATAGAGAAATGCTCCATGCTCATGATAAAAGTTTAGCACACTGGGAAACTCATCAGTAGCTATGTCGCATAGTGAGGCTATAGTTGCTGCCTTCTCTAGTTGAATAAATGGAACATTCTTTGTAACATATGAGAACATTTGACGAAATAGTTCCCATGACAATGGAGTTGGTATCTTCAGATCATTGCTGATAAAGTTTGTAATTAGTTTTTTAATATCTTCAGCAGATTGATCCACTGTATTTATTATCTTTGCTTGAAAATTATGCTGGACAGTGTCTGAGCAGTTCACACTAACCCATTTCTTTATATTTTCAACTGTAGACTGCATCTTTGTATGCTCTTGAACAGAGCCATAAGTTCCTACCACAACTATTTTTGGATATGGGCAAAGATTGGATTCATGATTCAGTCGTTTATTAAGCTTTGTGTACAGTTCACTTGCCTTGTCTGACAGGGCACCTGTGATGCATGTAATACAGCGATATACATGTTCTGAGGCAATTGATTCATTCAGGGTCCCACTTTGAATGGGTTCAATTTCCGCTACATTGTCTATTACAATGAAAAAGAAAGAACGTGACGTAATAAGTATTGGAAGAATGTGCTTTTGCTGTTGCCAGGAATGACATGTCGTGTGAATCAAAGCTGGGGTGTTTTTTGATACTGAGGCATAATCAATTGTTTTGCACTTTAAATTGACCGTGCTCGTTAAACCTGCCATTATTTTCCTAACTCCAGTACTGATCGTTTCCTCTACTGCACTTGGAACTACACAGTCAGAGGCGTTACCTGATTTGTGAAATACATCAGAAACATCCAATCTCGTGATCATTGTATGAAGGGAAGAGCATTTATTCTCCTCAACAACTTTTTTTGCAAGCACAGCTAATCCTTCTCGCTCAGCCTCCTCCGTCATGGGGCTAAACGTATCATTATTCAATGTATACACATTCTGGTCATCTATATCTGTGGATGGCTTCATCATACCTTTTAGAAACTGCTGAGCAGTGTGACCAATACCACATATCCGTCCACAAGACATAAACTCAACACCATTTTGGATGGCTGCTTCATATTTTTCATACATTATCTCAACACTTCTTTCCTCTCTTCTTTCCACTTTTTTAGTAACCTCTGGTTGTGCTATGTAGGCACATTTTTCTGTAGTCATTACTTGCAGTTTCACACAAACATTGTTCCAAATAGGCCGCCATTTCTCATCAGATATATCTGGTGGAGGAGGGCGTATCTGTAGGTGAAAAT
Source organism: Eunapius fragilis (assembly GCA_963681505.1). Classification (NCBI taxonomy): domain Eukaryota; kingdom Metazoa; phylum Porifera; class Demospongiae; order Spongillida; family Spongillidae; genus Eunapius; species Eunapius fragilis. The sequence continues at coordinate 415,950 of OY811971.1, read as the reverse complement.
GGGGAATTCAAAGAATATAGTGAGGAAGTATTATAACTACTTATTATTGTGATGTTAATTAAAAGCATATGTGGAATACGCTAGGCGATTCTGACCCTTATGGATTTATAAAACATGTGCTTCCTCACTTGGCCTCCAGGACATCCTCTATGTATTCATGTATAAGAATTTTTGGTGATAAAGGAAATTTTCAGTAAATATTCCATCACATTCTTTTTGATATGAACATGAATGATTATTGGATATACAATGGATACAACACTAATGTACAACTACATTAAACTAGATACACTAAATAATATGTTTGATTTGTACTCTGCTTAATAATTGTACAGAAAAATGGATTTAAAAAAAAAAAATTTTGTTTTAAAATAAACAAGAAGAATTAAATGTTCTCTATGAAGCAATCTCCAGTAGCCGAAATCAAACAATCGAGCCTATTTAGCAGTAATGAGGATTCAAAAAGTATGCGAAACTGCATATATTCCATTCTGCTGGACAGCTCATTCTGGTCCATTGGTGAAGCCAACAATTCATCTATAGAAGTAACATCTGCAGGAGAACACAGCTATTAAAGAGATCTAGTATGGTGGTTACTGATTGGTGAGAAGCCAAAAGATCAGAAATAGTATAGGCTGCTGAGGAATGTTGAGATAAGCTACTGACCTCTGCTCAAACTCAACCGAGCTTGTTGTCATGCTAAATCAGATGGGTCAATAGATAGACACTGAATAACACTGATGAACATAATTATCAAAGTAATGCAAGCCCCCTCCTGAAGCTAGGGATATATGAGTGTATCTAGCGATGTGTACAAATTTGAAAAAACCTCACATTGGCTAACTAGTAGCAATGCGACTTGGGGATCAAACGAGCCTACATCTTTCAAAATTTGGAGGCACTTGTTCTTTTTTTAATTTTTCACAGAAAAATGGTTCTCCATCTGGTGCCCAATTGTTTCATTTGTGGTTGAAAAGCTGTAAGGTCACCATGGCTGAAAATCTTTGTGAGTTTATATTGAGACCAAGAGGTACACCAAGACCTTGGATTATACTGAGAGTCTGTGAAACTGCTTGGTTTGATCCAACCATAACACCATCATCAATGTACCAGGATATTAAGAATTGTAAAACAAGAGTATGTGCAATCAGCGATAGGTCTGTTTGATGGTTCTGGAATCACAGTAATTGCTGGGGGTGATGGTGCTGCCATAGGGACGAGAACCTACATTGACAAGTATGTCAAAAACAAAATCTCTGAATTTATTTGTGAGGTAAAAATTCTATCGGCATTTGCACTTACCCAATCTCATGCAGCATACTCTGCATTCTGTCATGGTCTCATTGGGAAATGGACTTACCTTGCTCGAACCATACCTCACAGTAGTGAACTCTTCATACCTCTTGAGAATGCCATACGAACAATTTTTCTACCTTCCCTCACTGGTCAAAGCCCATTCAATGACACTGATCAAAACATGTTGACACTTCCAACTCGGCTGGGGAGCCTTGGTATAATTAATCCATCCTTAATGTCTTTGTATCATTATACAACTTCTGTAAATGTGACTTCTGCTTTGGTTAACTTTGTCATCACCTGTGCAACTTTGATGCCTACTGATCTACAACTTTAGGAAAAGAACCTGGCACGTAACCAACATAAAGCAATGGAAACAGCTTCTGTCACCGAGTTACTGGCTATACTCCCAGCCGAACAAAAACAATCTGTAGAGATTGCAAGTGAGAAAGGAGCATCCAGCTGGCTGAGTGCTCTCCCTATTGCAAGGCATAGTTTTGCTCTACACAAGAGTGCTGTTAGAGATGCTATCCGTTTACTGGCAACCTCCTTTATTACCATCACATTGCATATGTGGCTCCATCTATACTGTGGAACCTGCCATGAATTGCCCATCAGGAGGCTTTCCTTCAATTTGACACAATGAGGTGTGAGACTTGACCTCTGCATTCCTCAGTGAAGTATGTTATAATGTACATACAGAACCTACTTTGCAAGCCATTACAGGGTGAGCACCTTAAGTACAAGTCTGCCAATGGAGAGGTAGGAGCTCGACTTGATGTTGCTGCACAGAATTTCTGGGGAAAAGACCACCAAACTGCCTACTTTGATGTCAGAATATTCAACCCATTTGCTCAATCCTATGCCAATTCCTCCATATCAAAATGCTATAGAAAACATGAACTGCATAAGAAGAGGGAATATGAAGAATGAGTAAGAGATATTGAGCATGGATCTTTTTCACCCTTGGTATTCTCTACAGCTGGAGGTATGGGTCCCATAGCATCCACAGTGTACATAAGAATAGCATCATTAATTGCAGACAAGAGACAAGAACCATATTCAACCACTCTTTTTTGGTTGCAATGCAAACTAAGTTTTTTGTTACTCCGCTCAGCAATCATGTACCTTCGAGAAATCAGGTCATTTCATTCCCACTCACAACACCATTCTATAGCTTTGGCCTGTGCAGAGGCACAGGTCCACTGAACATTTTCATTTGGCCTCGTCTTTATTATTTATTTCATTTAATTTTCAATTGAAAGAAAAAAAAAACAGCCAACGAAAAAAAAAGAAAGCTTAGAACAGATTGTGTCAGTTGCATTATAATTCATCACGTTACATAGTCAACATGCCAGAGCAATGATTGCCAGGCAGCCTTTGTAAATTCCATCAGTAACTGGGCATGAATGTAATTTATATATCATGTATTTTGTCTATTATTGGGACAATTCACGAGAAAATGCCATACTGCCATATAAAATAAACATTACAAAAATGCTCGTCTTTTCAATCGCCATAACTTCCTAACAATTAAACCTACCGAGGTAATCTCTATGGCAAAATGTATTCCTCTCCATATGATATGTTACCGCATACCATTCTCAATTAAGATGGTACTGCTCACCTTAATGGGAACCGGTGTCAATAATCTTACAACTTTTTTATGGCCATTCCTATCTGCATACATCAGTGCTGACACTCCATCCTGAAGATTATGAACAAATCATGATGGTGTATCAGGATCCTCACACAAACCCCTCTACTTAAGGACTTAAGTAGAACACACCCATGCATCAAAAAGCAGAGGTGGCTTTATGCATTAGCTAATGTGGAAGTGACATTTCAGAAAATAATTACAAACACACACTATCAAGTTTGCCATAATCTCAAACACCATTATCAAACGTGTCATAAATTTTCCATCCATCATCCACCAAAAAGGCTCCTGCTATGAATTATAACAAGGTAAGCAGAGGGGTTTGTAACCAGGGAAACACTTACGAGCTCCCTCTGTGTACACCCCTGAGTTTACTTACCGCTACATAATCTCTTACTTACTAGCTGTTCCCAATAATCATGTAAAATAATAAAGTTTTGTACAGTGGTCCACATCATAAACATAATGTATGACTTTCCTTTGCCTTTTCACTTACAACATTGAACCGTTGATGCAGTGATAATGAAAACATTTTCACACCCAGACAAACCTATTATATCACAATTATTAAACGTAAAGGAAGACTGCTGATAGATAACTAATGACTAATGAACAGTTTTTAGTCCAGTAAGGAATCTAGCAATCTAGCTTAGGGCTCAAATTTGATCTATGGATACCGTTCTGTCTTTTTTTTGGACTGGGGGGGGGGGGGGAAGGGGATAACTATATGTACGTCGTTGCTTAAGTCTCATTGGTGGGAACTGATGATCAATTTAGATTTCTGCATTTTGCGGGGTATTCGGAAGAACAATCTTGCATATGCATAACGTACGCACATGAACGTTCATATAGCTAGCTAGATCCACTGGGGCATGCTCTGCCATATGAGTGGCATGGGCTTCAGGGAGCTTATACTCCCCCCCCCCCCCCCTCCCTCCCCCCCACCACCTGCCCTTTTTGAATGGAACATGCATGGACACGAGCATTTTGTTTTTTTAAAGCGTGCGGTCAGTGATGTAGCACGAAACCAATCATCCGTTCATTCATTCCCAGTGAAAAAAAAGAGTCCGGGAAGTGATCATATTCGTTATCATCCCTTTAGATGCGAGTCACATTTCTAATGACTTCACATGAAAATAGAAACTACCTCCCACAAGGTAGGGATATCATTGCTATCATTTCACTAGCATTTTGCGCAAAAGATATGATACATCAAGAAGATCACGCCAGTAGCCTATCTGATTGGATGATGCAAGAAGCATACCTTACCCAGACACCATTCAAAATAGTTATTACTACTGCTAACCTTATCCCGTAAATCCACTTTGGCACCAGCTGATAACAACACTCTCACAACCTCTTTACGACCATTCATAGCTGCATACATAATTGATGACCTTCCATACTGGAGAGGTTAGATGTACAAGTATGATTATAAACACTTTACACTTCCTTCTGGTGCTTACAAGGACACATCAAAGTGTGGCATGTCATGTATGGAAAAACTCTCCATTAAAAAAATCATATTGTATGCTTGAATATCATACATTTACTAGTTAACTTGTTATATGGTAGTGCAGTACGTGACATGGTTAATGGGGGAAAGGGTATGGGTTCAATGTTGAAGTGTGAGTTATCAACTTGTGGTCTACTTGGGTAACAAATGGTCACAGTTCTGGAAAAAAAAACAATGCATAGCATTAGAGTACTACTCACATAATGATCAATGATGACAAGAATGATTCATTCTTTATTTAATTCTTTTCATGAATCTTACTTGTACCATGTATGAAGTTAATAACTTTAATAGTCTACAAAACATACTGACCCAAATATTTTTCCGAATAATATTATAGGACTGGGATATACATGCTACAAAAGAGAATAACTCACATCATTTTAACACAGGCTCAATGCAGCTGATAACGACCAATAGTGAAAGCCCATACCCTAGCAAAATTCAATAAATGTATTCAGATATCTTTATTTTGTTAGTGTACGAAAAACACTGAACTAAATAATATTCTGGCTCATATCTTTCCCTTTGCTTGTCTAGTAGTGATTCAATGGCATCAAGTTGAAGCTCAATTAACTGTAGAAACAGTATTTAGTAACCATATTATGGCCATATTATGGCCAGACAGCACATTGTTAGCATACACTACAAATTTATTTTATTTAAACAGAATTGTGGGATCATTCATAGTTGTTTTCTTTTCTCAAATAAAACATTAATAATCCCTATACCTTGTTTTACAAGTAATAGCCATCTTAAATACAGTGCGGTTTATTTCAACCAATATCTCAAACCACAGCTAACAACACCAGAGATAAAAACTATACATGTTTATTATCTGTGACAATAAAATGGCCAATTTGGTCTTTTTTGTGCCAGAGGCACAATTACTGGATCCTGTAAAAGGTAATGGGTAACTTTTGAGGTCGGTGTAAATGATTTATTTGCACACGAGACTATTTGTGAATCAATGGCAGGACATGCATGCTGGTCAAAACGCACATGCACCCCCTTAAATGCAGTGCTACTACTGTGATCAACTAAAGATAATGGATGCCCCTGATTCTTTATCTCATTTTTTAATGAGTGATATGGGGATATCATATTCTTGACACCAATCAAGTTTACACAGATAAATGCCATTTCAATGCCATCATGATTCTTACTTCAAAGTTGGGCTTTGTCTGCAGATATTACATTATTTTTAAATATTGAACATGGATATATGAACAAAACACCAAACACATATAAAAGAAGTTAGGAGGGTAAGAGCTCTCTTGCCAGGATGGCTCTAGCAATGAACCGGGGTAATGTTCGATCGTCCATAGATCTCAGTTATTAGTTCTTAAATTTTAGTCTTGATTTGTGATTAACAATGCGTAATTGTTCATCCACAGAGCAGTGAAACTTACAAACCTAATTTGGACTAATTTTTTGCAATTTATAAATCTATTTACTCAATCAGATGAGATGAATGTATTTGTAAATACAACAGGGTGGTTGAGTTTGTACAATTTTATGGAAAACAAATCCAACAGGTAATACTTCTGTGAGAGATGGAAGCGACATTTTGAATCAGAAAGCTTAGTTGTTTTATGTACATGCATAGGCTCTATGTTTCTCTCTGGAGCATGGAACAGATATTTTTAAAAGGTTTGACACAATAGATGCACTACTATATACAGCATTCACTGCGCCACAGCATTTAGTATGCAGAGTTGTGCAGAGTCTGCATACCAACCATAATTGTTGAAGTGTTCGTTGCAGACGTCTGCATATGAACACTTAAATGATACCCATCTGCATACGGTTGAAATGCGGACTCTGCACAGCTCTGCATACTAAATGCTGTGGCGCAGTGATTCTGTAGAGTATTACAGGTACGGTTGAAATTCGGACTCTGCACAGCTCTGCATACTAAATGCTGTGGCGCAGGGATTCTGTAGAGTATTACAGGCTCCAGCAGATAAATCATCAACAGTGATACGCCAGATGCAAGAACCCTACCTTATACCAGTGGTGAAGAAAAGTCATATATTGTGCACCACACCATTGAATTAACTACTATTCTGGTAATTCAATACTGCATAAGTAATTCTAACCTTATCCTGTAAATCCACTTGGGCATCGGCTGATAATAACAATTTCACAACCTCTTTATGGCCATTCATAGATGTGTACATCAGTGATGACAAGCCATTCTGAAGACATGAACATACATGTATGATTATAGATTCTACAACGAAACTTTTCCTTGGGGTGCATACAAAGATTAATTAATTATCAACAGTGATATCCCAGATGCAAGAAACAACCAAAGGTGCAGGAAAGTCAGACCACCACATCATATTTAACTACTATTACTGGAAAGCCAATACTGCTAAAGTGATTCTAACCTTATCCTGTAAATCCACTTGAGCACCTGCTGAGAACAACACCTTCAAAACCTCTTCATGGCCATTCATAGATGCATGCATCAGTGGTGACACCCCATACTGAAAAAATGGAGATAAATGTATGCGTTGTTTTCAGATTCAGTTTATCATATGTGGGGCAGAGTCCAGGAAAATCACCCTTCTGGAAAGTTTCCAAATTTGTTCATTTTCCACATCCTAAATTGGACTATCCATCATAAAGTCATTAGGCACTGAATTTATAATTCGCCACACATTTCAATGTGAACGTTACTTTGCTTTTGCTTGTCTTGGAAATTTTGATAAAGTATCATAAGGGTGATTTTGCTGGAAACTGTTCGGTATTATAACATGTCACACATTTATGTTCAAAGAATTTCTATGTTTGTAATGCATATGTCAATAAATATAGTGAAAATATACAGGGTGATATCAAATTTGTATAACTCCAGAACTGAACATTTAAATAAACTGAGCAGTAACTTAATTGATAACTTAATAATATTTTATTACATACATGTACAATAACATCTACACACAGACATACAACAAATCAATAAAATGGTGATATTAACCTGGTTAGGATAGAAGTGGTATTTACCCTAACCAGTTGAAAGTTAAGGCGGCCATAAATGTCATTCGTAATAACAGACTTAGGTCTGCTGCTCAGGGTGGCAATTCTTGAGGCAATTGTGGAAAACAGCTGCATTCTTTATATAAATCACTAGCATGTTTTTTTGGCTCAATTGCATAATGTTTCTACGCTTAGGTCTGGAGTTATACCAGTTGAACCAATTCAACAATTTGCGCACCTTTCAAATCACCCTGTACATGTATAACACAGCCCCCCAGAAGCAAAGGCCATGCATAAGTGAGGAGTTCAATATCTTGCATCCCCTTTAGCTAATAACTTATATTTCTAAGGTGAAGATGTAGTTTTCACTACCAATTCTTCATCTGTATGGTGTAGTATTGTCATTTATTGTGTAATGGTAATTGCCTAATTTAACCCTTGAGAACCTTCTTTCTAGAAGATTCAGCGCAGGTACTTAAGCTGCCGCTCAGCAGAGGAAGATCAGATCATTGGAGACTGGCATACCGACGGACGGACGGAGGCGCGAACTGATGTTATTTGTGTGCCTATTGCTGTGTGATTCTTATCGCTGCTCTAAGCTGATAGTGATTCATAACAGGCTGTCATTGGGTCACGAGCGCGGGTATTCCAGTACTTCACAGTGGCGACGAGGGTAAAAGTTCATGGCTCTCCTGGGTACAGTAGGGCCATTTGACCCGGCGGTGGACGATTGGGTGGTCTATTGCGAACGACTGGAGCAGTTCTTCCAGGCCAATGGCGTCGCTGCCGCGGAGAAACAGCGTGCAGTTCTGCTAAGCGTATGTGGTAGCTCAACTTACTTGTTAATTCGCAACCTAGTGTCACCGGAAAAGCCAACAGACAAGACGTATGACCAACTTGTCAAATTGGTGCGTGAACATGTCTCTCCCCCCCCCCCCCCCCCCCCCTCCTGTTTCAGTACAGAGATTCCACTTCAACTCGCGGATACAGAAGGATGCAGAGACAGTGACACAGTTCGTGACGGAGTTGAAGCGCCTGTCTGAATACTGTTCGTTCGGGGAGACTTTAGACGAGATGTTGCGGGACCGACTTGTTTGCGGCGTTCGAGATTCTAGATTGCAACGACGGTTGCTGACAGAGAAAGATCTCACTTTTGCCAAGGCAGTCGAGCTTGCCAAGTTGGCGGAGCTGGCGGAAAGGAGTGCCAGGGAAATTCAGCCGCAGGTGGGGGACCCTGAACCTGTACACGTTGTTCAAGCCCCACAGCCACGGGCTAAGCAAGATGCCTGTTACCGATGTGGTGGTCACCACAAGGCGTCAGAATGTCGGTGCCGAAATATTGAATGCTACCATTGTGGGAAACAAGGACACCTGGCTAGGGTATGTCGTGGTAAAAGAAGTGATGACAAGGAGCCCACACAGGGCCGAGGGCGGCAAAGAAGACCTCAGAGAACTCAACAACAACCTGAACGGGATTCTGGCCAGAAGGATACATACACCTTATTTCCGGTGCAGGACCCATCCAGGAAACCTGTTACCTTACGTGTCTTGCTGAATGATTCTCCCTTAGAGATGGAAGTGGACACTGGGGCTGCAGCATCCGTCATTAGCGAGAAAACCTACTGGGCGCTGTGGCCAAAGCAGAGACGCCCACATCTGCAGGACACATCTATCCTTCTGCGGACGTATACGGGCGAGCAGTTGAAAGTAAAGGGGCAGGCAGTGTGTTATGGTGGCACCACTATGTCCCTGAACCTCCTGGTGGTTGCTGGAAGGGGGCCATCGCTTATGGGGAGAGATTGGCTGTATAAATTAAAGCCAAACCTGGGCATTTTTCACACTTATATACATGTAGGTATGGACAACCACATTCAGGAACTATTATCACGTCACTCGGAACTCTTCAAAGATGAACTAGGCTTGGTGAAGGGGGTGACGGTAAAGCTCTACGTGGATCCCTCTGCAACACCACGGTTTTTCAGACCGCGGTCAGTACCACATGCCTTACGTGGAAGAGTTGAGCAAGAGCTGGAGAGGCTTGAGAAAACAGGTATCATCGAGGCTATCAAATTCTCTGATTGGGCTACTCCAGTGGTACCATTGGTGAAGGGTGACGGGAGTATCAGGATATGTGGGGATTATAAAGTAACAATCAATCGGGTTGCTATTGTTGAATCTTATCCCCTGCCACGCATAGACGATTTACTGGCAGAACTGGCAAAAGGAAAGGTTTTCTCCAAATTAGACATGGCACATGCTTATCTACAGCTGCAACTGGATGAGGACTCCAGGAAGCTAGCTACTATTTCAACACACAAAGGTCTGTTTTGCTATAATCGCTTGCCATTTGGGGTGTCCTCCGCCCCAGCCATTTTTCAACGCACAATGGAGGGTATTTTGAAGGGGATACCTTATGTGCATGCGTATATTGATGACATTCTGGTAACGAGAATTTCTGAGTCAGAGCATCTACAGATACTTGAGCAGGTGTTGACAAGGCTGGAAGAAGTGGGAATGAGGCTGAAGGAGTCAAAGTGCCAATTCTTGCTGCCAAGTGTAGAGTACCTGGGGTATCGTATCTCGGAAAACGGTATTCAACCAACGGAGGAGAAACTGAGAGCTATCAGAGATGCGCCAATTCCTCGAGATCTAAGCCAGCTGAAATCATTTCTGGGATTGCTGAACTATTATGGTAAGTTCTTACCCCACTTATCGAGCACTTTGGCACCCTTGTACAAGTTGCTAAGTAAGGGACAGGTATGGCATTGGGGAAGAGAACAGGAAGAGGCTTTTTGTATAGCCAAGTCACAACTTACATCTGAAACCCTGTTGGTGCATTTTGACCCTACGTTACAGCTTGCACTTTCATGTGATGCTTCACCTTATGGGCTAGGAGCTGTTCTGTCCCATGTATGTGAGGATGGGTCAGATAAACCCATCGCATATGCTTCTCGTTCGTTAGCTCCTGCAGAAAAAAAAGTATTCTCAGTTAGAGAAAGAGGGATTAGCAATAGTCTTTGGGGTCAAGAAATTTCACCAGTACTTGTATGGGCGGAAATTTGTGGTGCATTCGGATCATAAACCTTTGCAGTTTCTCTTTAAGGAAGATAAGCCAGTACCAACGATGGCATCAGCTAGGATACAGAGATGGGCTCTGACCTTGAGCGCGTACGACTATCGGATAGTGTTCAGGGCAGGGAAAGAAAACTCTAATGCTGATGGTCTAAGCAGACTACCACTGAGGGAAAGTCCAAGCAGTGTTCCTGTGCCAGGGGATACTGTCCTGATGATGGAGGCACTTTCAGACATGGGCTCAGCTGTGTCGGCTGCTACCATAAAGTCATGGACTGATAGGGATCCGGTTCTCTCCCGGGTGAGAAGAATGGTTCTTCATGGATGGCAACCGCAGGAGGGAGTGGATTTTCAACCGTATGAACAGAGGAAACATGAGCTAAGCGTTGAAGATGGGTGTGTCCTTTGGGGCTCACGGGTGGTGGTACCACTTGCTGGTAGAGAGGCTGTGGTTAGGTTGCTGCATGAAGGGCATCCTGGGATCTCCAGGATGAAAGCATTGGCGAGGGGTGTGGTCTGGTGGCCAGGGTTAGATTCTCAACTGGACGGGAAGGTGAAAGAATGTGTAGCTTGTCAAAGTAGTCGGAAATCTCCGCCTAAAGCCCCCTTACATCCTTGGGAGTGGCCAACTAAGCCTTGGGTACGGTTGCATGTAGATTTTGCGGGGCCATTTTTAGGTAAAACCCTGATGGTAATTGTTGATGCGCACTCAAAATGGTTAGAGGCCTCTATTGTCAGCTCACCCTCGACAGAACAAGCTATACGGGTCTTACGACATGTATTTTCAACCAATGGGCTGCCTGAAGTATTGGTCTCGGACAATGGGTCCGCATTCACAAGTGCACAATTCCAGACCTTTGTCAAGCTGAATGGGTTTAGGCATGTGAAAAGTGCCCCCTATCACCCAGCCAGTAATGGGTTGGCTGAGCGTGCAGTGCAAACTGTAAAGGAAGCACTTATGAAGACCACGGGGGATTTAGAAACCAGATTAGCTCGATTCCTCTTTCAATACAGGCTGACACCACACTCGACTACTGGGCAGCCGCCAGCAGAGTTGTTAATGGGGCGTCGTCCAAGATCTCACTTGGATTTCCTTTTTCCTAGTGTGGCACAGCGGGTACAGCAGAGTCAGGAGAGGCAGAAGACAAACCATGACCAACATGTCCAGTCTAGAACCTTTCAAGTTGGAGATGAGGTTTATGTGGTGAATCATAGAGGGTCCCCTAAGTGGCTGCCTGGTGTGGTGGTCAAGTTGTTAGGACGTATAAACTTGTTAGTGAAGGTTAAGGGTGGACAGGAAGCACGCTATCATGTCGATCATGTGCGTGCCAGAACAAAGGGGGAGAAGGGAGTTAACAATGATGATGGTGACATGGATGATGATGATGACCCATTACCACCAGTGTTAGATACTCCACCTGTGCCAGCACTACCTCCAGGGGAAGTGGATCAAGAACAGATGGTCCCTATGGATCCAGTGGAACCACCCCCACCTGCACCAGTGCTCCGACGTTCAACTCGTCCTCATCGTCCCCCAGATAGATTCTAAAGGGGGAGAAGTGTAGTATTGTCATTTATTGTGTAATGGTAATTGCCTAATTTAACCCTTGAGAACCTTCTAGAAGATTCAGCGCAGGTACTTAAGCTGCCGCTCAGCAGAGGAAGATCAGATCATTGGAGACTGGCATACCGACGGACGGACGGAGGTGCGAACTGATGTTATTTGTGTGCCTATTGCTGTGTGATTCTTATCGCTGCTCTAAGCTGATAGTGATTCATAACAGGCTGTCATTGGGTCACGAGCGCGGGTATTCCAGTACTTCACAGATATTTTTAAAAGGTTTGACACAATAGATGCACTACTATATACAGCATTCACTGCGCCACAGCATTTAGTATGCAGAGTTGTGCAGAGTCTGCATACCAACCATAATTGTTGAAGTGTTCGTTGCAGACGTCTGCATATGAACACTTCAATGATACCCATCTGCATACGGTTGAAATGCGGACTCTGCACAGCTCTGCATACTAAATGCTGTGGCGCAGTGATTCTGTAGAGTATTACAGGTACGGTTGAAATTCGGACTGCACAGCTCTGCATACTAAATGCTGTGGCGCAGGGATTCTGTAGAGTATTACAGGCTCCAGCAGATAAATCATCAACAGTGATACGCCAGATGCAAGAACCCTACCTTATCCCAGTGGTGAAGAAAAGTCATATATTGTGCACCACACCATTGAATTAACTACTATTCTGGTAATTCAATACTGCATAAGTAATTCTAACCTTATCCTGTAAATCCACTTGGGCATCGGCTGATAACAACAATTTCACAACCTCTTTATGGCCATTCATAGATGTGTACATCAGTGATGACAAGCCATTCTGAAGACATGAACATACATGTATGATTATAGATTCTACAACGAAACTTTTCCTTGGGGTGCATACAAAGATTAATTAATTATCAACAGTGATATCCCAGATGCAAGAAACAACCAAAGGTGCAGGAAAGTCAGACCACCACATCATATTTAACTACTATTACTGGAAAGCCAATACTGCTAAAGTGATTCTAACCTTATCCTGTAAATCCACTTGAGCACCTGCTGAGAACAACACCTTCAAAACCTCTTCATGGCCATTCATAGATGCATGCATCAGTGGTGACACCCCATACTGAAAAAATGGAGATAAATGTATGCGTTGTTTTCAGATTCAGTTTATCATATGTGGGGCAGAGTCCAGGAAAATCACCCTTCTGGAAAGTTTCCAAATTTGTTCATTTTCCACATCCTAAATTGGACTATCCATCATAAAGTCATTAGGCACTGAATTTATAATTCGCCACACATTTCAATGTGAACGTTACTTTGCTTTTGCTTGTCTTGGAAATTTTGATAAAGTATCATAAGGGTGATTTTGCTGGAAACTGTTCGGTATTATAACATGTCACACATTTATGTTCAAAGAATTTCTATGTTTGTAATGCATATGTTCGGTATTATAACATGTCACACATTTATGTTCAAAGAATTTCTATGTTTGTAATGCATATGTCAATAAGTACAGTGAAAACATACAGGGTGATATCAAATTTGTATTACTCCAGAACTGAACATTTAAATAAACTGAGCAGTAACTTTTAAAACTTAATTGATAACTTAATAATATTTTATTACATACAATAACATCTACACACAGACATACAACAAATCGATATTAACCTGGTTAGGATAGAAGTGGTATTTACCCTAACCAGTTGTAAGTTAAGGCGGCCATAAATGTCATTCGTAATAACAGACTTAGGTCTGCTGCTCAGGGTGGCAATTCTTGAGGCAATTGTGGAAAACAGCTGCATTCTTTATATTAATCACTAGCATGTTTTTTGGCTCAATAGCATAATGTTTCTACGCTTAGGTCTGGAGTTATACCAGTTGAACCAATTCAACAATTTGCGCACCTTTCAAATCACCCTGTACATGTATAACACAGCCCCCCAGAAGCAAAGGCCATGCATAAGTGAGGAGTTCAATATCTTGCATCCCCTTTAGCTAATAACTTATATTTCTAAGGTGAAGATGTAGTTTTCACTACCAATTCTTCATCTGTATGGTCACTAAGAAAGTTCTATCCCATACAGTATATGTTCTTGATTTTTTAATTTAACTCTACATATACCAGATGTACCATTGCATTAATTGAATTGACAGTAATCTGTAAACAGCATCGAGCTGTTACATATGTAGAGGGTTTCAATGTGGTATCCTGAGTGCCCAGAATGGCACAAAAGGGGCCAAGGAAAGTGAGCTAAAGATTTTTAAAAATAGCCAGATAGAATTTCACAATGGATTGAAGAATTGGTATAGAAAGAGTAGAAGGGAGAACAAGGATGAGTGAAAAAAAATTATACAGCACCTAAATTTTGGTGTACAACAACACAGATGTGCACGCCTCATCTACTGTACATGTTGGTGTCCACACCCAAGAGTATACCTGTGGGGCCATATAATGAAATTAATTTGTTTGCAAGGATTGAGTTTACGGTGGCTTCAATGTACATGTGATGTTCGCTATTGTATCATCATATTATTGCATCATCATATTATGATGATGCAATAGCTAACACCCACATTTACACAGTAACTCCCTGCCACCACAGAGATACTAAGTATTGTAGCACCATCACACATACACTATGACCCAGACAGCAGTAATTCCATATAGAAAACCTCATGCAATGTGTAATGGATGATAATACTGACCTCATTTGTACAGTCAACAGGTGCATCTTGTGTAAGCAGGTACCTAACAGCTTCAATGTTTCCTTCCTTCGATGCCTCCCTGAGCTGATCTTGCAGCACCTATGAAGAGTACCTGAATTAATGTGCTGATAAAGAACACATTCATACCAACCAACGTTTATGAACCAAATAAACAGTACAGGACATAGACCACTCAACCCACTGCAAGTCTCATGATTGTTAGTTGCTTGTATATTGAACATATTGTCAGGTGGTTTGCAGACAATAGATTTTAAAAGAAGTTCAAGTAGCTGGCTGAGGTGTGCAGTCGCTACAACTCAATGCAGTTGATAGTGTTTCTCTGGCTCTCTGTATCTGATGACTTATTACAACCTTTGGAAGATCCATGCATCAGATTTTCGATCACCCACTGACTGTGCTCAAAACTAGAGAGTTGGTTGCTTGACAAGGTAAACTGGTAAAATTTCACTGTTTAAAACAGCTCCAATAGTTGCAATAATAATTTCACAGGAGTAAAAACTATACCCATCATTTGATATTAAAACAAAGAATTGTAATCATGGACTATCAGATTCTGTTGACCATGCAACTTGAGAGGGCTTCCTTGTTATCATAACGTTGCCATTGTCCCTTTCTTATGGTCACCAAATGTTGAATTAAGGCTTACTAATAATTCTTCTAACACTGTGATGATAACATGAATGCATGTACTGATATACATGTACATGCCAGGGGTTTTAGGAATCGTGGTCAGGATGCGTATTTGGGTGTAAGTTTTCCCACTCTAATGCTTTTAGCGCACATACCACCAGTTATGATTGGCATCTGAGTGACAATCTGCAAGTGAAAGAAGTTAAAAATGGTGTTCTTTTTAAAATTATTTTTATTTTTATTTTATATAAATACATACAATATACAAGATAAACCTTAATTAAGACACTAGGAGTCAATAAACTGTGGAAGACCTAGATAATATGGCCCTTACATTGGCTCTCACCAGGACGATGCTGAGCCTACCATACCGAGCCGACACAGCCGAAGACTTGGAACGAGCCGTGCGAGTGGCGATACGTGCCGCAAGTCTGTCGAGACACTTAATGGCTTCGTCTCCCCAACACCCGTATGTCTCCACGGCTAAAGGGATGCAGACCCAGCCCAAATGGTTGCATTTTGCATCGTTGGAGGCATGCTTGCGGGCTTCGGCAGCCGACGCAGCGGATCCTGCCGTCACACTCGCTTCGTTTAAAGTTGTGGGATTTAGCGGTGATGTGACGATAAAATCCAATGCTGCCGGCTTGCCAAACTCCCTGTTCTAGACCAGGATGTCTGCTGGGCGAGTTTTTCTAGCCTCTTCGTCTAGGCTACTGCCTGCTTCAAGTTGTCCCCCGATACATGCCAGCTTGCAAGATTCCCAAAATGTGTCGCGCAGAGCATTGTGCCTTACAATTAGATCACCACCACTTTTATACGAGAGAGCGTGATGACCCAGGGGATCTAGGTCATGTTAATTAGGAAACAGTTGATGCTGAAGAGATATAATATAATTAATGCAGTGCTGAACGATAAATAATGCACTACAAAAAAGATGTAATACATACTGACTGCATGAAATGAAAGTTACACACCACTTGCATGTGACAGTCTTGACACGGTTAAAATGGTTTCCATTATTGTGCAAATAAATACAAATTGATGTGTCAATATCAGAGCACAAAGGAGAAGAGTGATGCCAGAGAGGTATTTTTGCACCAAAAATGGTAATAAATGGCAATTGTAGTCTTCAATAGAGTTGCCAGTGCAATTACTTCAACTTCAGTTCCCCATGTTCCAGATATTTCCATTTGAGTTGTGGTTAGGTAGTCAGAAGCATTCATGTTGTTTAGATGCCTTGATTCAAACTCAGATTGATACAGATCAGTTTGTAATACACCACATGCAGACATACGAAAAAATCCATGATGACCTTAAGACAATGTAACCTCATAGCTTATTGCCCTGAACAAGCAGTTTCCATCACCTTCAATTACATCAACTTTCAAAGGTGCTCCTAATGTTCCTTTCTTGCGACGTTCAGAGTTAGAATTGAGTTGGCAGTAGGAACTGTTTGCACTTTTTTTCCCTTCAAGCATGTGTTGTAGGACAATACCAATTCCACACAGGAGCGAGTTCATGCACAAACTGAACATCCTCTTCATTAGTTTTATCATCACTTTGTGTGCATTCACTTTCCTGTTCATCTGAAACTCTCTTGAAACTACTGTCATTCTGTGTTCCATCCAGTTGCTTGCAAGCTTGAGTTTCTGCTTCATTATCATCCCTCTTGTTTGTTTCATTTTCCTGTCCTTCAAGAAATGTCTTGTGTTTTTGATTCATCTTTTTTTCCATCCGCTTTTCTACCCATTTGCATGCCAATCTGAATTTCTGTTTCATCAGTATTTTTTTTCTTTACTTCATCTTCCTGTCTATTATGAAATTTCTTGAGATTGCAACCATATCTACCGTTTAACTCTCTTCTCCATTGCCTGTATCTGCCATTTAGAAATATTTCTAGGGCACCACGTGGTTGAGGTGCTCTTTGCAGCTGTTTGCAGGTTGTGATCAGAGTTAACTGATTGATAATTACAGATTCCAAAACTCCAATCGGAGAGTCCATCCTACCTAGGTAGCGCGGACCGTAGATTATATGTTACCTGACTGAGTACACCTTACCCGCGTAATTGTTTAGGTACTATGGACTGTAGAGTACACCTTACCTCCAGGCGTGGTGTACTCTAGAGTTCGTGTTACCTAGGTACCGTGTAATCTAGATTCCATTATACCTAGAGTACATTGTACCTATTACACCTGATCACTTTTTGCAACCAATACTGATCCCGTATAAATGTGTGCATGAAAGGTACACCCGGATCACCTTTTTCAGGAAAAATTTATCCAGGTATAGAATACGTATGAATGCATGTAAGTGGATCATTTTTTGCAGCCAAAACTGATCTGGATAATACATTTATGTTTGCATAATGCTACGGATCACTTTACTGATCCGATGTATAGTAGATAATCTGTATTGTACATTTAGAAATACTGCTGTAGTCTGTAACTTGTTTCCAGACCCCACTACGATAAGCATACAAATATGAATGCTACCAAAGCATAATAGTTTTGTCCATATACACACACCTACGTGGGTCACATATAAGTATGGTTCCTCCAGCCGTAATTATATACACGTTTTTTGGTTATTAATCTTTTTGACTACAAAAGGGTATGATTCCCCATATCATTATGCATGTATACCCTTCAGATGTGTATATTTCATCAATATGTTATGTTTACATATCCAAAAAGTTTAATTTGCTGTAAAATAATATCTCAGTCACTGATATAGGCCTATGGGTGATAAATTTATCATAGCTTCTTAACAGTTTCAAAGTGATTGCTAATATTGGTAACAAAAATGGACTCGTTCTGATGTTTGTCATTAAACTCTACAGGTGAATGCTTTAGCCATTTGTAGGTTGCTCCTACAGGTGCAAAGACATATATTGTTGTTCTGAGTAAAGATGTTGCTGCAATTATTTCAAATTCTGTGGCCCATGTGCCGAGCGATTGCATATTTGTATGTTTCATGTATTGTTCTATTGATTCATTTTGGGCTAGCTTGGGAGATGATGCATGATGTATCATGTAGGATGTAATAAGGAGGCAGAATTCATGGTGATCCTGTTGGGATCCAATTACATCCAGTGCAATTGACCGAGAAAAAAAAAAACCAATTTCCATCACCCTTGATTCTTTCAGTTACTGCTGGAGCTTGTGAGACCTTCTTAATGGATGGGTCACTGTGATGACAATGTTTGCCAACAACAAATTTGATTCCTGACATATGACATCTCTCCTCTTGCCAATCATTACATACCAGCTTATAATTTCATTCTCATGTGCCTGAAGTGACTGCACTGAGACATTGCTTTCCCTGATCCAAAAATTGAATAGATCAATTGATCTCCCCATTCTCAATGCATCATCCTGGTAAGAGATGCCTTTTTGTTTAAAAAGGTCAAACTCATCATTTAGGCCTTCATTCAATTAATAAATCTCCTCCATACATCTCTCTTAGTGGTGCTCCTCCATAGTATGAATGGTAGTCTATCCACAGAGCAACATCAATATCTTTGCTTAGAGTATATTCTCCTTGCTTTAAATGTAATGATATGTCCTGCAGAATTGAAAAGAGCATGGATTAATAGACACTTACATCAAATCTGTCATCATCTTCTTCTCCCCTGCAGTGCAATGCATGGGCTCCTGATCGTCACAAATGTAGCAAGTGTGTACAGTTAATTTGTCTACTAACTTCGAAATCTACATTTTCACAATCATAATTTGATGGTTGTTCATCATTTTGCTCATCTGCTTTTTCTTCCATATTTTTATCAATAGCTTCTTCGTTGGCTTTTGATATGGTTTCAAGTATGCTCCACTAACCCTTTGAACAGATTCAGCAGCATTGCTGGCTAATTGAAGACAATACAGCCCCTTGCCATGACACTTGACAATTATGTACGGGCCTACAAAAGGTGTGTCCAGCTCGCTTTCCTTTTCTGAAGTATCCAACTTCAAATGAATGCTTACTTGCATGCTTCTTATCATATGCATGCTTCTGTTTTATAATGCTTGGTTAAAAAGCAATTCTTCCTATTGATATCAACATTGATGAAAAAAAGCAGATATGATGTTAATGAACCAAGAAGAGCCAGCAATTGCTGAAGTTGTTGATGTTATGAGTGAGCAGTGTCTAAAAGTTCTTGAGTCTGTGAAGCAAAGTATACAGCTTCAAATGGAGAAAAGGTTGTCGAATCATGAACAGAAGTGTTGTATGCATAAACATAAGTGTCTAAGTACTCATCCCACATTTCCTGGTTAAAACATTCATCAAGACCATTTGACTGTGTAATCATAAGAAACAAGGTGCAATTAATACATGTGCTCCGCAGAGGGGTCAAGATGGCAGGCGCAAGAATTTGAAGTAGTCCTGACACATCGCACCTCAGTAATCTGTGCATTATGTAAAGCAATATAATTGCTAGTATGTATTGGATAAGCATGCATACACATGTACAGACCTTTTCTTTCGCAGTCTTCTTGAAGTACATTACTCCATCATGGACGAAAAACCTTCTAGCTTTATTTCTGATCACTCGTTTCTGTAATTCACTAGACTGACTAGGATACTTATGCTCTGTTAGATACCGAGAAAGGTGTCGTCAATCAAACTTGATTCATTCAGACTAGCCGCGCCGTTCAATTCATCCATTCTCACGTAAAACAACCACGTTAAAACAACCAACCTAATTAAGCTAAATTCGGTATTTGATTTGCGAGTCACATTAAAATGTTTTGATGAAGTTGCCTTTGTTGTCATTATGTTGTTGATCAGGCGTACCTTATGCATAACTTTTGCATATGCATGTATTCTACTACTAACCTGGTCAGTTTTGGCTACACAAAGGTATCCGGGCGTACCTTATACATATAAATGCATACGTAAATTACCAGGTCCGGATCAGTTTTGGCAGCAAAAGGTGATCCGCGGACAACGCATGCAAATGGACCTGTGTCGTGTTCATGTATTGGCTAAACTGAAAAGGATGTTTTTTCATCATGCATGCATGCCGTTTTCCGTCAGGATCGATACGTAATGGATTGTCTCCCTATATATAGAGAAATGAACAACAACAAGTGGAACGGATCCCGGCCCTTTAGAGCATTGCTAAGATCATCAAAACAAACCGGTATAGACGAGAATTTGTACCCGGATCACTTTTTGCAGAGACGGATCGCTTTTTGCAACCAAAAGTGATCCGGCCGGATCAATTATTGCAGCAAAAAATGATCACTTTTTACCCGGATCAATTTTTGCGTGACAGGTGTCCATTCCAAGCCACCATTTAAGAGCCACCTGGAATTCGGGCGGGACCAGGTGTAAGTTGAGCTGGGGTGTGGGCATGACTGAGAGCCAAGCTGAAGCATGGGGGAATCAGCGGCGGATACAGGTTTTAGGGGGGGAGGAGGGCACGGATGGTGGGTGTGGCTGGGGGTGGGGTGGGGGGGGGGGGGGGTTATGGCCCAAAACGAACAGCAGGGGGGGGGGAGGGGGGGGGGTGCTGTCGGTTTCTGGCCCGATACGAAGAGCGGAGGGGGGGGGTATGATCGCGTATCGGGGGGCCCGGGATATAGTACAGTAGTAGAGTTCATGCGTGCGGATATCAATAGGCAGCGCAATCATGCAGCTATTATAATAAAATGCGGCCCGAAAAGTTATGAATTTATAAATGGAGGGGGGGGGGGGGGGGGGGGGGGGCGTGCCCCGAGTGCCCCCCCCCCCCCCCCCCCCCCCCCCCCCCCCCCCCCCCTGGATCCGCGCTGTGCCGGCGATGAAGCCAGGTGACGGTCAAACACCATCCTCAGCTGCTGGTCCTCAAATCTTGGATGACAAGATCCTCTAACGTGGTGGGGCCTCAAGGATGTCCTGGACACTTACAGCATCGGAGTCCCCAATGATATGGTTGAGGTCATCGATGGACTGCTCCAAATGGTCGTTCGTTCCAAGGGCGATTCCTGACTGACTAATGGACGCGATGAAGCAAGCATTTGAATGGTGGTAAAGACTTCGAAGACCCAGGCTCCTCTACTATGGCTCAGCTGTGCCTGGTGCCAGGCAACGTCTGAGACATCCACGCTAGTACATTCCGTAAGCAGCGCCGGATGTTCGAATCAATTTTTATTTTATTTTTATTTTTATTTTTATTTTATTTTCATTTTTATTTTTTAAACACGCGGTTTATTACAGACGCGGGAAAATCTTGATTATTTTGGGGAATGATCTCCTGTATGATTATTCTTGCAGTATTTCCAATTTAAAACTCAGTATGTATTTGCGACTGCCCTATGGAGTTTTATACAGGCTCGCATTGTAGGACAATTCCGCAAACATGCTGCGCCAGGTGCCCTTTGTTTTTCTATGCAATTCCTGGTCGATCGCACTACTTACACCACTGTATTTGTTTTCGGTGTATAAAATTGTTTTTATGACATTCGCTTTTGCACCCATTTATTCAGTATAGGCTATAGTATATATCGGAACTATACCTTGAATGCTGAGGCACATCGTTAAACTATAATGAGCTGGTATTTAACGGTTACAATACGACAATTGTATATGCCTGCTGATTTTTTACTTTTCCAATTTCATCTATAATGATTGGAGTATTATTAAACATGTTTAGCTGGGAATTATGAATATTATGTATTCCCCAATATTTCCCCGCATCTGTCGTAAACCGTGTGTATTAAAACAACTAGTCAGCTCATGAGGGTTTAACATTCTATAGACAGATAGTAGACATGATCTCAATGCTACATCACCATTATCTCTATCTTACAATACTAAACATTGGACAGCAAGTAAGAATTAGAAACTCAGAAGAAGATATGGGTGTTAAGACACAAGCTATATATTCTTTTTAGAGAAGGGGGAGGGGCAGTACCTTACGACTAAGGTAGTGCTCACCTTATCTTTCAATATTTCCACTATGTCTTTATGGCCAATCCTACCAGCATGCATCAGAGCTGACAGTCCGTTCTGAAGAGATGAACATATCATTAGACATGAGGAGGGACTGCGTCATATGAGGAGGGATACCAGCTAGAGAAACCATGTTTTGGTGTGGCATAACCAACTTAATGCATGCAGTATAAGTGGTTTTTTTTATCCATGCAGCATAATAAATGCATAAAACCCCACTGGTCCCCACATGCTCAAATTTAGAACCCAATAAGATTCATTGGCTAAATGATCAGCCATGCATTGGATGAAGGGTCCACCATTCATTCGATGAAGAGTCCACCATGCGTTGGGTAAAGGGTCCACCATGCATTGATGATGAATCTACCATGCATTTGGTGAAGGTCCATCATGCATTGAATGAAGGGTCCACCATGCATTGGGTGAAGGGTCCATCATGCTATGGGACCATGCATTGGGTGAAGGGTCCACCATGCATTGGATGAAGGATCCATCATGCATTGGGTGACGGGTCCAGCATGCATTGGGTGAAGGGTCCACCATGCATTGGGTGAAGGGTCCATCATGCATTGGGTGAAGGGTCCACCATGCATTGGGTGAAGGGTCCATCATGCATTGGGTGAAGGGTGCACCATGCATTGGGTGAAGGGTCCATCATGCATTGGGTGAAGGGTCCACCATGCATTGGCTGAAGGGTCCACCATGCATTGGATGAAGGGTCCACCATGCATTGGGTGAAGGGTCCATCATGCATTGAATGAAGGGTCCACCATGCATTGGGTGAAGGGTCCACCATGCATTGGGTGAAGGGTCCATCATGCATTGGGTGAAGGGTCCACCATGTATTGGGTGAAGGGTCCACTAAATTTCCAAGCAAGGACTTAACAAACAAATATGAGATTAGGGAGATGGTTTAAGAGAAGTTGCAAATTTGTTGCACCAAATTTCTAACAATGAAGCCCACCAATATAAGGTACTGCTTACCTTATCCAGTAGACCCACTTTAGCACCAACTGATAACAACACCTTTACAACCTCTTTATGGCCACTCATAGATGCAGTCATCAGTGATGACCATCCAAACTGAAGAGGTGATGAATATAATTTGCCATAGACAACACAGTTAATTAGGTCCAATTAACTAGAGTTAATAGGAGTGTACCATTATTGAGCTTCTCATAGGTCATAGTTGGTAACAAAGATAGATGTTTGGATACCAGAAAACGTTCTCTCCCCTATAGTCATATCAAGGCAAAGAGTAAAACGTGTACTTCAGAAATCATGTTTTCAATCTAATTGATGTCATACTGATGCTTTAACCAAAACCTGGGCACGGTTTGAAAGAGATGGGTTTTTTTTTAACAAGATCAGGAATCACGAATTTTCAACATTCCAGTCTTTTGATGAAGGAATAGCAAATGGTCTTCAAATGTGATTCTACAAGGGCTTTAACTCAATATGAAGATGGTAATGGATATTCAATTCACATGTGTAAAGAACATGTTATAACAACTGAAAGCATAATATTTGAGGGGGCTAACATACATGTAGGTCAGCTCTCTTTATTACATGGGGGGGAGGGGGGGGAGAGGCCTGAGACCTACCCATGAATTCCTACACCTATGTTGGTGGTAAAGCCTTTTACCCACACTTCAATCAAATGAAATAACTAATAATGCAACAAGCATTACACCTGCAGAGTACTGCTCACCCTATCATCCTGTAGATTGACTTGGGCACCATTTGAAATCAACGTTATCACTACTTCCCTACAGCCATTGGCAGATGCACTCATTAGTGATGACCAACCATCCTAAGGAGATAAACACATGAATATACATATCAGTACACATACTGGTCATAAGAGATATAGTTTCATATCACACATCTAAAAAGCCTCCTACCCAGGGGCGGATTCAGGATTTTGGAAAGGGGGGGTCTGATAAATATATTCACAACTGGGGGAGGCATGCCCCCTCCCGTGACAGCAAGGGGGTCTGGGGGAGCTCTGATAGCCGCACCAGTGGGGTCTGGGGCGAAGCCACAGACGCTTTTGCGTTTATTTAGCATGAAATTCACAGTGATATCCAATACATATACATCACGCGATATCCGATTACTAGAGCCTGCATGGATGGCGACGAGAAAAGTCTTCATTCTTCACAATGCTATGGTTCCTACTGCTCAGCAATTAAATTTGTGACGGAAAGCTTTGTGACCGAAGCATGCACGTGACCATGCACCAGCTATGCATGTCGGTCTATAAACGTTAACGACTCATGTATGTTTTAGTCTAGTATTAGTTTGTTTAGCTCTATAGCTACCTGTTAGGAAAAGAATCTGAGATCCATCCCACTCACGTCTTTTGATCACTTACCTCAATTGCTGCTCACACGCACCGACCGCGCGATTAAATACTAATTATCTACATGCACACATGCTGTTATGTAGGAGGATTTATTTAGATCGATATAGACCCCGCTTGGCTAGAACGATATTACAGTATGCATTACGTCATTCTTCATACAGGAAAGGGGGGGTCCGGACCCCCTGGACCACCTCCCCCCCCCCCCCCCCCCCCCCCCCTAAATCCGCCCCTGCTACCCTACTGAAGGCTTCTGAAAGACTTAGTTCTATGGCCCACAATAAATAGCAGATCTATGTGCAATTTCTGAAGAAGGTGATTAGCCCAAAAAATCAAGTTACCGGACCTTCACAAAGCATGCACATACACCTGCCCTTTGTGTACCACTGTATTGTGACCAGGCTTATGGAAAACGATATGTACCCCTGGCTAACTGTCCTTTTGGTCCCAGCAGAACACAAGGTTTCTTACATGAGATAACATTGTAACTATTGGAAACAGTTCTTGGTTGACCATGCTATAACCTCTGCCTGCTAAACATTATGACATCGGAGATAGTACTGACTCAGAAATGCACCACCGCACTACAACCTTTTTCCCATCACATGTGATGAGATCAGGGCAAACAATTAGAGCAATGACCAAGTTGCTAAGATGCATAAGTACTGTTGATGTGAGGGACTTTCATCAAAATGGAACTAGCTAAAATTCAAAAATTTCCTTTGCACCCATAAGTAGAGGAAGAAAGCACAGTCTGAACATGGTTTGTTCCCATTCCATTTCTTCTCCTCTGGGACACCATTTATATCTAACTACCAGTATAGCTTGTATATCTAACTAGCTTGTAGGTGAGATGCCATGTATATCTAACTAGCTTGAGGGGGACGCCATTTATATCCACTAGCTAGTAGTTATGTGCATCAGAAAGTCCGTGCCATAGATAGTTTTGCTTATGGCTGGACAAGACCAGTACTATCCTTTAGGTCTACATGAAATATTTGCTATGGGAACAGCAGTGTCTCCCTGTGCATCTATATAATTACAAACAAAGGAGCAGCCAACTTTAAATGAGTAAAACTACAAGGCTGATTATTGCTGAGTATGGGAGTGCTGATGAAAGTGAAACATTCTATTCAGGAACTATTGAGCTCTTATACACAAGCATGCTATCAAATTATAATGGTCAGGAATTCATGTAACTGTTTTATCAATTATTGCCAGATACATGTAGCAAACCAAGCAACCAATTAATGCTTACCTGCACACTAAAGGTAGGAAGAATGTAACATTTTCACACAGCTACCTTGTACTACTACAAATATCTACTATTAATGCCCACGGCTACCCACCTTACTCAGTAGATTAACTTGGGCACCCGCTGATATCAATGTTCTCACAACCTCTTCATGGCCACTACCCGATGCATACTTTAATGGTGACCACCCATACTGAAGAGATGAACATAAGAATACATAGCATTGTGAACATTTGAACATCACTTTGAACATCTCTGTGCATTAATGTAGGTGTATGTAATATGTGAATGATGTCAGCCAGTACTCACCCCGTTTGTACAATCAACATTGACTCCTTGTTCAAGCAGTTTCTTTACCACATCAATATTCCCATGTTCTGATGCCAACCTGAGCTGATCCTATGACCAGTGAAAGATGGCCAGTGTAAGATGACGTGTACAAGGTGACACCCCCACACACAAGCAAGTCTC
The DNA here is from genome assembly GCA_963681505.1 of Eunapius fragilis. NCBI lineage: Eukaryota > Metazoa > Porifera > Demospongiae > Spongillida > Spongillidae > Eunapius > Eunapius fragilis. Next base: position 389,476 of record OY811971.1, on the reverse strand, counting down.
TTAATTATCAACAGTTCATATAGCTGTGGTAAGACGGTTATGTAACTCTGCTACCAGATATAATGCAAACATTATTTGGGCTTAAAACATGATTACAATATTGTGAATTTGGGACGTTTTCAACCACATGCGACCTCCATTGTGTAAACTTTGCTACAAGAACATTTTAAATCCTTTTGTCATGATTGCTAGAATAGTGAAAGGTAATCCATAGCCATATGTACATGTTCCCATGGGGACTTTGATCCACATTTACAGGGTGGAATGACTTGTTTCAATAATGCATCTTACATGCTGTTAGTAGGCAAGCACGTGAACATGGAGTAAGAACCGCTAGGATGGAAACGCGATACTTTTCCTTGTGTACATAATCTCTGCTTAAAGTCAGCCACAATTACACGCCATATAGGCAAAGGAGAGGAGGGGAGGTAATGGTAGAGGTGAGATGAAAGAGGAGGTAAGGAGACAGGGATGTTGTAAGGGGAAGGGGGCATGGAAGGGGTACACCTTCCATTGTAAGCATCGAATTTGAGCAATAAAAAATAGCAGGGGGTAGAGAAGGAGAGGAAGAGCGTGTGTTTTTGGGCACGTATATTAATTAACAACGTTACAGCCCACAGTAAAATCGGCAGCCTGTGATGCAACATTCTAATCATCATCATTACAAAGTACATGTAATAATCGACCCGAATAATTTACACAACTTAGTAGGCTGCTCTGGTCATGTACTTGTGTTAGTAGCAAGATGTCCTGACAGCTTCCCTCCCTCCCTCCCTCCTCCCTCCCTACCTCCTCCTCCCTCCCTCCCTCCCTCCCTCTCTCACTCCCTCCCTCCCTTCCTCCAATCCCTTGAAATGTGTGTTGTGCTAGCTAAAACACACTTCTCTCGCTAACACGCATAGGCGGCCCCAGCGCTTATCGAAGGGAGGGGCCAACGCCACGAAGGGCGCCAAAAGGGGAGGGGCCAACGTCACGAAGGGCGCCAGAGGGGGAGGGGCATTATCACTTTTGCAATCTTAGTCGTTTGTTAATCGCTATTTGTACGCTCAGATGAGTGTTTGTAGTTATTTTACACATAGTTACATGTAGTAATCATATTGCAACGCTACAGTTAAAATTACTTACGGGGGTTGGGGGGGGGGGGGCGCCATAACCAGGGGAGGGGGGGGGCATGGCCCCCTGGGCCCCCCCCCCCCCCCTGGGGCCGCCTATGACACGTACCTCCTTATTACTCATGATTGGATCCGTACGGTATCTGTACGTTTCCGAATTAGTTGAAGATCACTTTCGTACCGGTATGGTATACCACAGTTGTAGGTTATTCGGGCCACGCCCAACAATATGACCATTATTGGTTAAAATGAATACATTTGTATACAAGTAAATAAAAACATTCTCTCTGAGAAAGTTGGTGGGATATAGGTTTTTGCAGGCAAATAGTATACTGGTGTAAAAAGCAAGGAAACAAGTTTTATCAGAAGGGAAAATGCAATAGTCCTATATTTAGCACACTTCGACCAAGGCATATGCTGTTTCTGTGCTAAATATAGGACTATTACATTTTCCCTTCTGATAAAACTTGTTTCCTTGCTTTTTACACCAGTATACTATTTGCCTGCAAAAACCTATATCCCACCAACTTTCTCAGAGAGAATGTTTTTATTTACTTGTTTCCTTAATTTTTTTAACACCCAAATCACTGTTGCATCGCAGGTTTCCCCCCTTTCATTTAACCGATATAATTCAATCCAGACGTATTGTGAAAATTTTCTAGGTACCTTTGCTTAATTAGAATTGGTAAGACCGTATATAGGCTACTAGGCTTTTTTGTATCAAAGCGAGTCCTCCAGCAAATTCTAAAGCTATTGGTGCAATTCTCATTGCTTAAAAGTGTTCCTGTCCCGAGTTATGAGTTCCCAAGAAGAAGAAGACGAAGAAGAAGAAGAAGCAGACGACCCGCCCATTATTTTTGGAAAGGGAACGAGGACAGCAGTATTTTTCGTTCTCGACAACCACGCGGTTCTACGACGTGAAGCAAAAACGAAACTACTCAGTTTTGACTTCTAGATCGATTGCCGCAACAAGTTAGACGATCCGATCGTCGGGAGCGAAGCTACGGTAGGGTCGCGGGATTTTAATTAAATTCATAGTCGGGGTCAAAGCCTATATGGAAGTCTCTAGCGAGACTTCCGATTCATATACACTTACATTTTGATCACCGTAAAAACCATTGATACTATAGCTATAGCCCCACCACTGGTTACGTCACTTGCGTAAGTCCAACCATACATTTCAGAAACAGAGTTTGGCTACCATTACTCTGCGTCATCCCGGGAAGAGAGGCGGCCATGCTCTTTGGAGTTCCCAAATCTGTTACAGAACAGACACAATCTCTGATACAGAATGGACACATTCCGTAACAGATTTGGGGGGGGGGGAGGGGGGGGGGGAGGTGGGAAGACTAAGTGTCAAAAGGAATTTCGAGACCCATTTGATGCAACCTTGCGTCCACTTCAAATGCGTGCAGCCATGCTACAGAACCATGACACTTTGGGATAACAACACTGAGGAGGAAAAGCGCACAGTCCTGGACTATTTCAAACTTATGCAAATGTTGGATGGCATTTGTAGTATGACATCACAAGCCACGCCTCCATGGAAGAAGGGTATGAACATTGACGTTGTTAGGCTACCTCCTTGCATTAACCAGAACTACTGTTCGCAGAAGGAACCAGTTCAGTGAAGTGATGGTCTGTGTCCAGCTCCTCGTTCTGGAGCTAGATTTGGGCTATCCCAGCATCGTACTGATATGCTGTTGTGATCTCTCATTAACAGATGTTATCAATCTGCGTCGTGCAGAGTTGTTCTACCAATCATGGCAGATATGTGTGGACGAATCAATGAGTGCTTGGAGGGGTAAAGATGGTAATGTTTGCAGTGATGGGTTGCCATATGTCAGCAAGATAGAAGGAAAGCCTAAAGGTATAGGTACTGAATTGAAGGATGCAGCTGATTCAGAGAAGAATTGGGTTATCATTCAACTGGAAATTCAAGAAGGCAAGGAGGAAATGGAGAAGAAGGAATACATGGACGTGTACAAGAAAGCTGGCACTGCACAGATTCTGCAACTAACCAAGCCTTGGCATGGCGCTGAAAAGCAGTATATGCTGACTTTGCCTTTGCCAGTGTGAATGACCATACAGCCATTGCGTATCCTCCTTTTTACTGGCTTAGTTAAAACCTCCACAACCAAATCTCCTAACAGGTTTCTGTATTCCTGGGAGTAACAGAGTTACACCTGCCCGATTTGGGCATCCTCAGTGCACCAATCAAGGATCACTTGCACTGTTCAGTTTAATTTTATAGCTCTGATAGTGCATGCTGGCAGCATCCATCTTCAGCAGGCAGTAGTGTTATTTAATTCCCAGGCCTAAATTCCCGATACAATCTCAGTTAGTACCACTCTGGCCTCTCCCACTAACCCAGAATGTTTTGTCTGAGATGATCAAATACCAGCTTTTCTCCATCATGTTGCAGTCTTCCTCTCACGCCAACAGAACTCGTCTCCTGTCAGGGGAGCCCCTTGTTCTTCCTCTTGCATTGGCTATCAGTGGTCCCTTCCACTGGATTGGGGTTGCACCAGGTGGCCATAACTGGACTGGACACTTCAGGCTGACCATTCTGCCCTGATACTTCCCCTTGATCATCTTGGTCATCATGCTGTAACCTGCAGGCTTGGGGAACATGCCCACCAGAGTGTTAGGTTGGAGAAAGGCCATAACCTCACTAGAGACCTTGATCACACCAGATGAGCTGACATTCTCTTTGCTGGATGGAAAAGAGGCAAACCTGCTGCACTAGCTGGGCATCCCCAGCATGGGGGACCCTCTAAGTAAGAGACAGAGTGCGCACTATAGATAAATGTATGTATGCATAATACTGTGTAAGCACATATTGATCAATGGCCGTTAAAACATTTCCTGCATGCATTCCCTTAGGGACAGTGTATTGGGGGTCTGTTCACATGTCATACAGCTTGTAAAAAAAATGCATGAAGTGCAAAAATTATCGGAATACTAGTGGCTCATATTTTTTAGTTCAGCTCTAATATTATCCACAAGAAGCTTGTACTTATTAACATCTTCTAAAATGTTCAGGAAAATGATAAATTTAATTTGATCACACATAATTGCTCTTTCCAAAGCTTCAAGTAATGTCGATGTTCTTTTCTGCATTGTCAGCCCTGGAATATTGATTCCATCTCTTTCGGTAATAGATATCAGGCCTTCAGAATACATCTTTGCAGTGACATCATCAGGGTTTACATTCATTAGTTCGGAATAAAACTTTTGATATATACGCTGATCTGCAATTGAAAAAGACAAGCCATTTACATTTGAACATCACATCTTACAATAAATTAGGGGAACACCAATTAATACTTCTGTGTATTCATAATGTAAACATAAGTGCTACTTACAGTTACATTGATACTGTCTTTCCTTTTCTTTTTTATACCCTCCTGTATTAATCCTGTATGCTGTTTCAGTCAGGCCAAGTCTGTTTAGATGGTAAACCAAGTGAATTCGAGCATCTGATCCAGTAGCATCAGCCCACCCACTAATTAGAAGTGGGAAATCTGTACCAGAGCCAATTGATGTGACCTCCAGTGCTTGGATTAGTTTCTCCTGACCTGCTTGTTGCAGTGATTCTGCCAGTCCATCGATTTCGCTATCTAACAGCTTTCCTTCTTTGCTTGAAGCAGCCATTTTCAACCACAGCTGCTCATCACCACTAAATGTGTATTCATTGTCTTCCTCACATTGCAGGATATTGCAGGTACTCTGGGTGTCAGCACTGATTTCCACATAATGAGGCAGTCCTCCCTGTGAAGACTTGCAGGTACAAATAAATGCCAGCTTAGTTCCAAAGTGTTTGAACGACTTCTCTAGCACAGCTTTTATCTCAGTTGTCAGTGTTGATAGAATTTCTTGACACGTTGACCAGAAGTTTCTTTTCAGATAATCATCTCCACAGTATTTTAATCGCTCCACAGCAACAGTTATGGATGTTAAAGTTGCTGATAATAAAATCTTATCGCGCTTACCATTTCCAAACCAACATGTAATTTGGTCACAATAAACCTCACTTTTGAAATCAATCTTTAAGCTTCCTGTATTCTTGCTAGCTAAGGCAACAATCAAGTTAGTAAACACACCAGGGGGAAGATGTTTAGTCGTAGGAAAGGTGAAGTGAAGTGGAGCAGTATGAAGTCCACCTGCCATTTTTCGAGGCTTCGGAGCAAACTCTTTAGATTTCAGTACAAATGGTACAAAATATTTAGGACCATAATAGTCTGATACTTCCTGGTCCATAGCAATGGGAGCAGCCAGATGATACTTTTCCAATAACTTCACCATACCAGTTGGAAGATTTTCCACCTCCTCTGAGTGCCACAATTCCTCACAAAGTGGGGCAACCAATATGCCTTGGGTCGTTAGCCTCTTCCACATAGGTAATGAAAACTGATCGACAGGGGTAAAAATCTTGTTTAGCATTTCTTGCATCCACTTTGGATCAATAATTATGATATTACGTAAATACTCAACATCAGGATAATAGAGAAATGCTCCATGCTCATGATAAAAGTTTAGCACACTGGGAAACTCATCAGTAGCTATGTCGCATAGTGAGGCAATAGTTGCTGCCTTCTCCAGTTGAATAAATGGAACATTCTTTGTAACATATGAGAACATTTGACGAAATAGTTCCCATGACAATGGAGTCGGTATTTTCAGATCATGGATTATGAACTTTGTAATTAGTGCTTGAATATTATTAGCAGATTGATCAACTGCGTTGACAACCTTTGCTTCAAAATTATGCTGGACAGTATCCGAGCAGTTCACACTAACCCATTTCTTAATTTTTTCAACTGTAGACTGCACCTTTGTGTGCTCTTCAGCAGAGGCATATGTTCCTACCACAACTATTTTGGGATATGGGCATAAAGATGGTTTAGAGGATTTATAATTCAATCGTTTCAAATTGAGCTTTGCGTACAGTTCACTTGCCTTGTCTGTCAGGGCACCTGTGATGCATGTAATACAGCGATATACATGTTCTGAAACAATTGATTCATTCAGGTTCCCACTTTGAAAGTTATCAATTCCCGCTACATTGTCTAATACAATACAAAAGAATGAACGTGACGTAATAAGTATTGGAAGAATATGCGTTTGCTGTTGCCAGGAATGATATGTTGTGTGAATCAAAGCTGGGGTGGTTTCCGATACCAAGGCATGATCAAATGCATTGTGCTTTAAACTAGCCACTATTTTTCTAACTCCAGTGCTAATCTTTTCGTCCACTGCACTTGTAATGGGGGCAATTTCTGAAATGTCACCATGAAATACTTCAGATACATCCGATTTTTTGATCATTTTGATAAGGGAAGAGTTTGCATTTTTATTCACAAGCACAGCTAATCCTTCTCGCTCAGCCTCCTCAGTCATGGGGCAAAACGTATCATTATTCAATGTATACACACTTTGGTTGTCCATACTTGTGGATGGCTTCATCAATCCTATTAGAAACTTCTGAGCAGTGTGACCAATACCACATATCCGTCCACAAGACATAAATTCAACACCATTTTGGATGGCTGCTTCATATTTGTCATACATTACCTCCACACTTCTACCCTCCCTTCTTTCCTCTTTCTTAGTAACCTCTGGTTGTGCTACGTAGGCACATTTTTCTGCTGTCATTACTTTCAGTTTCACACACACATTGTTCCAAAACGGCCGCCATTCTTCATCAGATATATCTGGTGGTGGAGGGCAGATCTGGGTACGTGAAAATGGGTACGGAATCCATACAAGACAGCAGGTGGGGGGGAAAAGGAGAAATTATTGGCAACAGCAGATACATGCAACTCCAATATACAAAAAATATGCTTCAAAGATAATCATGATGGCTAGTACAATATATATTATTTCTACAACTATACACAATACCCATCTTGACATAATAGCTTGGCAATGATATGCTATCAGCAATGGAAACCTATCCTATCAAAGGAGCAGGAAAGGCTGACCAGCTTAGGGCACCACATCAACTAACTATGAAACACATCTATTCAACTAAGATGGTACTGCTCACCTCATCCTTTGCATGAATGGGAACTGGTAACCTCAGAACTTCTATATGGCCATTCTTTTCTGCATACGTCTGTGCTGACCATCCATACTGAAGAGAAAAACATATGGTTATGACTGTGCACCAGGAAGAGCCCAGCAACAACTCTGCATCCACAGAGGCATACATGTATATCGATAAATGAGGAGGGGATGCGTCAAATATCAGCAACTAGCATGATAAATGCACAAGGGGCTTGCGCAGGGTCAAAGGTTGGCCAGGTGCAGCGAATTATTATGTATGGCAATCACTCAAGGAACAAATAATACAGGGAATGAACATACATGTTCTAAAAGGTAGCATTACTCGTGAACAACCATATGGAGGTCTCGATAGGTTAAGCTGAGGAAGGTGTCCACAAATGAATGCTGATACAAACAAATAAAAGTGCTGCAAAGTATATGCCCTCTCTCCTTCCACCCCCGTAAAAAGAAATGGGTCGTGTTTAAATTACAGTGCATGTCTCCTCCGTAACCGTGACTGTTTCTGCGTGCCTTTCAGTCTTCAAAATCATTTAGGAGTACCGTTTTCTTTGAAAACGTTACAGGCAATGAGATATAATAAACACAAGCCTTTTTATTTTCAGAGGGGGTACTGGGAGGGGGGGGGAGGGCATTACATTATGGTTCATATAACACACGAATGCAAGAGCACAACATAATGCAATCAGACATGTCTACATTGTTGGATACGCCCACATTTTGGGCACTGGTTGAATCTTGTCACAATCTTAGTGAAAAGCCTACAAGACACTTCTTACCCTATCCAGTAAATCCACTTTGGCACCAGCTGATAACAACACCTTCACAGCCTCTTTATGGCCATTCATAGATGCACTCATCAGTGATGACCACATAAACTGAAGACATGGACAAACAATTTTCATACATTATGTCTTGCAGAAAGATCAACTAATAGGTACATTATAAGACATACACATGCCACAAGAAAGAGTGTTTCCCATCTTGTCCATGTACTGATATCTAATGTATTTGATTTTGAACAGTTTTGTCCAATGAATTAGTATATCTCTTGTAGATATAAAGAAATTACTACTGTATACCATTGCCACGTTTCTTGGCAATGGCCTAGCGCTTGCATGCTAAAACATTGTCTTAGTTTTTTAGACTCCAGAGAACAGAAAACTGTTCTCTCTACTATATATCTGTATTGTTGGATAGAGGCATAGTTAAACATCAGAATACTTTTTCAATATAGTTCATGCATTGAAGACACCTTAACTGACGATGCTTCAACTGAAGCCTGGGTACTGGTTCCATTAAATGTGATTTAACAATATCAGGAACCATGGATAAAATTATATTTGAATCAAGAGCAGCTTTCCAGTATGTGGTGCTAAGTACAGGCAGTTATTTCGATGAAGATGGCAATGTGCACATGTATGCAAATAAGATATTCAAGTAACAGTTTTAAATAACATGTATAATAACTGCTAAAGTATATTGAGAGGCCAACATTACATTGGTACTGCTCACCGCATCATCCTGTATATCAACACGGGCTCCGGCTGAAAGCAACATACTCACAACCCCTTCATGGCCATTCATAGATGCACACATCAGTGATGACCATCCATTCTAAAGAGATGAACATGTGATTATGACTGGACCAAGAGCATCCCACAATTCTGGCAATCACAGAAGACACACCCACATGCTAACCACCAATATGATGTGGGGCATAAGAGGTTGTGAAATGAGAAAATTAGAAAGACTCAAAAATGGATATGAAATGTCATATTGGATTGAGTAACGAATCTGATAATATTGAGTTGCTATATAAATTAGTTCACCCAATTAAACTTTACAGTCGTGATCTACATGAAACGGTTCTTTTCAAGCTAGCCAGGAAGTAATTGGCTGTTTAACTTATTGCCAGATGGTTTGCGATCAACACAGATTTAGGAAATCCCACATGAAACCAGGACAAGTGTAAAAAATTTTAAAAAATCCACTCACCTACCATATAAATCATGAATACATAAACTAATGCCCAATAATTCACCTTATCCTGTCGATTGACTTGGGCATGAGCTGATATCAATGCTCTCACAACTGCTTCATGGCCATTCATAGAAGCACTCATCAGTGATGACCACCCAGACTGGTGAGGTGAATACAAGAATATCGCTATTACACACTTTAGATGCAAATGGTTAAAGAGCATAAATTATAATATCGATTAGTATGGGGAAATCTGAAAAACTAGTCAGTCACCACACCTGGAATATGAAATATGCATTAGGAGAGAGTATGAGGAGTGGAAAGGTATGGAATGAGAAGGGCACTCTGTCATCATGATGTGGGGGCTATAACCATAGTTCAATTTACAACATTATTCATTGTAAGTAGTTGTACATGTTTATTACACCAATCCATTGATAAAACGATGCAATGTAAAATGTTACAGGTAATTAATAAGTTTCCAAGGGCGTATCCTCCTTCACAACCTTTTGCGGGAGGTGAGATACCTTAGGTAACCCCACAACATAAGGCTATGATGCAGATACCATGTGTACCAAACAGGCTGAGAGAGCTGTATACCATGCCTGGATGCTTATGAAGGTGAGTAATACGGTACCAAAGGCAAGGCTCTAGAAACATTTTCTACACAGCCCAAGTCATGATCAGATTGAAATTGCAAAACATTGGGCGAAGTCTCGCATTACGTCCTCCATGTACATGGTGCGCAAATGTAAATGTTCAGACATTGTTAACCACATTACAACAAGGTGAGTCAGATGACTAGATATGACCTGCAAATTACTGTATACAACCACCCACACACACCCCTCTGCCCAAGCTGGGAGGATATGGTTCATGTTTAAAATATTGTACATTTCATAATTGTGAACATTTCCACAAACATTTCAGGAAGTTAAAATGGTACTACAGCATGATAAAAAGGTATGCAGAAACGTTTACAGTTACGATGCTTAAACAATTCAGCCATCTTTTTCTGAAGGGGTAGTGTGAGGGGCCTATATGCGCTAGCATTTGAACATAACCTCTACAGGTGCCAAAATTCAGATTATCTTTATCAATGACATTTTAGACTACTCTTTTTTTTTGTCGCCACATTTTGGTCCAAGAAATTAGCTAAATTAAGGTTACGGCAACTTGCCGTTTTTATAGGTCGTTTGAACTAATTCCTGCAAAAATGAGTTGCCAGATCAAAATGAGGCAAAGTAAAAAGTTGTTACTGTAATTACGGTTGCAACATGTATTATGTTAGCCAGTACTCACCACGCTCGTACAATCAACATTGACTCCTTGTTCAAGCATTTTCTTTACCGCATCAATATTCCCATCAGCTGATGCCTTCCTGAGCTGATCCTATGACCAGTGACGGAATACCATGGTCAGTGTGCTAATGTGTTGAACCAAATAAATTGATACAGTCCACTTTCCCATATGTACAGCTACAAAGTGACCCACACAGCAATACAGTGAGCTAATTGAAAATAGGTTTATCTTCAGATCACTACGGAGGCTAAATGTTCCTCCATAGTCTAATGGTAAAACACGCTAATGAGATGTGTACCAACAAATTCATTACACAATTTGTGATTGACTACTTGTGCATGGCCATTGTCAACAAAAAAATGGAGTGGAGTGGAGTCATTCCATAAAATCATCACATTATCTTTGATGCAACATCTCAAATTTGTTTGACATTATATAAATGTTTTTGAGCGATGCAAATTACCATTTACTTCAGGGCCTATGTAAGTATGTTACCAGGACAACTGTATTTAAAGTGTGAGCATGATCTGCACCAATGCTTTGAAAGGAAGGCTTTTCTGGAAGGGGGGGGGGCCAGGATAGGGCAAGGGGGCGCCACTTGACAGCCGCGTATACGTTGTCCACTTTCGGCCGATTCAACCAGTGGGGGGGGGGGTGCTGTCCGCTTTCGGCCGGTTCAACCAGTGGGGGGGGGGGCGGGGGGGGGGTGCTGTCCGCTTTCGGCCGGTTCAACCAGTGGGGGGGGGGGGGGGGGGGGCTGATGTCAGCTTTCGGCCAATTCAGTCAATGAGGTGTCCGCGCTCTCGGCAGATTCAACCAGTGGACGGTGGATGCTGTCCGCTTTCAGCCAATTCAGCCAGTGGGGGTGCGCATGTATGTAAACGGGGGGGGGGGGGCGCCATTCAGTCCCAAAGGGGGGGGCCATGGCCCCCCCCCTGGGGATGCCCATGCCTATGTAAGTCTGTTACCAGGACAACTGTATTTAAAGTGTGAGCATGATCTGCACCAATGCTTTGAAAGGATAATGACTAGACAAGCCAAATTTAAAACCATTAGATTTTGCTCAGTACAACGATACCTATGTATCAATATCGTACAGGAGCATTCAAAACATAATTTGGCGGCCATTATACTCTCCGGGATACATGCATGGGATTCACAAATAATTTTGAGGCCTTCACCATACATGGTACTAGGTGGTAAATACCCTCTCTCGATCCGCCACTGGGCCTATATCAGGTTACACGAAATAAACACGCAATTGGAACTATGTGCACAAGTCATGATCCCAGACCGCCAAATTATGTTTAGAATGTTCCCGGGATGACACAGCAAAAGGTCTATACACACTTGCTAAGATGCCCAACAACTTCAAACCCACGCACTGGAACAATTCTAACGTAATGTACGCTGTGCCTACTATCACTGGTTGTGCTAGAACATCACTTCTCTTGCCAACACGTACCTCCTCCTCAGTACTCATGGTTGCCAGCTAGATCTGTACGAAATCAGCACGTTTCAGAAGTATCTAAAGGCTGAAGATACCAAGTCGTCTTGTTTGAGCAGCTTACCTTTAAATTCACCACGAATAATTTACTGGCGAGTCGGAAACAATACCATCCATCTATATATGGGTAATAATTCTTTAATAGCGACATATTTGCGTGGGTAGTAGGACGCCCTACTCTAAACGGGGTTAACGAATGAATGTAGAGTAGTAGTAGTGTTCGCCACCCGCGAGTACCGATGTCGGTTGTCTTGAATATACAGCAAACAGGAAGGATAATTACATACCTGATTCCAAGAGATCGCCAGCCCTCACTCTATACTAATACCGCTCCGTTTACTCAAAAACGTGCTCCGTACGAGGGAAAACAACTGTTTTACCCAATTGATTTCTGGTATAGTCGTTGGTCACGTATGGTTGCAGTGTTCGCCACCCCCCTGTATTTCGTTGTTACGTAGCGTATGGTAGGTGGATTGTAACACAACATTGCTTAACCAAGTTAACCGTTTGAAAGGAAATGTGGCGAACACTCCTCCCCCATGGCGACTATACCTGACGCTACCCTACAGATCTAGTCTCCTCGCCACGAGACCACTGTGCACCCTGCAGTCAGTAGCTACAGGCTGTCAATTACGCATGTTACAATAACATGTACTACTTAGCTAGCTATCAGACCCTTTTTGTCGCATTATCCAAAGCTTGACGTAACGCCTCATTTCTTTTCGGTATTGGGTGGATTATGAAGTGTCATTTTACTTCATGCATTCTTCATTGTCAAAATCTGCCCAATAGAATCTGATAACAACTAAAACAAAATACACCTGTGACCAACAAAAACATACAGTATGTGCATGCATAGTACGTTATAAACACACACATACATAAAATATGTTTAGTCCACTTCCAGAGGGTTAACGTTCATTGCCTATTAATATAGCCTTCAATTGAAGAGTGAAAACACCCATTCACATATTCACTTTTGGATGGTGACCAGCTTTGCTCGTCAGCTATGACATCTGAGCCACAAGAGGGTGATGTTGACCCATGTCCTCCATCATCATCCGACCCGTTAGTTGACAGTTCATTGACCTGCATTCTATTTGGAGCCCCACTTCCTCCGGCCACACCTCTTCCTCCACCAACAGCAGGCCTCTTCCCACCAGGAGACCTGCCTCCGTCTCGTCCATTCCCTACTGGTGGTGGCCACTATACATGTAGACTGTACTTATAAGCAAACCATGCACTCACCAAGATGGCTCCCCTGCCTCTGCAGTGGTCCTATGCTTGGGTCTCTCTTTCTCTTTCTGCTCGTTGAGCCTTTAGGGTTTTCCTGCCCCTGCAGTGGCGCACCATTAACTGGGACATGGAGGGGGGCGTGGCTGATAATGTACGTTGCTCTCTACAAATCTTAATCATCAGAATAAAAGTACTTGTCAAAATATAGAATTGCATGGTGTAATGAGAAAGAAACAAGTGTGAGAGTGACAGATAAACTATGTTTAGCACTTGGGTACATGTTTTAATGTCCCTTGATCACATGACCGGGCTGACCTTGAGTGCTGTGATCACATGAGGGGGGTGTGATCACATGACTGGGCTCACCTTGAGTGCTGTGATCACATGACTGGGCTCACCTTGAGTGGTGCGATTCTTCTTCACTGCTGGCCCGATGGACTGGCTGCTTGAGGCAGCTCTCTTCCTGTCCCTTTCCCTCTGCTCACACTGTGCCATCAGTCTGGGAATCAGAACATACATGAAACGTGCGATGTGAATTAATTAACTCACAATTAGAAATGATCTGATTACACCGCATGCGCTCCCCTCCTCCCCTGCCCCCCCCCTCCACCCCCATGGGCCGAGCCACAATTTTAAGATGAGGCTTTCTCTCTTGGCACATGATGGAAGGACCAATAACTGAAGGTAAGGTTGCCATGGTTAGCATCAAACCATGGCCGTAGACAAGTTTCGAAGTTTGGGGGGGGGGGGGGGGGGGCTTATTGACCAAGGCGGGAGGGGGCATTCCCCCTAACTGCCCACAGGGAGGGGGTTTGGAGGAGTGCTGTAAGCTCCCCAATGGGGTCTGGGGTGAAGCCCCAGCCACTTCAACTTTTTTCTTGTATTTTTAGCAAAAACTGAATATTAAATGCAGGCATATTTATAATTGATCCGGCCATACAAAACAAATATATAGCAATGATCCACCATGTACATGAAAAAGTTTCATGTGCCCATCCTCCGGGTGGAATGGCTTATGTCAACATTGTACCTTAGATGTGGTTAGCAAAAGAAAACTGCAAACCTGGGAACATGGATCAAAACCCGGCCCAAGGATAGGAACATGAAGCGTTTTCCCGTGCCAGTGCATGGGAATATTAGAAGTTTGTTAGCCGTGACATCAGGGTGGCGGGGGTCCAAGGGGGGGGGGGGGGGGGGGGGCAGAGTTCCGGGCTATGATGAAACAATGCTGGCTATGCCAATGGGTTGCGAGAGACGGCTAACTATATTTTATCTCTGATTAACCCTAACTGGGAGGAGGGAGTGGGATAGATCCCCCCCGGCCCCATGTACTCTCATGACACATGAACTTATGATCATCACGCCTACGTTATGACCACAAAAGCAAAGAGGGCAAGCCAACGGCAAGCTGCATGTGGTACAATAGTGATAATGGCCTTTGGGAGGTGTGCCTACACTAAGATGGGCTAGTCTCGTTCCCAGACCCAACTGTACGTGTCAGACTCAAATGTACGTGTCAGTCTAATAACGCTACATACAGTAGCGATAACACTTACGTACATACGGGTCTGGGAACGAGACTAGAGATGGGCACGGCCCAGCTAGTAGGGCCACCTCTGTTGAGAGCGTCAAACAGAACTTGTCGACCCGGCCCGACGTACGTACGCTAGTAATTCGATCAACCATAGATCTCCTCTAATATCAATGGATCATCAACGTATCAGTGTTAAACCTAGGTGTTGATTGCATCAAAGCAAAGCGTCAATTAAGTAGCCCCGTACTATTTGGTGAGAAATGTGTGTGCTAAAATCACTCACCTCAAGAGTACCAGAATGCTTAAAGGACAAGATGCCAAGTAAATAGTTACGATTGATTGCGCAGCGCGGTCAAAAATTGAGCAGTCTACTGCCACGGAGATCAAAATTTGAATTTGAATACAAACACGCGCATGCGTATAATCACATTCGGGTTGCCGTTCCGTACGGCAGCAGGTGGATGGGCCTAAGTTGAGACGGTTTTGTCCGATGTCTGACCACTCGATCGTTCTGGAAGTACTACAAGGAGACGACGATGGAGGTTTAAATGCAATGCTTGCTTACAGAAAACCGCAGGTCCTGGAGGGGAGAAGACGAAATAGCAGCTGATGGAAATAACCGGTTATGCTAGAGGAGAAGAAGCAGAGAGCAAGTAGAAATGCTGCTGAAACACTTATATATGTGGAGCGTCTCGTGAAACTCGTAGAAGACTTGCAAAAGTGCACTTGTAGTTTTAACTTAAAATATTCATCATGCCATGCCGGTGCGAATCTTTATCGAGAGTTACGTTAGTAACTCTCATATAGGATTTGACCCCGATTATGAATGTCATTAAAAAAACGCGACCCGCTTCTAACAAGACTCCCGACGAGCGGATGGCTTACCTTGTTATCGTCGTCGTACAAGAAGGCAACAACAAGCTGTTTCGTGTTTGTTTGATGTCACAAAACCGCGTGGTTGTAGAGAACAAAACAATTTTTGAAACTCGTACCCAGTCCCACGTATTTCTCGTTCTTCTTCTTCTTCTTCTTGTTCTTGTTCTTGACCACGCATAACTCGGGATAGGAACACTTTTAAGAAATGAAAATCACACCAATGGCTTCAGAATTCACTGGCATTTTCGCTTCTGTGGTCAAAACGTCTCGAGGCTACATGACATTTATCGGTGGTTGTGTTAGCAAATCACGTATAGCTTACTGCACTGACACGACTCGGATAGGTCCTACGTCGCTCTTTATACGAAGTACTAGCAGTATACATCAAATGTGTACAGTCTGGGCACTACACGTAGTGGTAATTAACTTTGGCGGTTATGTTTTTATTAATAACGTGCACGTGCGTACTATAATCATTCTATCGTTTAGGTTTGACGTTCTTTGTAACTTAGTGAAGTTTTTTTTTTCTCAAAATGCCTTCATGCACGTCAGGATAAGAAGAAAGCCAAACGACGAGCATAGTACCTCAAAACTAGAGACGACGTATTAGATTCAGCCCGAGCGGAACTACAAAGCAGAGCCTGAAAAGAAGCGGGCCTCTCAAACGTGAAAACTATCGAGCAGAGCCTGAAAAGAAACGGATCTCTCCACGCGCAAGGTATCGAGATGCGATTAGTGGGGGGGGGGGGGGGGGGGGGGGGGGGGGAGAGGGTGCTGTCTGCTTCTGGCCCGATACAAAATGCGTTTGTGGGTTCGATCGCGCTGGGGCGACAATTAATAACCTCTCTTCTATTTCGGCCGCCCCTTAAAAGCCCCCTCAGATCCTGAAAAGGAACGGACCTCTCGACGTGCAAGGTATCGAGCAGATCCTGAAAAAAGACAGCGATATTGCCATAGTCCTGAACGTGCATCTCGCTCGGCGAAAAGAGTTAAGGTCACTCAATGGTATGTCGTACCTTTACAACCTCCCTCTCATATCAAGATGGATTACTTAACGTGCTATACGGCTCATAATCGGGTATGAATAAAAATCAATGAAACAAGTAAATAAAAACATTCTCTATGAGAAAGTTGGTGGCATATAGGATTTGAAGGCAATGGTGGTGTAAAAAGGAAGGAAACAAGGGTCTAGTAATAAGGAAAAATGGAATAGTCCTATATTTAGCACATTTCTATATGTAGGATATAGTATGTTGTTCGTGTGCTAAATATAGGACTATTCCATTTTTCCTTATTACTAGACCCTTGTTTCCTTCCTTTTTACACCACCATTGCCTTCAAATCCTATATGCCACCAACTTTCTCATAGAGAATGTTTTTATTTACTTGTATCCTTAGCACAAGTGGACAGGACTCATATTCATCAAGCTTAACATATTCAGCTGTAAAGTATGCCCAGCTAGGCCTCGATGTTCATGTAACGTTATGGGGGAGGATTTCCACCGTTAGGCTTAGAATAACAGTATGATGACTATGGTACCCATGTTCTCAGATGTAGTGGCGTACCGATTGCTGCTTCTCGTGGTACTTACGTTTGCCTCTTACATCTAGGTACACATAACACACTCAGACACTAACCTGCCAACGATGAATGGATTACGTTAAGCATGCGCACGTAATTCGTAAACGCATTCACATGTGTTTTCGACTGTAAAGTATGTGCTAATTATCTAAATAGGTGCTACTAAACCGTGTCAACGACAATTGATTGAAGCCTAGTGACTGCATGCACTGGAGGAGATCACTCAATGATGTAAGGCTCAGTTGATATTTGCTGTTTCTGGATGACTCGGGCCGGAACAGCGAGATGAAATTCTGACCATGGACACAACGATACATGTACCGTGACAATTGATCGTGGCTAGCTCAAACCTCCGCCCGGAGAAAGTACGAGGCATTCATCCTTCTGCGTTATCATAAGGAGGCGTATAAAGAAGCGCTTCCGTGACACTACCCGATAAACAAATGGGGAGCTTTCCGCAAAGCTTATGGACCTACTACGAAGGGTTGTGCTTAATTGAAGGGAGGAAGCTCAAGGCCTCAAGGGCTAGTCTGGGGACCCGACTGATGGCTGTACTTTGATAGTACAGCCATCAGTCGGGTCTCCAGACTACTCAAGGGCATGGACCTGTTCTGTGACACGTTGCCAGCGGACAAGCGACGCTGAGTTATGGAGCGAAAGCCAACGCAGAGACGTGTATTTTCGTACTGGAGAAGTCGTTGACGAGTATGAACACGCACGCCTTGCACGAGGATGGGAGTTGCCGGTCGAGGTCTGTAGTTGGGCGTAGCCCGACCTTCACTTCTTACACTCTGCACAACACAACGTACGTGCACAACACACACACACACACACACACACACACACACACACACACACACACGCACACACACACGCACACACACACGCACACACACACGCACACACAGACCGGCCATATGTATCTTCTACCTGGTGCTTAGGGCTCTGGACACAGTAGAAGACGACATGACCATGCATCCATGTGGTGGAGAAGGTTCCCATGTTGAAGCAGTTCCACACATACCTGTATGACCCCCAATGGAGGTACATGAACAGCAAGGAGAAGGACAGAGCTGTCTTGGAGGAGTTCCCAACTGTAAGCCAATGGTGGAAATGGGAAGGGGTGACTGTACCAATGGTGGAAGGGGAGGGGTGACTGTGCCAATGGTGGAAGGGAAGGGGTGACTGTGCCAATGGTGGAAGGGGAGAGGTGACTGTGCCAATGGTGGAAGGGAGGGGTGACTGTGCCAATGGTGGAAGGGGAGGGGTGACTGTGCCAATGGTGGAAGGGAGGGGTGACTGTGCCAATGGTGGAAGGGGAGGGGTGTCTGTGCCAATTGTGATAGGGGAGGGGTGACTGTTCCAATGGTGGAAGGGGAGGGGTGACTGTACCAATGGTGGAAGGGGAAGGGTGACTTTGCCAATGGTGGAAGGGGAGGGGTGACTGTGCCGTTGGTGGAAGGGGAGGGGTGACTGTGCCAATGGTGGAAGGGGAGGGGTGACTGTGCCAATGGTGGAAGGGGAGAGGTGACTGTGCCAATGGTGGAAGGGAGGGGTGACTGTGCCAATGGTGGAAGGGGAGGGGTGACTGTGCCAATGGTGATACGGGAGGGGTGACTGTGCCAATAGTGGAAGGGGAGGGGTGACTGTACCAATGGTGGAAGGGGAGGGGTGACTGTTCCAATGGTGGAAGGGGGAGGGGTGACTGTGCCAATGGTGGAAGGGGAGGGTGACTGTGCCAATGGTGGAAGGGGAAGGGTGACTGTGCCAATGGTGGATAGGGGAGGGGTGACTGTGCCAATTGTGATAGGGGAGGGGTGACTGTGCCAATGGTATACCCATGAACCTCTATTTTATACACATAGGGTGTATGATTGGTATTTGGTACGACGATGGCTGGACCGGACCTACATGTATAAGACAGGACCTATAGGGCGCGATGATCTTGGCTCAGTCCCAGGATGAAGAGGTGTTACCAGCTGCTCAATGCCACCAGTCGCAGCTTTGCAGCAGTGATCCAGGCACTTGACGACGACCTGAGGCAAGTGGGAGGGGTTAATAGTGAGCCCCTCCCCTTTATGTCTCTTAGTCAACCCCACAGATGCCCAACACCTCCACCATGCACACACATACACACATGCACACACATACATACATACATACACATACACACATACACACATACACATACACACACAATACACACATACACACACAATACAAACACATACACATACAACATACACATACACACACATACACACATACATACACATGCACACACACAATACACACACATACACACATACACATACACACACATACACACACATACACACATACGCACATACAACACACATACACACATGCATACACACATATACATACATACACATACACACACATACACAAACATACGCACATACAACACACATACACACTTACATACACACACATACACGCATGCATACACACATACACACACATACATACACATATATACACACACATACACACATATACATACACATACACACATACGCACACATGCACACACAATACACAAATACATACACACATGCACACACAAACACATGCACACACACGTACACACATACACACACATACACACTCATACACACACATACACACACATACACACATGCACACACACATACACATACACACCTACACACATACACACACATACACACATACATACACATACACACATATGTACACACACATACACACATGCACACACACATACACACATACATACACACACATACACACATACATACACACATACATACACACGTACACACATACACACACATACACATACACACATACACACATGCATTCACACACATACACACACATGCATACACATATATACACACAATACACACAAACCATACACACATACATACGCACACCACATGCACACATACATACACATACACACACATACACACACATGCACACACATACACACATACACACACACACACATACACACACATACATACATACACACATACAAATACATATACACGCATACACACATATACACACATCCACACACACATATACGCACGCATACACACACATACACACATACACATGCACATACATGCACACACATACACACACAATACACACACATGCACATATACACACACACACACACACACACACACACACACATACATACGCACACCACACACACACACACACACACATGCACACACACAACACACCGGCCATATGTACCTTCTACCTTTGGGCTCTGGACACAGTAGAAAAGATGGGGTCATCTATTACCACCTTCCTCCCATCACCCCAGGGTACCTCCATGGGGTGTGGCACTTGAGGTCATTAGAACTACTAAAGCTAGTGACATGGCTCTCTACTGTGGTAGCAACAACTCTGGAATATGTACTGTTAACCCTCCCAGACCAACTGCTGTGACGTGTGCTAATTGTCTAACATACAAAATAACATGAAGTAACTACTTATTACAAATGTCCGCTGCCTGTCTCTCTTTGCCCACTGCATGAAGAGCAGAAGACAGACTATGAATGGATGGATGGTCATGGTTGGGTGGTGCCCAGTCCAACCACCTCATCAACATAGCCGCATAGTAGTCCTCTTCCCCATACCGTCCAGGTTCACGTACAATGGTATCCAGCTCACCCTCTGTGAAGCCAAGTTCCCTTCCTATGGCCCTCCATTTGTCACTTGCAGATTTGGTACTCTCAAATGTTTCTCCATGGTCACGATGGTTCAGTTTTTTACAGTGGCCATCTGTGCTCGAAACAACTGATTTGTTGACACGCTTTTTCAGCTCTCTTCCTCTGGCCACACCTCTTCCACCATAACTACGCCTCTTTCTACCAGGATAGCTCTTTCCATTATTTTCCTTGCCTTAAAATACCAAGACAGGTGGTAGTGGTGAAATTGTTCTCAGACATCATTACATTCATACCACTCACCAAGATGACTTTCCTGCTCCTGCAGTGGTTCTCTGCTTGGGTCCATCTTTTTCTTTCTGCTAGTGGTAATATGTGCACTGCATTAAAACATTGGGAACACTAAGTCTATGGTCTGTAGCCTTTAATTAACCATTAGCGGAACGCATTAAAGACTTCATTGTAAAAGTTTGCGATTAGTTGTGTAATAAAAGGAATCAAACCTATATAAGCGTACATGTTGACCTTCGATTACCACTCTTAAACCGATCACGAATACCACAATCCTCTTTCTCTAATATGTGTTTTGATCATGCACTAGTTCTCTCGCTCACTCGCGAGCATGGCTAAGCCATAGATATTATACGGAATAATATCCGTATAATATCTATGGTATGGATTATAGAGTACATGACGATTTTCTTAGAATACTACAGCGTATTCTGATATTAATATAATGCTTCAAGTTAATTTGTTCGCTACAATGCATGGGGAAAAGTACACAGCCAATACTAGTCGGTCGGTCGTCTCTTATACCACACGCAGAAATACAATACAAAAACGCTTACCTTCTTTTAAGAATTAAAACTATATGAAGGTAGAAAAGAGTCAGGAACGCAAAAAATAAAAATAAAAATCCTCGGAAAATGTTCATCGCAATATTGTGTAACTAAATTAAAACCACGCCCCAAGTAATTAGTGTTGGCATAGATTTTATACGCCATTTTATTTTGGATGGAACCTGTTGATTGGTGTTAAAGACTTCCGTTTCCAATCCCTTCCGTATAATATCTATGGTGTTGGGTATCAAAG
Source organism: Eunapius fragilis (assembly GCA_963681505.1). NCBI lineage: Eukaryota > Metazoa > Porifera > Demospongiae > Spongillida > Spongillidae > Eunapius > Eunapius fragilis. The sequence goes on along the minus strand of OY811971.1, from coordinate 367,485 downwards.
TATGTCGGACAAGGCTTTGCCCAACTTTGTGTCACGGTGCCCAGACCCGTATGCAAATACATTATGCGATTATTATCAAGCAACGAGCAACCAGACATCCCCTTTCTGCCGAGCAGTTGTTGGCTGACCCGGCATCTCACGGTTCCAATTCACCCGGGACGTCGCGCAGCAAGGGTTATCTCATTGTCAACAACCTGGTGAGCCATCTGTGGTTGTTAGTGTCTCTCCGTCGTCCAGGGGCCGTCGTCACCGGTTCGGGGCGTGTCTCGGTCGGCGTTTGGCCGGCCTTGCTGTCACTCTTTTGTCTTCAGAGCCTCTTGAAGGGTTCCTGCAGCTGGTCAGAGCCTCTCGAAGGGTTCCTGCAGCTGGCTGCCGCCCGCGTCCGGACCGGACCTATAGGGCGCGATGATCTTGGCTCAGTCCCAGGATGAAGAGGTGTTACCAGCTGCTCAATGCCACCAGTCGCAGCTTTGCAGCAGTGATCCAGGCACTTGACGACGACCTGAGGCAAGTGGGAGGGGTTAATAGTGAGCCCTCCCCTTTACTTCACTTCATCACCCCTTTATGTACCCCACACATCACCTCCACCATGCACACACATACACTCACACACACACATACATACATACAAACACATACGCACACATGCACACATACATACATACAAACATACACACATGCACACACACATACACACACATACACACACATACACACATACATGCACATACATACATACACACACATACATATACACACATACACACACATGCACACATTCAAACACACACACACATACACACATGCACACATACACACATACATGCACACACACATACACACATGCACACGCACACGTACACATATACACACACAATACACACATGCACACACATACGCACACACACATACACACACATGCACACACATCCACACACATACATACACACATACATACATACATACATACATACATACATACATACATACATACATACATACATACATACGTACATACATACACACACATACACACATACATACACATACACACACAATTACGCACACACATGCACACACATGCACACACATACACATTCATACACATACGCACATACACACATACACACACATGCACACATACAAACACACACATGCACACATACACACACATACATGCACACACACATACACACATACACACATGCACATGCACACGTACACACACCATACACACAACACACATACACACATACATACACATGCACTTACATACACACACATGCACACACATGCATACACACATACACACACATACATACACACAGTACATATGTACACACATACACACATACACACACATACACACTTACATACACACACGTACACACTTACACACATACACACATACACACATGCATTCACACACATACACATACATGCATACACATATATACACACAATACATGCACATACACCATACACTCAGATACCCACATGCACACATACATACACACACATGCATGCACACACATGCACACACATATACACATACACACTCATACATACACATGCACATGCACACATACACACATACATACACACATACGCACACACACATACACACACATACGCACATATGCACATACACACATACACACACCATACACACACAATACACACATACACACACAATTACACACATACACACACATACATACACATGCACATACATACATACATACATACATACATACACATGCATACACACACATACATACACACATACATACACATACATACACATACACACACATGCACACACATGCATACACACACATACACACACATACTTACACTCATACATACACACACATACACACACATACACACATGCACACAAATACACACATGCACACACATGCACACACACATGCATACACACATACATACACACATATACACACACATACACATACACACACTTACACATACACACACACATGCGCGCACGCACACACATATATACACACACATACACTCACATATCTACATACACACACATGCATGCACACATACACATACACACACGTACACATATACACACGCATACACACATACACATACACACAGTACACACACATACACACATACATACACACATATGCACACACACATACACACATACGCACATATGCACATACACACACCATACACACACAATACACACATACACACACAATTACACACATACACACACATACATACACATGCATGCACATACATACACACACATGCACACACACATGCACACACATACATCGAGAGTTACGTTAGTAATCGAGAGTTACGTTAGTAACTCTCATATAGGATTTGACCCCGATTATGAATGTCATTAAAAAAACGCGACCCGCTTCTAACAAGACTCCCGACGAGCGGATGGCTTACCTTGTTATCGTCGTCGTACAAGAAGGCAATAACAAGCAGTTTCGTGTTTGTTTGATGTCACAAAACAGCGTGGTTGTAGAGAACAAAACAATTTTTGAAACTCGTACCCAGTCCCACGTATTTCTCGTTCTTCTTCTTCTTCTTGTTCTTGTTCTTGACCACGCATAACTCGGGATAGGAACACTTTTAAGAAATGAAAATCACACCAATGGCTTCAGAATTCGCTGGCATTTTCGCTTCTGTGGTCAAAACGTCTCGAGGCTACATGACATTTATCGGTGGTTGTGTTAGCAAATCACGTATAGCTTACTGCACTGACACGACTCGGATAGGTCCTACGTCGCTCTTTATACGAAGTACTAGCAGTATACATCAAATGTGTACGGTCTGGGCACTACACGTAGTGGTAATTAACTTTGGCGGTTATGTATTTTTAATAACGTGCACGTGCGTACTATAATCATTCGATCGTTGTAGGTTTGACGCTCTTTGTAACTTAGTGAAGTTTTTTTTTTTTTTCAAAATGCCTTCATGCACGTCAGGAAAAGAAGAAAGCCAAACGACGAGCATAGTACCTCAAAACTAGAGACGACGTATTAGATTCAGCCCGAGCGGAACTACAAAGCAGAGCCTGAAAAGAAGCGGGCCTCTCAAACATGAAAACTATCGAGCAGAGCCTGAAAAGAAACGGATCTCTCGACGCGCAAGGTATCGAGATGCGATTAGTAGGGGGGGGGGGGGGGGGGGGGGGGGGGGGGGAGAGGGTGCTGTCTGCTTCTGGCCCGATACAAAATGCGTTTGTGGGTTCGATCGCGCTGGGGCGACAATTAATAACCTCTCTTCTATTTCGGCCGCCCCTTAAAAGCCCCCTCAGATCCTGAAAAGGAACGGACCTCTCGACGTGCAAGGTATCGAGCAGATCCTGAAAAAAGACAGCGATATTGCCATAGTCCTAAACGTGCATCTCGCTCGGCGAAAAGAGTGAAGGTCACTCAAAGGTATGTCGTACCTTTACTACCTCCCTCTCATATCAAGATGGATTACTTAACATGCTATACGGCTCATAATCGGGTATGAATAAAAATCAATGAAACAAGTAAATAAAAACATTCTCTATGAGAAAGTTGGTGGCATATAGGATTTGAAGGCAATGGTGGTGTAAAAAGGAAGGAAACAAGGGTCTAGTAATAAGGGAAAATGGAATAGTCCTATATTTAGCACATTTCTATATGTAGGATATAGTATGTTGTTCGTGTGCTAAATATAGGACTATTCCATTTTCCCTTATTACTAGACCCTTGTTTCCTTCCTTTTTACACCACCATTGCCTTCAAATCCTATATGCCACCAACTTTCTCATAGAGAATGTTTTTATTTACTTGTACATACATGCATACACACACATGCACACACAATTACGCATACACGCATACACATACACACACATGCACACACACATACACACACATACGCACATACATACACAAGTAAATAAAAACATTCTCTACGAGAAAGTTGGTGGGATATAGGATTTGATTATGACATTGGTGGTGTAAAAACAAGGTCTTATCAGAAGGGAAAATGTCATAGTCCTATATTTAGCACATTTCTAGGGCATGTGTTGTTTGTGTGCTAAATATAGGACTATGACATTTTTCCTTCTGATAAGACCTTGTTTCCTTGCTTTTTACACCACCAATGTCATAATCAAATCCTATATCCCACCAACTTTCTCGTAGAGAATGTTTTTATTTACTTAATTTTTTTTTCATATATTATATAAAAGCGAGTCCTCCAGCCGATTCTGAAGCTATTGGTGAAATTTTCATCGCTTAGAAATGTTCCTGTCCTGAGTTATGCGTTGCCAAGAAGGAGAAGAAGAAGAATGAGAAGACGACCCGCCCCTTGTTCCGAGACTGGGTACGAGGACGGGCAGTACACTCTTGTTCTCAACAACTACGCGGTTCAGCGACATGAAACAAAAACGAAACAACTCATTTTTGACTTCTAGATCGATTGCTAAAACAAGCTACACGATCCGATCGTCGGGAGTGTTGTTACAGACGGGTCGCGTTTTTTTTAATGACATTCATAGTCGTGGTCAAATCCTATATGGAAGTTTCTAACGAAACTTCCGATACACACACATATACACGCATACATATAGGTTAGACACTGAAACCGAGGGATTCTAAATCACGTAGATTCCTCGGTTTCAGTGTCTAACCAATTTAAACAATAGCAACGCGTACGTAGCAACCAATAAATTATCGCGCAACGCGATAACGATAACGGGAGGGATTCAAAGTGCCAGTGGGGGGAATTCTAAGTGCCCGGGGCACTTAGAACCCCCCCTACTGGCACTTAGAGTCCCTCTCTAGGTTTCTACCGCGTTTAGGTACCTGCAATTGACCAATCAGATTGCGCGAATCACTTCCGCTATTGAATCAAATTGCGCGAATCACTTCCGCTATTGTCTAAACACACATACACACACATCCACGCACACATATACATGCATACATACAAAAGTGTACGTGCATATTTCTGCAGCAAATGGGCTCTGTGAAGATCATTTATAACAACCGACTTTGGCTTGGAGCAGGCGATTGCCAGCCTAGATGCCAACTGAGCAAAACTTTTGACAGCCTCTTGACCCCACGCACCGTATGTCTCAACAACCAATGGGATGCAAACCCATCCTAATTCCCCACATTTGGCATCATTGCTGTTGTGCTATCTGATCTCAATAGTTGCATTATTTGTTCTGATCAACGTTCGCGATGAACATTTAAAGTCATGTCAAAGGATTTTTATTTTTTATTTTTCCGCTCCCGACTAACTACTGCCTTCATATTGTTTCACTGATTAATCAATTAGATAGCATACGTACGCTTGAGTCTGGGTACAAAACTACCATATTCATTTTGTCCGAGAAATGCCATCAAGCGGTTGCCTATGGCGACGTAATAATCAGGAACTACGATAGTAGTTCCTATATAGGAATTGACCCGGGTCGTGAATATCATTAAAAAAACGCAACCAACGTACAACTCGCGTACCGAGAAACGGATAGTTTAGCTCTTTGTTGCTATCGAACCAGAAGGCAAAGACGGTCATTTTAATGCTTTATTCCAGTCTTCAAACTGTTTCCTTTAAGAGAACAAAAAAGTTCGTGTTTTACCTCGTCCCCAGCCCAAATCTTCTCCGTCGTCGTCGTCGTCGTCGTCGTCGTCGTCGTCGTCTTCTTCTTCTCGGGTGAGTATAACTCGGGATAGGAATGGTTTTAAAGAGCGCAAATTATACCAATCGCTTTAGAATCTCCTGGAAGGACATCTTCAGGTATCAGATATATGAATGAAGCATAAAACTGATATGCGTAATCATTACGTAATGCCTAGTGATAGATAGAAGCGTTCCCATGGCGACATTTACGTATATTTAGAATTGTGCAAACAAAAGAGGAGAGCAGACGACAAGTTAGAATTCTCCCGCGTTCCTTACAGTGATGCCAAACAAAAGCGGTCGTCTGCTCGTGACGGTAATTGAAGCGGGGGGGGGGGGGGGGGGGGGGGGGGGGGGGGCACTTGCAGTATTAAAAAATGATAATGAAAAAATAGAGGAAACAAGTAAAGAAAAACATTCTCTAACGAGAAAGTTGGTGGGATATAGGAATTGGAGGCAAAGGTGACGTAAAAAGGAGGGGAACAAGGTTTTGAGAAAAGGGTAAATGAGACAAAAATCCTATATTTAGCACTTCTTTTCTGTTACATTTACACGTGCTAAATATACGATTTTTGTCTCATTTACCCTTTTCTCAAAACCTTGTTCCCCTCCTTTTTACGTCACCTTTGCCTCCAATTCCTATATCCCACCAACTTTCTCGTTAGAGAATGTTTTTCTTTACTTGTATAAATTGATAACGGTATATAAGCGAGCGAGATCTCGCGGGCGAAGAATAAAAATTGTACTGTTGTTTGGTTAGGAGCCCCCCTATGCCATTATTGAAAGGGGGGGGGGGGGGGGGGGGGAGGAGAGGAAAGGATGCAGTGAAGAGGAAGGTCATTAAAAGTTATTGGGTAGAATCATCTGATGCCTAGTTATTATCAGCTTATTTTATGATCAAGTGACTGTGATTCCATATCACACCTTTACTTTCACCACGCCCCTCTGGTCCCCATGCCATAGTACTGTCACTACGTAGCAGGCCTGGTGGGGATAGGCCTATCACAGCTGTTCTCTGCCTCTGGTCTGGAGAGTGAGCTGGTAGGGAGGGACCAGAGGATATCTAACTCCATGGGACTGTTCCTACAGAAGACAAACATCATTAGGGACTACCTTGAAGACACCTTACAGGGAAGAGAGTTTTGACCTTGAGACATATGCACCCCTCCTCCCTCCCCATCCCTCCCTCTGCCCTGTGGGGTGGCAGTGTGCTATGTGTTGGGGAGGGTCATGGAGGTGTTCAGACCTTTGTACATCACCACCTCCACAGGGTACCTCGCATCATCACCTCCGCAGGGTACCTCCTACCACCACCTCCACAGGGTACCTCCCATTACCACCTCTGCAGGGTACCTCCCACCACCATCTCCACAGGGTACCTCCCATAACCACCTCCACAGGGTACCTCCCATCACCACCTCCACAGGGTACCTCCCACCACCACCTTCACAGGATACCTCCCATCACCACCTCCACAGGGTACCTCCCATCACCACCTCCACAGGATACCTCCCATCATCACCTCCATAGGGTATCACCCATCACTACCTCCACAGGGTACCTCCCGTCACCACCTCCACAGGGTACCTCCCACCACCACCTCCACAGGGTACCTCCCATCACCACCTCCACAGGGTACCTCCCATCACCACCTCCACAGGGTATCTCCCACCACCACCTCCACAGGTACCTCCCATCACCACCTTCACAGGGTACCTCCCATCACCACCTCCACAATTAAATCTGACGAGGACAATGAAGAGTTGGTTGGACTGGGCACCACCCAACCATGACCATCCGTCCATCCAAAGTCTGTCTTCTGCTCTTCGTGCAGTGGGCAAAGAGAGACAAGCCTTGGACCTTTGTGAGTAGTTAGTGATTATGTCATCCCCATGGTGATGTAATTTATTCTGCCTTCAGATGTGTGTGTTACATTTTGAATGCAATATTATACATCTGTTAGCACAATCACTAGAGGGATCCATCTGACCGTGCATGTTTCAACTCACACCAGTGTTGTTGCCACTGTAGTAGAGAACCATAGCGTAGTTCTCCCTGAGCTGGGCTAATGACCTCATGTGCCACACCCCATGGAGGTACCCTGGTGGTGGGAGGTACCCTGTGACAGTGTGACATTATTTGGTGGTTGCTGAAGTAGCTGGTGTGTCTCCTAACTTGGGTCCATCTACGTCTGGTACTGGTACTTATCAGAACCTCACAGGCCTACCTGAAGGTGTCAGAAAGCGTGATTCAATTCAACATTACAGACCATCGCCATTGCAACTGCAGAATTGCTGCATGCAAATAGAGCTATATCAGGATTTGTTATTTCCTGTTCAATCACACAATGATTCCATGTAATTTTTCACTGTGCAGGATTTGTTACTCCTCAAAGGTTTTTAATTGGCATTGTAATGCCCTCTGGTAATTTCTAATGGTGCTCTCTTTACATCACTTCTACTTGCTGCTGGTATTTTACTTGCTTATAAAAACGCTTTCACTATTTGTCTTCCATTTTTCTAATCTTTGCCTTCTTGTCACTTTATTTTCTGTCCATCACTCCATATTCTTGCCTCTGCCAGAACAGCTTCTTTGTTAAATGGAATAGAAGTCATTTGCATCCATGAATTCGCTTTATCTTGTGGTTTTGTATTCTAAACTTTCTGCTTTTCTTGCCCTATCATAAGACCGCCAGCTTGTCCTGTTTTCCTTTACTAATTGTGGGGCAGTATTATCCATCGCTGTTTGATGGAAGTCTTTTTTTTTTCTAGTTTCTTGGAGCTGCCTTTTTGATGATGACCATGTGATAAGTTGTGACCTAGGTGTGCATGCTAGTATAGACTGAGCACTCTCCCCAAATTTACAAGTGCAGATTGCATTTAGCTGGTTGAGGGCACTCATTGACTAGAAGACAGCTGTGAAGAGTTTCTGCTCTCTTCATCTTTTATTTTATAACCTTTGAATGTATTGTGCAGGAGTGCACATGTCATGGGGCATTTGGTGCATTTGATTACACTATGTTCTTTTTTTTTTCACTCTAACTGTACTTGGCCCATGAATGTTTCCAGATATAAGAAGCTGGGTTCCACTTTTTGTTGAATTTAGACATGAGTTTTTACTACAATCGAACATGGCAATACCATATCAGAGTAATCAACGAACTGTTGGTTATACTCCTGTAATTATTGAGTATGTGGGGGTATCCTGTGTTTTCTTCTTTGCGTACTGCTTCTGAGTGATTGTTCTCAGGATAGCTGCAGCTAATGTCACTCTTTCTCTATCACACATATAAGTACAAAAATTTTTAACTGTACATGTATAAACTGTTCCAATAAAACTAGTGATAAGTCAAACATGAAAATGACATGTACATGTAACTGTATAGTCAATTAATACACCCATTATCAGGGATTTATCTGACTTGGGTGGGTAGGCAAATGGGCGTGGATGGGTTGGTATGTGTATGTGTGTAAATTGAGTAGTGTAGGGGACTTATTGTGTGCACACACACCCCTCTCCACATACACTCTACACACTCCCTTCTCCATACACACACTATACACTGCACACATCCCTCTCCACACACACCCATCTCAAACACCCTACACTCTCCCCTCTCCACACACATCTTACACACTCCACACCCTATGCATGCACCCATCTCCACTCTCCCCTCTCCACACACATCCCTCCCACACACACCCTACACACTCCACACTCACCTCTCCACACACACCTTGCATGCTTCCTACTCCATACACACCTATACACTCCGCACGCACCCCACACACACACACCCTACGCACTCCACACCCCTACGCACTCTCCTCTCCACCCTGCCATGACACCAAATTTATTTCATACAATATACAACCCACATACATTCTTGTATACTAAGATGATTTAAAACTTATCAGACCGCTAAGACCATTATATTCCAATGCAGTACCTCAAATTAGTAATTAATAAAATAATCTCTTTTTCCGGTGTAATTGGCCATAGGAAATGGGTTTATTCTCTCCGTACCTCCCTAGAGCTAACTGGGTGATAAAACTGGCAATTAAAAAGACGAAGCAGCTGCAAAGCTATTGATGTAGAGACTTCGCGTCGTATGTATACCCGTATCAATTAATGAACCTCTATTTAATACAAATTGTTTGTTGGTTGGTTGTGATCCGTCCTTTAAATTTGTTATGGCCCTTTAGTGCCTGATGGTCTTGGCTCGCTGTTGCCAAGGATACGCTCAGTCCTGGGTTGAAGAGGTGTTACCAGCTGCTCAATGCCACCAGTCGCAGCTTTGCAGCAGTGATCCAGGCACTTGACGATGACCTGAGGCAAGTGGGAGGGGTTAATAGTGAGCCCCTCCCCTTTACTTCACTTCGTCCATCCCACACATCATGCCAAACACCTCCACCATGCACACACACACACACACACACACACACACACACACACACACGCACACACAGACCTGGTGCTTAGGATTCTGGACACAGTAGAAGATGACATGACCATCCATGTGGTGGAGAAGATTCCCATGTTGAAGCAGTTCCACACCTACCTGTATGACCCCCAATGGAGGTACATGGACAGTAAGGAGAAGGACAGAGCTGTCTTGGAGGAGTTCCCAACTGTAAGTCAATGGTGGAAGGGGAGGGGTGAGTGTACCAATGGTGGAAGGGTGTACCAATGGTGGATGCACACACACACACAATGAATGAAGGTGAATGCACACACACATACACACACACACACACACACACACACACACACACACACACACACAGACCGGTCATATGTACCTTCTACCTGGAGTTTAGGGCTCTAGACACAGTAGAAAAGATGGGGTCATTTATTACCACCTCCCTTCCATCACACCAGGGTACCTCCATGGGATGTGGCACTTGAGTTCATTAGAACTACTAAAGCTAGTGACATGGCTCTCTACTGTGGTAGCAACAACTCTGGAATATGTACTGTTAACCTCCCAGACCAACTGTTGTGACGTGTTTATACCAGTGATGGTTTTAATGACATACAAATACAACAACAAAATAACATCAAATAACTACTTGTAACACACAACAAAATAATGTACATCTCCAAGGTGATGACATCATCACTTGTTCAATGCCTGTCTGAATAACTACTTGTATATTCCACAAAGGTCCAATGCCTGTCTCTCTTTGCCCACTGCACGAAGAGCAGAAGACAGACTATGGATGGATGGATGGTCATGGTTGGGTGGTGCCCAGTCCAACCACTTCATCATCATAGCCGCATAATAGTCCTCTTCCCCATACCGTCCAGGTTCACGTACAATGGCATCCAGCTCACCCTCTGTGAAGCCAAGTTCCCTTCCTATGGCCCTCCATTTGTAACTTGCAGATTTGGTAGTCTCAAATATTTCCCCGTGGTCGTGATGGTTCAGTTCTTTACAGTGGCCATCTGTGCTCAAAACAACTCCCTTTTTGACACGCTTTTTCAGCTCTCTCCCTCTGGCCACACCTCTTCCACCATTACCACGCCTCTTTCTACCAGGATAGCTCTTTCCGTCTTTTTCATTTCCTTAATATACCAAGATAGGTGGTGGTTGGTGAAATTGTTCTTAGACATCATTACATCATACCACTCACCAAGATGTCTCCCCTGCTCCTGCAGTGGTTCTCTGCTTGGGTCTCTCTTTCTCTTTCTGCTTGTTTGGTTAGTGGTCATTTGGGCACTGCATTAAAACATAAGGACCTATATGCTCTTTGTAACCTTTAATTAACCATCAGCTGAATGCATTAAAAACGTCATTGTAAAAGGTTGCGATTAGTTGTGTAAAAAAAGAAAGGGTGGGAAGTAAATTAAACCTATATTTGCAAGCGAACATGTTGACCCACTCTTACACCGATCACGAGTACCACAAACCTCTTTCTCTAATATGTCTTTTTGGTCATGCACTTCAGAGCGGATAATTCTCTCGCTCACTCGCGAGCATGGCTAAGCTAGGTTATGGATTATAGAGTAAATGGCGATCTTAGGCCTTAAATTACTACAGCGTATTATTAATACTTCAAGCTAGTTTGTTCGCTTCAATACATGGGAAAAGTACACAACCAATGCGGTCGTTTTATACCACACGCAGAAGTACAATACAAAAACGCTTACCTTCTTTTAGGAAGTTTCAGCGAAACTAAGCATAGCAGGAAAGCGTACTGATATAAATGAAACCTCTCGTATCATGTCCTACCGGCCGCGCATGTACCATTGTGGAAACCACATTTTGCCACAAATGATATTCACGATCTACATGTGTAATTCAACAATCAATTTCACGACAAAATGTGATCATTGATACTGTGCCAATGGTGGAAGGGGAGGGGTGACTGTGGAAGTGAAGGGGTGACTGTGCCAATGGTGGAAGGGGAGGGGTGACTGTGCCAATGGTGGAAGGGAAGGGGTGACTGTGCCAATGGTGGAAGGGAGGGGTGACTGTGCCAATGGTGGAAGGGGATGGGTGACTGTGCCAATGGTGGAAGGGGAGGGGTGACTGTGCCAATGGTGGAAGGGGAGGGGTGACTGTGCCAATGGTGGAAGGGGAGGGGTGACTGTGCCATTGGTGGAAGGGAAGGGGTGACTGTGCCAATGGTGGAAGGGAAGGGGTGACTGTGCCAATGGTGGAAGGGAAGGGGTGACTGTGCCAATGGTGGAAGGGAAGGGGTGACTGTGCCAATGGTGGAAGGGGAGGGGTGACTGTGCCAATGGTGGAAGGGGAGGGGTGACTGTGCCATTGGTGGAAGGGAAGGGGGGACTGTGCCAATGGTGGAAGGGGAGGGGTGACTGTGCCAATGGTGGAAGGGGAGGGGTGACTGTGCCATTGGTGGAAGGGAAGGGGTGACTGTGCCAATGGTGGAAGGGGAGGGGTGACTGTGCCAATGGTGGAAGGGAAAAAGAAGCAGCTGCAAAGCTATTATTGATGTAGAGACTTCGAGTTTACATGTTCTGTACACATACGTTGTATACCCATGAACCTCTATTTTATACACGTAGGGCGTATGATTGGTCCGTCCTTAAAATTTGGTACGGCCATAGCCGGACCGGACCTATAGGACGCGATGATCTTGGCTCAGTCCCGGGATGAAGAGGTGTTACCAGCTGCTCAATGCCACCAGTCGCAGCTTTGTAGCAGTGATCCAGGCACTTGACGACGACCTCAGGCAAGTGGGAGGGGTTAATAGTGAGCCCCCCCCCCCCCCCCCCCCCCCCTCTTTATGTCTCTTAGTCAACCCCACACATGCCCAACACCTCCACCATACACACACATACACACATATATATAGAAGACGAACACACACATGCACACACACACATACATACAAACACACACACATGCACACATGCATACATACATACACCATACACACATACACACACAATTACACACATCCACTCATACATACACACACATGCACACACACCATACACACACATACACACATGCACACACACATGCATACACACATACATCCACACATACACATACACACGCATACATACACACACATACACACATACACACGCACACACACGTACACACATACACACATACACGCATACATACACACATACACACATACACACATGCATTCACACACATACACACACATGCATGCACACATACACACATGCACACACACATGCACACATGCACACATACACACGCACACGTACACACATACACACATAATACACACATACACACGCACACGTACACACATACACACACATACACACATACACACCACACATACACACACATACGCACCACACATACACACACACATACATACATACACACAAATCATATACACATACACACACTTACGTACACACACATACACACACATACATGCACACACATGCACACACACATACATACATTACATACACACACATACATACACATACATACATACACATATATACACACATACACACATACATACACACACGTACACACACATACACACATACACATACATGTACACACATACACACACCACCATACACACATTCATACACACACCACATACACATGCACACACATACACACAATACACCCACATACACATACACACATACACATCAATACACACACACATGCATACATACAAACACACATACACACATGCACACATACACACACACATACACACACACGTGCACACATACACACATGCACACACATGCATACATACAAACACACATACACACATGCACACATACACACACACACATACACACACACGTGCACACATACACACACATACACACACACACACACACACACACACACACACACACACACACACACACATGCACACACACACAAACACACAGACCGGCCATATGTACCTTCTACCTTTGGGCTCTAGATACAGTAGAAAAGGTGAGGTCATTTATTACCACCTCCCTCCCATCACACCAGGGTACCTCCATGGGATGTGGCACTTGAGGTCATTAGAACTACTAAAGCTTGTGACATGGCTCTCTACCGTGGTAGCAACAACTCTGGAATATGTACTGTTAACCCTCCCAGACCAACTGTTGTGATGTGATTGTGTGTGATGATTGTAATTCAAATACAACATACAACAACAAAATAACATCAAGTAACTACTTTTATCAATAACTACTCGTATATTTCACAAAGGTCCAATGCCTGTATCTCTTTGCCCACTGCACGAAGAGCAGAAGACAGACTATGGATGGACGGATGGTCATGGTTGGGTGGTGCCCAGTCCAACCACCTCATCAACATAGCCGCATAATAGTCCTCTTCCCCATACCGTCCAGGTTCACGTACTATGGCATCCAGCTCACCCTCTGTGAAGCCAAGTTCCCTTCCTATGGCCCTCCATTTGTAACTTGCAGATTTGGTAGTCTCAAATATTTCCCCATGGTCGTGATGGTTCAGTTTTGTATCTGTGCTCAAAACAACTACTTTTTTGACACACTTTTTCTGTCCTCTTCCTCTGGCCACACCTCTTCCGCCATTACCACGCCTCTTTCTACTAGGATAGCTCTTTACATCTTTTTCATTCCCTTAAAATACCAAGACAGGTGTTGCATGGTGAAATTGTTCTCAGACGTCATTACATTCGTACCACTCACCAAGATGGCTACCATGCTCCTGCAGTGGTCCTCTGCTGTGGTCCATCTTTCTCTTTCTGCTTGTTTGGTCAGTGGTCATTTGTGCGCTGTATTAAAACATTGGAAACGCTAAGTATATGCTCTGTAGCCTTTAAATAACCATCAGCTGAATGCATTAAAAACTTCATTGTAAAAGATTGCGATTAGTGGTGAAAAAAAAAGAAAGGGTGGGAAGTAAACTTATATTTGCAAGCGAACATATTGACCCACTCTTACACCGATCACGAGTACCACAAACCTCTTCTCTAATATGTGTTTTTGATCATGCGCTTCTGAGCGGATTATTCTCTCGCTCACTCGCGAGCATGGCTAAGCTTGGTTATGGATTATAGAGTACATGGCGATTTTAGGCTACAGCGTAATATTAATACTTCAAGCTAGTTTGTTCGCTTCAATACATGGGAAAAGTACACAACCAATACTCGGTCGTTTTATACCACACGTAGAAGTACAATACAAAAACGTTTACCTTCTTTTAGGAAGTATCAGCGAAACTAAGTAAGTTAGTTAGCAGGAAAGCGTACAGATATAAATGAAACTTCACATATATCCACGAATTGATCTGATCGTTGATACCAAATTTGTGGTGCGCGTGCAGTATCCGCCACGAAGAACCATTTACCCACTAATGATATTCACACGACCTAAGATTCTGTACTAATAGGCCATTGGTGGAAGCGTGACTGTATAGCAATTGTGTGGAAGCCATACACACGCCCCTCAACAATTAATGTTCACGACTGTTTTTACAAAATGTGATCATTGGTGCTTACAAAACGTGATCGTTGATGCGTGATCAGTAAGGAGAGCTGTGATTGTGCCAATGGTGGAAGGGGAGGGGTGATTGTGCCAATGGTGGTCCAAGGGGAGGGGTGACTGTACCAATGGTGGAAGGGGAGGGGTGACTGTACCAATGGTGGAAGGGGTGGGGTGATTGTGCCAATGGTGGTCCAAGGGGAGGGGTGACTGTGCCAATGGTGGAAGGGGAAGGGGTGACTGTACCAATGGTGGAAGGGGAGGGGTGACTGTACCAATGGTGGAAGGGGTAGGGGTGACTGTACCAATGGTGGAAGGGGAGGGGTGTCTGTGCCAATGGTGGAAAGGAAGGGGTGACTGTGCCAATGGTGGAAGGGGAGGGGTGACTGTACCAATGGTGGAAGGGGAGGGGTGTCTGTGCCAATGGTGGAAAGGAAGGGGTGACTGTGCCAATGGTGGAAGGGGAGGGGTGACTGTGCCAATGGTGGAAGGGGAGGGGTGACTGTGCCAATGGTGGAAGGGGAGGGGTGACTGTACCAATGGTGGAAGCTGAGGGGTGACTGTGCCAATGGTTGAAAGGAAGGAGGGGTGACTGTGCCAATGGTGGAAGGGGAGGGGTGACTGTACCAATGGTGGAAGGGGAGGGGTGTCTGTACCAATGGTGGAAGGGGGAGGGGTGTCTGTGCCAATGGTGGAAGGGGAGGGGTGTCTGTGCCAATGGTGGAAGGGGAGGGGTGACTATGCCAATGGTGGAAGGGGAGGGGTGTCTGTGCCAATGGTGGAAGGGGAGGGGTGAATGTACCAATGGTGGAAGGGGAGGGGTGACTGTGCCAATGGTGGAAGGGGAGGGGTGTCTGTGCCAATGGTGGAAAGGAAGGGGTGACTGTGCCAATGGTGGAAAGGGAGGGGTGTCTGTGCCAATGGTGGAAGGGAAGGGGTGACTGTACCAATGGTGGAAGGGGAGGGGTGTCTGTGCCAATGGTGGAAAGGAAGGGGTGACTGTGCCAATGGTGGAAAGGAAGGGGTGACTGTGCCAATGGTGGAAGAGGGAGGGGTGACTGTGCCAATACTGGAAGGGGAGGGGTAACTGTACCAATGGTGGAAAGGAAGGGGTGACTGTACCAATGGTGGAAGGGGAGGGGTGACTGTGCCAATGGTGGAAAGGAAGGGGTGTCTGTGCCAATGGTGGCAGGGGAGGGGTGACTGTACCAATGGTAGAAGGGGAGGGGTGTCTGTGCCAATGATGGAAAGGAAGGGGTGACTGTGCCAATGGTGGAAAGGAAGGGGTGACCGTGCCAATGGTGGAAGGGGAGGGGTGACTGTACCAATGGTGGAAGGGGAGGGGTGACTGTGCCAATGGTGGAAAGGAAGGGGTGACTGTGCGAATGGTGGAAGGGGAGGGGTGACTGTACGAGTGGTGGAAGGGGAGGGGTGACTGTGCCAATGGTGGAAGGGGAGGGGTGTCTGTGCCAATGGTGGAAGGGGAGGGGTGAATGTACCAATGGTGGAAGGGGAGGGGTGACTGTGCCAATGGTGGAAGGGGAGGGGTGTCTGTGCCAATGGTGGAAAGGAAGGGGTGACTGTGCCAATGGTGGAAAGGGAGGGGTGTCTGTGCCAATGGTGGAAGGGAAGGGGTGACTGTACCAATGGTGGAAGGGGAGGGGTGTCTGTGCCAATGGTGGAAAGGAAGGGGTGACTGTGCCAATGGTGGAAAGGAAGGGGTGACTGTGCCAATGGTGGAAGAGGGAGGGGTGACTGTGCCAATACTGGAAGGGGAGGGGTAACTGTACCAATGGTGGAAAGGAAGGGGTGACTGTACCAATGGTGGAAGGGGAGGGGTGACTGTGCCAATGGTGGAAAGGAAGGGGTGTCTGTGCCAATGGTGGCAGGGGAGGGGTGACTGTACCAATGGTAGAAGGGGAGGGGTGTCTGTGCCAATGATGGAAAGGAAGGGGTGACTGTGCCAATGGTGGAAAGGAAGGGGTGACCGTGCCAATGGTGGAAGGGGAGGGGTGACTGTACCAATGGTGGAAGGGGAGGGGTGACTGTGCCAATGGTGGAAAGGAAGGGGTGACTGTGCGAATGGTGGAAGGGGAGGGGTGACTGTACGAGTGGTGGAAGGGGAGGGGTGACTGTGCCAATGGTGGAAGGGGAGGTGTGACTGTGCCAATGGTTGAAAGGAAGGAGGGGTGACTGTACCAATGGTGGAAGGGGAGGGGTGACTGTACCAATGGTAGAAGGGAAGGGGTGCATGACTGTGCCAATGGTGGAAAGGAAGGGGTGACTGTGCCAATGGTGGAAGGGGGAGGGGTGACTGTGCCAATGGTGGAAGGGGAGGGGTGACTGTACCAATGGTGGAAGGGGAGGGGTGTCTGTGCCAATGGTGGAAAGGAAGGGGTGACTGTGCCAATGGTGGAAGGGGAGGGGTGACTGTACCAATGGTGGAAGGGGAGGGGTGACTGTGCCAATGGTGGAAGGGGAGGGGTGACTGTGCCAATGGTGGAAGGGGAGGGGGACTGTGCCAATGGTGGAAAGGAAGGGGTGACTGTGCCAATGGTGGAAGGGGAGGGGTGACCGTACCAATGGTGGAAGGGGAGGGGTGACTGTGCCAATGGTGGAAGGGGAGGGGTGACTGTACCAATGGTGGAAGGGAGGGGTGACTGTACCAATGGTGGAAGGGACGGGTGTCTGTGCCAATGGTGGAAAGGAAGGGGTGACTGTGCCAATGGTGGAAAGGAAGGGGTGACTGTGCCAATGGTGGAAAGGGAGGGGTGACTGTACCAATGGTGGAAGGGGAGGGGTGACTGTACCAATGGTGGAAGGGGAGGGGTGACTGTACCAATGGTGGAAGGGGAGGGGTGTCTGTGCCAATGGTGGAAATGAAGGGGTGACTGTGCCAATGGTGGCAGGGGAGGGGTGACTGTACCAATGGTGGAAGGGGAGGGGTGTCTGTGCCAATGTTGGAAAGGAAGGGGTGACTGTGCCAATGGTGGAAAGGAAGGGGTGACTGTGCCAATGGTGGAAGGGGAGGGGTGACTGTACCAATGGTGGAAGGGGAGGGATGACTGTGCCAATGGTGGAAGGGGAGGGGTGACTGTACCAATGGTGGAAGGGAGGGGTGACTGTACCAATGGTGGAAGGGAGGGGTGACTGTACCAATGGTGGAAGGGAGGGGTGACTGTGTCTTGTGTATTTTATTTTGTCTCCTGATTATACATCGGTATTAATACAATCGTCATTTGAACTAGAGGGATCCTTATGACAGTGCATGTTTCAACTCACACCAGTGTTGTTGCCACAGAAGTAGATAGATTCTTTAAATTTATTTTGTTGGTTACTGCAGCTGGTGTGTCTCCTTACTTGAGTCCATCTGCGTCTGGTACTGGTACTTATCTGAACCTCACAGGCCTACCTGAAGGTGTCAAAAGCCTAAAAGCCATGTGGATTCAGTTCATCATTACTGACCATCGCCATTGCAATACAGCGATCCAGCAGAATGGTTGCATGCAAATAGAACTATATCAAGATTTGTTATTTTGTGTTCAATCGCACAATGATTCCATGCATTTTTTCGCAGGGCATGAATTGATACTCCTCAAAAGCGTGTGAAAAAGCCAAAGGTAGTAATACTAAGCACATGTGCATGTGATGAAGGTTCTCTCCAAGCTGCTGTGACGTTCCTAATAATTATATTTCAATTCTGGTGACGTACGCTGGTCTGGGCACGAGACTGAATTTTTCAATGGCCGGCACGTGGCGGTGTGGAGTACAACTGCAGCTTGTGCTCCAACGACCCTAGACAACCCACCTCTGAACCGGCACCACTGTTCTATTTATGGCACAAAATCATATGGCTTACCAATGGAGGAAACCGACCATCTTTGTTCTCCCGTCAAATTCTATGGCCAAACTGAAAGCGGGAACCGAACGAGACAGAAGGTACTTACAGCGTATGTGTAGAACTATTGCCTTTTTTTTTCACCATGGTTGTAGAAGTGTTTAAAGTTGAATGTGCGTATTGCGTACATACGAGTGGTTTTTTAAGTGGGGGGGAGGGGCTGATTTTCTGTATTCTCAAATTATATTCCTTGGTACCTCCCTCTGGAAATAGAAACGCGCGTTACGTATATGCCTACGTTACGTAAATGATCGATTTCGATTACACGTCTACACACCAAACGTTTTCGGTTTTCATTTCTAGAGGCAAACTCAGGCAACGTCGTCCAGGTCAATATCTGGTCTCGTACCCAGACCCAATCGTACGTAAGCATTATCGCTTATAGTATAATGCTACGTACATAGGGTCTGGGACATAAGTCGATAGAAGTTGTTCTGTGGAATGTGATTGGAATGTTAGATGTTACATAATAATTATCAATTGGAATGTTGGAATTTAATTATGGATCGCTGCAAAGTGTGCCGTGGTGCCGTTTTGGACAAGGAAAAACAGGCGATCGCTTCAAAGTCTCGAGTCGAAGCAGTGCAAAGACGGTCTAGTTTCTCTGTGTATTGAGAATGAGATAGATTTTGCAAGCGAGTTAAGCACAGGTTATGTATGCAAAAGGCCGTGTTATGAAGCTGTAAACAAGTACCTAAATCTGAAACGTCAGTACAAGAGCCTAGAAGCGGAGCTAGTTAGCAAGCTGTCTAGCTCATCAAAATGGTTGCAAACGCAATCAACAGCGCAATCAACATCTCTAACGAGCACGTCACTAACGGAACGCAGAGGGGTGAAACGTGTTGCAATCAACAGATCATAATAACCCCAAATAAAGCACACCTCTCCAGTTAGAAGACATATACACATTTCCAGCATGGCTGTTGTCGTTTGGTGTACGTTATAACACACCATAACACACACACACCATAACACACCCACACCATAACACACACACTAATTGCCTTACATGCTAATTGCCTTATATGGGATTTAGGCAGTGAAAAGTGAGCTAACGTCACAATCGGCAAGCTTAAGAAGACATCGTTTCCTTCCAGAAATGCCTTAACTGCCTTGCTCTGATTTGGACGAATGTTGTAGTACATGTAGCCGAGCTTTTCTGCCACACGTGTGATGACAGAATCCATTCCTTTCTCAATCATCAAAGGTGTGTTTTACACATTGGAATGTAATTAAGGTGACGTCAAATACACATTCCTAGGCTTGAAATGTAGTTAACGTGACGTCACGCAAGCTCTCGATTTTGATTGGACGCGCCGACATTCCGGCGCACAGAACAACTTCTATCGACTTATGTCCCAGACCCTATGTACGTAGCATTATACTATAAGCGATAATGCTTACGTAAGATTGGGTCTGGGTACGAGACTAGTCAATATCTGCTGTTCTGTCGCTCCTGTGAATCATGAGAGTAGCTAAGTTATTGATCTAATTTGAATGCAGCCAGGCATACATCGAACTTCGACAGCCCTGGCTTGGAACGAGGAACGGACGTCTTTGACTTGCCAGTACTTACCATCTTCATGTGTCTGCGAACATAATTTCACTGTTGAACCAATATATCTTATATAGTAATGGGTTGGAAACATCTGATGCTGTTTAAATCTTTGGGACTGGAGGTGGGGGGGGGGGGGGGGGGTAAGCTACCGGAGAGCCTTCTGGTAGTCCATAAGATTGGGTATCATTAGTACATCGTGAAGCACAGGGTGTGCACAGTGGGTACTGTGTATAAAATGGCCAAACTTGTGGGACTGAATCACATTGTCTAGTAGGTATCTTTATGGCTTGAACATCACATAGTAGAGAAAGAACATCGTTTTATTAGGTGACATGGAGGTCTTGTATGCAGAGCACTCCAGTGTAGTTGCTTTTTATTACTGATATATACTCAGCTCGGTATTGTGTGCTGTGAGATCATTGCCAGCACTGGGCGTATTACTACTACAATCTTGGGTGTGCTCGAAGTTAAGAATGGGAAAGTGGAAGTGATGTTCTTTATAGCAAGAAGACATGAGTGCAACAATAGAAGACACATGTGTCATAGGATTTGATGGCGAAACATGGGCTGTACGTAAGAAATTAGATTCATAAACCAATCCTTACTCTTATGGTTGAACGTGCTATGGATGTGACACAAGAGGTAACGCAGGGGGTAAAGTGCACAGTTGGGGACAAGACATTGGATTTCCACACCAAACTCAAAGAAGGGTTGACTCCCATATTTAGCACTTCTTTTGGTTCTGTTACAATTACATAGGATTTTTCTTATATGAAATGCTCTCCCCCCAATCTTCTCCCACTTATATAAACGGGGATGGAGGGGTAGGGCTAGCACCATTCTAAAAATTCCCCAGGTCAGGTTCCCCCTCCCTCCCCCCCGGGCCTACTATCACACTGCATGAGTTGAATATTGTCGACTCACAGAGAATTAAATTAATTACGTGTACGTGAATGAATCAAGGGGGCATGCTTGGACCTGACCAACTTCTGGGTTCAACTGACCAGATTGGCCACATGTTGTTCAGGGGTGTGTGGCCATGATGTGGTGTACATACCGGGGGTCCAGGGTATAACTGGAGTGTTAACTAACCAAACTTTGATGTGCAGATGTTTAGTGTTTGAGAGAAGAAATGTAAACAGTCTGCTTACTACTATAAATAGCACAACAGGTTTACAATATGCAATATCAGTGATATACAATTGCACCATCATGTAGTTGATTGGTATTACACACACCCATAATTATGTCCACCTGGAGGGCTATTGGTCATTGTGCTTTTTAGCAGCTCTGTTATAGCCTTCGGTTGAAGAATGGACATGTCCACTTACATATTCACCCTTTCTAGGTGACCATTTACTTTGGGCTTCAGCCAACAGATCTGAACCGTAAAAAAAAATTTCTTCATCTGAACCATTGGTTGGCCCTTCATTGGCATTTATGACCTCAGCAAGGCCCTGCTCACTTCCTCCATCCACTGCAAGGCCCTGCCCACTTCCTCCATCCACCGCAAGGCCCTGCCCACTTCCTCCATTCACAGCAAGGCCCTGCCCACTTCCTCCATTCACAGCAAGGCCCTGCCCACTTCCTCCATCCACTGCAAGGCCCTGCCCACTTCCTCCATCCACCGCAAGGCCCTGCCCACTTCCTCCATTCACAGCAAGGCCCTGCCCACTTCCTCCATTCACAGCAAGGCCCTGCCCACGTCCTCCATCCACTGCAAGGCCCTGCCCACTTCCTCCATCCACTGCAAGGCCTTGCCCACTTCCTCCATCCACTGCAAGGCCCTGCCCACTTCTTCCATCCACTGCAAGGCCCTGCCCACTTCCATCCACTGCAAGGCCCTGCCCACTTCCTCCATCCACTGCAAGGCCCTGCCCACTTCCATCCACTGCAAGGCCTTGCCCACTTCCTCTATCCACTGCAAGGCCCTGCCCACTTCCTCCATCCACTGCAAGGCCCTGCCCACTTCCATCCACCGCAAGGCCCTGCCCACTTTCTCCATCCACAGCAAGGCCCTGCCCACTTCCTCTATCCACTGCAAGGCCCTGCCCACTTCCTCCATCCACTGCAAGGCCTTGCCCACTTCCTCCATCCACTGCAAGGCCCTGCCCACTTTCTCCATCCACAGCAAGGCCCTGCCCACTTCCTCCATCTTTCAGTACAGGAGTCCCTCCATACCTTTCATTGGCTTTGTTCTCTTAAAATAGCAAGACAGGGAGTGGTGGTAGTGATGTCATGCTCTTATCCATCATAGTATATGTACACTGCTTACCCAAGTATCCTTTCTTTTGCTTCAGTGCAATTCTGCTCCCATTTTTCTTCCTTTTCCTCTCAGGAATGTTAACGTTTTCCTTACAAGCCTCTACCTGTGGCACCTGTTTAGCGGCCATGGGGCGGCGCTAATTTGCAGGTGTGAGTGAGAGTGAAAATAAAATTATCGCTAATTACTTGGTGTGAAATGAACAACTTACGAAGTATCTAGCGCCGGGCCGAGAAGAACACGGGATCAGTAACAACCGATGTACAACCTCAGTACGCGGGTAAACTCTCACGCGACTTCAATGTTATTATGTTCATATGAGTATTATTAAAATTAACCACGCAGTCTAATCATATATATGTCTCGCACGTGCCAGACGTGCTTATGTCGGCAACATCAGAGATTAAAGACCGGTCTGTAATCTCTGGTTACATTAAATCCCGTGTCAATGGCAGCAATTCCGTTGTCTCGTCCCTAGACCAACATGACGTAACGATTATCGCATGTAAATAAATAAGAACGACGAGAGTCCCTCAATGTTTATGTCCAAAAATAGTACGGCAATCTAATTTTAGAACTAATCTCGACCGCAATAAACGTTATCATTTCCGCATGATATAATATTGCGGTTCAAAGGTCCACTGAGGCCTTCATGCAAGAAAAAGATGTTTTCGCCAGTTAGCCAACTGGATACGGCAAATCGCTGATGTATTCAGTGCTACCATACGCATGTGACAAATTGCTTGGCTGTAAAGGAAGCATAGTCCTCGTTGTGTCACCTCTGATTCCACCAGTGAAGGATTTGTGTGACGTGGTTAAAAGGCCATGTATAGTAATTATACTTATAAGGTCACTGC
The DNA here is from genome assembly GCA_963681505.1 of Eunapius fragilis. Taxonomy (NCBI): domain Eukaryota; kingdom Metazoa; phylum Porifera; class Demospongiae; order Spongillida; family Spongillidae; genus Eunapius; species Eunapius fragilis. The sequence goes on along the minus strand of OY811971.1, from coordinate 343,282 downwards.
TATAAGGACCAAAGGATTGTCAGCAACTTGCATCACTGGGGAGATAAGGAATGACAAGGATTTGCAAGTCAGAGTGATGAATGGAAAGCTTCATATCGTTCTGGAACTCCTTTTCACAAACACGCTTTGGAGGCAAATGGTTCGCTTATCTGTTCATGTTGTACATCTTGTTGCTCTTGTGGTCAACGAAGCACACTGCGTAACAAAATGGTAAGTGTTTGTGTACTACGTATTCTATGTTGTGCTCTACAGTGACTGTAATCCATATGTATAGGCTGCTGACCGTTCAAGCAATGATATGCTTTCAGCCCAGAGACGGAGACTACGTTGAGTAGAGTTGCCTCATGAGAGGCGAAATATCTAGACTACTTGGTGACTGGTAGATAGCTGATTCATCACATCGGTCTACTAAAGCATACATTGTACACCTGAGCAGCTGTGACTGACGTACCATTAATGGTGGCTGGATATGGTGTCCCTCTACAGTTGGATATATGTGGCATGCAGAGCACATGGTGACATCAGAATTGATGAATCAACATACCATACACTTGTGATGAAGATGCAGCACCACCTATGTAATTGTATTTTTATAGGTATCACACTACCTGGAGGTTTTTTACCCAAAATAGCACCAAACGGTGAAACATCTCACCTACTTGGTGACTGATAGATCGATGATTCATTGCAGGAGTGTGCAGTTATGACTGGCAATGCCATAGGAGACCCAAGGCTGACAACATGCTGCTGTTGTGTGATGTTTGAGAAGCATGCCTGGGTTACAGTAGCAGAGTCCTACACTTGTTGAAATAAAGTCATAATTATTAACAATATGGGGGGGGGGGGGGGGGAAATTAATAACTTACATGGTCAATTGGTATAGTTTTCTTCATTGAGTGACTCCAGCTTTTAACTATCTCGTGATTTCTACCTAGTTTATCAATCAATGACCATGTACATGTAACCACACTATATTCGAAGCCAGCAGTAAACCTGACTCCATGGAGAAGTGGTGCCTTTGATTGTATTGTGACGAAGAGTTTATCCCTATGAAACTTGTCAGGAGGGTAGAATCAGATGAAAGACGCAAAAATGCGGCTCTCAATTCAATCAGCATCTTTTAAAATAAGTACTGCCTCAAAACACAGGCAGTTTGAAATGTATTTGTTGCAAAAGCTTTGCGACCTAGGGACTGACCAAGATCTTGCTTGGAAGGTGAAAGTGTGTACCTCTTCGTAACCATGGTTGGTCACAACAATCTAAACAAATGCATAGCCAGAGGATATACAATGTATGACTAGAGGTGTATGACTAGAGGTGGTGCATATTTGTTCTTTCCACGGAACCAGCTGAAGTGTGTGATCTCTTTGTACCACAGGCCGCGACGCTGAAAGCTTGTTCACAAGCTGAGCTTCTACTTCTTTTAGCATTACATATCTGCTGTCTACTCGAAAACAGCTAATACATGCGTAACCTTCCGAGAACTCTCTTCACCTCATCAGAGCTTTTACACTGCTTACAAGCCAGTTCTGCAATACCCTGCCTGACAAGTGATTGCGGTACATGTACTATTTTTGGACATAAACATGCTTGGAAAAAGTGCGTTGTTCTTATTTCCCAGACCCTAATTGCTACATCATGTTGGTCTGGAGACGAGACTAGCGGTTCCAGTGCCTACGTTCTGAATGCTTCCTAGCCATCCACAAGGAGATTTTTTTACTTTCTATACTTCATTTCGGAGCAATTAATATCATAACCAGTATTGACAAACAGCATCATTCCCTCATTAATGTCAACTGCGGAGTGCATATACATTGCACCAGATATCAATAACTGCAGTGGCGTAGGAAGCCCGGGTGGCCGTGGAGGCAGTTGCCCCACAGTTTCATTGGGGGGGGGGGGGGGGGATAGTACACACCATCCAAAAATTTATTATTTGGATAAATGAGTGGAAATCCACCATTTGCATAGCCCTCTACACCAATTTCATCTCGTTTTGTGGCGTATAGGGTTTCTAAAAAGACTGGAGGTGTATGACTAGAGGTGTATGGCTAGAGGTGGTGCATATTTGTTCTTTCCACGGAACCAGCTGAAGTGTGTGATCTCTTGGTACCACAGGCCGCAACGCTGAAAGCTTGTTCACAAGCTGAGCTTCTACTTCTTTTAGCATTACATATCTGCTGTCTACTCGAAAACAGCTAATACAGGCGTAACCTTCCGAAAACTCTCTTCACCTCATCAGAGCTTTTACCTTGCTTACAAGCCAGTTCTGCAATACCCTGCCTGACAAGTGATAACGTTTATTGCGGTCCAATTGTTCTATAATTATATTACCGTACATGTACTATTTTTGGACATAAACATTGAGGGATGCTTGGAACAAGTGCGTTGTTCTTATTTCCCAGACCCAAATACTCGATAATCGCTACGTCATGTTGGTCTGGGGATGAGACTAGCGGTTCCAGTGCCTACGTTCTGAATGCTTCCTAGCCATCCACAAGGAGATTTTTTTACTTTCTATACTTCTTTTCAGAGCAATTAATATCATAACTAGTAATGACAAACAACATCATTCCCTCATTAATGTCAACTGCGGAGTGCATATACATTGCACCAGATATCAATAACTGCAGTGGCGTAGGAAGCCCGGGGGGCCATGGAGGCAGTTGCCCCCACAGTTTCATCGGGGGCGGGGGGGGGGGGGGGGGGGGGGGGATAGTACACACCATCCAAAAATTTGGATAAATGAGTGGAAATCCACCATTTGCATAGCTCTCACTCATTAGCGTAAGTCCAGTGCCTCTACACCAATTTTATCTCTTTTCTCAGTCTAGAGGGTTTGTAAAAAGACCTCTCACCCATCCTTAAGCTCCAACTAGCTGAAGAGCCACTCTGGCCACCTCCCTAGCCCCAATTCTTATTCAACCACGGTTGACCAGGTGCGCTCCCCGCCCACCATGGCTGTGAGTCCCACCACCCAGGACCCCAACCCCCAGTCCCTGCCAGCCTTGGTACCCATTCTGCCATCCCCAACCTCTGTAGTCACAACTATGACCCCATTGGTCTACAGCATATTTCCTGTAGGGGACCCACTTCGACTTCGACTTTCTTCTCCCACTCTCTGTTTCAACCTGATTCCTATTGCCCTCCATATGGTCATATGGTCCTATGGCCCTCCATATGGTCCTATAGCCCTCCTTATGGTCCTATGGCCCTCCGTATGGTCCTATGGCCCTCCATATGGTCCTATAGCCCTCCATATGGTCCTATGGCCCTTCATATGGTCCTATGGCCCTCCATATGGTCCTATGGCCCTCCTTATGGTCCTATGGCCCTCCATATGGTCCTATGGCCCTCAGTATGGTCCTATGGCCCTCCATATGGTCCTATGGCCCTTCATATGGTCCTATGGCCCTCCTTATGGTCCTATGGCCCTCCGTATGGTCCTATGGCCCTCCGTATGGTCCTATGGCCCTCCATATGGTCCTATGGCCCTCCTTATGGTCCTATGGCCCTCCATATGGTCCTATGGCCCTTCATATGGTCCTATGGCCCTCCTTATGGTCCTATGGCCCTCCGTATGGTCCTATGGCCCTCCGTATGGTCCTATGGCCCTCCATATGGTCCTATGGCCCTCCTTATGGTCCTATAGCCCTCCATATGGTCCTATGGCCCTTCATATGGTCCTATGGCCCTCCATATGGTCCTATGGCCCTCCATATGGTCCTATGGCCTACCTTATGGTCCTATGGCACTCCTTATGGTCCTATGGCTCTCCATATGGTCCTATGGCCCTCCATATGGTCCTATGGCCCTTCATATGGTCCTATGGCCCTCCTTATGGTCCTATGGCCCTTCATATGGTCCTATGGCCCTCCATATGGTCCTATGGCCCTCCTTATGGTCCTATGGCCCTCCATATGGTCCTATGGCCCTCAGTATGGTCCTATGGCCCTCCATATGGTCCTATGGCCCTTCATATGGTCCTATGGCCCTCCTTATGGTCCTATGGCCCTCCGTATGGTCCTATGGCCCTCCGTATGGTCCTATGGCCCTCCATATGGTCCTATGGCCCTCCTTATGGTCCTATGGCCCTCCATATGGTCCTATGGCCCTCCTTATGGTCCTATGGCCCTCCGTATGGTCCTATGGCCCTCCGTATGGTCCTATGGCCCTCCATATGGTCCTATGGCCCTCCTTATGGTCCTATAGCCCTCCATATGGTCCTATGGCCCTTCATATGGTCCTATGGCCCTCCATATGGTCCTATGGCCCTCCATATGGTCCTATGGCCTACCTTATGGTCCTATGGCACTCCTTATGGTCCTATGGCTCTCCATATGGTCCTATGGCCCTCCATATGGTCCTATGGCCCTTCATATGGTCCTATGGCCCTCCTTATGGTCCTATGGCCCTCCGTATGGTCCTATGGCCCTCCGTATGGTCCTATGGCCCTCCATATGGTCCTATGGCCCTCCTTATGGTCCTATGGCCCTCCATATGGTCCTATGGCCCTCCATATGGTCCTATGGCCCTCCGTATGGTCCTATGGCCCTCCGTATGGTCCTATGGCCCTCCATATGGTCCTATGGCCCTCCTTATGGTCCTATGGCCCTCCATATGGTCCTATGGCCCTCCATATGGTCCTATGGCCCTCCTTATGGTCCTATGGCCCTCCGTATGGTCCTATGGCCCTCCGTATGGTCCTATGGCCCTCCATATGGTCCTATGGCCCTCCTTATGGTCCTATAGCCCTCCATATGGTCCTATGGCCCTTCATATGGTCCTATGGCCCTCCATATGGTCCTATGGCCCTCCTTATGGTCCTATGGCCCTCTATATGGTCCTATGGCCCTCCTTATGGTCCTATGGCCCTCCATATGGTCCTATGGCCCTCCGTATGGTCCTATGGCCCTCCATATGGTCCTATGGCCCTCCATATGGTCCTATGGCCCTCCATATGGTCCTATGGCCCTCCATATGGTCCTATGGCCCTCCATATGGTCCTATGGCCCTCCATATGGTCCTATGGCCCTCCATATGGTCCTATGGCCCTCCATATGCAGGCAGTCTTGAATATTTCTCCATGGTCGTGATCAATCAGTTTTTTTTTTTACTAAGACCATCTGTGCCTAAAACAACTGCTTTGATGGCACTCCTCTTAGCAATGACCACACCTCTTCTACCATTACCAAGCCTCTGCATATCAGGTTAGCTCTTTCCATTCATCCCTTAATCTTTAATCTATGGAAATCAATGATGGCTTAAAAATAAAAATAAAACAGATCTTTTTATTTTTTAGGATTGGGGATTTTTTTATCAGTACCAGAGTAAACGAAATCATGAAAAAAAAATCAGTCTAATCAAATGCTTGCTTGCTCAAACTGAAAGAGACAGAGGGGAAGAACTTAAATTTGCTTGATTTTAAATTCCAAATCATATACGTAAATTCTAATTTTAAATTCTAAATTAGTTTAAGTAACTTCATATATTCAATATGTTGTAACATTTTAATGTATAAAATTACAGTTTGGAACTCTGCCACAATTCTTGGAGACAATTACATGCAATCATGCAAAACATAAGGATAATGATCTTGATTACTGCACTGTTTTGATAAAGAACACAACTTCAACCAAAGTCGGTAGGAGTCTTCGATGGTGGGATAACGAAGTGGTTCTGAATGAACTGAATTGTGAGGGTGCTTTTCCCTACACCCGTGGACCCCACTACTAAAGCTTGTACTTGTATTCCGTCATTTTTAAAAATTGTCTGTAGGTGATGCGGCTGCAAACAGTTAAAGAAGACTGAAGTGGATATGTTTTAATGAAACAATGAAACCAATGTATGCATTTTGGGCTGTTTTCTTGATGACTAAAATTATTCCATTCTGAAACAAAAATGTGTTGTATTTTTCCCTGCAATAATTGTTATAAATGGGAAGCACTCAATATCGTGATGTCAGGATTGTACCGATCATAAATTCAGGATCATTTTACGTAGATTAGAGATTAAATAGCAAGCCATCATTACATCATACCACTCACCAAGATGGCTCCCCCTGCTCCTGCAGTGGTCCTCTGCTTGGGTCCATCTTTTTCTATCTGCTTGTTTGGTTAGTGGTCATTTGTGCACTGCATTGGGAGCACTATTCACTATTCTCTGCAAGGATTTTTAACTATTCAATAGTTAATATCTTTTTAATTTTTCATTATATTTAAATGCAGATGTAGGTTGTTAAATGCCATCAGCAAATACTAGTTCACTTCTAGGCCAGAGTGAACATAGATCCACTGTGCAGAGAGAGGGACACCGCGGGGTACATGCCTCTTTGATGAACAAGCCCCTTGGAATGCATCGGATGGATGAGGGGAGGAGTGAAAGGGACTGCATGGTGACATCGTAGCCATCCCAATGGTTTGGCTGTAGGGTGAAGTCCATTTGGAAGATAACCGGTCTGCCGGGCGTTTATAAAAAGCCATTTGACCCATTCCACTAGTAGTGGAGAGTATGATGGAGTGAAGGAGACATGCTCAGTATCCCTGATGCAATGCTCATTTTGCTATTTTTCATGTTCTTGGGAGCAAGCAATGTATGTGAATCCTAGCTTGGCCTCGGGGACCCCCCCCCCCCCTCCCCTTGAGGCCAATATCATAATGTGCTTGTGTGTGATAATCATGACGTCATGTAATCAACCGTACACAGCCAGAAGTTACCAATCTGATTCAAAACTGGTGGTGCTTAACAGTTTGAACCAGGGGGATGGGTTACAGTCTGAACCAAAGCTGTTGATAACAACAGTCTGGCTGTTGTACCAGGTTAATTCAAACTGATTACAACCTGATAATGACTTTTTGATTCAATCTGAACCAGATGTTTTAACAGTTAGAACCAGCTCGTGATTACAGGATTGATTCAAAGGTATGGTCACCTGCTTATCTCGTGTCCAGACACTGCATCACTGACCGCAGACCCGTAATACAACTGCGGGTCGTAAGACAACGTTGCTTCTTGATGTATCCTTACAGCCAGTCTCTGTATTAGACGCCCACACATATGGTAAACGTTGTATTTGAGCCTCGTTAATTATCATTCAGAGTATATATGCAGAAGGTATACATGAATCTATCATTGGGAGAAATACAGCCGACAGCTAGGAATACATGATGAATAAATCCACTCTGACAGCAGTTGCCACAGCAATATTGACCGTCATATAAGTACCCATCCAGTTGTGGTTACTAAGTGGATGGGTACAAATCGTCTGGTATTGCAGCAAAACTGTGATCCTAAACTGGGTCATAAGCTGGGTATGAAACGTACTCCGTTGCAGCTGAATTGTGACCATAGTTGTAAGCCACGTCCTCCTCAACCACAGTTTGAATATCTACGAGATGTGGGTTTACCATTACAATAGTTATCATTCAGCCATTGGCCAAATTGTTTGTAGGTGCCATCTTTGCTTGTTGGTGTCATTCTCACAAACTTGCGCTTCAAAGAGATAGATAAGCTAGAATAACCTCATACATGAAACACATTCTGATTGAAAAACGAAATACTTACAGATTGAGTTTGTATTCAGAGAGATTGTCTGTATCAACCCTCAGAAAGGAGGAGAACCATTCTGCAAAATCATCAGTACTGAGGTTTGCAAATTGCTCAAATGGCTTCATTGCTAGAACCTGAGGGTCATTCAAATTAATTTTAACCAATGTATACATTACCAACCCTTCACCTCTCTTCTGCCCTAATGTCAGAAAGACGTTTCAGGCAAAATGATAGTGCTTTCCTGACTTTCGACTTTGACTTAGCTACTTCTGGTCCTAGCACTTTTTTGACAACAGTTTCCTACCATGCAGCAGTGCACTGAGTGCGTTATAATAAAAACGTACCCTTACAACCTGTGAACTGGGGGATCTATTAAGTGTGTTGCAGAGCAACACACCAATGGCTACAATTAAGGAGATCATCCTACATGTATGTGGGTAAGCCCCAATGGTGATGATAACATGCTAGCATGCAGATTATTATCATAAACCTTGAAGGGACTGGTCTTAACCTGGAACGACTGTTCACTAAGGTCCAGATATGCATTGCTCAGAATTTCCCTTCTCAATCATGAGTTTATTGTGCTTCTCTCTCCACTTCATCCTTCATAGCTTTCATCTCCTGTACAACTGATGACAGTGAGAATTCAGATGGCAGATTCACTCCACTGAGGGGTGTTAGTGATAAAAATTGGTAAGTTTACTTCACTGATTAGTATATATACAGATGGTGGATTCACTCCTCTAATGTAGTTGTGATGATGTTTGGAAAAAATGCATGTATGTCATCAGTCAAGGTGCTTATTTATTCATAGTACCTTCCTACTCCCACATCATGTGGTGGATTCACACCCCTGTGGGCGCATATGTGGCCATTTGATCAATGCAAATGCATGAAATGGAATAAAATTAATAATACCGTCCATTGCCATCCGCTGCTGTGAAAACCTGGGTCTGGATACGAAGACTAATCTAATATGAATCAGCGATTCTGCAAAAGGTCTACCAGGGTCTGGTAAACAGTCTGATTCAATATTGGGTGCAGGTTTGAAACAAGAAAAAACTTCTGGCTGTATATATGCTTGGACGTTGTTATATTACAATTGCGGCGAATTTTTGGGGCCATTGTCCCAATGCTATCGCCGTCTTGCAAATCTCAGTTACTAAACACTTGCGAACTTTTTATGTCAAAGTGCAAAGGAACCATTGGCATTCATCAGTATTTTTTTTCTCCACCTCTCGCGGCGAACTAAACGGCCTGCCCCCCGGCCTGCTTATGTTCATCGCTCTGACATTTAAGGTACGTACCAGGTCTAGAACGTCAAACAAAAATATATTCGTTAATAATAGGGGGTAATTTTTATATGTCGCAGCACATATTCATCTTGGAGTCACGTGTTCGTAAGTTTGACGAAAAAAATCAGGCCATATTATGGCTCCAGATCAGCCGATACTACTCCATGACATGTGCCTGCCGTAGCGTGGCATATTTTGAGTTGTGTCAAGCTAGCCAATGGCGCTACTGAAGTCGCTGGCACACCCATCAGAGCTGCAGGCCTTCGTCCAATACAAATTTCTAGGAGGGCAGAATGCGGTGATGCCGAAGCTAGACTACATAAGAGCCCGTGTGTGTGTGTGTGTGTGTGTGTGTGTGTGTGTGGGTGTGTGTGCATGTGCGTGCACGTGTGTGTGCGTGCGTGTGTGTGTGCGTGTGTGTGTGATGTGCGTGTGGTTGCCGTTGCCAAGGATACGCTCAGTCCTGGGATGAAGAGGTGTTACCAGCTGCTCAATGCCACAAGTCGCAGGTTTGCAGCAGTGATCCAGGCACTTGACGACGACCTGAGGCAAGTGGGAGGGGTTAATAGTGAGCCCCTCCCCTTTATGTCTCTAAGTCAACCCCACACATACTCAACACTCCACCATGCACACACACATACATACACACACATGCACACACATACACAACACACATGCATACACACATATACATACACACATACATCCACACATACATACACATACATACACATACACACATACACACATTCACACATAACACACATGCATGCACATGCACATACATACGCACACATTCACACATACACACACATGCATGCACACACATACACACACATACACACATATGCACATACACACACATACATACACATACACACACACATGCACACACACACACACACACACACACACACACACACACACACACACACACACACACACCGGCCATATGTACCTTCTACCTTTGGGCTCTGGACACAGTAGAAAAGATGTACCTCCATGGGATGTGGCACTTGAGGTCATTAGAACTACTAAAGCTAGTGACATGGCTCTCTACTATGGTAGCAACAACTCTGGAATATGTACTGTTAACCCTCCCAGACCAACTGTTGTGACGTGTTTGTACCAGTGATGATTGTAATTCAAATACAACATACAGCAACAATATAACATCAAGTAACTACTTTTATCAATAACTACTCGTATATTTCACATGCATACATACATACATGCATACATACATACATACATAATAATAATAATAATAATAATATTCCATCGCAACTGTACATATACATGTCTTACACGCATACAATACAGTCACGTTTGGGGAGAAGAAACAGTGGGGACACAAATATAGTTGTAACGTCCACGCAAGACACCACCACAGCACCATATACTACGCCGTTCAAAACTTGGGCTTTATTTGCTCAGTGGAGCCACGGTGAGCGCGTCCGTTCATATTTTCAAACCAACAATCGTTCAATCTTCTATTTCAACTCCAAACAGCCTTCACACACACTAGGACACAAACTTTCTCGTTTTATGAGACGTAGCAATGTTGCCGGTCAGTGGTTCGGTTGACGCGATGGAAGAAAAAAACGTGTACCTCCAGACAGAGCGCACCACTCAGGAACTGTCTTCTCGAGAAGAGCCGAATAGATGGTAGCGGCATGACGGGGCCAGCGAACAAACCACTTTACACGTGGCAGCGTAGTAATAGGAACGGGGGCAAGGGAGAGAATCCAGTGCCATGAGCCGACCATCTACGCGCCACGCGGATGTACATACATACATACATACATACATACATACATACATACATACATACATACATACATACATACATACATACACACATACATACATGCATCAATACATACATACATACATACATACATGCATACATACATACACACATACAGTACATGCATACATACATACATGCATACATCAATACATACATACGTACATACATACATACATACATACATACATACATACATACATACATACATACATACACACATACATACATGCATCAATACATACATACATACATACATGCATACATACATACACACATACAGTACATGCATACATACATACATGCATACATCAATACATACATACGTACATACATACATACATACATACATACATACACTGGTGTTTATGTGTGAATGTGTCAGCATACCACAGATAAGACCTCCCTCATATTGTTCTAATTCACTACCATGGCAACAAGATACAGTACTCTGACCTTATGCAACCATCTAAACATTGCTGTTGGTTATATATATATAGAGAGAAAGGCATCAGAGAGAAGGAGGGAGGGAAGGCGAGGGGAAGGATTTTGTAAGGTCACAACTATGTACAGTAGTTTGCATCATGTTTTTGTATGCCATTACAACAGAAAAATATTCTTTGTTTTAGGTAGAGAAATACACTATTAATTTTCATACACACACACACACACACACACACAAATAGTATACCAGCATCGGAAATTAACAGCACAACTTAAATACGTATAGTTTACGAGGTAGTAAGTAGTTGTTGTCCCTGTCTCAGCTCCATACAAAAGTGCTTTAGATATGTGTGTGATCATCTCCTTGTCCTGTGGAACAGGCACTACAGAGGTATGGAAAGTAAGAACTGGTTGTGGTTGATGGTAATAGATGGCAAGAAACGTTTACTTGGAACATTGAACATGAGTTAACTGGTGGTATTGACAGCTAGCCTACTGCCTTAGTTCATAAAGTCTTGCAACAGTGTGGAAAGTCCATTAATGATGTCATGGGGGCTAACAGGTTTCATATGCCTTCATGTAGTTTGTGTATGAGTGTAACTAGTGGAGCAGAGACAGGGACAACTACTACTTGCCATCTAAACTGCCAGAAATGGTTCTATATGGACTCACTTATGAGTTTTAAAACTGGAAAACATCACAACAGTTCAGTCTCTTTGTGTGAAAGAAGGTTGTTACATATCGTTATCTCTTAACTTGAAACTATGCCGACTATGATGGCTTGAGCACTTGTGGCTCATGCCTGGTGATGACTGCTGAAGAAAGTGTTGTTTAGCCACTGAAGTGAGTCATGGAAAGAGACCATGCACCAATAACATATCTTGTGCACAATATATCAAATGATTCAGGCCTTTGGTGGTGCCACAAAGAGGTCATTCATAAATTGCGTCACGCTATTATTTGACCATTATGACCACCCCCCGCCCCACTCATACTATGTCCCATACTGATGTATGCTTAATGTATTCGTCGTCACACTGGCTGATACCCCCTCCCCCCTTCAGTGTGACGTAATTTATGAACAGCCCCAAATGTCAATTGGAAGCAACGTTAGCACCACATACTAGTAAAGTGCAGTGGGATGTACTTTTGTCAACCCCATGAAAAGATAATTACTCATGGCAACAAGAACTCTGATCTTGTCAACCAACTTAGTACTGGTGTTTACCATGCTGTCACATTATTTTGTCATTCATGGCTGTAGCCATGTAGTTTTGCATCTCATATGCACATCATGTGTATGTATGCCCTTTAACAGACTGTTAACAATGTAATATTATTTAGAGGGGAGGAGGGGGATTATGGTAAAAACACTGAAGTACACACGCGCACATGTACACACGCACAAACACACATGTACGCACACGCACGAACACACTACAACAACTATTCCAGGGGCGGATCCAGGAATTTTGAAAGGGGGGGCACCAATAATGAAAAGTTAGAATTAAGTGAGATATGGGCGTGGTTCAGGTGGGAGGGGGATATGCCCCCTTCGGGCGCACGTGCCCCCTTCCCCACCCCCACCCCCACCCGATCCGCCTCTGTTCGCAGCTTCGAGTACAGTACCATGGTATGAATACACTAAGGATGCAATTTTACCGCATACATACGCACATACACGCCTACGTGGTATATGTGTTCCGTGCGAGGGGTCGATTCCAGTGATTTGAGACAGGTCGGGACTGCTTCCAGACCATTATTCTGCTTCGGATTGAGCGCTGTTCATTATATTGACAAAGACAACGATTTTTCATCTTTCAATATCGCTAGATTTATGTCACAAATAGAATTCCATCACGTGAAACATTGCCAATTGAGCCGAAAATGCCCTCCTTGTATAAATAGAAATATGAGAAATTGAAGGGTGGAAAAGTACTTACACGGACCAAACTCCACGTTCTGCTACGAATTACAGTATGATCCCCAAGTTCTCGGCGTACGGATCGCTGCTTCTCGTGGTACTTACGTTTGCCTCTTACGTCTACGTACACATAATACACTCAGACACTAACCTGCAACGATGAATGAATTACGCGGCGTAAACGCATTCACATGTGTTTTCGACCGTAACGTATGTGCTAATTATCTAAATAGGTGCTACTAAACCGTGTCAACGACAGGGATACAATTGAAGCCTAGTGACTGCATGCACTGGAGGAGATCACCCAATGATGTAAGGCTCAGTTGATATTTGCGGTTTCTAGATGACTCGGGCCGGAACAGCGAGTGAAATTCTGACCATATATGGACACAACGATACAGGATTGATCGTGAATATAATCTCAAACCCCCGCCCGGGGAAAGCAATACATGTATACGAGGCATTCATCCTTCTACGTTATGATAAGGAGGTTTATACAGAAGGCGCTTCCGTGACACTACCCGATAAACAAATAGGGAGCTTTCCGCAAAGCTTATGGACCTACTACGAAGGATTGAAGGGAGGAAGTTCAAGGGCTCCAGTTCTGTGACACGTTGCCAGCGGACAAGCGACACTGAGTTATGGAGCGAAAGCCGACACAGAGACGTGTATTTTCGTACTGGAGAATTCGTTGACGAGTATGAACACGCCAGACACGAGGAGTTGCCGGATAACGTCGAGGTCTGTAGCAGAGGCGGGTTTCAAGAATGTAGCAAAATGGAAGACAGCTTATCTGCAGAGATGCTAAGCGCCTAGCCCTGGACGACAAGTGGGAGGGGTTAGTACTCCCCATTCATGTCACTTCTTACACTCTGCACAACACCACACACACATGCACACACGCGCGCGCACACAGGCACACACACACACACACACACACACACACACACACACACACACACACACACACACACACACACACACACACAGACCGGCCATATGTATCTTCTACCTGGTGCTTAGGGCTCTGGACACAGTACAAGACGACATGACCATCCATGTGGTGGTGAAGGTTCCCATATTGAAGCAGTTCTACACATACCTGTATGACCCCCAGTGGAGGTACATGAACAGCAAGGAGAAGGACAGAGCTGTCTTGGAGGAATTCCCAACTGTAAGCCAATGGTGGAAGGGGAGGGGTGACTGTTCCAATGGTGGAAGGGGAGGGGTGACTGTGCCAATGGTGGAAGGGGAGGGGTGACTGTGCCAATGGTGGAAGGGGAGGGGTGACTGTGCCAATGGTGGAAGGGGGGGGTGACTGTGCCAATGGTGGAAGGGGAGGGGTGACCACACTGCATCATCATTGAGGTACAAGGATGAATGCCTCGTACTTTCCCCATGATCATGATGGTTCAGTTTTTTACAGTGGCTATCTGTGCTCTGACAGCAGACCTTCAGGGTGTCATTGTCTATCTGGATGACATTTTTGTCAGTGGTGCCTCCGCTTCAGACCATCTCCAAAACCTTCGGGCACTGTTTTCATGACTGCAAGAAAAAGGGCTGAGGTGTCGCTTAGAGTAATGTTCTTTTGCACAACCATCTGTTGAGTAACTGGGATTCATGATCTCTAACCAAGGTATTGCAAAGGGACACAAAGTTGACGCAATTGTGAGGATGCCACCTCCTGCAGATGTCACAACTCTACGCTCTTTTCTTGGATCTGTCCAATTCTACAATAAGTTCCTACCCAATCTGGCCACCACCATGGGACCACTCTACCGGCTAACCAGGAAGGAAATCCAATGGAATTGGGGTGCAGAAGAACAGGCAACATTCCAGAAGCTGAAAGACATTCTTTGTGCCGATACAGTTCTTGCCCACTTTGACCCTTCACTCCCTGTCCGGGGTATCCTGTGATGCTTCAGAAGTTGGTCTTGGAGCAGTTCTATTCCACCGCTATGCAGATGGCAGTGAACGTCCAATCGCCAACATTTCTAAGACTCTCACAGACACTCAGCGTCGATACAGCCAGATTCAAAAGGTAGCCCTGGCTATCATCTTCGCCCTCAAGAAATTTCACCAGTTTTTCTATGGTCGACATTTCATCCTGGTGACCGATCACAGACCTCTGATAGCGTTATTTGGTCCCTCTAAAGCAACTCCAACACTGGCTGCAAACAGATTAGCAAGATGGGCGCTGATGCTCAGCCAATACGACTATTCCATCGTGTACAGAAGAACTGCAGATCACGGCAATGCAGATGTACTCAGTCGCCTTCCAGCGGGGCCAGATCACACTTTTGATGGGGAGGAAAGTGAGGCAGACGTCAACACGGTCTGCACTATCAGAGTCATTAGTCTCCAGTTAAACCCATATGATCCAGGTGTTTTGGCGAAAGAGTCTTCCAAGGACCAGTAATTTCAAGTGTGATGCGGTACTGCAGAGGATGGCCAGCAAAAGTCACTCCAGATGACCAAGCAAAGGACTACTCGGTGGAACAGTTCAGGAAGCTTGCATTGTCACTTTCTACAGTGCATGGATGTCTCCTTCATGGGAATAGAGTTGTCATCCCACCCAGTCTTCAGCCACAAGTCCTGGAACTCCTTCATTTGGGTCATTTTGGAATCCAAAGGGTGAAACAACTGGCCTGCACAGCAGTATACTGGCCACGGATTGATACAGACATCACAAACCAATGTCACCGGTGCCGAACACCAAACCAAACCAGCCAAGTCTGCTAATCACCCTTGGATGCTACCAGAGAAGCCGTGGAGCCGAATCCATGTGGATCATGCAGTTAATTTTCTGGGAACCAACTGGTTGGTACCATCCTACTACTTCAATGTCAACCAAAGCCACCACAGACTTATTGGAGCAGGACTTTGCTCATTTTGGGTACCCACACACAATCATCTCAGACAATGCTACATCATTCTCTTCAGAGGAATTTCAAGCATGGTGTCGGGAGAGGGGCATTATTCACCTCACTAGTGCACCTATCACCCGGCTACAAATGGAGCAGCAGAGCGTCTCGTGCAGACTTTCAAACAAGCTCTTGTTAAGTCCTCACTCCCACCTAAGACTGCACTTCAAGAGTTTCTCATGCAGTACCGTCGGACCCCTCTGGCAGTGGGATATTCCCCGAGCGAGGGCATCATATAAGGAGCAAAATTCACATTCTCCTCCCTTCACCTGCACATATCTTTCAAGGGAGGCAAGCCAGGGAAGCCACAAAATCACAGGAAGAGGAAATCCATCAGGTTGGAAGCACAGTGGGACAAGGACCTTAGATGGGTGCCAGCTGTTGTCACTAAAGTATTTGGGACCCGCAGTGTAAATGTTCGAGTATTTCCACAAGGGGGTACATGGCGACGTCATATCAAACAGCTCAGGCCAAGGTATGGTGCAAATGACGATGCAGACCCTGGGGAACCTCCAACATCCTCACCCGCACTGGAAACGGCTAACGAGCCCTCAGAGGATACATCTGGAGGGAGCAAAGGCTGCAACCCCAGAACTTCCGGATCCCATTCGTCAATGTCTGCCAAAGAAATCTAGTCGCATGCCAACTGGCACAGAGTATGGTCCGGGGAATCCCAGAAGATCAATGAGATGTCACAAGTGAAGCTTATGCCTTATTCGGTCTGGCAAAAAGGTGTTGTGATCTTATTTATAAGCATATTCATAGATCGTGTACTTTCTTCTTATAAGGTGCTTAGGAACACGTGCAATTCAGTCTTATCAGTTCTTGGTGTGCGTTGTGTTTGTGCTCTGTTCACGCGTGTTCGTTGCTGCCGTGATTGTATCAATTTGTGAATCCTACGTGTGGTCTTCAGGAACACGACACACACACAGGCACACATACATAAACATATATACATACATACATACATACATACATACATACATACATACACATACACACACATGCACACATTATGCACACATACATACACACATACACACGCATACACACACATACACACATACACACATACACACATATACACACACATACACACACATGCACACACACACTCACACACACACATACACACACACCGGACATATGTACCTTCTACCTTTGGGCTCTAGATACAGTAGAAAAGATGGGGTCATTTATTACCACCTCCCTCCCATCACCCCAGGGTACCTCCATGGGATGTGGCACTTGAGGTCATTAGAACTACTAAAGCTAGTGACATGGCTCTCTACTATGGTAGCAACAACTCTGGAATATGTGCTGTTAACCCTCCCAGACCAACTGTTGTGACGTGTTTATACCAGTGATGACAAATAAAACAACAAAATAACAATAACTATACATGACATAATTTCTAACATTGCTAACATTGACATCATGACATCATTGCTATCATTGACATGATGACATCATTGTTAACGTGTTTGTCTCAATATCTACTCGTACATTTCATAAAGGTCCAAAGCTTGTCTCTCTTTGCCCACTGCACGAAGAGCAGAAGACAGACTATGGATGGATGGATGGTCATGGTTGGGTGGTGCCCAGTCCAACCACCTCATCAACATAGCCGCATAATAGTCCTCTTCCCCATACCGTCCAGGTTCATGTACAATGGCATCCAACTCACTCTCTGTGAATTTTAGTACCCTTCCTATGGCCCTCCATTGTGCACTTGCAGATTTGGTAGTCTGAAATATTTCCCCGTGGTCGTGATGGTTCAGTTTTGTACAGTGACCATCTGTGCTCAAAACAACTGCTTTTTTGACACGCTTATTTTGCACTCTGCCTCTGGCCACACCTCTTTCACCATTACCACGCCTCTTTCTACCAGGATAGCTCTTTCCATCTTTTTCATTCCCTTAAAATACCAAGACAGGCTGTGGTTGGTGACATTGTTCTAAGCCATCATTACATCATACCACTCACCAAGATGGCTCCCCTGCTCCTGCAGTGGTCCTCTGCTTGGGTCCCTCTTTCTCTTTCTGCTCGTTTGGTTAGTGGCCATTCGTGCACTGCATTAATACATTGGGAACACTATGCTCTCAAGAGCCTTTAATTAACCATCAGCTGAACGCATTAAAAAACATATGATTGTAAAAGTTTGCGATTAGTGGTGTAAAAATAAACCGATATCTGCAAGCGTACATGTTGACCTTAACTTGCGATTACCACTATTACACCGATCACGAATACCACAAACCTCTTTCTCTAATATGTGTTTTGATCATGCACTAGTTCTCTCGATCACTTGCGAGCATGGCTAAACTTGGTATGGATTATAGAGTACATGGCGATTTTAGGCCCTAAAATACTACAGTGTAATATTAATACTTCAAGCTAATTTTTTCGCTTCAATGCATGGGAAAAGTACGCAACCAATTCAATTGCAATACTTGGTCGGTCGGTCGTCTCTTATACCACACGCAGATCAAATACAATGCAAAAACACTTACCGAATTATCAGTGAAACTAATGAAGGTAGTAGTTAGTCGGGAACGTAAAAATAAAAATAAAAAATCCTTTGACATGACTTAAAATGTTCATCGCGAACGAGATTATATGGAAAAACCTCACGTGATCATTTTGAAGTACATATAGTATAGAAGTGCTAGCTGAGAAGTGCTTCTCTAGCTATAGTCTATATAGGAAGCCCAGCTATGGTTTATGGCTTTTCTGCAATGGCTTCTCTATATTGGCATTTCCTGTTGGAGAAGAGGAGAAAGGAAGTGAAAGGATGGATGTGACCTGAGTAGGAAGCGATGGGGAGTGGGGAGGAGAGGGAGGAGAGGGAGAGGGGAGGATGCAGTGAAGTGAGAGGAAGGTCATTAAAAGTTATTGGACAGAATCATCTGATGCCTAGTTATTATCAGCTTAATTATGATCATGTGACTGTGATTCCATATCACGCCCCCTCTGGTCCCCATTCCATAGTACTGTCACTAGGTAGCAGGCCTGGTGGGGATAGGCCTATCACAGCTGTGTGAGCTGGTAGGGAAGGACCAGAGGATATCTAACTCCATGGGACTGTTCCTCCAGAAGACAAACATCATTAGGGACTACCTTGACGACACCTTTACAGGGAAGATAGTTTTGGCCTCGAGAGGTATGCACCCCTACTCCCTCCCCATCCCTCCCTCTCCCCTGTGGGGTGGCAGTGCAATGTGTTGGAGAGGGTCATGGAGGTGTTCAGACCTTTGTACATCACCACCTCCACAGGGTACCTCCCATCATCACCTCCACAGGGTACCTCCCACCACCACCTCCACATGGTACCTCCCACCATCACCTCCACAGGGTACCTCCCACCACCACCTCCACAGGGTACCTCCCACCACCACCTCCACATGGTACCTCCCACCATCACCTCCACAGGGTACCTCCCATCACCACCTCCACAGGTACCTCCCACCATCACCTCCACAGGTACCTCCCATCATCACCTCCACAGGGTACCTCCCACCACCACCTCCACAGGGTACCTCCCACCACCACCTCCACAGGGTACCTCCCACCACCACCTCCACAGGGTACCTCCCACCACCACCTCCACAGGTACCTCCCACCATCACCTCCACAGGGTACCTCCCATCACCACCTCCACAGGTACCTCCCACCACCACCACCACATGGTACCTCCCACCATCACCTCCACAGGGTACCTCCCATCATCACCTCCACATGGTACCTCCCACCATCACCTCCACAGGGTACCTCCCACCACCACCTCCAAAGGGTACCTCCCACCACCACCTCCACAGGGTACCTCCCATCATCACCTCCACATGGTACCTCCCACCACCACCTCTACAGGGTATCTCCCACCACCACCTCTACAGGTACCTCCCATCGTCACCTCCACATGGTACCTCCCACCATCACCTCCACAGGGTACCTCCCATCATCACCTCCACATGGTACCTCCCATCATCACCTCCACATGGTACCTCCCATCATCACCTCCACATGGTACCTCCCATCATCACCTCCACATGGTACCTCCCACCATCACCTCCACAGGGTACCTCCCACCACCACCTCCACAGGGTACCTCCCACCACCACCTCCACAGGGTACCTCCCATCATCACCTCCACATGATACCTCCCACCATCGGCCCGGTAGGTCGCGCTCTCGAGCGATGAGCTTCGAGCGGTTTAGACGTTGTGCTCAAGACACAAAAGCTGTTAAGCTCCGAGCTATGACACATTTAGCGTTACGGCCGTAAGCCCAAAGCCCAGAGCAATGACGCAATTAGCGTTACGGCCGTAAGCCCAAAGCCCAGGGCAATGACGCAATTAGCGCTCCGCCCAATGACTCAGAGCAATGACGCAATGACTCAGACCAAATTGGCGTATAGTCTCAAAGGCGTTTAGTCTAAGAGCTCAGCCTGTGGAACGTAAGAAAGGCAGCGCATTGCTAGCGTTGAGGCTATCATTCTCATCAACTTGGCAGGTCTCATACTGCGCTATTGGAGGCAAAACAAGACCATCGCAGTAATACTCGCATATTTACGCTTCGTCCACCACTGCAGGGTGTGTTTCAAGATGTGTATTTAGCAAAATACTTATTTTTAATTGTAGGCTCACTTGGGCTAAAACGGAAAGTGGCTGAGCTTGGATTAAAACGACGTGGCCAACTGGAAACACCTCTACAACAACTAGTTGAAACTATCAAGGTGTTTCCATTATATTATCAGTTGTTATCAGTGGGTGGTCCAAGACCTTACACTTCAGGCTGTCATTGCAGCCTTTAAGGATTTGCTGTGTGTACAAGTACTTGATAGTCTGCTGTAATCCAACTACAGTATGATCAATTGGTTAGAATGTGCAGGCACATGTACATGTAAGTGCATGTGTGCAAGGAAAATACATGCATGTAAGCTTAGTAGCCCTGTGGTTTAAGGGTTGTGTGTTTAGATAAACAATGTGGGTTGAGGGGGTGGTACTTACACACACTTGGCCACAGCTTGTTTTGACTGTTCCTTTGCATGTTTGCAGTGTTATTGTAGTTTGCCCCTGCAGGGTGTCCTGTGCGCATAAGAGCAGATTGTGGGAGTGATAATGTTGCTTTGGCACCACCATTATGATCACTACTCTGGACCTAACTGCTTTGTGTTTGGAAGCTCCATCCGAAACACCGTAAATACTCATTACTTTTTTTCATGTTGCATACTCTTGACAGCGAATTGAAAGCTGGTGGTCTAGACTGAGACGTTTCAAAACAGATTGGTGGATTAACCTTTTTAAGGTATCTTGTTTATGAGTATGTGCATTTTTTTAAAATTATTCTTTTCAGGGACTGGTGGAAGGATTGCATGACACTACTGTTGAACAACTAAGTGGAAAACATGAGTAATCATTTTCATTCCAATTTGGATAATTCATACAAACAAAAACAATACACGACTTTGCAATTATCTGCTGTGATTTCATCTTGTGCTATTCAAATATGACAGAATACAATCAGTTTAAATTTATCAGGGTAGATTTGGGGTGGCTGGCTGGCACCAATGGTAGTGTCATACAATCCTTCTTCCACCAGTCCCTGAAAAGAATAAGTAAAAAAAAAATGCACATACTCATAAACATGATACCTTAAAAAGGTTAATCCACCAATCTGTTTTGAAACGTCTCAGTCTAGACCACCAGCTTTCAATTCGCTGTCAAGAGTATGCATGCAGCATGAAAAAAAGTAATGAGAATTTATGTATTTGCGGTGTTTCGGATGGAGTTTCCAAACACAAAGCAGTTAGGTCCAGAGTAGTGATCATGATGGTGGTGCCAAAGCAACATTATCACTCCCACAATCTGCTCTTATGCGCACAGGACACCCTGCAAGGCCAAACTACAATAACACTGCAAACATGCAAAGGAACAGTCAAAACAATCTGTGGCCAAGTATGTGTGCATGTAAGTACCACCCCCTCAACCCACATTGTTTATCTAAACACACAACCCTTAAAGGAGAAGAGGCGGTATAAAAGGGCGTAGTCTGCTCAATTTTTGACCGGCTAACCGGTTTTAAGCGGCCAAATATGGCGTCCCGTGAACCTGCTACACAGTGACACGTCTACTAAAACACATACGTCCAGTCCAGTAAAACTAATCGTTAAGCTCATAACTCGAACGCTTCCTTTGTACTATTAATGTAATCACCGGGCACGTGAAGATAACTGGTTAATATTGCGACATCTGGATGTAGGTTCTCGCTTGGAATGACTTTCTCATCTGAGGCGGAGAAGGATGCTGTCAAACTCCATGTAGACAGTGCCAGGCGTATCCTTTTTCCTGATGAAAGTACCTCCCAACTGCCAGATAATGCAGATATGCTGCCCTGTTGAATGCGATGCTGGACATTGTGCTTTCGATCCCATCGACGGCCCCCTCCGCCATCCAGTCCACTCCTTCCTTCTTGGACACAGCCGGTACGTGTACTATACTTTTATAAATGTGTCGAGGCCTAATAACTTCATAACGTACAGTAGGCATATCATACGCCGGTACGCGTATATGCACATACATGCATAGTTATAGAACAAGTAAATAAAAACATTCTCTACGAGAAAGTTGGTGGGATATAGGATTTGATTATGACATTGGTGGTGTAAAAAGCAAGGAAACAAGGTCTTATCAGAAGGGAAAATGTCATAGTCCTATATTTAGCACATTTCTAGGGCATGTGTTGTTTGTGTGCTATATATAGGACTATGACATTTTCCCTTCTGATAAGACCTTGTTTCCTTGCTTTTTACACCACCAATGTCATAATCAAATCCTATATCCCACCAACTTTCTCGTAGAGAATGTTTTTATTTACTTGTTTTCTTTATTTTTTTTCATACCCGTTTAATTATACAAGACATTAGTCTCGTACCCAGACCGTCTATGACGTAAGCGATTATCGCTGTAAACAGTATAATCACTACGTCCATACGTATGGACGTAGTGTTTACAGCGATAATCGCTTACGTCATAGACGGTCTGGGTACGAGACTAACAAGACATAGGAGGCTGATAGTCGATTGTTTATCAAAGTATTATATTATATAAAAGCGAGTCCTCCAGCCGATTCTGAAGCTATTGGTGAAATTTTCATCGCTTAGAAATGTTCCTGTCCTGAGTTATGCGTTGCCAAGAAGAAGGAGAAGGAGAATAAGAAGACGACCCGCCCCTTGTTCCGAGACTGGGTACGAGGACGGGCAGTACACTCTTGTTCTCAACAACCACGCGGTTCAGCGACATGAAACAAAAACGAAACTACTCATTTTTGACTTCTAGATCGATTGCTAAAACAAGCTACACGATCCGATCGTCGGGAGTGTTGTTACAGACGGGTCGCGTTTTTTTAATGACATTCATAGTCGGGGTCAAATCCTATATGGAAGTTTCTAACGAAACTTCCGATAAAAGGCCGGCGTGCATTGGCTTTTATGCTGCCCTTTCTTATATAGGCATGTACACAGGAGATGAAGACAAAGACGACCAGAGGCTCTGTGTAGTTGAGCACAAGGCTATTAGGTGTCTCTGTCAGGGCTTGGTACAGCAACACTGCTGGAGACCACGTCCCACTTGGCAGCTGGAGTCCTTTGTAAAGGTACATAAATCCTCCTATGCTGGTTGCATTCTATTCGTTTGACGCACTTGGGCTTCTTAGAGTTCTTGCGGGTCACTACTTGGCAAGCCAAAAGCAAGTAGCTATGCTCATGTACTGCATAACATCTAGTAATATTTTTGCTTGCACTCCATGCATGCAGGCTCATCCATGCCTTTACCTGTGCTGGCATGTTGCCATCTCAGTTCATGAACTTTTGCAAGTTTGCAGAGATAGGTTAGGTAGCTTTGTCTTTATATTTGCTGATATACTTTTATTAACTCTAAGCTTCCATCACGAAACGGGATAGGCTGCAGACTTGATTGTCCTGTCCTTTCACCTGTCGCTTGCCCTATACTGCTTGTAACCTTTACTCAGATCTGATGAATAGGTATCTTGGCATGTCATTTCGATAAATATGCTATCCACCCCTCCTGAGTTGTGATGGTCTATGACTTGTCTGAGGTCATCCACAAATGCCGCAGGTAGACATCCAGAATCTTTAATGTTGGTATGTTTTTTTGGCAGCCACAGGTGTCAATTTCTGAATGGATATCCCTCTCTTTATATCTAAACAGTTCTTTTTAGAACTACCAGTATCAACAACAGATTTGCATTGTCTGCACTGCATCCAAAAGCACAAATGACAGGCATTTATGGTGTTGGTATTACTATCAAAGCAATTTCATCTTATTTTCCCTGTAGACCTTGAACCAGTGGTTGCAGTTGTTCAATAGTATACTATATGACCCCGTAGGACATTAGGAACTTGGTGAGTGGTGTGGCTTGAATGAACAGGGGGCTACTATAGTGATGCCCTTAGTAAGCATAAACTGCGATTGATAATACTTGTCAAAATTGACTTATGCAATGGCGTAGGAAGGAGCTTAAAAGTGTGTGGGGGGTCCCCCTTGTGATAGCCCAAATACAAGCAGTAATAACAAACATTCAAGAATCAGAGCATATTCATACTTATACAAATAAATGAATACACTTGAATGAATTTTTACATAAATGATGCCCTATAACCTTTGTAAGGAATGCCCACTGGAATTGGAAACCTGCTTCTGATTTCGACAAAAAGATTATCAGTACACTATCTTTTAGGTTACATGTTTTACATTTTGTACACATTTTGGCATTATCTCTCTTCTATCTGAAGGGTGTGTCACCAATCCCTTCCTCATCAGGTATGTTGGATGGTTCCACAACCCCAGGTCTCTCAATACCTGCCGGAATTGCAGATATAGTCTGTATCTCTTTCTGTCATTGGCTAGGGACGGGGCAACTCTCCCAGACAGGAACACTGGTGGCCGACGGATGATGCAGGGCCCAAACAGACAGTGTGGACAAGGAGGTTCATTCACAGTGCAGTCCATCATTGGTGGGTCTCCTCCTGGGTAACCTGATGGAGGAAGCCCACAACGTGTATACTTGGGATGCTGTTGCTATGACAACCAAGCAGTTTACCTTTTGGTCGTTGCACTGAGCTAGTATCTGAACTACCTTGGACTGGTAAGTCATCTTGGTGCCCTGTACTGCTGGAGTTGGCGGCAGGCACTTGAAAGGTATCTTGGTGACTGGAGGTGGTGGCTGGCACTTGAAAGGTGTCTTGGCATGTCATTTCGATACATATGTTATCCACCCCTCCTGAGTTGTGATGGTCTATGACATGTCTGAGGTCAGCCACAAATGCTGCAGGTAGGCATCCACTGGTACATTCAACCACAACCTTGTGCATGAATAGAAGATGTGTAGGAATGTGGTTGATCACTAGTTCATGTACATTGAGCCACAGATGATTAAGAGTGTGGTTGATTCTGGCTTGTGTATGAGTGTTTAATTTATTACTGTACATGTAAGTACTGCCTTGTTTACATTGCATTGGCTTCTATAGAAGGTGTTTAGTTGTTAATGACTAAATGGGTTTGCTAAATTGTGTGCCTTATAAAAAACATATCCTTACCTTTATTCTAGGAATGGCACTAGATTCGGAAGACATATTGACTAAACCCGACTATAAAAAATTCCAGCACGTGCAGATGTGGTTTCAGATTACTAGTGAATGTGTCTGCTGGAATCAGGGCTTCTAAAGTTTTTCTTGCAATTGTTTACAGTGTATGTGTTTTATTTGCTCGGTATACATTATGTACAAGACACAAGCCGTGCACAGGTCTGCTGGAATCCGTGCACAGGCCCAACGCAATTTCACATCATGACCGAACCATTCATTTGGGTACATATGATATGGAAATGCCAAGGTATAGGAACTATCAAAAGGCGATAGAAATTCGGTCATGAAGCACATCGAAATTGGATGCCACAACCCACGAATGTTTGCAGGTCTTTGTCATGCGCGCACGTGATAATTTACCTTCGAGCCAAGCTCACCTTTGAAACTGACTTAAAGCCTCACAGAGCTTGCAACAGTGATCACTATAGTACGCTATGTTTGTTTTGTTCGTTTATGCCTGGGTGATGGTAATATAAGAAGGCGTAAGAGTAAGAGAGACGTATGCGATTTACAGCGCACATCGTTACCGCTTCAAGTAACTGTTCTAGTACTCGGTGAACAGATTCGACGATGAAAGTAAAAGTCTATATAGGATCAGTCGAGACTCAGTACAATGAACTAGGCCTATATAGTACTCGCACGTCCTGTTGTAGCGCACAACGTACGTGTGGCATGGATCGCAGAGAACTCGATCACGATCGGCCTATAGTGGTGTATTTCTTTTGTGAAAAGCTACATAGATAACCAATTGCCTCTGTGTTTTTTGGTCCAAAAAGTAACAGGGTAACCGATTGAAAACGCAAGTACAAAACGACCAACCTTTCGCCATTTAGTAATGAGTATTTGGGGAAGGTCCCAGAGCAGTCTAGCGCCTTTTATAGCGGGTTCTGCACATCGGTTCGCGCAGCGCAATCGTAACAATTTACGTGGCAACTTCTCCTTTAAACCACGGGGCTACTAAGCTTACATGCATGTATTTTTTCCTTGCACACATGCACTTACATGTACATGTGCCTGCACATTCTAACCAATTGATCATACTGTAGTTGGATTACAGCAGACTATCAAGTACTTGTACACACAGCAAATCCTTAAAGGCTGCAATGACAGCCTGAAGTGTAAGGTCTTGGACCACCCGGTCCCACTGATAAGAACTGATAATCTAATCTAAGGTCACTCTTAAAAACCAGCTCGATCTGGGGGGGGGAGGGAGAAAAAGGGTAAATTCAGGATAGTACATGAATAAAAATGGAACACCTTGATAGCTTCAACTAGTTGTTGTAGAGGTGTTTCCCGTTGACCACGTCGTTTTAATCCAAGCTCAGCCACTTTCCGTTTTAGCCAAGTGAGCCTACAATTAAAAATAAGTATTTTGCAAAATACACATCTTGAAACACACCCTGCAGTAGTGGACGAAGCGTAAATATGCGAGTATTACTGCGATGGTCTTGTTTTGCCTCCAATAGCGCAGTATGAGACCTGCCAAGTTGATGAGAATGATAGCCTCAACGCTAACAATGCGCTGCCTTTCCAGGGGCGGATACAGGAATTCTAAAAGGGGGGGGGGGGGGTCCGACATGAATAACTAATAAGAGGCAGGGTGCGGGAGGGGGATGTGCCCCCTCCCGCGCGAAGCGCGGAAGCTTTTGGCGACACAGACTGTCTGAGTACCGTACTGCCAAGACATAATGGCGGAGAGAACTATTTGGCGGAGCCAAAACTATTAATTTTAACTAAATGGCGATTTGTAATTGGCGGAAGTCTCAGAATCATTAAATTTATGGCGATTTATAATTGGCGGAATGATGTTGACGTAGCTGTTGATCATACTTCGAAAGCGGGCTCCCTGGGGGATTCGGGGGAGGATCCTCAGCAGAGAGAGTACCGGGGGTAGGATACAGCTCAGTGCCTTCCATGAACTGAACAGTATCAGTTGTATAGCGGGGAGAAAGGAATTTTTTCGTATGGCCGACCCGCTACCGGGTATATAGTAGTACCGGTATGAACACTACAGGCGCCGTATGTCTGTGCATTGTATAAGAAGTACATGTACATGTACGGTAATCATTTAGCAGTGCAAGATTAAGAGCCATAGATCTAGGGATATTTATACAAATACGTGCGTAATGTCCCTCCCCCCGCCCTCTTCCGCGACGCCGTGGATCCGCTGATAACATGTTGGCGGAAAAAATTAAATATTAAGTTGATGGCGGCACAGTTGGCGGAGCCTTCCGCCAAATAGTCGCCGCCAAAACATCTTGTCAGTACGGTATCGACGAAGTACGCTTTGTGGCGATATTACGATTAAGGCACGCAATAAGGGTTAACTGTACACGTCTACACGTCATGTGGTATAGGCGGAGGGGGGGGGGGGGGGGTCCGGCCGGACATTCCACACCATGTAACATTCCACACCAATTAACACAAATGAACGGCCGTGCGGCCAATGACGTAATTGATTTTGCCGCTGGCAGGATAACAATTACCTAAGAAACGATATTATTTTCGGTACTTATGGGGCGTATTTGAATGTGCTTCAATTCTGGGCCTCACCCAGAGGTTGCCAGACGTAGCAAAGTCTAGCTCATGTCATTGGTTCCTCCCAACTGAGGACCCATGGCTATGTCATCATTACACACATACCTTGAGTAAGTTAGATACTGCTAAATCACCAGGGAAGCATGGTACTGGTGAGGCTGTGCATTCTGGATCTCACCCAGAGGTTCCCTGACTTGGTAAAGTCTATCTCATGTCACTGCCCCCTCCCACCTGAGGACCCATGGCTATGTCATCATTACACACATACCTTGAGTAAGTTAGATACTGCTAAATCACCAGGGAAGCATGGTACTGGTGAGGCTGTGCATTCTGGATCTCACCCAGGGGTTCCCTGACTTGGTAAAATCTATCTCATGTCACTGCCCCCTCCCACCTGAGGACCCATGGCTATGTCATCATTACACACATACCTTGAGTAAGTTAGATACTGCTAAATCACCAGGGAAGCATAGTACTGATGAGGCTGTGCATTCTGGATCTCACCCAGAGGTTCCCTAACTTGGTAAAGTCTATCTCATGTCACTGGCCCCTCCCACCTGAGGACTCATGGCTATGTCATCATTACACACACATACCTTGAGTAAGTTAGATACTGCTTAATCACCAGGGAAGCATGGTACTGGTGAGGCTGTGCATTCTGGACCTCACCCAGAGGTTACCTGACATGGGAATGTCTACCTCAGGTCACTGGCCCCTCCCACCTGAGGACCCATGGCTATGTCATCATTACACACACATGCCTTGAGTAAGTTAGATACTGCTTAATCACCAGGGAAGCATGGTACTGGTGAGGCTGTGCATTCTGGACCTCACCCAGAGGTTGCCTGTCATGGGAAAGTCTACCGCAGGTCATTGGCCCCTCCCACCTGAGGACCCATGGCTATGTCATCATTACACACACATACATTGAGTAAGTTAGAAAATGCTTAATCACCAGGGAAGCATGGTACTGGTGAGGCTGACAATCTGGACCTCACCCAAAGGTTGCCTGTCATGGGAAAGTCTACCTCATGTCACTGGCCCCTCCCACCTAAGGACCCATGGTTATGTCATCATTACACACACATACATTGAGTAAGTTAGATACTGCTAAATCACCAGGGAAGCATGGTACTGGTGAGGCTGTGCATTCTGGACCTCACCCAGAGGTTGCCTGACATGGGAAAGTCTGCCTCAGGTCACTGGCCGCTCCCACCTGAGGACCCATGGCTATGTCTTCATTACACACACATACATTGAGTAAGTTAGATACTGCTTAATCACCAGGGATGCATGGTAATGGTGAGGATGTACAATCTGGACCTCACCCAGAGGTTGCCTGACATGGGAAAGTCTACCTCAGGTCACTGGCCCCTCCCACCTGAGGACCCATGGCTATGTCATCATTACACACACATACATTGAGTAAGTTAGATACTGCTTAATCACTAGGGAAGCATGGTACTTGTGAGGCTGTGCATTCTGGACCTCACCCAGAGGTTGCCTGACATGGGAAAGTCTACCTCAGGTCACTGGCCCCTCCCACCTGAGGACCCATGGCTATGTCATCATTACACACACATACATTGAGTAAGATGGATACTGCTTAATCACCAGGGAAGCATGATACTGGTAAGGCTGTGGCCAGTGACCTGAGGTAGAATTTCCCATGTCAGGCAACCTCTGGGTGAGGTGCAGAATGCACAGCCTCACCAGTACCATGCTTCCCTGGTGATTAAGCAGTATCTAACTTACTCAATGTATGTGTGTGTAATGATGACATAGCCATGGGTCCTCAGGTGGGAGGGGCCAGTGACCTGAGGTAGACTTTCCCATGTCAGGTAACCTCTGGGTGAGGTCCAGAATGCACAGCCTCACCAGTACCATGCTTCCCTGGTGATTAAGCAGTATCTAACTTACTCAATGTATGTTTGTGTAATGATGACATAGCCATGGGTCCTCAGGTGGGAGGGGCCAGTGACCTGAGGTAGACTTTCCCATGTCAGGCAACCTCTGGATGAGGTCCAGAATGCACAGCCTCACCAGTACCATGCTTCCCTGGTGATTAAGCAGTATCTAACTTACTCAATGTTTGTGTGTGTAATAATGACATAGCCATGGGTCCTTAGGTAGGAGGGGCCAGTGACCTGAGGTAGACTTTCCCATGTCAGGCAATCTCTGGGTGAGGTGCAGAATGCACAGCCTCACCAGTACCATCCTTCCCTGGTGATTAAACAGTATTTAACTTACTCAATGTATGTGTGTGTAATGATGACATAGCCATGGGTCCTCAGGTGGGAGGGGCCAGTGACCTGAGGTAGACTTTCCCATGTCAGGCAACCTCTGGGTGAGGTCCAGAATGCACAGCTTCACCAGTATCATGCTCGAACGTGTAATCATATTCGCGCATTATCTTTAATCAGTGCTAATATGTGTGAAATGTGAGGCTGTGGAATGTACGGCTAACTTCTAAGCGGTGCTTTGGGCTTACGGCCGTAACGCTAATTGCGTCATTGCTCTGGGCTTTGGGCTTACGGCCGTAACGCTAAATGTGTCATAGCTCTGAGCTTAACAGCTTTTGTGTCTTGAGCACAACGTCTAAACCGCTCGAAGCTCATCGCTCGAGAGCGCGACCTACCGGGCCACCGTACCTCCACAGGGTACCTCCCACCACCACCTCCACAGGGTACCTCCCACCACCACCTCCACAGGGTACCTCCCACCACCACCATCACAGGGTACCTCCTACCACCACCTCCAATGGGTACCTCCCATCATCGCCTCCACAAGGTACCTCCCTTCATCACCTCCAAAGGGGACCTCCCACCACCACCTCGACAGGGTACCTCCCATCACCACCTCCACGGGGTACCTCCCATCACCACCTCCACAGGGTATCTCCCACCACCACCTCCACAGGGTACCTCCCATCACCACCTCCACGGGTACCTCCCATCACCATTTCCACAGTGTACCTCCCATCATCACCTCCA
The DNA here is from genome assembly GCA_963681505.1 of Eunapius fragilis. Lineage (NCBI taxonomy): Eukaryota > Metazoa > Porifera > Demospongiae > Spongillida > Spongillidae > Eunapius > Eunapius fragilis. The sequence continues at coordinate 312,143 of OY811971.1, read as the reverse complement.
CAGGGTACCTCCCTTCATCACCTCCACAGGGTACCTCCCACCACCACCTCGACAGGGTACCTCCCATCACCACCTCCACGGGGTACCTCCCATCACCACCTCCACAGGGTATCTCCCACCACCACCTCCACAGGGTACCTCCCATCACCACCTCCACAGGTACCTCCCATCACCACTTCCACAGTGTACCTCCCATCATCACCTCCACAGGGTACCTCCCATCACCACCTCCACAATTAAATCTGACGAGGACGAAGAGGTGGTTGGACTGGGCACCACCCAACCATGACCATCCGTCCATCCAAAGTCTGTCTTCTGTTCTCCGTGCAGTGGGCAAAGATATACAGGCATTGGACCTTGGTGAGTAGTTGGTTATTACGTCATCCCCATGGTGATGAACTTTATTCTGTCTCCAGATGTGTGTGATACAATGTAAGCACAATCACTAGAGGGATCCATCTGACAGTGCATGTTTCAACTCACACCAGTGTTGTTGCCACAGTAGTAGATAACCATAGCATAGTTCTCCCCCAAGCTGGGCTAATGACCTCAAGTGCCACACCCCATGGAGGTACCCTGTGGAGATGGTGATGGTAGGTATTGACATTGGTTTGGTGATTGCTGCAGTAGCTGGGTCCATCACTTATGGTACTGGTACTCATCACAATCTCACAGGCCTACCTTAAGGTGTCAGAAAGTTAAGAAAGTGTAAAATCCATGATGATTCTGTTCAACATTACAGACCATCGCTATTGCAACTGCAGAATTGCTGCAAATAGAGCTGTATCAGGGTTTGCTATTTCGTGTTGAATCACACAATGATTTCACGATGATGATGTCTGGAGGGTCTATGAATGTAAGCTTTGGGAGGTGTGGCATGCCCTTATCTGGAATGGGAGGTGTGGCATGCCCTTATCTGGAATGGGAGGTGTGGCATGCCCTTATCTGGAATGAGAGGTGTGGCATGCCCTTGTGCTGTATGTTAACATTGTAAAGGTTATTCCATTGACCTATTAATTATTAATTGTTTGAAATCTTCCACTCTTCAATTAGCAGTTGGGCAGTTTGATGCAATGAGGAGGGAGGGTTGCAATCATCAGTAGTCAATCATCAGCCCCTGTTGTTATCCTTAGCCCTCAGCCCCTGCGTCCAATGATGGTGTGTGTTCTGTTGTTGTCCTTAGCCCTCAGCCCAGGTACCCTGTGGAGGTGGTGACATTGGTTTGGTGATTGCTGCAGTAGCTGGGTCCATCACGTCTGTTACTGGTACTTATCAGAATCTGACAGGCCTACCTGAATGTGTCAGAAAGTGTAAAATTCATGATGATTCTGTTTGCTATTGCAACTGCAGAATTGCTGCAAATAGAGCTGTATCAGGGTTTGTTATTTCGTGTTGAATCACACAATGATTCCACGCACTGTGCAGGATTTGTTACTCCTCAAAGGTTGGTGAAAAAGCCAAAGGTAGTAATGCTAAGCACATGTGCATGTGACCAAGTCTTATTATTGCAAGCTGCAGTGATATATTATAATAACTGTATTACATTACATCACCCTGATGTAATCATGTGATCGCTGCTGTGCTGGTCCGTGCACGAGACTAATGGTTAGTTCTGATATGATATTGCTATCACGTGGCGTATGGAGTCATCACAACTGGTAACAACAGTTGGTGCCCCAACGACCCTTGACAACCACCTCTGAACCGGAACCATTTGTTCTATTTATGGCGCAAATCACATGGCAATACCAATGGAGACCGACTTTGTTGCGCTTATTCTCCCAGCAGGACAAATTCTATGGCCAAACTGAAAGCGCAAACCAAGCGAGACAGAAGGTACTTACAGTGTATGGTGTAGAACTATTGCCTTATTTTTTCACCGTGGTTGTAGATACGTTTAACGTTGAACGTGCGTATTGCGTACATACATGTATGAGTGGTTTTTAAAGTGAAGGGGGGGGGGGGGGGGGGGGGGGGGGGGACTGATTTTCTGTATTCCTCTCCATGTCAAATAAATATTTCTTGGTACCTCCCTTTGGAAATAGAAACCCGCGTTATGTATATACCTACGTTACGAAAATTACTCGTCTACACCAAACGTTTCGGTTTTTATTTCTAGAAGCAAACTCAGAGGCAATGTCGTCCAGGTCAATATCTGCTGGGCATTCCTACAGTTTAGGTTCCGGCGATTAAATTCACGAGCATTGAAAGGTTTCGAGGTCCAACGGCTGATTTAGACATTATGAATATAATTATAGTAGTAAGGCAGTAAGTAAGGCTTCCTGCTTGATGCTGAGCACGCGAGCAAATGCTATTTTACCGCCAAAACTTAAAAACCTTGCTCGTGGTCTACAATTCAGGATAGCCCACAAAACCACAACGGCACACCACAACCCCGTCACTCACAACCACAATCATGGTCTCACGCAGTACCTTTGAATTTTTGTCACGTACACGCAGCGCGCCACCATCTTGTTTCCGATCCCAACGTGTACGCGGCCTCGAAAGGAGCGCTAAGACTGCATGACTCGCCTAGAGCACTACATTATGCAACACGGAAATATATAAGTATTACTGCCATCGATATTACAAGTTATGTCACGTGAGCACGTCGATGACGAGCACGCGAGCAAATGCCGTGAGGTTTATGCCTAACACAAACTGTAATGAGCGTTTCATTTTTCGCCGGTACTGGTCCACACCCCTCTTGTAAATTCTCGTTCCAGCTGGGCCTAGTTTAGGTTCGGTGTAAGGGGGATAAGTACATTGGCTTCACTCCCCTATCCTAGCATGACACCCAACTAACGCCCCCCATTCTGGTAATCCTAAGTGAAGCCAATGTACTTATCCCCCTTACACTGAACCTAAACTAGGCCCAGCTAGAACGAGAATTTACAAGAGGGGTGTGGACCAGTACCGGCGAAAAATGAAACGCTCATTACAGTTTGTGTTAGGCATAAACCTCACGGCATTTGCTCGCGTGCTCGTCATCGACGTGCTCACGTGACATAACTTGTAATATCGATGGCAGTACTTATATATTTCCGTGTTGCATAATGTAGTGCTCTAGGCGAGTCATGCAGTCTTAGCGCTCCTTTCGAGGCCGCGTACACGTTGGGATCGGAAACAAGATGGTGGCGCGCTGCGTGTACGTGACAAAAATTCAAAGGTACTGCGTGAGACCATGATTGTGGTTGTGAGTGACGGGGTTGTGGTGTGCCGTTGTGGTTTTGTGGGCTATCCTGAATTGTAGACCACGAGCAAGGTTTTTAAGTTTTGGCGGTAAAATAGCATTTGCTCGCGTGCTCAGCATCAAGCAGGAAGCCTTACTTACTGCCTTACTACTATAATTATATTCATAATGTCTAAATCAGCCGTTGGACCTCGAAACCTTTCAATGCTCGTGAATTTAATCGCCGGAACCTAAACTGTAGGAATGCCATCTGCTGTTCTGTCGCTGCTGTGATTCATGAGAGTAGCTAAGTTATTGATCTAATTTGACACATTTTTGAATGCAGCCAGGATTTCAGGCGACGAGAGGCGAAAAAGTTCTTTCACTGATGGCATTAGAAGCTGATAGACCAAACAAACAATCTCCTTGAAAAGCACTGTAAATTTCAGGGAACACATCCACTTATCATATAATTTGGGCCTTCAGAAGTGTGATATTCACATCCTCAGCATATTTTTCTGACATACTTTAGTTCATCAGTTACATCAATTCTTTAAAGTAATGTTTCCATTGATAATGCTGCCGGCCTTATACCCTGGCTGGTTGAAACGTTGTCTATAATGGCATTGGTTACCAAATCTATTGCTTCATAGTATGTCCAAAATGCTCATCAACAGATGATGGCTGATGTCCTACTTCAAATCTATTGGGGGCATTTCGATGCCTTGGCAGTGAAGGTTCAGGTAGACCACGATTGCTTGTTTTGTAACATTCCATCAGATCTCATTTGGTGAAGCGATTGAAATGTTGCGCCCCTTAACTGTGGATTGCAGGCATTGGACCTTGTTGTGGAGGGGAGGGCTAAACACCATCTTAAAAATTCCAAAGTTTAGGTCAGGTTCCCCCCCCCCATCCTCCCTCCTGCCTACTATCACACTACGTGAGTTGAATATAGTCGACTCACGGAGAATTAAATTAATTACGTGTATGTGAATGAATCCTGGGGGCATGCTTGGACCTGACCAACTTCTGGGTTCAACCGACCAGATTGGCCACATGTTGTTCAGGGGGTGTGGCCATGATGTAGTGTACGTACCAGGGGTCCAGGGTGTAACTGGAGTGTTAACCAAACTTTGGTGTGCAGATATTTAGTGTGTGAGAGAAGCAACGTAAATAGTCTGCTTACTACTATAAATAGCACAACAGGTTTACAATATGCAATATCAGTGAAATACAATTGCACCATGTATACACCCATAATTCTGGAGGGCTATTGGTCATTGTGCTTTTTAGCTGCTCTGTTGTAGGCTACAGTTGAAGAATGGACATGTCCACTTACATATTCACCCTTTCTAGGTGACCAGTTTATTTGTTTCAGTGGCATTTATGACCTCTGCAAGGCCCTGCCCACTTCCCCCATCCACCACAAGGCCCTGCCCACTTCCTCATTCCACAGCAAGGCCCTGCCCACTTCCTCAATCCACAACAAGGCCCTGCCCACTTCCTCCATCCACTGCAAGGCCCTGCCCACTTCCTCCATCTTTCAGTACAGGAGTCTTTTATTGGCTTCGTTCTCTAAAAATAGCAAGACAGGTAGTAATGGTGGTGATGTAATGCTCTTATCCATCATAGTATATGTACACTACTTACCCAAATATCCTTTCTTTTGCTTCAGTGCAATTCTGCTCCCATCTTTCTTCCTTTTTCTCTCAGGAATGTTAAGGTTTTCCTTACAAGCCTCTACCTGTGGCACTTGTTTAGCGGCCACGGGACGGCGCTTATAATTTGCAGGTGTGAGTGAGGGTGAAAATAAAAATTATTGCCCAATACTTAATTACTGGGGTGTGAAATGAACAACTTACAAAGTATCTAGCACCAGGCCGAAAGGAACACGAGATCAGTTAAAACTTATGTACAACCTCAGTAGCAGTGGTATACAGTACATCGAATATGCGGGTAAAACGGTCAAACTCTCACGTGACTTCAATGTTACACAACCAAAAGTTTACGCCCTGGTACGGGCCCGTATTTTATTACAATTCGGTACACTATTGTAATACAACCTGGTACGGGCATCGTTGGTGCAACAGGTTGGAATAGTGTAGTTTGTACAACCCGCTACATGTTGATGTTATAATCTGTTATGCGATGTTTACATACCGTACCAATATGTTTACGCCTCTGCTCCTATCTGTATACAGCAAAGTACTGATGTGTAAATAACTCAATTATTAACATGGCAATATGGATTCGAATACATGTTGTAATAACACGAAGAGTTAATTGTGCGTATTTATCAAGGATTTGAAGTATCTTGCTCTTCTTCAAAGCTTGCGCTAGAGATGACTGCTGTATGTGCTGCTACTGCCGCATAATCAAATAGTCTGTCATGTTCAGCTGTTTCGTCCAGCTGTTGTGCAGAGGGATCACCACCGAACCCCTCTGTTACCCATCCTCCTCCCATTTGAACTCCTTGTAGGTATTGTCTTTAGCCCTAGAGGGGTTGGTGCAGTCCATACAAATGTATGCTGCAAGTGCATGTCATATAAATCAGTAGCATCCAAGCATATCTACATGACATTCAAACTTACTAAGAGTGAAAGATTTTAGATTTACACATCATGGTATTGAAGATTACTTTACATGCGATTAGAAATTGCTCACCAAAGTCTTTGATCTTCAAATTTATGAAGACTTGACACGGTTGTATGCCACATAACTGTGTACAAAATTAAACATTCATATGCTTTCTAGCAATTAATACACATCATTACCCTACGCCGTTCCTCTGACCGCAAATCAGTCAGCTTCTTATTGCAGAAAATAATGGCCTTCTGCAGCTTCTTCTGCCCCTAGCACTTTTCCGACTACTCCCTGCATAAAATATAATATGATAAATGCACAATCCATTGCCATCATAAGAATATGGCATCAATGTAACTAACAGAAATAGCAGAATGTTCATTGCATAGTGCATACCATACACAGGTGATGATGCTGACAGTACAGTATCAGAAGATGCAGTACTGCCTATTTAATTATATTTTTATAGGTATCAGTTTAATACACTACCTGGAGGTTTTTTACCCAAAATTGCACCAAATGGTGAAACATCTATTCCTACTTGGTGACTGATAGATCAATGATTTATCACAGGAGTGTGCAGTTATGACTGGCAATGCCATAGGAGACCCAAGACTGACAACATGCTGCTGTTGTGTGATGTTTGAGAAGCGTGCAGGATTATAGTAGCAGAGCCCTACGCTTTTTGAAATTAAGTCATAATTATTAAAATTAAGTCATAATTATTAACAACATGGGGGGGAAAATTAATGATTTAACATGGTCAATTTGTATAGTTTTCTTCATTGAGTGACTCCAGCTTTTAACTATCTCGTGATTTCTACCTAGTTTGTCAATCGATGACCATGTAACCACACTATATTCGAAGCTGACAGTAAACCTGAATTTTAGGACATACTAATACAACATGGCCATTATAACTCACGTGTTTATGGCCTGAATGCTAAATAATTGAGACCATGGCTTCCACAACAGTGTGTCCTCGATGAGTTTTTATTAGCATTGCTGTGCACATAACAATGACACACATCTTCATTCAGCTGTGCTGTGGGATGCAGGACTCCAAGACTCCATGGAGAAGTGGTGCCTTTGGTTGTATTGTGACGAAGAGTTTACCCCAATGAAACTGATATAAATATGTTGTCAGGAGGGTAGAATCAGATGAAAGACGCAGAAATTCGGCTCTCAATTTAATTAGCATCTTTTTAAATAAGTACTGCCTCAAAACACGGGCGGTTTGAAATGCATTTGTTGCAAAAGTTTTGCGACCTAGAGACTGACCAAGCCCTTGCTTGGAAGGTGAAAGTGTGTACCTCTTTTCATAACCTTTGTTGATCACAACAACCTGAATAAATGCATAGCCAGAGGATATACGATGTATGACTAGAGGTGTATGACTAGAGGTGTATGACTAGAGGTGTATGACTGGAGGTGTATGGCTACGTCATGCTGGTCTGGAGACGAGACTAGCGGTTCCAGTGCCTATGTTCTGAATGCTTCCTAGCCATCCACAAGAAGATTTTTTTACTTTCTATACTTCTTTTTGGAGCAATTTATATCTTAGACTACCAGTAATGACTAACAACATCATTCCCTCGTTAATGTCAACTGCATAGTGCATATAAATTCCATCAGATATCGATAACTGCAGTGGCGTAGGAAGCCCGGAGGGCCGTGGAGGCAGTTGCCTCCACAGTTTCATCGGGGGGGGGGGGGGGGGGGGGGGGGGTGTAGTACACACCATCCAAAAATTTATTATTTGGATTTTATCTCGTTTCTCGGTGTAGAGGGTTTCTAAAAAGACCTCTCATCATCCATTCTTAAGCTCCAACTAGCTGAAGAGCCACTCCGGCCACCTCCCCAGCCCCAATTCTTATTCAACCACGGTTGACCAGGTACGCTCCCCGCCCACCATGGCTGTGAGTCCCACCACTCAGGACCCCAACCCCTGGTCCCTGCCAGCCTTGGTACCCATTCTGCCAGCCTTGGTAACCCATTCTGCCATCCCCAACCTCTGTAGTCACAACTATGACCTCGTTGGTCTACAGCATATTTCCCGTAGGGGACCCACTTCAACTTCGACTTTCTTTTCCCACTCTCTGTTTCAACCTGATTCTGGCCTCCTTCCTTCCTACTCATTTGGGTGCTCTTTTCTCGCCCTGCATGTTTTTCTCTCGTTTTGGTGGCCCCGTTGTTTCCAGTATTTGTTGCTGTAGCTAGGGCACTGCTACTTTCACTAGCGTTTCCCCCCTCCTCCCTCTGCCTATAGATGTGCTCATTTATTAGCCCTCCCCTCCACCCCCCCTTCCCCCCCCATTTGGCCTTACAGAATGGCAATCACTCTTCAATACTTTTTTCCCCCATCTCTTATGTGTGTTTACAGAGTCCAACCACCTCACGTAATAGGGTATCCAGCTCACTTTCAGTAAAGCCAGGTTCCTTTCCTATGGACCTCCATATGGTCCTTTGGCCCTCCATATGCAGGTAGTCTTGAATATTTCTCCATGGTCGTGATTAATCAGTTTTTTTAATTTTACCAAGGCCATCTGTGCCCAAAACAACTGCTTTGATGGCACACCTTTTAGCACTGACCACACCTCTTCTACCATTACCAAGCCTCTGCATATCAGGTTAGCTCTTTCCTTTCATCCCTTAATCTTAAATCTATTTCCATCCATTTAGGATGGAAATCAATGATGGCTTTAAAAATAAAATAAAAACAATTTTTTTTTATTTTTAGGTTAGGGATTTTTTAAAATCAGTACCAGAGTAAACAAAATCATGAAAAAAAATCAGTCTAAATAATGCTTGCTTGCTTGAAAGAAGACAGAGGGGGAGAACTTAAACCAAAAGTTTGCTTGATTTTAAATTCTAAATCATATATCAATTCTAAATCATATACGTAAATTTTAATTCTATATTAGTATATGTAACTTCGTATGTTTTAATGTATTAATATAAAATTACAGTTTGGAACTCTACCACAATTCTTTGAGACAATTACATGCAATCATGTAAAACATAAGGATTGATTACTGCACTGTTTGGATAAAGAACACCACTTCAACCAAAGTCTTCGATGATGGGATAATGAAGTGGTTCTGAATGAACTGAATTGTGAGGGTGCTTTTCCCTACACCCGTGGACCCACAACTACAAGCTTGTACTTGTATTCCGCCATTTTTAACTTCAAATTGTCTGTAGGTGATGCAGCTGCAAATGGTTAAAGAAGACTGAAGTGGATATGTTTTAATGAAACAACGAAACCTATGTATACATTCTTGACGTTTGGGCTGTTTTCTAGATGACTAAAATTATTCCATTCTGAAACAAAAACCCTTCATGTTGTATTTTTCCCTGCAATAATTGTTATAAATGGGAAGTACTCAATATCGTGATGTCAGGATTGTACATATCATAAATTCAGGATCATTTTACGTAGATTAGAGATTAAATAGCAAGCCATCATTACATCATACCACTCACCAGAATGGCTCCCCTGCTCCTGCTGTGGTCCTCTGCTTGGGTCCATCTTTCTCTTTCTGCTTGTTTGGTTAGTGGTCATTCGTGCACTGCATTGGGAGCACTATTCTCTCCAGTAGTTTCTAATCAAGTGCGTTTAAAAGCATTCTCATTGTTGATTAGTGGTGTAAACAGAAAAGAAACAAGGGTGGTAAAGAGCCTGTACACACAACATGTCGACCTTTAGCCTTTTTTACACCACTATTGCCGGACCACAAACCTTTTATTCACTTGTGATCGAACAAAAACACTTATTTTCAACGCGTACAGAGGACTGGGGAAGAGGGAAGCAAAGGAAGACATTTTTATAAGCAGAGCATACATTATCTCTGAGCAAAGGAAGGCATCTCTCTGCAAGGATTTTTAACTATTCAATAGTTAATTTTCATTTAAATGCAAGTGTAGTTTGTTAAATGACTACCATCAGCAAATACTAGTTCACTTCTAGGCCAGAGTGAACATAGATCCACTGTGCAGAGAGAGGGACACCGCGGGGTGCATGCCCCTTTGATGAACGGGCCCCTCGGGATGCATTGGATGGATGAACGGAGGAGTGAAAGGGACTGCATGGTGACATCATAGCATGGTGCATGGTGACTTCATAGCCATCCCAATGGTTTGGCTGTAGGGTAAATTCCATTTGGAAGATAGCTGGTCTGCCAGGCGTTTATAAAATACCATTTGCCCCATTCCACCAGTAGTGGAGAGTATGATGGAGTGAAGGAGACATGCTCAGTATCCCTGATGCAATGCTCATTTTGCTATTTTTCATTTTCTTGGGAGCAATTGGCCTCGGGGACCCCCCCCCCCCCCCTGAGGCCAATATCATAATGTGCTTGTGTGTGATAATCATGACGTCATGTAATCAACCATACACAGCCAAAAGTTACCAATCTGATTCAAAACTGGTGGTGCTTAACAGTTTGAACCAGGGGGTGGGTCACAGTCTGAACCAAAGCTGTTGATAACAACAGTCTGGCTGTTGTACCAGGTTAATTCAAACTAATTACAACCTGATAATGACTTTTTGATTCAATCTGAACCAGATGTTTTAACAGTTAGAACCAGCCTGTGATTACAAGATTGATTCAAAGGTAATGGTCACCTGCTTATCTCGTGTCCAGACACTGCGTCACTGACCGCAGACCCGTAACACAACTGCGGGTCGTAAGATAACGTTGCTTCGTGATGTATCCTTACAGCCAGTCTCTGTATTAGACGCCCACGCATATGGTAAACGTTGTATTTGAGCCTCGTTAATTATCATTCGGAGTATATATGCAGAAGGTATACATGAATCTATCATTGGGAATAATACAGCCGACAGGAATACATGATGAATAAATGCACTCTGACAGCAGTTGCCACAGCAATATTGACCATCATATAAGTACCCATCCAGTTGTGGTTACTGAGTGGGTGGGTACAAATCGTCTGGCATTGCAGGAGAATTGTGATCATAAGCTAGGTATGAAACGTACTCCGTTGCAGCTGAATTGTGACCATAGTTGTAAGCCATGTCCTCCTAAACCACAGTTTGAATATCTACGAGATGTGGGTTTACCATTACAATAGTTATCATTCAGCCATTGGCCAAATAGTTTATAGGTGCCCTCTTTGCTTGTTGGTGTCATTCTCACAAACTTGCGCTTCAAAGAGATATAATAACCTCATACATGAAACACATTCTGATTGAAAAATACTTACCAAGAAAGCAAGATTGGGCTTGTATTCAGAGAGATTGTCTGTATCAACCCTCAGAAAGGAGGAGAACCATTCTGCAAAATCATCAGTACTGAGGTTTGCAAATGCCTCAAATGGCTTCATTGCTAGAACTTGAGTGTCATTCAAATTAATTTTAATCAATGTATACATTACCAACCCTTCACCTCTCTTCTGCCCTTATGTCAGAAAGACGTTTCAGGCAAAATGATAGTGCTTTCCTGACTTTCGACTTTGACTTAGCTACTTTTGGTCCTAGCACTTTTTTGACAACAGTTTCCTACCATGCAGCTGTGCACTGAGTGCGTTATAATAAAAACGGTCCCTTACAACCTGTGAACTGGGAGATCTATTAAGAGTGCAACACACCAATGGTTACAAGGAGATCATCCTATATGGGTAAGCCGAAATGGTGATGATAACATGCTAGCATGCAGATTATTATTATAAACCTTGAGGGACTGGTCTCTACCTGGTAAGATCCAGATATGAATTGCTCAGCTTCTTATACTCCCCTGCAAGTTCTCAATCATGAGTTTATTAATAGTGCTTCGAATTCTCCACTTCATCCTTCATAGCTTCCATCTCCTGTACAACTGATGACAGTGAGAATTCAGATGGCAGGTTCACTCCACTGAGGGGTGTTAGTGATAAAAATTGGTAAGTTTACTTCACTGATTAGTGTATATGTACCATCCTTCTCTTGATCCAAATGGTGGATTCACTCCTCTGATGTAGTTGTGATGGTGTTTGGAAAAAAATGCACGTATGTCATCACTCAAGGTGCTGAATTATTCATAATACCTTCCTACTCCCACATCACATGGTGGATTCACACCCCTGTGGGCATAGAATACGCATATGAGACCATTTGATCAATGCATGCACTCCATATGCCTGAAGTGAAATAAAATTAATACTACCTTCCATTGCCCGAACTGCGTGGTGGATCTATTCGCCTGCAAGTGATGATTCAAACATATGATTTAGTCTCAAATATTTCATATCTCTTTCCTACCTTCCACATGATGTTGGTGGATTCACACCTCTTTCAATTTCAATAATCTAAGCAAACTTACGCCTCTGTCATGTTAATGAAGCATTCAGTCGGTCCTTCAAACACAGTCCAAATGAAATATACACCTTACCTTGCATCATACGAATGATGTGAAGTATGATACCTAGAAAGCCCATATTGTGTTTAAATGTATTAAAATATTATATACTTGTTTTCACCCATGACACCCCTCCGTCCTGACCATCTTCTGGCGATGTACGGTATTCTAAAACAGATCATACATGTAGCTGGATTGGAATACGAAATAATGCGTGCCTCATATTTAGATGTGGTGATGCTTTGAAGAGAATGTATCTCTCTCCCATTGAAGAACTTAATGCTGGGCAGAAGTATACATCATCCCAGGAGCAGTAAGGAATTAAAGTGAGCACACCTATCTGTACATACATAAGGTACATTTACGTAATGTTACATACAGCTTAGGTCCAAACAATCCTCAAATGCTCTAACATGTCAACCTTGAAATTGTTGGTCTTAGTTACCCAACTACATGTATTGAAGGACTTCAGAACGACCAACCTGAGGATTATGTTAGCTGGGATCATGGCACGTGATTCAGATCTAGTGAACGTGGGAGATTTCATTCAAACCGTCTCTAATCAGATAAAGTATAATATGTTATTATGTGTATAGGGTGTGTGTAGGAAGGTAGGGTGTAGTGATGGAGGGTAGGGTGTGGTGATGGAGGGTAGGGTGTGGTGATGGAGGGTAGGGTGTGGTGATGGAGGGTAGGGGTGTGATGATGACGGGTAGGGTGTGGTGATAGAGGGTAGGGGTGTGATGATGACGGGTAGGTGTGGTGATGATGGAAGGTAGGGGGTGTGGTGATGGAGAGTACTAGGAGGATGCTGTTTTACATTTTGGCAAAGTTTAGCAGTGGGCCCCACATTGCATGATAGTTTGGATTTACAATATATTTACTACTGATCAAATATGGTACAAATGTCTTAGTAAATATGGTACATGTGACATCTACACACACTCTGGTACACATTTGCACCACATTTGAACATTAATACATATATTGTAAATCCAAACTTTCATGCAGTGCCAGTTATAGCCTATTACCTTGGCAAGGGCACGCGTATCTACACCCCTCCACCCATACCTGGATCCATTGCTGTATGTTCACGTGATAAATGTTTATATTCTAGTACAGGTACTGGCTGCATGCCAGTTACGCTCTGGGCAATGCTTCTGTCTGCTGCAAGGCTGTGAAGATTACATCTTAAATGGACAGCCTGCGTTGAATGACTATGAATGTCCATTGGTTTCTTTAACCAAGTATATTGTAACCAGGTGAAGCGTTCTGTGTCCCTTGTCCATGACTGCACGGATACTTGCACATTTGAAGAGAGGGATTCGTCCAGGAGGACTGAAAGGAAACTTACCAATGAAAAGGCTCATTTCAAGCATATGATGTACTGTTTAATCGTGTATTGTGCGTATTGTATTGTTTGTAACGTGTTTTGTTTCAACTTTGTATTATATTGCGAATCATAGATTGAATACCTTACGGTACCGTAAGGTATTCAATCTATGTGCGAATTGACCCCACAAAATACATTAAGGGCTGGGAACGTGGTAAACATCCGTAAATGCGTTCCGGCCTTCATCGGATACCGCGTTGATTCAGATTGATAAACCAGGTTTGGGTGTAATACTAGACTTGTATCAATCTAATATTCAGACCCAGGTTTTCACAGCAGCGGATGGATTACATCACCGCTACGCGAAAAGTATTCGATTGCGTAGCATCAAATGGACGACTTTTGCATTTCTCCAGACCCACTTTTCGCGTAATCCATCCGCTGCTGTGAAAACCTGGGTCTGATACGAGACTAATCTAATATGAATCAGCGATTCTGCATCAGGTTTAGATCTACCAGGGTCTGGTAAACAGTCTGATTCAATATTGGGTGCAGATTTGAAACAAATAAAACTTCTGGCTGTGTGTATGCTTGGACGTTGTTATATTACAATTGCGGCGAATTTTTGGGGCCATTGTACATGTCCCAATGCTATCGCAACAAAGCAAATCTCAGTTACTAAACACTTGCGAACTTTTTATGTCAAAGCGCAAAAGAACCATTGGCATTCTGATTTCATCAGTATTTTTTTTTCTCCACCTCTCGCGGCGAACTAAGCGGCCCTCCCCCCCCCCCCCCCCCCCCCCCCCCCGAGCTCCTTGTTCATCGCTCTGACAATTAAGGTACGTACCAGGTCTGGAACGTCACACAAAAATATCTTCGTTAATAATAGGGGGTGATTTATATATGTCTCAGCACATATTCATCTTGGAGTCACGTGTTCGTAGTTTGCCGAAAAAAATCAGGCCATATGATGGCTCCAGATCAGCCGATACTACACCATGACATGTGCCCGCCGTAGCGTGGCATATCTTGAGTTGTGTCGAGCCAGCCAATGGAGCTACTGAAGTCGCTGGCACACCCATCAGAGCTGCGGGCCCTCGTCCAATACAAATTTCTAGGAGGGCAGAATGCGGTGATGCCGAAGCTAGACTACGTAAGAGCCCGTGTGTGTGTGTGTGTGTGTGTGTGTGTGT
>OY811971.1:0-295000 GCA_963681505.1 Eunapius fragilis | reverse complement strand
ACCCGAACGTATTCACTGGCGTGGTCAAGATAAGGAAGGGACAGGCGGTGGACCTTATCATGCAGTCCACAAACATGAAAAGCATAGAGTACATCTTTGCCCTCTTCGCGGATGAGGTGGGGGCGCGTGCATTCTAATTACTACGTCAAGGGATTTTTAGAAAACCTAGACTTGAATTCATAGCTCTCCTTTCCCCCCCCCCCCCCCCCCCCCCCTTCCGCCCGTAGATTGCCTCCAAGATTAGCATCACTGATTATTCCGCTGTGGAAACAAGCGCCCTTGTCAGCAAGGCGAAAAAATTGTGTCCCCATGGCAACAGGCCATCATCGCCTACGGCCCCGCTGGTGGGCGTGGTCACCATTGCCTCACTGTCAGCGGTCCTCTATGCATATTGGAATGGCTACCTCAACAATAGCTAAAAACACTCTTTTTGTTTTAAGTGTGTATGTTGCAAGTATTAAAATATGAAATATTGACATCATTGTTCATATATAAAGCTACGAGTGATATAAATATATCTGGAGGCAATAGAAACCACGCACCCCTCCCCAATTCCCGGACACAACAATTTCCTAACAATTTACGGAAAACAAAATAAAAAGTCTCACTCCTCTCTTGTTCCCTTTACTGGCTCGTTCAACCGCTGGCGGTCAAGCTCCGCCTTCGTCTCTTCCTCTATCCGCCTGATGTCGTCCATGTTAAGACCGTACCACTTGTCCAGACAGCAGAAGATCTGGCGGTGCAGGTTCCTGAAGAGGCGAGGGTACACCTTCTGTATGCGGCCCTCCACAGTGCTCTGGAGGCCGAACCATTTGAACTCGCACGTCACCAGCTTGTAGGCGCACATGAAAGGGTGGGCGGTACTCTCCTTCCAGTCCTTGCCGAGGGGTCCCCTGTTGGCCTTCTCCGAGCGGTAGATGCTTGGGTCCTGGTCTGGCTTGTAGTCGTTCGGCTGTATGGGGTCGTTCACCATGTCAATGTAGATGACTTCACGCTTGGCCAAAAGCTCGGGGGGGAGGTTCAGAGCGTTCTCGACCGAGCCCTTGTCGTTAGCCACGTGCATCGTCTCTATGGTAATGTGGAAGCCGTCCTTCATGTAGTCCGGGTTGGAGAGGACCGTCTTGTAGTGCGGGTAGCAATTCCACGAGTGCTCGTGTATCTCCAGCGAGCCCTTTGGCGCCAGGGCGCGGATCACGCGGGGAACCTTGCTGCTCAGGTGGTATATCTTGCGCGTGTACTGCCCCGGGCCGTAGTCCTTGTCGTCGCAGGGTTCGTTCGTCAGAACCTCCACACCTTCCCCGCCTCCAGTCTCGTTCTTACTCATCTCGGCGATGGAGAACAGCTGACCCACGCGGTACTCCTCCAAGGTGAAGGGCAATATGATACGATACTCCTTTATCAACATGGCTTTTTTTAATTTAAATTTTTGAAGCTCTTGTGTTCAGTCCCGGCCCCTTGTCTCTAGCCTGCCTCAGCGGATTTCACAAACCGGAAACGGAACAATTATCCGTTTCACGCAAATTTTATTTATTTATTTATTTTGTTCGGCGTTACTATGATATCATTTTAGCACGTCATCCACCACACGTCATCATCAAAGGCAAAAATAAAACAGCGCTCACACGACAGTATCCTAACTCCCCCCTCAAGTGTTCAGTACACATAAGGAATGAGCCTCCACCTAACAATATTGCAGTACCTATCCCAGTCCTTGCCGTACTTGGCCTTGCAGTGGTGCTCATCCCTGAGCTGGCGGTGGACCAGCAGCACAGTGAAGTAAGTCACGTAGAAGTAAGGTATGACGTGCGAGAACCCGCAGGGGAGGGACCACGACAGAGCCATGATGAGGTCCCCCACGTAGTTGGGGTGCCTGCAGAACCCCCACCACCCCGACACGATCAGCTTGGTGCCTCGCTCGGTCGGCAGGGTCTTGAGGTGCTTCACGGAGGGGTGGTCAGGGTCCCTTCTGAACTGGTCCTTCTGACCGTTGGCACCGCGGAATATCGCGTAGCCGACCAGTTTGACCAGCACTATTCCAATTACTGCCCACCAGGGTAGCTCGACAGGGTGGTCGACAAGGTAACGGGCCTGGAGGGAGTAGGTGAAGGGTACCCAGGCCAAGTCTCCAAACGCGAGCATGAACCCGAAGCCGTCGTGGACAATGTCCATGGTGGTGAGGATGGCTTCCTCGGACCAGAGCCCGTCCCACACGTAGAACCCTTGGAAGGCGCACACCAGGACCATGGAGACGGTCACGTGACCGTGCAGCTCGTACTGCTTGGCCATCATGCAGTAGTTGATGAGGACCCACCCTATCAGGCCCGGCCTGAGCTCGCAGAAGATCTTCCAGTCGAAGCGCGGGCCCGTGCGAGGGTTAAGCTCTCGCCCGATGAACCAGTCGTGTATCACGCTGCCCGTGTTCCCGCCTTCCGCCAACAGGGCGCCCTCTCTGAAGGACTTCGCGTAAAGGTAGACGGCCATGACGAAGGAGAAAAGGGTGGCCGCCGCGGCCAGGGCGAGGTAGTGGTCGTACACAAAGGTAACAGGGACCTTCAGGTAGTAGGCGACGGCGAAGAGGACGTGGGAGATGACGAAAGCGTGGGCTGCGTTCATCTTGTACTTGAGGACGCTGCCGTCTCTCAGTTTGGTCCCCTCCACCGTGGAACCGAGGGGGGATAGGTAGATGAGGGCCTGGAAGGAGAACCATAGCACCAGGATAAGGTATGCACTAGGGTTCCAGAGGTCGTTCAGGGCAGGCAGCGTGGGGCGGAGCCTGAGGGAGCAGTCATCCTTGCCGCACCAGAGGTACAGTCCCAGGACCACGGATGGGAGGCCCAGCGTCATCAGGAAGGTCCCCGGGGACCCGCCAAACTCGTGTTCCGCGCTCCTGGGGTTGAGGACGTCCTTTTTTCCCGCCATGGATCAGCTGTATATGAGGAGGTGCAAGGTTGAACGATAACGACACGATAACGGAACTCCATTTTTACAGCAATTAATCAAATGCACCACCTAACACGTATGCGTGTAAAGTAAGACTCACATCAGCGCTCAAAGTGTTGGCTGCCAAAAGTTTGCCGTTCCTCCACTGCAGAGATAATATATATCTCTGGTGTCAGCAACTTACGTCGATAACGTTACGTGAAGTTGGCACAACAAATTTAACTATAACTAAATATTAACACGACGACTTCTATGAATGTGTAAACCTCACACCCAATAAAAATGCATTCGTCTATCGAACGAGCGACAGTGGTACGACTTTTGTGTTGTAACGTGCAAGTAAATTACATTACACACGTAGCAAATTCCATGCTACGCGGCTGACCCGCAATGCCCTCGTCAGGGGGATACGGATTTGGTTGTACAATCAAATGAAGTAAACTGTACTGCACGCATCGGATTTGGAAGGGGATGCTAAATGACATACATCAGCGTTTAGCTGGTTTACCCTAGAAACCATCTTATCAAGGGCGGGCGATACTTTCTTCTTTTGTTCCTGGACGGAGCCCATTTACAGCTTCATTAATGGTAGGGTTAATTAATGAGTTAGTAATGCGATATGATTGCACAGTCAGGCCAGGTCCCCAGAGTTAAAATGTTGAACATGATAGCAAGGCAACCGCTCTATAAAGGTCAATATGGAGAGTGAAACACAACGCCTTTTGTTTGTACAAAGTTGTTGTTCACGATGTGTAACCTAGCAACGCCTTAGCCTCCTCCTCCTGATGCACTAGGGCTTCTGTAGCATACTTCTCCAACAGTTCCTAAACAGCAACAAAGGGGCGTGGCAAAGTGGAGGGGTTTATCACCCACCCAAGCTACCTACACCATCGTACTCACCATCTTCTTCCGCCTAACCAGCATTTCCTCAATCTGTGTGTGCACGTGCGTGCATGTGTGTTGTGTGTTGGTACATGTGTATGTTGGTGCATATGTGTGTGTGCATGTGTATGTGTAAATGCTGTATGAAGTCATCATCCTCATCTCCTAAATGTAACAGTACCAAAGTGCACCCACCCCCTCCTCCATCGTAACGTACCCCTCCTCCCCCTTACCTCCTTCTGGGATGGCACCTCCAGATGATTTGCAAGTGACTCCGCCCTTTTCTCCTCCTCCCCAGCCTCATCATCCTCAGCTTCACTTCCCGACCCAGCCTGCAAGGGGGTGGTGGTGGGGGGCAGGGGTGTGAGAAAAACAGTGAGAGTAGTTGTTTTTGAGTGCCAATGGTTGCTCTCCTGCAAACCACTCCCTCTAGGGCCCCACCCCCTCACCTCTAGGCTCCACCCCCTCACCTCTATGGCCCTGGAGTAGATGTCTTCATCACCATGGATAGCCACCACCACCTTACCCTGCTCCACCAGCTCCTGCCAGTGCTTCACAGACGCTGCAATAGCTAAGTGTGTGTGTGTGTGTGTGTGTGTGTATGTATGTGTGACAGGCATGTGTTTTATATGCTCATGCACAGAGGAAGCCAGACCTGCAATCATATCTGCAATAACCTGATCAATCTCTGGTCATGTGATCTCCAGGGAACAATGGGACATGACACTTATGAGGTATCACATTACATCAACACTAGCCAGTAGGGGTGGAAGCTGGGTGTTGACATTTAGAATCAGTAAGATGGGCATTGTTTAGAATCAGTAAGGTGGGCATTGTTAAGAATCAGTAAGGTGAGCATTGTCAAGAATCAGTAAGATGGGCATTGTTTAGAATCAGTAAGGTGGGCATTGTAAAGAATCAGTAAGGTGGGCATTGTTAAGAATCAGTAAGGTGGGCATTGTTTAGAATCAGTAAGGTGGGCATTGCTTAGAATCAAAAGGGGGTGGGCTTTGTTTAGAGGAGTAATACATGCAGGTGGGCATTGGGGCACAAGTTGAGGTTAACACTAGGTACATCAGAAGACTAACATTTATTATATGAATGGGGTAGAGAATGGAGCTGCTGGATTACGAAGATAGTGACAATCCTTTAATGTCTTACATCAACTTACTAGCACCTGATTATGTAATAAGTGCTTCCTTAGGTGGCAATGAGGTCTCACTTTATCAAGTACAGGTGGTGAGTCGGAAAGGATTGGTTAAATGATTTATAAAAATAAACCTTTAGTGCTCCCAGGTCTAGTGACAAGCATAAAATAAAGGATGCATTCTAAGTATAAATAAATATTATTCTCACATGTCTTTCCAACGTTCAGAGAGTAAATGGGAAGTTATGAATTGATACGTAGCACCCACTTGGTGGAATCTTTTCTAAAAACCGTCACGTTTGCTCACGTATTGCAGAAACTACACATCTATTCCAAACATGCAGTGTAGAAAAGGTATAGTTATTGGGACTCTACTAATATTAAACTGGTGATGCTGATCAATCTGGAGCTCACGGTACTCCAAAGATAAGTTACTGCTCAAATCAGTATGATTGTTATGATAACTTTGTGCACCCTCCTCACCCTCCTCCCTCCCCTACACCCTCCCCTCCTCACTCCTCACAAACACAAAGCCAAGGTAGTCAAAACAGGACACTTCTAAAAGACTTCCCCAATAAAAGAAGCCTTTGTCTCCTTCCTCCCCAAATCCCACCCTTCCACCTCACCCTCTTCCCCAAAACCCCCCTCCCCTCCTCACCCTCCTCCCCAAAACCCCCTCCCCTACTTACCCTCCTCCCCAAACCCCACCTTTGTTCTCCTGCTCCTGCTCCAGAGGTACGATGACTCCATCGTCCTCATCCCTGTACCCGTAGTAGTCAGCATCCACGTTCTTGGAGAGCTCCCCTCTGGTCTTACGTGAAGCCTTGGTAGCTGTCAACCACACACACACACACACACACACACACACACACACACACACACACACACACACACACACACACACACACACACAAGAAATGGGTTATCAGCTTTTCTCACGCTAGCTAAATATTGATGTTTTTGGTGGGAATAATAGCATTCTCTTCTACCACACACACATACACACACACCAAGCACACACACACAATTACACACACACACATCAATGTATGATCTATTCACGGTATAGTTAGCACCCAAGGCCACATTAGAGGAGTATCCAAGTACAGCCATAACTTCTATATAATCTGGACAATAACCAAAGAGAATGTTTTCAATACACTAAGGCGTTGAGCAGCAGGTAGCACACACCCACTCACTGGTATGAACAAATAGACACACCGCACAAACACACACACATGCAAGGGTAGGCATCATACTACTTACCTGGCTTGTCAAATAGTTCTCTAACTCCAGGAAGGTCCCTGGCTGCTCCAAAGTACCTACAACAAAAGGAACAGGAAGTACATGGAACAGAACCCTTAAAACTAACAAGAGTGTGCTTACTAATAGCTGGGGGGAGGGGACGGCAATTAACAAATCAGATTACAATCATCATTAGGGACATTCCACACTGGGGTCAACAAGTGAGTGTGCTCCTAGCCTTAATGTCCTGCATTAGCCTTAATGTCCTGCATTAGACTGCCCTCAGGTGAACTACATAACTTCAATGGTTTACAAAACACAATAATTTCAAATGTTTAATGGATAATGTTTCGAAAGTGGCAAGTAGCCTCCATTGTTGGCTGTTACAAACAGGAGCTCAGGGGCCTACTGATACTTACAGACCTGACCACAGGGCCTTGGACATGGTTCCCTTCCTTCTTGCCAGGAGGTCCCAGGGGGTTGGAGGAAGGTTTACAGGTCTGCAAGTATCAGTAGACCCCTGAGCTCCATATAACTGCCAAGTATCAGTAGACCCCAGAGCTCTATATAACTGCCAAGTATCAGTAGACCTCTGAGCTCTATATAACTGCCAACAATGGAGACTCCGTGCCGTTCATTGCCAATAATTTGTTTACAATACTTCAGAGGCACCTCAAAGAGTTATCCATCACTCACTATAGGTACCCATCACTATAGGTACCCATCAAGTAAGGTACCCATCACTTAAGGTACCCATCACTATAGGTACCCATCACGTAAGGTACCCATCACTTAAGGTATCCATCACTTAAGGTATCCATCACTTAAGGTACCCATCACTTAAGGTACCCATCACTTAAGGTACCCATCACTTAAGGTACCCATCACTTAAGGTACCCATCACGTAAGGTACCCATCACTATAGGTACCCATTACTATAGGTACCCCTCACTTAAGGTACCCATCACTTAAGGTAGCCATCACTTAAGGTACCCATCACTTAAGGTACCCATCACTTAAGGTACCCATCACTTAAGGTACCCATCACTTAAGGTACCCATCACTTAAGGTACCCATCACTTAAGGTACCCATCACTTAAGGTACCCATCACTTAAGGTACCCATCACTTAGGGTACCCATCACTAAAGGTATCCATCACTTAAGGTATCCATCACGTAAGGTACCCATCACGTAAGGTACCCATCACTTAAGGTACCCATCACGTAAGGTACCCATCACTATAGGTACCCATTACTATAGGTACCCCTCACTTAAGGTACCCATCACTTAAGGTAGCCATCACTTAAGGTACCCATCACTTAAGGTACCCATCACTTAAGGTACCCATCACTTAAGGTACCCATCACATATGGTACCCCTCAGTTAAGGTACCCATCACTTAAGGTAGCCATCACTTAAGGTACCCATCACTTATGGTACCCATCACTTAAGGTACCCATCACTATAGGTACCCATTACTATAGGTACCCCTCACTTAAGGTACCCCTCAGTTAAGGTACCCATCACTTAAGGTACCCATCACTTAAGGTACCCATCACTTAAGGTACCCCTCACTTATGGTACCCCTCAGTTAAGGTACCCATCACTTAAGGTACCCATCACTTAAGGTACCCATCACTTAAGGTACCCATCACTTAAGGTACCCCTCACTTAAGGTACCCCTCAGTTAAGGTACCCATCACTTAAGGTACCCATCACTTAAGGTACCCATCACTTAAGGTACCCCTCACTTATGGTACCCATGACTTAAGGTACCCATCACTATAGGTACCCATTACTATAGGTACCCATCACTTAAGGTATCCATCACTTAAGGTACCCCTCACTTAAGGTACATGTACCCATCACTTATGGTACCCATCACTTAAGGTACCCATCACTTAAGGTACCCATCACTTAAGGTATCCATCACTTAAGGTACCCCTCACTTAAGGTACCCCTCAGTTAAGGTACCCATCACTTAAGGTATCCATCACTTAAGGTACCCCTCACTTAAGGTACCCATCACTTAAGGTACCCCTCACTTAAGGTACCCCTCAGTTAAGGTACCCATCACTTAAGGTATCCATCACTTAAGGTACCCATCACTATAGGTACCCATCACTTAAGGTATCCATCACTTAAGGTGTCCATCACTTAAGGTACCCATCACGTAAGGTACCCCTCACTTAAGGTACCCCTCAGTTAAGGTACCCATCACTTAAGGTACCCATCACGTAAGGTACCCCTCACTTAAGGTACCCCTCAGTTAAGGTACCCATCACGTAAGGTACCCATCACTTAAGGTACCCCTCACTTAAGGTACCCATCACTTAAGGTACCCATCACTTAAGGTATCCATCACTTAAGGTACCCATCACTTAAGGTATCCATCACTTAAGGTACCCCTCACTTAAGGTACCCCTCAGTTAAGGTACCCATCACTTAAGGTACCTATCACTATAGGTACCCCTCACTTAAGGTACCCATCACTTAAGGTATCCATCACTTAAGGTACCCCTCACTTAAGGTACCCATCACTTAAGGTACCCATCACTTAAGGTACCCATCACACTTAAGGTACCCATCACTTAAGGTACCCCTCAGTTAAGGTACCCATCACGTAAGGTACCCATCACTTAAGGTACCCATCACTTAAGGTATCCATCACTTAAGGTACCCCTCAGTTAAGGTACCCATCACTTAAGGTACCCATCACTATAGGTACCCATTACTATAGGTACCCATCACTTAAGGTATCCATCACTTAAGGTACCCCTCACTTAAGGTACCCATCACTTAAGGTACCCATCACTTAAGGTACCCATCACTTAAGGTACCCATCACTTAAGGTACCCATCACTTAAGGTACCCATCACTTAAGGTACCCATCACTTAAGGTACCCATCACTTAAGGTACCCATCACTTAAGGTACCCATCACTTAAGGTACCCATCACTAATGCTACCCTATGCAGTGCCTAGGGCTTACCAATATACACTGACTTTTTATTTACAGAAAAACAACAAAATGAATCTTCCCATTGCTGAACTGACCACTTGAAATTGCTATTATGGTGCATATTCGCACATACTGTTAAAGGAATTTTCAACTGGCCAACGTGAGATCAATTGGCACAGTTTCATTAGAACTAGTGTTGGGCAAACATGACAACTGCAACCTTCACTCAATTCTGTTTCATTAATTAATTAACCAGCACACCAATCCGAAGACACCTAAATTTTGAAACCTGTGCTACAAACACAACGCTTATTTAACCGTTTCACCATCCACAAAAATGGGTAATAAATATTGGTCCTACGTAAACCGAGCTTGACTTTGATGCCACAGAAGTCACGAAGGGAAAGATATGCCTCAACCAGTTGACCATCACGTAGCTATTGACATGTACACACACGAAACAGCAACAGTTCTTTCTCGACTATTTAGTTAATGCTGCTATATTAATAACAATTTACCACTAATCATTACTAACTTGTATTAATAATCATTACTAACTTGTATCCTCTGTTGCCTGGTACCTCTTTCCCTTCATGGTCCATCATCTTGGGGCCAGTTCTCTGTGGACCAGTGGACACACCATATTCTCTCATCTCATCCCATGTATTACCCTCCCCTATCCCACCTCCTCCCTCCCCTATTCCTACCTCCTCCCTTCTCTTATCCCCCTCCTCCCACCCTATCCCCACCTCCTCCCCTTCCCTATCCCACCTCCTCCCCTTCCCTATCCCACCTCCTCCCCTTCCCTATCCCCACCTCTTCCCCTCCCTATCCCACCTCCTCCCCTCCTTATCCCACCTCCTCCCCTCCCTATCCACACCTCCTCCCCTATCTCCTCCCTTCTCTTATCCCCACCTTCTCCCCTCCCCTATCCCCTCCCACAGCCCACCTCTTCCCCATCCCTACCTCATAATCGGGTCCCCCTAGTTCTAGAATTCTCTCTTCCCAGTGTTTCTTCTCTCTCAGTAGCTTGTTGATCTCATCGTTGAGATCTCTTATCCTGAATTCACCCAATCCAGCTAAAGAAAACAGAAAACGAAAGTAACTTCAACGTTGCCTCTCAATGCACCAGTATGAGGACATGCTTGGACCTCTGTGTAAGTGATGGGGAGGAGGTGATGATGGGATGTACCCTGTGAAGGTACTATCCAGAGGCATAGAAGGAATTAGACATCAGAACACACATAAAAACATGTACAGCCACAGGTATTAGGATATTATGCACACACACACACACACACACACACACACACACACACACACACACACACACACACACACACACAAAACTCTTACGATTTTGAATTTGTGACACCTTCTGTGATATTTCCTTTATGACCTGGAAAATGAGAGTGTAAAAGGCAATGGTAGTCATAATAACGTCAAATTGAATGTATATATTTTTCAATGGTATGCTTAAATCAGCAACAGGTATACAAACCATGTACTTAGTATACAGCCTCTCCCATGTGCTGGTGTGTACTTAGTATACAGCCTCTCCCATGTGCTGGTGTGTACTTAGTATACAGCCTCTCCCATGTGCTGGTGTGTACTTAGTATACAGCCTCTCCCATGTGCTGGTGTGTACTTAGTATACAGCCTCTCCCATGTGCTGGTGTGTACTTAGTGTACAGCCTCACCCATGTGCTGGCGTGTACTTAGTATACAGCCTCACCCATGTGCTGGTGTGTACTTAGTATACAGCCTCTCCCATGTGCTGGTGTGTACTTAGTATACAGCCTCTCCCATGTGCTGGTGTGTACTTAGTATACAGCCTCTCCCATGTGCTGGCGTGTACTTAGTATACAGCCTCTCCCATGTGCTGGTGTGTACTTAGTATACAGCCTCTCCCATGTGCTGGTGTGTACTTAGTATACAGCCTCTCCCATGTGCTGGTGTGTACTTAGTATACAGCCTCACCCATGTGCTGGTGTGTACTTAGTATACAGCCTCTCCCATGTGCTGGTGTGTACTTAGTATACAGCCTCTCCCATGTGCTGGTGTGTACTTAGTATACAGCCTCTCCCATGTGTTGGTGTGTATTTTTAAAAATGTGTACTGCTTTGTGTGTAGTTCAACAATTGGTTGCTAAGGATACAGTATACACACACTGACCATGGCTAACCTGGATTCTCCATCTTTCAGCTTGTCTTACGTTGGTGCATTCTGAGGCCAGAAATGGCCTGCGTCTCTTCTGAAAAATAAAACAAATGTTCCACACACACTTCCCTCAGCACGGGTCTCCAACCTTAGGCTTTCCTTCTTCCTTCTTTGCTGCCCAATAGCGGTTCAACAAAAGCCTAGTTATTGAGAAGGAAAACATATATTAAATTGGGAAGGGGTGTGATGGATGGGGGTTCATTATACATGTATACACCAATGCGTACTGGCATTGAATAAGGCAGTTACACCATAATACAAGCTGCGCATAGCTGCAGACTTACATAGCCTTTTCTTGATTCCTTGCCTAAAGGAACAACGAAAAATCTAAGATAATATACGCTGCGCTTTATATAGAATTAACCACTACTCAAGGAAATTATGCAACGAAACATTTTTACGGCCCATATTACCTCTCTCAAGCAATGACTGAAACAAAGAACAAGCACTAACAGCCGTACCATTGTTATAGAAGACGCCTTTCGTTAAGTGTTTTTTTTCCCCCTCCAACAATAACATGCCAAATAATTTTTAAATCCATTATTAAATCACAATGGATTTAAATAATTCGTTAATGGCTGGTTCCTTTGATGCAGGCCGCCACTGGTGACAATTCGATATTGAGAAGATCCTGCAGACTTAGGGAGCTTCAGGCTCGTAAGGAGGAAGCGAAGTTGCTAGAACTTGCCTGTTCCCCTTCGTCCAAGCCACAGGAGGAGGAGAAGGGGGAAGCGGACCAGGTGTAAGTTGCATGAATCTTTCAGTACAGATGCATTGAACGGTGTTATATTTGGAGGCTGACAGGCAGGGCGTGTCTTTACGCAGCTGCTTTTCCTTTCTTGGCAGTTGCAGTCAGCCCACTCAAATACCTAATGCTCCCGCCGAGAATCGCGTATCCTCGCGTGCCATATCGAGACCAAAAGCCAGCCCTTACTTCCCGAAGCGCGCTCGCGGGAAGCGTTTTACCAGGCTGTTGCTTGGCAACACAGAGGGAAAGGTTCTCCCACACAGACGCTTGGCTTATCCAGAGTATGCCTCTCCAAAGTCGCCATATAACTTGGTCTAGGAATCTCTGCACAAGGACCCATGGAAACTTCTAGTGGCGACCATATTTCTTAATAGGACTACGGGTGAGTACCTGGACCGCATCATTTCCTACAGAGGTCTAGGGCTGGGCCACATTCCATGTCTAGGGGCTACATTCCATGTCTAGGGTCTAGGGCTGGACCACATTCCATGCCAAGGGGTCTAGGGCTGGGTTACATTCCATGCCTAGGATTCAATGGCTGAGCTACATGTACATTCCATATCTAGGGTCTAGACCCTGGAATGTAGCCCAGCCATTGACCCCTAGGCATGGAATGTAACCCAGCCCTAGACCCTAGGGGTCTAGGGCTGGGTTACATTCCATGCCTAGGGTCTAGAGTAGTCTCGTGCCCAAACCCAATGGCATTGCAGCTGCGGGTGGATTACATCACCGCTACGCTTGCATAAGGCCTGGAGACACTCGCGTACAATGTTTTTGTCAAAACGACGAAATTTCATCGTAACCAATCATGTTTCAAGTTTACAATGAATATCATTATAAGCACGTGACTTTGTGTGTTGCTTTGCAAATAATGGCTGATGTCATCACTGTTGATAATGCTATCACTCTTGAGACGCAGGGGCGTATTTAGGTGGGGGGGGGGGGGGGGGCCGAGGGGGCTCGGGCACCCCCTTCAACCTAGTTGGGCGTAGCCCGACCTTCCGCCTAAACGCGTTGGACTATGCTTGCCGATTGAACGTACTTTGTGTGTTAAACCATGTAGGAATAATGTACAGCGGGGAAAATTTAGTGAGGAGGGTGGGAGGGTACCTGGGCAGGATGGCTCTAGCTGTTAGGAGGGTGGGACCTCAGTGACATCAACAAAACCTAGCTATCTCGCCTCAGGCGTGTACCCAGGATTTTAATAGGAAGGGGGGATGCTGAGCACACACGATTGATTGAGCCATCCTACTCAGGGAACTCCCACCCTCCTAACTGCTAGAGCCATCATATCCTGCCCGGGGAATCACACCCTCCTAACTGATGGAGCCATCCTGCTCAGGGAACTCCCACCCTCCTAACTGATAGAGCCATCATATCCTGCCCAGGGAGTCACACTCCTAACTAACACGCATAGCGGTTCACCCATTGCACTCATCAGCTATTCATAGCGTGTCACATGACACAGTATGTTTATACACAAGTAAACGTTGACAAAAACGCGAGTGTCTTCAGACCCTATGCAAGCGTAGCGGTGATGTAATCCACCTGCAGCAGCGATGCCATTGGGTTTGGGCACGAGACTAGGTCTAGAGCTGGACCACATTCCATGCCTAGGGGTCTAGAGCTGGTTGCATTCCATATCTAGGGTCTAGGGCTCCAGGACCACATTCCATGCCAGGATTCCATATCTAGGGCTGGACCACATTCCGTGCCTAGGGGATCTAGAGCTATTCCAGATTCTTCCCCCAGTCTGCTTGTGCGGGGTTAAGTGTTAACCTTTTATGTCCATCATCATGACATCATCATGACGTCTTTGCCAATGTCTACCACGTGTTTATCACAGATTGGGGGGGGGGGGGGGGGGGCATCACCAGTTCACGAACCCTTGTCACATTAGATGATTGTCATAGTAACTTGTGTTACAAATTAGACATTTGTTAGATAAACAACAAAGACTGTGAGTATGAGTGTATGTTACTCTTAAGAGAGAGCACATGTCTGTGGGGAGGTTACGTTTGCTTGAGAAGATGGCGATTGCCACGGCAACTTTATCATGGAAAAACTAAACATGAAAGATATTATAACTCAACAGGTTTACACCTGCGTATGTGTATGATAACTGTACGTCTTATTTATTAGTGTCGTTCCCATGGTTACGACAGGTCCCGCTGCTCTTTCTGTACTGTGGGAGTTCTTTAGGAGGTACCCCACCCCTGAGAGGGCCAAAGATGGGGACCAGGGGGAAATGGCTGCACTGATGGGACTGCACACGAAGAGGGCGGGAATCATCGCCAGGATGTCAGGTGATCCAGTGGGCGGGACTGTTGCCATGGATGTCAGGTGACAACATGACTTCATTTGCATGGCCCTAGCTATTTCAAAACATGCACTTTGACACAGCTATTCCAATAGCTGTGCCAGAAGGGTTAATATCATACTGCATGGGTCTGGGGCCCAGAGCCCTGATGTCAGAGATGTGTCCACTCATTTCCAGAGGAATACCTGACCAAGCCATGGGTATACCCCGATGAGCTCCATGGTATTGGCAAATATGGGAACGACTCCTACAGGATATTCTGCACTGGTGAATGGAAGGAGGTAAGGACTGGTCACATGACCTCCTTGTCTCACCCTCTCTCTTCTCTTTCCACCCTCTCCCTCCCATCCCCCCAGATAAGGCCATCAGACCACATGTTAAACAAGGACTATGCCTGGCTTTGTGAGCTAAATGGATATCACCCAGATGACTGGCACCCATAAGCCCCTCCCATCTATCGCCATGGGATTAGACACACTATCTGTTACAATTGCTGTATTCAACTTTTTAAACTTCACTTTCTGGAAGTTCTTCACAGTTTGAAATGAGTTTTATATTGTGTTCTGAGTGGGCGGAGTCTACAAAACATGAGGAATACCTCTACATGCGTTCTGACAAGGCAAACAAAGTTAGCTCCTCCCCCTCCAGTACCTCCCCTCTCTCTCACCATGCCATCCTCCTCCTCATCCATCACAATACACTGGGGAAGTTAATGTACCCACACTCATTCCCAGCCAAAGACACAAGTCAAATAAGTGCGTGAATTAAAAAAGATAATATTTTTACTGCACTATTTTGTCTTTCTTACAATTCAGTGTTGTAACTAATATGCATGTGCAAAATTTCTTAGTGTCAGTTCAGAAATATTATGGCACCATACATATGTTCATACAGCTGACTCCTTAGAGGCGATAAGCCTTCCTCACCAGTACATGCACGTACAGCTGACTCCTTAGAGGTAATAAGCCTTCCTCACCAGCACATGCACGTACAGCTGACTCCTTAGCCTTCCTCACCAGACAGCTGACTCCTTAGAGGCAATAAGCCTTCCTCACCAGCACATGCATGTACAGCTGACTCCTTAGAGCCATAAGACTTCATCACCAGTTGTTGTGTTTTGCTACTTTGGTTTTAATTACCAACCACCTCATAGCACCTGACCACTATAAGATCAGATAGCACATCTACCAGGTATAGGAATGAAGAGGAGGAAAGTTAATTTTAAACATTACACAAAAAGGTACATGTAGTAGTCTACAAGCTCCTGGCTACAATGTATAGAGCTAGAATGTATGGGGTGTCAGGTTGGGTAGTGCACAAACACTACACCTTTGTTATGGGATGCTATTCATGTCTGTATTGCTTGGCCCACCATCAGTACTAGGTAACATCTCTCGCAGGTAGAGGACAAGCTTCAGCAGTAACATTTGAAACGATCAGTGCTGATATTGTTTCAGGGGTTGAGGCCCTACACGTCTATAATTGAATTACAGAACCTATATCAACTTCCTCATTTCTCATGTAAGGATAAATGAATTTGCCATAAAATGTTTTATATTTTTACACACACACACACACACACACACACATGCTAGGTTTGCCCACCTGGTCTTCACATAGGAAACGGAGTTAGCAAAACTAAATTGAAAGTTGTTCCTTTTTTCATAGCATACCAATAAACCATACGTGCATGACTCGCCTATAAAAATGACATGATTCATGGACCTAATATTCCCTCAATTCCCCCCTCCCACTACCCACCAAAGGACAACAATTTATAATTGATCCCACAAATCCCCTAGGACGATCTCTTCAGGACAGTCAGTCCTCTACTCCCCTAGGACAATCTCTTCAGGACAGTCAGTCCACTACTCCCCTAGGACAATCTCTTCAGGACAGTCAATCCCCTACTCCCCTAGGACAATCTCTTCAGGACAGTCAGTCCTCTACTCCCCTAGGACGATCTCTTCAGGACAGTCAGTCCTCTACTCCCCTACGACAATCTCTTCAGGACAGTCAGTCCTCTACTCCCCTAGGACAATCTCTTCAAGACAGTCAGTCCTCTACTCCCCTAGGACAATCACTTCAGGACAGTCAGTCCACTACTCCCCTAGGACAATCTCTTCAGGACAGTCAGTCCACTACTCCCTTAGGACAATCTCTTCAGAACAGTCAGTCCTCTACTCCCTTAGGACAATCTCTTCAGGCAGTCAGTCCACTACTCCCTTAGGACAATCTCTTCAGGACAGTCAGTCCACTACTCCCCTAGGATAATCTAGTCAGGACAGTCAGTCCTCTACTCCCCTAGGACAATTTCTTCAGGACAGTCAGTCCTCTACTCCCCTAGGACAATCTCTTCAGGACAGTCAGTCCTCTACTCCGCTAGGACAATCTCGTGAGGACAGTCAGTCCTCTACTCCCCTAGGACGATCTCTTCAGGACAGTCAGTCCTCTACTCCCCTAGGACAATCACTTCAGGACAGTCAGTCCACTACTCAACCAGTGTCCTCCATTGTAGGTTTCCTTCCAGTACCAGTAATCACCTCTAGAAGATGGCCTGTGTGATTGCTTCAGCATTGTGGTGGTGTGTCAGATTTGAGTGCATTCACCCAACACTCCTCCAGCAGCACCACCAAGTTGGGATAGCTGGTTCCACTACTATTTCAACTGACCAATTGAGAGGCTTTATGGAAGGTGTGGCTAATTATGAGGAGAAAAAATGGATGGGAGGGGCACAAAGCAATGGTTCAAACATGTGGTGTATGTATTGCTATGGTCTATACACGTATGCCTACGTACATCCATATGATTATAATTACAGCTTACCTGGCAATATGGGGTCATTCTTGCTAGTGATTTATGGTCAACATTTGGAGGGGACAGAGGGGGAGCTTGTTCATGGTGACCATTTTGCAGATTGTAAATGTTGACCTGTGTGTTTAGCTGCTTTGAAGCAGGTGACAGAGTTATAATTACCAACCACCTCATAGCACCTGACTACTATAAGATCAGATAGCACATCTACTAGGTATAGGAATGAAGAGGAGGTAGGAAAGTTAACATCAAACATTACACAACAAGGTATGTGCAGGGATCTTCTATGAGTTTCTGGCTAGAATGATTGGGGTGTCAGGTTGGGTACAAAACATGAAGTGCACAAACACTGCACCTTTGTTATGGGATGCTACCCATGTCTGTATTGCTTGGCCCACCATCAGCACTTGGTAACATCTCTCTCAGGTAGAGGACAAGCTTCAGCAGTAACATTTGAAACACGGTGCTGACATTGCTTCAAGGGTCGAGGCCCTACACTTCTATAATTGAATTACAGAACCTATATCAACTTCCTCATTTCTCATGTAAGGATAAATGAATTTGCCATAAAATGTTTTATATTTTTACACACACACACACACACATGCTAGGTTTGCCCACCTGGTCTTCACATAGGAAACGGAGTTACTGAATTACAGAACACATTTTCAACACCCCCATTTCTCAAGTAAGGATAGATGAATTTGCTAAGAAATGTTTTGTATGTGTGTGCACACACATACACACACGTAACACATGAACGCACACACACACAGACATGCTAGGTTTGCTCACCTGGTCTTCACATAGGAAACGGAGTTAGCAAAACTAAATTGAAAGTTGTTCCTTTTTTCATAGCATACCAATAAACCGTACGTGCATGACTCGCCTATAAAAATGACATGATTCATGGACCTAATATTCCCTCAATTCCCCCCTCTCACTACCCACCAAAGGACAACAATTTATAATTGATCCCACAAATCCCCTAGGACGATCTCTTCAGGACAGTCAGTCCTCTACTCCCCTAGGACAATCTCTTCAGGACAGTCAGTCCACTACTCCCCTAGGACAATCTCTTCAGGACAGTCAATCCCCTACTCCCCTAGGACAATCTCTTCAGGACAGTCAGTCCTCTACTCCCCTAGGACGATCTCTTCAGGACAGTCAGTCCTCTACTCCCCTAGGACAATCTCTTCAGGACAGTCAGTCCACTACTCCCCTAGGACAATGTCTTCAGGACAGTCAATCCCCTACTCCCCTAGGACAATCTCTTCAGGACAGTCAGTCCTCTACTCCCCTAGGACAATCTCTTCAGGACAGTCAGTCCTCTACTCCCCTAGGACGATCTCTTCAGGACAGTCAGTCCTCTACTCCCCTAGGACAATCACTTCAGGACAGTCAGTCCACTACTCCCCTAGGACAATCTCTTCAGGACAGTCAATCCCCTACTCCCCTAGGACAATCTCTTCAAGACAGTCAGTCCTCTACTCCCCTAGGACAATCTCTTCAGGACAGTCAGTCCTCTACTCCCCTAGCACAATCTCTTATGCCTACGTACATCCATATGATTATAATTACAGCTTACCTGGCAATATGGGGTCATTCTTGCTAGTGATTTATGGTCAACAGTTGGAGGGGACAGAGGGGGAGCTTGTTCATGGTGACCATTTTGCAGATTGTAAATGTTGACCTGTGTGTTTAGCTGCTTTGAAGCAGGTGACAGAGTTATAATTACCAACCACCTCATAGCATCTGACTACTATAAGATCAGATAGCACATCTACTAGGTATAGGAATGAAGAGGAGGTAGGAAAGTTAACATCAAACATTACACAACAAGGTATGTGCAGGGATCTTCTATGAGTTCCTGGCTAGAATGTATGGGGTGTCAGGTTGGGTACAAAACATGAAGTGCACAAAACACTGCACCTTTGTTATGTGACGCTACCCATGTCTGTATTGCTTGGCCCACCATCAGCACTTGGTAACACCTCTCGCAGGTAGAGGACAAGCTTCAGCAGTAACATTTGAAACAATCGGTGCTGACATTGCTTCAAGGGTCGAGGCCCTACACTTCTATAATTGAATTACAGAACCTATATCAACTTCCTCATTTCTCATGTAAGGATAAATGAATTTGCCATAAAATGTTTTATATTTTTACATACACACTCACACACACACACACACACACATGCTAGGTTTGCCCACCTGGTCTTCACATAGGAAACGGAGTTACTGAATTACAGAACACATTTTCAACACCCCCATTTCTCAAGTAAGGATAGATGAATTTGCTAAGAAATGTTTTGTATGTGTGTGCACACACATACACACACGCAACACATGAACGCACACACACACATGCACACTCACACTGGCACACACACACACACACACACACACACACACACACACTGACGCTCACATGCTAGGTTTGCCCACCTGGTGTTCACATCACCTTACTAGATTTATGGATTGCTTGAAGATGAGTGTCATACCCTTGACCTTGAGCTGGCTCTGTATTTGAGAAAGGTCATAATATCATATCATGCCACACACACACACACACACACACACACACACACACACACACACACACACACACACACACACACACACACACACACACACACACACACACACACACACACACACACACACACACACACACACACACACACACACACACACACACACACACTGGCACACACACACTGATGCACACATGCTAGGTTTGCCCACCTGGTGTTCACATCGATTGATTGAAGATGAGTGTCATACCCTTTACCTTGAGCTGGCTCTGTATTCGAGAAAGGTCACTGTGGATTTCTTCAAACAGTGTGAAGACACAATGAAGTCTCTCAAACAAATAGTAAGCCATTAAAATATGTGTGTATTTAAACACCAATCTGCTAGGAAACAAATTTAGCCTAACTACACGGCCTCAGCTAATGAAAAGGGGGTTTTCAGTAAAAAAAA
The DNA here is from genome assembly GCA_963681505.1 of Eunapius fragilis. Taxonomy (NCBI): domain Eukaryota; kingdom Metazoa; phylum Porifera; class Demospongiae; order Spongillida; family Spongillidae; genus Eunapius; species Eunapius fragilis. Next base: position 274,737 of record OY811971.1, on the reverse strand, counting down.
AAGACAGTCCCTTTGTTAAGAAGATGGATTCTGCATTGCACCACCAATACAATACTTTGGAGGTAACTTCATTGGCAATCATGTACATAAGGATCTAAAGGTAACTTTACAGTAGTGTTCATGCAACTCCATTAAATTAAATTGTTCAAACTGCTCAGACAGGTTACCCCATTAATCTACATAGATAAAACACCTTACACACATCCATGCCTAGGGACAATCTGAAGGTAGAATACAATGGCAGGTTATATGATATGGTGATGGATACCTTTTGATAAAGTGTCAAACAGCAGTGCCAAACAGCCAAATACTATACATACATAATGCAACTACAATATGTCTTATGCACATGTATACAAGGCTAGTTCTTGCAAAATGACTAACATCAGTTCTAGACAATGTTTTGTTTGACTATGCTACTTAAATTTAATCTTCAAACTGTGAAAGACCGCAGTTGACTGTGACATTTAATTTACAGGATCTTCACACAGGGGTTCTCTTAGACCGTAGTGAACTGCCACGGTCGTGGTACTGACAGTAGTACCATTGGTGGGATCATCCAGCTCTACATTGATAGGAACCATTGATTTGTATTGTTTCTTTTCAAATTGTGCTTTTAATTTCTCTCTGGTTATGTCATACATCATGCATGCCTTGAGAATGGTCACAATGAGATGGTACAAGACAGTGACCATCAACATCACTACGTACAGACCCACCAAAACCCCAACAGCCACTGCAGCAATTTGCTGTTGGTCTATACTTTGGTCTATAATGTATGACATTGACATAGCCAGTGCAGTGTAGTTGAGGAGGTAAAACATGTCAAGGTTATTGTACAACCGATTGTAGAAGTTGGTACGTCTGTTGCTTTGATGTGTCTTTTGATGTGACTGTCCAAATGGCATTATACGTGCCTGTGCTACAGTGAACAAGATCATCATAGTACCCTGGATAGTGAGGAGCAGAGATGGCCTGTCAGAACTGTACACTGGATTTAAACTGTACATGACAACTAGAAGCCAAAGCCTTGCTCCCAGCCACCATCGCCACTTCCCCTTATAGGGAGCATAGTGGGCATCATTCATTGGTTTGATCTGGTTGGCCTTCTTGTGGAGATAGTTGAACAGTCTGTTGTGTTCACTGTGCTGCTCAATGATAGGAATGAAAGTGAGGGCAATGGTGTATGGTAGAAGGAACAGGGTACTTATTGCCATAGCAACCACAAACAAAACAGTATGTTTCCCATGTAGGTATTCCACATTTCCATCATAGAACCAGACCATCATGACACCACTGGGAAGGTGAACTGTGGAGTATGTTAGAATATCGATGACATTTCTCAACATTTTGGAATATGACAAGTAGATGAGAGTAGATAGAACACCAACTGCTCTTTCTCCAATGATGGTGGAAACCCTATACAGTGAGAACCCAGTGGAGGTAGTTGGAGATCGTTGAAGACAGTAGTGACATACCAGAATGGTTGCCATGGTGAGGAGCAGGAGGTATGCTGGGAACACAAACTGAAGGCCAGCTTTGTCAGCATCATCCATATTGTTGTAACAACACATAGGGAGCCCAAGGTCAAGGTTCACCAATGACACAATGACCTTCAATGGATTTAGAATGGACTGGTTGAAGAATATAGAAGTATTGACTTGGATAATGTTGGCATAGAAGATGAGCCCATAGAGTGTGCCCTGTGTGATGGTGAGGTTGAGGAAGAACAGGGCTGCTACCAGGAAGACACCCAACACTGCAAACATTACAAGTGTGGTCAGCCACATATCTGAGCACACCTGGCACTTGGAAGAACCAAAGACCACACTAAGGTTTCCTGGGCAGTGACCACAAGTAATGCCTGCACGTCCTCCATTGCACAGGTCCATAAGCATTTCTGGAGACATCTTGGTTATGTTACTATTGCAGTAGTCCAAAGGACATGTTTGAGCCACTGCTGGAAGAGTGTTATTGTACACACCAATCCAGTTAGTTTTATTTCTAGTCACAGTATACTCTGATGCATCACAGGCCACTCCTAATGTTGCGAATAACTGAGAACAGTTACACCTCATATCTGGTGTCATTGTGAACCATGGTCCACATGGTAACAACTCCACATCAATGACTGTTGTTTTTGAACCACTGGGATCATTGTACAGAAGCAATTGCAGTGAAGTCATTTCTGGTCCATAAATGTTGTACTCCATTGTACCACATACTGATCCTACCCACTGAGCCTTCTGTCGAGGTCCAAGCAATATGTTAATACCATTCTTATCAACTTGTGTGTAAACTGCACTAGGTGATAGTTGCTCTCCATTACCAACTGGGGTAACCATAATTCTCACATTCCTACCAGGATGTGTGGTGAGTTGTGGACTTGTACGATTGCACACATAAGGATCACTGCAGCCACAATAGTTCACATGGTCTGGGAAGGAGAGTACTTGGACATCACTGGTGTCATCTGGTAACGGAATAATGTTGAAATATTTCACCATATCATTGTCACAGTAGCCAGATTTTCCAATGGAATTGAAGTGATGATTGCAATGATAAATAGGTGTGGCATATACAGCATGACCACCATGTTGAGCATGGTTAGCAATGAAGGTTATTGAGAAGCTGCCATTACAAGAAAGTTCTTCAGTAATGACATAGAAGCGTAAAATACAATCAACGATTTCATCAGTTGTAAGCTCTTTATTATGGGCAAAGAATTTTCCATTATTGTAGATAGCACCACCATATTCAGTTGCTACATTTTGCAAAAATTCCACCTTGCAATTGTCAAAGAGATACACTGAAACATTGTTAGACAGACTTATGGCCCCTCCATTTACTCCTGTGTTATTTGCAAATGTGATGTAACCCTGTAGCAGCAAAATACCATTTTCTCCTTCAATTGCACCATGGGGATAATTGGACACAAAATGGCTTCCTGTCTTGGTGCTTCCAATGATTTCCATTGTCAGCCCTCTAAAGTAAATAGCTCCTGCACCTTTATCAGAAGAGCAACGATTATCTTTAACGGTTACATCCTGTAATGTGATGGTGCCAGTTGGCAGGGAATTGTAGAAATCAATATCATTATCAATGGCATACATTGCTGCTCCTGCTTGTGAAGTGTTGTTTGTGAATGATGACATATTGATGAATAGATAAGAACTCATTTCCTTGATGCGTATAGCTCCTCCTATCTTAGCATTGTTGAAATGAAATGTTGAGTTTGTGATGCTAACATTGCCACTTTGTCTATACAACTCCACAGCACCACCAGCATAGCTAGCACTGTTGTTCTGAAATGTGCAGTCTGTGATATGAGCATAACCTATTGATTCAGACAGGCTAACAGCACCACCACCGCCACCATCACCAGCAGCACTGTTGTCCTTAAATGTGCAGTCTGTGATATGAGTATTTCCTCGTTTTTGAATCAGGTAAACAGCACCGCCCTTACCACCAGCCCTGTTGTTCTGAAATGTGCAGTCTGTGATATGAGCATTACTATCTAATCCAGACAGGCTAACAACACCATCAACACCACCATAACCATCAGCACTGTTGTTCTGAAATGTGCAGCCTGTGATATGAGCATTGACAGACTCCAGTCTAACAACACCACCACCACCATTACCATCAGCCCTGTTGTTCTGAAATGTGCAGTCTGTGATGCTAGCATTGCCTTTTAATCCAGACAGGCTAACAACAACATGACCATAACCATGAGCTCTGTTGTTCTGAAATGTGCAGTCTGTGATATGAGTATTGCCTTCTAATCCCGCATTCAGGCTAACAACACCACCAAAACCATCAGCTCTGTTGTTCTGAAATGTGCAGTCTGTGATATGTGCATTCAATACCAGGCTAACAACAACACTACCAAAACCATCAGCCCTGTTGTTCTGAAATGTGCAGTTTGTGATATGACCATTGCCTTCTAATCCAGACAGGTTAACAACACTACCATAACCATGAGCTCTGTTGTTCTGAAATGTGCAGTCTGTGATATGAGTATTGCCTTCTAATCCCGCATACAGGCTAACAACACCACCAAAACCATCAGCCCTGTTGTTCTGAAATGTGCAGTTTGTGATATGACCATTGCCTTCTAATCCAGACAGGTTAACAACACTACCATCACCATTAGCACTGTTGTTCTGAAATGTGCAGCCTGTGATATGAGCATTGACAGACTCCAGTCTAACAACACCACCACCACCATTACCATCAGCCCTGTTGTTCTGAAATGTGCAGCCTGTGATATGAGCATTGACAGACTCCAGTCTAACAATACCATCACCACCATTACTATCAGCCCTGTTGTTCTGAAATGTGCAGTCTGTGATGCTAGCATTGCCTTTTAATCCAGACAGGCTAACAACAACACCACCATAACCATCAGCTCTGTTGTTCTGAAATGTGCAGCCTGTGATATGAGCATTGCCTTCTAATTCAAACACATCAACAACAACATGACCATAACGATCAGCCCTGTTGTTCTGAAATGTGCAGTCTGTGATATGTGCATTACTATCTAATCCAGACAGGCTAACAACACCACCACCATCATCAGCACTGTTGTTCTGAAATGTGCAGCCTGTGATATGAGCATTGCCTGTTGATCTCCACAGTCTAACAGCACCACCAAAACCATTAGCACTGTTGTAGCAGTTCTGAAATGTGCTGTTGGCTATGGTAACATTGCCCGCCGATCTTTCCAATGTCACAACACCAGTATCGCTAAATGCACAACTTGCGATGTATGTGTTTTTACTTGATTTTGACGATACGGTACCGTTTGGACTGTTGTGAAATGTGCAGTTCAAGATAAAAGTATTCTCTATTGATACAAGGTCAATGGCGCATTTTATGAATGTGATTCCCTCCACTGTCAACTTCTGTAGTGAAAGGAACACAAACGCTGTCCCTTCTCCCTCGCAACGTATTGTAATCGTTTGGGTCGATGATCCCGTTATCGTAATGCTGCCACCTTTATTGGAAATATTGCATGACCGTTCAGAAGATATGCGATGTTCTCCATCGTCCAACACAAGAGTGATATTAGACTGGAGTGTCCCGTTGCAGAGGTAGTCCTGCAGAGCATGGCCTGGTGGAATGGTAACGGTGGTATTGACCTGATCGGACCTAGCAACTACACAGCTACCTAGGATGAATACAATGATTAACATCTCAATCAATAAATCGATTCTAAGCCTCGCGCAATGCATACATGACCTACGCCCTAGAAAGTATTTATAGCAACGAAATATTGCAATCGAAATGTGCGCAAATCTTGTTGAGAACGCCACTTGGTAGCATATTTGACGTGCTGTTTTATGGATCTATAACTTGTGCTCTATCCGTTGCCACAAGTATCATGAATGATCGCGCGTAGCTTAAGCCACTCAAACACTATGCGACCACTGGGGATATAAGCGTCGAATCATTTCGTGATTGAACAGAAAAATCACACGCTTGTATGATTTTCGTGTGATTTTCTGTTCAATCACGCAATGATTTCTTTAGAAACAACTAAATAAAAACATTCTCTCCGAGAAAGTTGGTGGGATATAGGTTTTGCAGGCAAATAGTATACTGGTGTAAAAAGCAAGGAAACAAGTTTTATCAGAAGGGGAAATGTAATAGTCCTATATTTAGCACACTTCGACTAAGGCATATGCTGTTTCTGTGCTAAATATAGGTCTATTATACATTTTCCCTTCTACTTTTTACACCAGTATACTATTTGCCTGCAAAACCTATATTCCACCAACTTTCTCGGAGAGAATGTTTTTATTTACTTGCTTCCTTAATTTTTTTTTACACCCAAATAGGTACGTTTGCTTAATTAGACTTGATAAGACCGTATATAGGCTTTTAGGCTTTTGTGTATCAAAGCCTAAAAGCGAGTCCCCCAGCATATTCTAAAGCTATTGGTGCAATTTTCATTGCTTAAAAGTATTCCTGTCCCGAGTTATGAGTTCCAAGAAGAAGAAGCAGACGACCCGCCCATTATTTTTGGAAGGGGAACGAGGACAGCAGTATTTTTCGTTCTCGACAACCACGCGGTTCTACGACGTGAAACAAAAACGAAACGACTCAGTTTTGACTTCTAGATCGATTGCCGCAACAAGTTAGACGATCCGACCGTCGGGAGCAAAGCTACGCAGTGGCGGATACAGGAATTCGGGAAGGGGGGGGGGGGGGGGGGGGGGTCCGATATGAATAATTAATGAGGATGGCGGAGTACAATTCTGTATTAACACACACACATATGTACAACACACATACATGCACACACACATGCACTCACATGCACATGCACACACATTAATAAGTATTACTTTTCATAATGTAGTTCCTCAAATCCTCATATTTCGAATTCATATATCCAGGTCCCTCCTGGATAAATGCAATGGTAGAGACTTCTGCTGCATGCATATACGTATGGTACACTTAATTAGGTTGCGCATTTAATATAGTGCTGAAATGTCAATTTTTATATACAAGTATAAATTACATAATAATATGTACAACGTTTTACTGATACAAAATGCAAGATTGAAACATTCTTCTTCTGTGTTTAGTTACAAATAAATCACAGATTGTTTCAACATTGATGTCCATTTCACTATGGATATGCATAAGGGTTAATCCTGACAACCTTTCCTCTGTCATTCGACTACGATGATAGCTTTGATTCGTCGTAGTCCAGAAGACGATCTTTCTGCTTCAGCACTTGTGATTGGAAGAGTACAACCAATGATTAGTAAAACTGTAATGTTTGGAAAAACATCACTGTCTGTCAGCTGAAGACTACTATGTAGATCAGTTGGAAGATAATTTGCATTCTTCCAATAGCGCTGCCATTGCTTAATTTCTGGGAGAAGTGATGATGGGTTGGTATGTCAACCTCCCAGAACAAAAGTTTGGTTACTAAACCTTGCACATCATTATCATTAATGATTGATGTTGGAACTAGCCTAAATGTCTCACAACCAACTCTATTTTCTGCATTAAATCTAGTGGTCAGTTCTGCTTCTAGATGATCTATAATAGGTATTGCAACATTAATTCTATAATACTCTTCAGGTCCAGGAGTCGAATGACTTGTAGTGCCATTTGGACGATGTGCTTGTCTACCTACAAGTCTTGGCACAGTAATATCCACCCCAATCTCTTCAGCAATCCTTATACCATCTTGAAACCATATGTTAGCTACACACTGATACAGTTGAAGATCAGGTTGCTAAGCTCAATGCAGATCAATTAAGAATCTTCAATAACATTAATGACCATCTTTGCCACCAAAAACTGCATGAGAATAGCAAATGCTCCTGTACTACACATAAGCCCTTGTCTATGTTCATTAGTGGTGTGGGTGGTACAGGAAAATCCTTCCTAATTCATACGATCCAAGGAAAGGTTAATGAACTTTGGAAGGATAACAAAGACTCCATCAGGTGTGCACTCGCAGCTCCTACGGGATTGGCTGCATTTAACATAGATGGTGTAACTGTACATAGACTATTTCAACTACCAATAGAGCATGATTCTAAGACATCGACTTACTGGTCACTTCCTAAAGAATCACTTAAAGTAATGCGAAACGGTTTCATGCATGTAAAGTTAATCATCATTGATGGGGTTAGCATGCTATCAAGCCTGACTTTAGCTTACATTCATTTGAGGCTTGAAGAGTTGTTTGGAGGTGATCAATGGTTTGGGTCCATGAACATGCTGTTCTTTGGTGATTTACTACAGCTCCCTCCTGTTAATGGTTCTATGGTGTTCCAAAACATTTCAAATAAAATCATTGCCGCAAGGCTAGGCTGTGTGACAGCAGTAAACATTTGGAGGGAATCTGTAGTGTATGATGAACTGACCATAAATGAACGACAAAAACGGGACCCAGAATTTGGTCAGTTATTAAATGAAGTCAGGGTGAATTGTATATCTGATAAAACTGTTGCACTTTTAAACACTGCTGTCATAAAATGCACAGCTGTAGAAAAATTCCAAGAACTATTAGGCCAGGGTTTGTCCCCTGTGTGTCTGTTTGCTACGAGACAATGTTGTGACCAATTTAACACAGAGATGCTTTCAAAAGCAGGCTCACAAATAGTACACATGTCCTGCATAGATGAGTTTGATGAAACAGCAGGGAAAGTGAAGTGGACTAAAAGGGCATCATCTGCACTAGAAAAGTTAAATAAAGATTGTAATATGACTGCTGGTCTAGAGGCAGAGCTAAAACTGGCTGTAGGTGTTAGAGTCATGCTAAGACGGAATCTAGATACCAGTCAAGGGTTGGTCAATGGAGCACTGGGTACTGTTTCTGCTATTAGCAAGGACTGCATTCAGGTTACATTTGATCACACTCCTAAATTGCCGTTTAAAATTGAACGCGTGCGTAGTAGGTTTCAAATATTACGCCATTTCTATGTGTACAGAAAACAGTTTCCTTTAATATTGGCATTTGCAGTTACAATCCATAAATGCCAAGGTTTGTCATTAGACTGTGCAATTGTGGACCTGTCCAGGGATGTATTTGCAACAGGAATGGCCTATGTTGCCATGTCACGTGTGAGAACACTGGCTGGTCTGTATCTCTTAGCATTTGATCCTACATCGATAAAAGTCAGCAGGGAGTGTACTGAAGAAGTAAACAGGTTACGTAAACAATATAGAAGTGACATTCCGTGTATAGAGCTGTCTGCAGTACCTAAACCAATAAAGAGTAAACCTCAGCGTATAGGTCTGACATTGGACAATATACCTCCCCATCCTAGTACATCCACCAAAGCCCAGGTTAAATCCACTGTTTATAATCCTATAAAATCTAAGACATCAGGAAGTGGAAAAAGACCTAGAGGGCGGCCACCTAAGCAGTGTGCACCCAGTTCATCTACTATAGATCTTACTGTGGGTGATGTAAGGGTGCTTCGAGCAGAGAGAGAAACCACTTGGACACATGTCCAGTATTACCAAACGGATGAAGTGTGGCAACGTGAGAAATGTACACAACTGGGCCTTAGATTCCACAATACAAATAATTTTGAAATTGGTGGCCCCAACGTATTTTTAAATCGTCCTAACACTGAAAGAATATTGGGAGCAATAGGCGATGGCAATTGTCTCTTCAGATGTTTCTCACAAATAATAACTGGTTCACCAGATCAGCACTATGCTGTGAGAATGTGTATCATTAGGCACATGCGACACAAATCTCACCTTATAATAATATCTGAACAGTATGAGGGGGGGGATGATATTGAGACATATATAGCTACCACAAAAATGGCTCTCTCCTATTGCCTCCCACATAACCCTTGCACCCTACCCACTCCCATGACAACACATTGGTGTAGCGTCGGCTGTGCACGACACCTAACATAGACGTGTAGCGTCGGCTGTGCACGACACCTAACATAGATTGACACCTTACAGACTTCACCACAAAATCAACAAAACACAGCACACATAGAAGCACACACAGAGCAGGGGCCAACTACTATAACTAAATTTTTGGTTTTAGCCTACTTTATTTAGAGTGGTGGGCCCACACGGTGACACCAGCTCAGGGAAAAAAAACCTCAGTGAGGAAAAAACCCAACACACACTGCTCTGAACCAGACTTCAGATCTTGTGCTTTCATCTGTGGTCATGATGTTAAGGAGCAACCTGATTCCGATATGACAAAAAACATGTCAAAATACACTTATTTTGAAGTTTTCCAGGTGTCACGTGCACTTATGACCTTAGACTGACCATTCTTCCCGCTCCCAAGGCTAATATACCCTCCTCCACGTGGCCATGCCCACGTGCCTCACACTTACGCCATATGTATCCAATTGCAATCGGAGAGAGCATAGTTTCTGTCTAATTCACTACGTTCAAACGACATAAACGTTTATCTCTCTCCTATTGCCTCCCACATAACCCTTGCACCCTACCCACTCCCATGACAACACATTTGTGTAGCGTCGGCTGTGCACGACACCTAACATAGAGCAACAAAGAAAGCAGGTAGCACTTACAACCCAAGGTGTTTGGACACCTCGAGACGCTTTTCCACGGAGTCCTTAACATATCCATCTTTTGCTGTCTCTGACCTCCAGCGGCCGTGCCGCTTGAACAACCGGTCAGGTACCCCCGCATTGGCCGCAGCTGTGGCTCCTCCTGCCCTAAGACTGTGCATCCCAAACTGTTATGGATCCCAACCCATTGCCTTTATCTTCTCCAACAAAATTTCTCGTGCCCTAGAATAACTCAGCCCTCCACTCTTTCGCAATTTTTCACCTGTCTTGGTCTTAGTTATTCCTCTAAACACCTTCGCATGCGACGTATGACATAACCCACCCATTGCAAAATATTTTTCTAACATACTCACAGGACAGGTCTCTGTTCTGGTCCTAGCCACAATGAAGGAGGACCCCTCCCTGTACTGATCTGTCTTACTGGAGGCAACGTTAATAACCATACTCTCTGAATTAGTAGTTATATCGGAACACTTAAGCTTAATCAGCTCATCACACCTCAAAAATCCAGCAAATGCTATCAAACACATTGCCAACAGCCTGACTTCTGTCAGTGATGGATCTGACCCCACAGACTCCACCATGGCCTTCAACATATCTGCTGTAATTGGCTCCTTGCGAGTCTTGGGTTTAGCCAACACACGTCTCAGGCCACCCAGTGTAGCCTGCACTATAGGCATACTACCCACAGACTCGAGCCCAGCTACTTCATGCAACCATGACAATGCATGCACTGCCTCCTCTACTGCAGCTTTGGACTGCACGGACTCACTCAGATGTTGTAGGTATAGTGCCAAATGCACTGCTTGGACAGGGAATGCAGGTACTTCATGTCTGGCCTCCGCCCAGGTCTTCCATCTCTGGTACGCTCCCAGGTATTTCTTTGTCGTGGAATCTGCCCTGCTTCTCAGAACAGTGGCTGGTAGAGACTGTGCTAGGCGCCTCAACTCTGGGTCCTCCAGATCCTTCAGCAGAGGCCAGACACCTGCAGACATCACATCTACAAGGATAAGAAGAAGCAGTTAGAAATTTACTTTTAAGTTGTTTTACTTTACAGCCAACACGCCGGTTGACACAGCCCAAGTGGCTGAACACAGCCAACACGCCGGTTGACACAGCCCGAGTGGAACACAGCCAACACGCCGGTTGACACAGCCCAAGTGGCTCACCCATGGCACAGTTATAAGGTTGTCAAAAAATTAACCCTGAGAGCATAGACAGCAGAGTTAGGAACTTTTCCATGAAACAACACCTGCCCAGAATCGCCAGGGCAAAAAAGATTATCTAGCAACGGGAGTGACACAAATGCCTCGACAAACTTGGCAAAATCTTGCCCATTTGGACATATAAGTGGCCAAAATGGGCCTGACTCCCATGCAGGCACCACCAAAGTTCCCTTAGCTTTGCATACTTCAGCATGCTTCAAAACTCTGGGAATAAGATACGGTGGTGGACACAACCAGTTGTTTTCCCCACCCCAGTGCACTGTAAAGGCATCCACCGCCTCGCTATCAATGCAAGCATAGCGGGAGTTGAAGCGGGGTAAATGGGTGTTACGGTGGTTGGCAAACCTATCTACTGTGTGGGGACCCCATAAGCCCTCTAACATGCTAAATACTTCTGTGTTCAAATACCAATCGTCATAGTCAACAATGCGACTTAAATAGTCAGCTAACTGATTCTCCTCTCTGGGCACCCACTCTGGCTCTAAGTGTATCTGATATTGCACACATAACTCAAACACCCTAAGTGCTTCCACTTGCAAGTGAGCTTTTTTACTACCAACTTGCAATATGCGCACCACATTTTGGTTATCGGTGAACCACCGCACTCTTGTGCCACCCAACTTACTGGCAACTGATTCCATTACCCTAGCGACAGCTACTAACTCCCGCCAGGTTGAACTCTGTTTAACCTCATGCTCTTTCCAACAACCATGTGCTATATGCATACCGTGTGCTACTGTATATCCTCCATATCCAGTATCACTGGCATCTGAATATGCCACACGCACTGCTGAAGGGCCCCGCCAAATAGGCTGCCCATTGTATGACTCAATAGATTTTGCCCAGAAATCTATTTCCATTTGACCTGCCTGGGTGACTGTTAGCATATCGCACCATGCTCCCCGCAACTCTAACATTGCATATAAGTTTCTTGTCATGAATCTCGCAACGGGACCTAAGGCAAGGCCCATGGATATAATCCTGCCAATAATGCTAGCAAGGCTCATTGCAGAAATGCACTGCTGGGTCGCTGCACATCGCAACAAACTTTTAAGCATGCTCAACTTCTTTTCAGGCACCGATATTTCACCCCGTTCCAGGTCAACATTAAAACCCAACCACTGAAGCTTATGGGTTGGTGTCCATGTACACTTGGCCTCATTAGCCACTAAACCTGCCTTTTCCAACGTATCCTTGATCCATGCACTAACTTTACAAGCTTCCCCTTCCCCTTCCACTGCACAGATGCCATCATCCAAATACAGAACAGCCTTACATCCCTTACCATGCCACAAGCGTACCAATGGGCGTAGCAATTTAGTGAAAACATATGGTGCTGTGGACAAGCCAAAAGGCAATACAGTGAACACATAAAACTGTGAACCCCACTCAAAACCTAAGTATGTCTGGTGACTCTCAATGATATCAACATGATGATACCCCGATTTCAAATCAAATGAAAACATCCACTCACCTGGTTTAAACAGCAACATTGCCGCACGCAGATCTTCATACTTAAACTTCTGTACCGTTAGGTAGCGGTTTACATGCCTCAGATTGACTACCAACCGCTTCTTTCCTACCCCATTGACCACCACCGAAAGTGGGCTGCAAACGGTGGGCTTCTGTTCCACCTTCTTAACATACCCCCCTGCTACTAGCTCAGCAACTGTACTATTAACAAAGTCTGCATTGACAATAGCAGAGTGTTGGTTAGTATGAAAGAATGGTGCCGGTACTGAGGTGAATGGTAACACATAACCCTGTTCCAGCGTATTTAACACCCAATGAGGGGCACATAACTCTTCCCTCCAAAAACGAATGCAACTATGCAGCCTACCCTTGACAGTAGGATACTCACCCAGGTGTGGCAGTGAACTGTCACCTTTCTTTAAATCAACACCTCCATACCCTTTACATTCCCCTTTGACACCTAAGCACGTGTCCTCTGTACACTCCACACCTTTACTCATAACCTCTGATAAAGGATACGTTGTACCTGCGGCTGTACGTTTGGGACAATCGCGCCTCCAGTGGCCGAATTCCCCACATTGGTGGCAGGCTCCTGGTGTGGACCCCTTGAATGGTACCAACGGAGTCATTTCTTTTGCCCTATGCGGGCGTTTGCTGTCCGGGTCTAGCGGTTCTGTCCGCTCGTTCTGTCGCCCCGCTGTCCTCCTCGTAGCGGCATCGCGCTCTCGTTTGCGCTTGGCCATCTTTCTCTCCGCCGCCCGCTCCGCCTTTTCTATCCGCCTCTCGTCTTCCGAATCCTCGGCGAGATCGTCCTCCACATATTCTTCAACGAGGGCCCAACCGGCCTCGGAGCGGTCAGCCAGCTTAATGAGCTTCTTCCTGCGGGAAAGAAGCTCAATACCTTTTTGAACCGATTCTTTTGCGCGGGAAAGAGCCTCCTTTCCCGCTCCTTTTTCTGCGCGCGAAATGCTGGCTGCTGCTGACTGGAACTGGTCTTCCACGTCTTCGCAGAAACGAAATTGGTTTTCGTTCCCTTTTCTGCGGAACGAGTAGGGATCACGCTTGGCGCTACGTGCTAGCTTGAGGGCCGTCTCCTCCTGCCCCGCCTTCATTTCTTCCCTCATCTGCTGCATCGCCTGGAGCATCAGATCCATGCGTGCGGTAAGGTCTGATGAGGGTCCCGCAGTGTTCCTCTCCGCTGCAGTTGCACGTTCTCCCTCGCTTTCGTGGTCCGACATGGTTTTCCAGGTGTCACGTGCACTTATGACCTTAGACTGACCATTCTTCCCGCTCCCAAGGCTAATATACCCTCCTCCACGTGGCCATGCCCACGTGCCTCACACTTACGCCATATGTATCCAATTGCAATCGGAGAGAGCATAGTTTCTGTCTAATTCACTACGTTCAAACGACATAAACGTTTATATCAGATGGGTAGCTATGGTACACATATTGAAATGTTGACACTATCACACCTACTGTTGTGTAATGTAAACTCTTTTGATGCTGTGGCTTCAAACTGGTCATATGTGGCAGACCCTGGTCAGATTGATCCGAACATTCCTCAAAATGTTGAAAGAAAATCAATGTATATTTACTGGACGAATGGAAATCATTTTGATGTTATAACCTCACAGCTGCCATAAAGAGTCCAGTTTAGTTAACCATTGGACTAAATTGCACTGTAGCAGTCCAGTCCCTTGTAGTGGTGGCATACACATTGCTGACAAACTTCTGATCGCTATGCTTGTCTGCACTTAATACTATGACTGAGTTCTTTGTCCACCAAATATTGTGATTGGACTGGTCTAGCTGACAGAAGCAGACCAAGGCTGTAATTCAGCCTATTTATATGGTGTATGCATGTATTGTGTATTTGTGTATTTGTGTATATTTTGTATAATACAAGGCTCAGATTTTCTTTTGTAGCAAGTGGCTGCAGACAGTTGCCTTGCATTGTGTATGTCACCAGTTGTTGAGTTGTGTCCAGCAAGACCACTAAATGGTAACCATAACAGTAGACCAGTTGAAGCCACATATTGCATTAACATGGAAGTAATGAAAATTCAATTCTGCCAGATAACGTTCTGTTAGGTGGCATGATTAAACCTTGAATTGTACATATGCCAAAGCAGGCTACAATGAGTGAGCTGGTGCTCATGACACCCCCACCTTTGAGTGGATAAATCTGCAAACCAACAGAGATATATGGGGGACCTGCTCCCATGGCCAATGTAAATGCTACATTTGTGTGTTTGCAAACTGCAATTTATAATCTGTGTTGGTGATGCGCACAACAATTCATGATGCATGCAAAAGTGTGGTATTCACCTAACTTAAGCCAATCTCATGTACATTTCAAGTGCTTTGTCCATTGTACACACCACCAGCACTAGCAGCAGACTTTCTTGCCACCACATGCCGCCAATAGTCTTGTACTTTTGCAAATCAACTTGTTATAGCCACCATAAGGTACTTCTACTCTCACATTTATGTAAAATCAGACCTTCTGCCCACACTCATAACGCTGCAGACCCTGTCCACACTCACCTGAAAACATATCCTTATCAATCTACATGGTGCCATGTTATCCCAGATCTACATCTACATGCAGTCATGTAGTTCACTTCCTGAGTTCTCACACTATCCATCTTTACTTCATGTAGGCTACACCTCCATGTTTAGATTGGAGCATTTTCAAATTTGACCAATAAAATTTTAGCACATGCCGTTTATATGATGGAATCGGACCAATAGAATTATAGCACAGTCTGCACACGTGTTAAGGCTTTGCAGGTATAAAAGTCAGTCATGCACCCGCTGAAATATAGTGCACTTTGAAAAAAGAGGTAAGAATTTAATAATATACTCTATGTGGATTCACGTGTAAACTTGCTTGAAAAAAGAATAAGGTACAATTTTTTAAAATCATACTCTCTGCCTCTGTCACGTACATGTAGATGGCAGCAGATGACCTTACGGGGTTTTTTAATCAAGAGGGGTCGGAGGAGGAAGAGGATGACATAAATCCTCCGACTCCTCTCCCCTTCACCCCGCCACCTCCAGAAGCCCCGCCACTACCAGCAGCGCTACCCCCGCCGGCACCACCAGCGCTGCCCCCGCCGGCACCACCAGCGCTACCCCCGCCGGCACCACCAGCGCTGCCCCCGCCGGCACCACCAGCGCCACCCCCGCCGGCACCACCAGCGCTGCCCCCACCGGCACCACCAGCGCTGCCCCCGCCGGCACCACCAGCGCTACCCCCGCCGGCACCACCAGCGCTACCCCCGCCGGCACCACCAGCGCTGCCCCCGCTGCCACCGCCGCCTGTGCTCCCTCCCTGGCCTGCATGACCACAGCCACCCTGGCAGAACCCAGCATGGCGGGGAGGCCGGGGAGGAGGACGTCCCCGCAGGAGACGAGGGCGCGGGCGAGGACAACAAATAATTAATAGTACAAATTCATATAATTATAATTATTATTATTAAAGTTATTTATTGAAATGATACTACATATACAACATTTACAGTTTTAAGCTACACAATTTTACTAAGAGCGCTGCCCCCGCTGCCACCGCCGCCTGTGCTCCCTCCCTGGCCTGCATGGCCACTGCCACCCTGGCAGAACCCAGCATGGCGGGGAGGCCGGGGAGGAGGACGTCCCCGCAGGAGACGAGGGCGCGGGCGAGGACAACTAATAATTAATAGTACAAATTCATATAATTATAATTCTTATTATTAAAGTTATTTATTGAAATGATACTACATATACAACATTTACAGTTTTAAGCTACACAATTTTACTAAACAAAAAACAATACACTGAAACGGAGAAGGTGAGGAGACTAACATCCAGTTGCCATTGAACGGGACAGCAGAGCTCTGGCATTCGCTCTAACTAGGACCAAGTTTAACCTGCCATAGAGAGCCGAAGTGGCCTGGGACTTGCAACAATTTGATCTAATTGCCAGGCGCGCTGCCAGTCGAGAAAGGTTTGTCTGTGCTTCTTGACCCCAACATCCATAAACCTCAACTGCCAAAGGTACACACACACACCCAAGCTCTGAGCACTTTGTGTCATTGCTGGCATGTTTTCTGTTTGTAATTGCATTAAGAATTAAAGGGGATCGTCCAAATTCTATGTGCTCTTCCTACATTTCATCGACTACGGTGAAAAAAAACCTATGAAACAAGTAAATAAAAACATTCTCTAACGAGAGAGTTGTTGGTATATAGGATTGACCAATGGTGGTGTAAAAAGCACGGAAACAAGAGTGACAGAAATTTTACTCGAAAATTGAAATTGGCCTATGTTTAGCACGCTCACAAAATAACAGCGCATGCCTGAGTAATGTGCTAAATATAGGCCAATTTCAATTTTCGAGTAAAATTTCTGTCACTCTTGTTTCCGTGCTTTTTACACCACCATTGGTCAATCCTATATACCAACAACTCTCTCGTTAGAGAATGTTTTTATTTACTTGTAAGGATTGCAAAGCACCGATACGGTACGGATATCTGCAATGACACATTTCAGAGTGAGCATGATGTATCAATTTCTTGTTAAATAAAGATTCATACTGTAAACGAACGTCTGTTACGTTATGTAGGTATAGGAATCCCAATGATACATAACGTAGTCATAGCAGATACGTTATGAAATAGCTTCATCAACACTGATACGTTATGAAATTTTTCGGCTGTGTAGTACAGCACGCATACACTTAAATAGTCAATTCCTAGAAGGTTCGAGATGTACATGCATTTCTTGCGCAAGCGCATTAGTAGCGACAACCAAGAATATTGGAGCCTCCTGTTACACACCTATCACCATGTACGGTGAAAATCGATGAATAATATGTCTTTGCCCCCCCCCCCCCCCCCCCCATTAAGGCTGTTCCTAAGCTCATGCCATCTCCTACCTTACAATCAGCCAAGCCCTAGAACCAGCCCTGACACCACAAGCAGCCCTCAACCCACAAACAGCTCTGGTCTCACAACCAGCTCTGGCCCCACAACCACATGTGCATGCTGCATAAATGTTCTTGGTTCTGTATATTTCACATGATGGTGAGCATACTAGTGACCACTAGACTAAGTATGCCTTTGTAAAACTTTCATCATTGATTCTTCATTTGCATGGTACTGGTGTGTGTGTGTGTGTAGCGGGGGAGGGGGGGGAGGGGGGGGAGGGGGGGCCATGTCAACAAATCAGTTCGAAGGGGAGGTTATAAACTACAGCTAACTATGAGCTTTGAGCAATCGCTAGTTTATGACAGCACACAAGAGGGCGGGGATTATCGCCAGGATGTCAGGTGATATAGTGAACGGGCATTGTTGCCAAGGATGTCAGGTGACCACGTGGGAAGGGATTTATCTCACAACATGTGCTCATTTGGCCCAATCTTTTTCAAATATCTTTACCAGTAGTTGTTTCAGAAGGGTTAATGCATGGATCAGGGGCGCAAGATCCTGATGTCAGGCCATGGGTGTACCCTGATGAGCTCCATGGTATTGGCAAATATGGGAATGACTCCTACAGGATTTTCTGCACTGGTGAATAGAAGGAGGTAAGAAAACTGGTCACATGACGACCTTGTATCACCCTCCCTCTTCTCTTTCCACCCTCCCCTCCCCTCTCCCCCTCTCTCCCCTCCACCTCCTCCCCCTCTCCCCTCACGTAAGGCCATCAGACCACATGTTAAACAACTACTATGCCTGGCATTGTGAGCTAAATAGATATCACCCAGATGACTGGCAGCCATAAGCCCCTCCCATCTATCGCCATGGGATTAGACACACTGTATCTGTTGCAGTTTGTGTATTCAACTTTTAAAACTTCATTGTTTTACTTTCTGGAAGTTTTTCACAGTTTCATATGAGTTATATATTGGGTGGAGTCTACAAAACTTGCCTTGTCAGAACATGCGTTCTGACAAGGCAAACATAGGTCCTCCCCATCATTCCCCCCCCCTTACCTCACCATGCCATTCTCCTCCTCAACAACCATCATAATACACAGGGGAAGTCTTTAATAATTAATGTACTCACTCATTCCCAGCTTGTCAAATACGGTACATGCATTGAAAATGATAATATCTATTCTGAACAAAGCTGAATACATTAAGTCATTATTATACACATGAGTTCAGTGTAGCCTCTAGAGGTCTACAAAGAACTCAACATTTGGCTGGCATATATATTGCACCATGCACATGCACGTACAGCTGACTCCTTAGAGGCAATAAGCCTTCCTCACCAGCACATGCACGTACAGCTGACACCTTAGAGGCAATAAGCCATCCTCACCAGCACAAGTGCCACCATAAGACCTCTTAACGGTGTTCAGGTACTTACCATGGAAGCATAGCAGTAACTCTATATATACGGTACACAACGGCATGAAATCAAAATAGACCACTTTTACTTGGCATATCACACATGCATGTGAAATATCAGCACATACTATTTAACAGCTGTAAACCTGTTGCTTAGTGACAAGAGCGTAAGAGTAATAAGTTCATTTGTCAAGGGACATACATCAACCAACAGCAATGTGATAACAATGGTGCAACATATATGGAGACTTATTAAGTAGCTACACCATCCTAGGGGCTTAATTAACCTCACAAACATTAAACATTATATATCAAGGCCTGCTAGCATCAATGGCATCAGCCTGGGCAGCCAACTGGCACTGTCTAAGGTCATCAACCAGTGTCCTCCATGTTGTAGGTTTCCTTCCAGTACCAGAATTCCACCTCAGGAAGATGGCCTATGTGATTGCTTCAGCATTGTGCTGGTGTTCAGATCTGAGTGCATCCACCATCACTCCATTGTCGTCCTCCAGCAGCACCATCCCCAAGGTGCGGTATAGCTGGTACCAATACTTTAATAAAATTTCAGCTGACCAACACAGAAGCTTTATGGAAGGTGTGGCTAATTAGAAAAAGCAAGGGAAATGGATGGGAGGGGCATAAACCAATGGTTCAAGCAAGTGGTACATGTATTGGTATGGTCTATACATCTATGTCTACGTAATTAGGGGATAAAGGTGGTAGCTTGTTCAAGATGAACTTCAAGCTAGTGAATGTTGACCTGTGTGTTTTGCTGCTTTGAAGCAAGTGGCACAGATACATGTATAATAGCACCTGACCACTATAAGATCAGATAGCACATCTACTAGGTACAGGAATGAAGAGGAGGAAAGTTAATTTTAAACATTACACAAAAAGGTATGTGTTGGGATCTTCTATGAGTTCCTGGCTAGCATGTATGAGGTGTCAGGTGGGGTACAAAACATGAAGTGCATAAACACTGCACCTTTGTAATGGGATGCTACCCATGTCTGTATTGCTTGGCCCACCATCAGCACTTGGTAACACCTCTCTCAGGTAGAGGACAAGCTCCAGCAGGAACATTTGAAACGATCTGTGCTGACATTGCTTCAGGGGTTGAGGCCATACACTTCTATAATTGAATTACAGAACCTACCATTTCTCAAGTAAGGATAAATGAATTTGCCAAGAAATGTTTTGTGTGTGCGCGCGCGCATGTACACACACACCCACACACACACACACACACACACACACACACACACACACACACACACACACACACACACACACACACACACACACACACACACAATAAATGCACACACACATACTACATCTAGGTTTGAGCCACCTGGTCTTCATATAGGAAACAGAGTTAACCAAACTGAAGAGCCTCAGCTAGTGAAAAGGGGGTTTTCAATAACAATTTCATAAACATAACTGACACTGACCGACAGTACACTGTGAGCATGTGAGTGACCCCACAGCACACTGTGAGCATGTGGATGACCTACAGCACACGTCACCTTGCATAAAGTCTATAAGGTCAGATAGCACATCTACTAGGTACAGGAATGATAAGGAGGTAGGAAAGTTAAGGTATGTGTAGGGTCTATCAGTTCCTGGCTAGAATCAATGTATGGGGTTTCAGGTCACACACACACACACACACACGCAATACACCCACACACACACACACCATGCTAGGTTTGCCCACCTTGTCTTTACATAGGAAACAGAGTCAAACTAAATAGAAAGTTGTTCCTTTATTCATAACCTACCCATAAACCATACATGCATGACTCCCTTATAACCATGACATGATTTATGGACCTAATACTCCTCAATTCCCCTCCCCCTCCCTCTCACCACCCACCAGAGGACAATAATTGATAATTGATCCCACCCAATATCATACGTTTCAGTCTTCAACTCCCCTAGGACAATCTCTTCAGGACAGTCAGTTCTTTTGGACAATCTCTTCAGGACAGTCAGTCCTCGACTCTCCTAGGACAATCTCTTCAGGACAGACAATTCAAGATGACATGGGACATTACTTTACCTCTACCAGAATAAAGAAAGGTTATTGCCATGGTAACTATCTATCTATTTAAACTAAATCAGAGATTTGCTCCCACACAAAACAGAGTTTCATACTTCTGTGCTAATGTTTAGTGCCATTCCCATGGTTACACAGGACAACATGCAGAGGGGATAATAGTACAATCAGATTTTATGAGCTATTTTACGGGTTTCCTATGCACATGCACACATATGCACATCCACACATGCACACAATGCGATTCCTCAAAAATGCACTGCAGCACATACACACACACACTTACTTTCACATGCACACACACACATACACCTCACTTGGCTGATGGAGTATGGTTGGTTGAAGACGATGAGGCATACCTGGTAGCCTTTGTTGGCACTAGCATCATTGGAGTAGATGTACAGAGGGGCGTGATGGGAACAAGAGGAGCTATAGGAGGAGAGGGGATGAAGGAGAAGCATCCATCAATCGCACACAGAGAACGAAGAACGTGGTCACAAGACACATGTCAAAGAGCTATGGATGGTCACATTAAGTTCACATGACACACTACACTCAGAGGGACCACATTACCTATACATCCATGACTTCTCGAAGTAAAAGGCTTCAGGCTGTTGGCATAGTGACAGGAAACAAAAAAATGGTGTGCAAACTGGGCACTGGTGTTTGAGTGACCTACTAGATCAAACTGCACACACAGATATGGAGATGTCATGTGACAGAGAAGAGAGGTATGTGACAGAGGAGAGAGGTATGGAGATGTCATGTGACAGAGGAGAGAGGTATGGAGATGTCATGTGACAGAGGAGAGAGCTACGGAGATGTAATCTGACAGTAAAGAGGCTTGGAGATGTCATGTGACAGGAAAAAGGGTGGACAACCAGCGGCGGATCCCAGTTTTAGGGGGGGGGGGGGCACGGATGGTGGGTGTGGCTGGGGGGTGTGGGGTCGGCTTCTGGCCCGATACGAAAAGCGGAGGGGGGGGGGGGGGGGGGGGGTGCTGTCGGTTTATGGCCCGATACGAAAAGCGGGTGGGGGTGGGGGGGGGGGGGGGGGGGGGGTGGGTTGCTGTCGGTTTCTGGCCTGATACGAAAAGTGTGGGCGGGGGGGAGGGGGTATGATCGCATATCGGGGGAGGCCCGGGATATAGTACAGTAGTAGAGTTCATGCGTGCGGGTATCAATAGGCAGCGCAATCGTGCAGCTATTATTATTAAATGCGGCCCGAAAAGTTATGAATTTCTAAATGGAGGGGGGGGGGGGGGGCACGTACCCCGAGTGCCCCCCCCCCCCCCCCCCATAACTCGAAGTCTACGACGTCTACGTGTTAGAGTTCCAAGGTCACCAGTGGATATCCCTCTCCACTCCATACCAGGAAAAGGGTGGGGGGGGGGGGGGTGAGATGAAATTTTACATAGACTCAACAAAACCATTCATGATCAAATTGAATGTGAATGTAATTGCTGATCTGGGGAAGAGTGAAATGTCGTATTATCGAAGGTTATTTAAAATTAAAATGCGAGATGACCGCCGATGTAAAGGTTATTTCTCCTCATGAAATGCTCAGAGATAATAATAGTGATGAATACCTTTTGATAAGCTCAAACAGCCAACTACTATGCTTACAAAATGCAACTACAGTATATATTATGCACATGTATACAAGGCATGTCTTGCAAAATAACTACCATCAGTTCTAGACAATGTTTTATTTGACTATGCTACTCAAACGGTATGTATTTTAATCTTCAAACAGTAAAAGACCGCAGCTGACTATGACATATAATTTACAGGATCTTCACACAGAGGTTCTCTTAGACCGTAGTGAACTGCCACAGTTGTGGTACTGACAGTAGTACTGTTGGTGGGATCTTCCAGCTCCATATTGATAGGAACCATTGGCTCATAATGTTTCTTTTCAAATAATACATTAAACTTCTCTCTGGTTATGTCATACATCATGCATGCCTTGAGAATGGCCACAATGAGATGGTACAAGACAGTGACCATCAACATCACTACATACAGACCCACTAAAACACCAACAGTTACTGCAGCAATTTGCTGTTGGTGTAAACTCTGGTCTATAATGAGTGAAATTAACATGGCCAGTGCAGTGTAGTTGAGGAGGTAAAACATGTCAAGGCTATTGTACAACTGATTGTAGAAGTTGGTACGACTGTTTCTTTGATGTGTCTTTTGATGTGACTGTCCAAATGGCATTATACGTGCCTGTGCTGTAGTGAACAAGATCATCATAGTAGCCTGGATAGTAAGGAGCAGAGATGGTCTGTCAGAACTGTACACTGGATTTAAACTGTACATGACAACTAGAAGCCAAAGCCTTGCTCCCAGCCACCATCGCCACTCCCTCTTATAGGGAGCATAGTGGGCATCATTCATTGGTTTGATCTGGTTGGCCTTCTTGTGGAGATAGTTGAACAGTCTGTTGTGTTCACTGTGCTGCTCAATGATTGGAATGAAAGTGAGGGCAATGGTGTATGGTAGAAGGAACAGAGTAATTGTTGCCATGGCAACCCAAAACAAAACTGTATGCTTCCCATTTAGGTATTCCACATTTCCATCATAGAACCAGACCTTCATGACACCACTGGGAAGGTGAACTGTGGAGCATGTTAGAATATCAATGGCATTTCTCAACAATTTGGAATATGACAAGTAGATGAGAGTAGATAGAACACAAACTGCTCTTTCTCCAATGATGGTGGAAACCCTATGAAGAAAGAACTCAGTGGAGGTAGTTGGAGATCGTTGAAGACAGTAGTGACATACCAGAATGGTTGCCATGGTGAGGATGAGGAGGTATGCTGGGAACACAAACTGAAGGCCAGCTTTGTCAGCATCATCCATATTGTTATAAAAACACATAGGGAGCCCAAGGTCAAGGTTCACCAATGACACAATGACCTTCAATGGATTTAGAATGGACTGGTTGAAGAATATAGAAGTATTGACTTGGATAATGTTGGCATAGAAGATGAGCCCATAGAGTGTGCCCTGTGTGATGGTGAGGTTGAGGAAGAACAGGGCTGCTACCAGGAAGACACCCAACACTGCAAACATTACAAGTGTGGTCAGCCACATATCTGAGCACACCTGGCACTTGGAAGAACCAAAGACCACACTAAGGTTTCCTGGGCAGTGACCACAAATTATGCCTGCACGTCCTCCATTGCACAGGTCCATAAGCATTTCTAGAGACATCTTGGTTATGTTATTACTGCAGTAGTCCGCAGGACATGTTTGAGCCACTGCTGGAAGAGTGTTATTATATACACCAATCCAGTTAGTTTTATTTCTAGTCACAGTATACTCTGATGGATCACAGGCCACTCCTAATGTTGTGAATAACTGAGAACAGTTACACCTCATATCTGGTGTCAGTGTGAACCATGGCCCACATGGTAACAACTTCACATCAATGACTGTTGTTTTTGAACCACTAGGATCATTGTACAGAAGCAATTGCAGTGAAGCCATTTCTGGTCCATAAATGTTGTACTCCATTGTACCACACACTGATCCTACCCACTGAGCCTTCTGTCGAGGTCCAAGCAATATGTTAATACCATTCTTATCAACTTGTGTGTATACTGCACTAGGTGATAGTTGCTCTCCGTTACCAATTGGGGTAACCATAATTCTCACAGTCCTACCAGGCTGTGTGGTAAGTTGTGGACTTGTACCATTGCACAAATAAGGATCACTGCAGCCACAATAGTTCACATGGTCTGGGAAGGAGAGTACTTGGACATCACTGGTGTCATCCGGTAAAGGAATAATGTTGAAATATTTCACCATATCATTGTCACAGTAGCCAGATTTTCCAATGGAATTGAAGTGATGATTGCACTGATGAATTGGTGTGGCATATACAGCATGACCACCATGTTGTGCATGGTTAGCAATGAAGGTTATTGAGAAGCTGCCATTACAAGAATGTTCTTCAGTAATGACATAGAAGCGTAAAATACAATCAACGATTTCATCAGTTGTAAGCTCTTTATTATGAACAAAGAATTTTCCATTATTGTAGATAGCACCACCATATTCAGTTGCTACATTTAGCAGAAAATCCACTTTACAATTGTCAAAAAGGTACACTGAAGCATTGTTAGACAGACTTATGGCCCCTCCATTTACTCCTGTGTTATTTGCAAATGTGATGTAACCCTGTAGCAGCAAAATACCATTTTCTCCTTCAATTGCACCATGGGGATAATTGGACACAAAATGGCTTCCTGTGATGGTGGTTCCAATGATTTCCATTGTCACCCCTCTAAAGTAAATAGCTCCTGCACCTTTATCAGAAGAGCAACGATTATCTTTAACGGTTACATCCTGTAATGTGATGTTGCCAGTTGGCAGGGAATTGTAGAAATCAATATCATTATCAATGGCATACATTGCTGCTCCTGCTTGTGAAGTGTTGTTTGTGAATGATGACATATTGATGAATAGATAAGAACTCATTTCCTTGATGTGTATAGCTCCTCCTATCTGAGCATTGTTGATATGAAATGTTGAGTTTGTGATGCTAACATTGCCACTTTGTCTATACAACTCCACAGCACCACCAGCATAGCTAGCACTGTTGTTCTGAAATGTGCAGTGTCTGATATGCACATCTGCTGATGATCCAGACAGGCTAACAACACCACCATCACCATCAGCACTGTTGTTCTGAAATGTGCAGTCTGTGATATTAGCATTGTCTATTAACTTATAGAGGTACACAGCACCACCACCACCACTAGCAGCCCTGTTGTTCTGAAATGTGCAATCTGTGATATGAGTTTTGCCATTTGATCCAGACAGGCTAACAGCACCACCACCACCATCAGCCCTGTTGTTCTGAAATGGGCAGCCACTTATAAAAGTATTGCCTAATTTAAACATTCTAACAGCACCACCATAACCATCAGCCCTGTTGTTCTGAAATGTGCAGTCTGTGATATTAGCATTGTCTCTTAACTCATAGAGGTACACAGCACCACCGCCCTTACCACCAGCCCTGTTGTTCTGAAATGTGCAGTCTGTGATATGAGCATTGCCATTTGATCCTATCAGGCTAACAGCACCACCAAAACTATCAGCACTATTATTCTCAAATGTGCAGTCTATGATATGAGAATTGTCTCTTAAATCAAGGTGCACAGCACCACTATAACCACCAGCGCTGTTATTCTGAAATGTGCAGCGTCTGATAAAAGTATTGCCTGATCCCCAAACAGCACCACCACCACCAGCCCTGTTGTCCTGAAATGTGCAGTCTGTGATATGAGCATAGCCTTCTGATCCTAACAGGCTAACAGCACCACCTAAACTATCAGCACTGTTGTTCTGAAATGTGCAGTCTGTGATATGAGCATTGACATTTGATCCAAACAGGCTAACAGCACCACCATCACCGCCAACACTGTTGGTCTGAAATGTGCAGCGTGTGATATGAGTATTGCCCGTTGATTCGCACAGGTACAGAGCACCACCATCTTTACCAGTAGTGTTGTTCTGAAATGTGCAGCCTGTGATATGAACATTGCCTGTTGACGAAGACAGGTACAGAGCACCACCACCACCAGCACAAGCAATGTTGCGTGTTTCATCAAACAGGCTTACAGCACCACCATCACCACCACTGTTGTTCTGAAATGTGCAGTCTGTGATATGAGTATTGCCTGTTAATCCCCACAGGCTAACAGCACCACCGAAACCATCAGTATTGTTGTAGCAGTTCTGAAATGTGCTGTTGGCTATGGTAACATTGCCCGCCGATCTTTCCAATGTCACACCACCAGTATCGCTAAATGCACAACTTACGATGTATGTATTTTTACTTGATTTTGACGATACGGCACCGTTTGAGCTGCTCTGAAATGTGCAGTTCAAGATAAAAGTATTCTCTATTGATACAAGGTCAATGGCGCATTTTATGAATCTGATTCCCTCCATTGTCAACTTCTGTAGTGAAAGGAACACAAACGCTGTCCCTTCTCCCTCGCAACGTATTGTAATCGTTTGGGTTGATGATCCCGTTATCGTAATGCTGCCACCTTTATTGGAAATATTGCATGACCGTTCAGAAGCTATGCGATGTTCTCCATCGTCCAACACAACAGTGATATTAGAATGGAGTGTCCCGTTGCAGAGGTAGTCCTGCAGAGCGTAGCCTGGTGGAATGGTAACGGTGGCATTGGCCTGATCGGACCTAGCAACTACACAGCTACCTAGGATGAATGCAATGATTAACATCTCAATGAACAAATCGATTCTAAGCCTCGCGCAATGCAAACATGACCTACGCCCTAGAAAGTATTTATAGCAACGAAATATTGCAATCGAAATGTGCGTTATTCATGTTGAGAACGACACTTGCATGGTAGCATATTTGACGTGCTGTTTAATGGATCTATAACTTGTGCTCTATCCGTTGAACAGAAGGGAAAAGGTAATAGTCCTATATTTAGCACAGATACAGCATATGCCTTTGTGGAAGTGTGCTAAATATAGAACTATTATATTCTCCCATCTGATAAAACTTGTTTCCTTGCTTTTTACACCAGTGTACTATTTGCCTGCAAAACCTATATCCCACCAACTTTCTCAGAGAGAATGTTTTTATTTACTTGTAAAGTGTGTATTTAATCACCAATCTCACTAGGAAACAGATTTAGCCAAACTAAACAGCCTCAGCTAATGAAAAGGGAGTTGTCAGTAAAAAAGACAGTTCCTTTATTAAGAAGCTGGATTCTGCATTGCACCACCAGCAATACTTTGGAGGTACCTTCAATACAATGGCAAGTTATATGATATGGCGATGGATACCTTTTGATAAATGCAGTGTCAAACAGCAGTGTCAAACAGCCAACTATGATACTTACGAAATGCAACTACATTATGTCATGTGCACATGAATACAAGGCGAGTTCTTGAAAAATAACTAACACCAGTTCTAGACAATGTTTTATATGACTATGATACTCAAACGGTATGTATTTTTAAATCTTCAAACAGTGAAAGACCACAGCTGACTAAGACATTTAATTTACAGGATCTTCACACAGGGGTTCTCTTAGACTGTAGTGAACTGCCACGGTCGTGGTACTGACAGTAGTACTGTTGGTGGGATCATCCAACTCCATATTGATAGGAACCATTGGTTCATATTGTTTCTTTTCAAATAACGCATTAAACTTCTCTCTGGTTATGTCATACATCATGCATGCCTTGAGAATGGTCACAATGAGATGGTACAAGACAGTGACCATCAACATCACTACATACAGACCAACCAAAACCCCAACAGTCACTGCAGCAATTTGTTGTTGGTCTATACTTTGGTCTATATTGCATGACATTAACATAGCCAATGCAGTGTAGTTGAGGAGGTAATACATGTCAAGGTTATTGTACAACTGATTGTAGAAGTTGGTACGACTGTTGATTTGATGTGTCTTTTGATGTGACTGTCCAAATGGCAAGATACGTGCCTGAGCTAAAGCGAACAAGATCATCATAGTACCCTGGATAGTGAGGAGCAGTGATGGTCTGTCAGAACTGTACACTGGATTTAAAGTGTACATGACAACTAGAAGCCAAAGCCTTGCTCCCAGCCACCATCACCACTCCCCCTTATAGGATTCATTGGTTTGATCTGGTTGGCCTTCTTGTGGAGATAGTTGAACAGTCTGTTGTGTTCACTGTACTGCTCAATGATTGGAATGAAAGTGAGAGCAATGGTGTATGGTAGAAGGAACAGGGTACTTGTTGCAATAGCAACCACAAACAAAACAGTATGCTTCCCATTTAAGTATTCCACATTTCCATCATAGAACCAGACCTTCATGACACCACTGGGCAGGTGAACTGTGGAATATGTTAGAATATCGATTACATTTCTCAACAATTTGGAATATGACAAGTAGATGAGAGTAGATAGAACACCAACTGCTCTTTCTCCAATGATGGTGGAAACCCCATGAAGTGAAAACCCAGTGGAGGCAGTTGTAGATCGTTTAAGGCAGTAGTGACATACCAGAATGGTTGCCATGGAGAGGATGAGGAGGTATGCTGGGAACGCAAACTGAAGACCAGCTTTGTCAGCATCATCCATATTGTTATAAAAACACATAGGGAACCCAAGGTCAAGGTTCACCAATGACACAATGACCTTCAATGGATTTAGAATGGACTGGTTGAAGAATATAGAAGTATTGACTTGGATAATGTTGGCATAGAAGATGAGTCCATAGAGTGTGCCCTGTGTGATGATGAGGTTGAGGAAGAACAGTGCTGCTACCAGGAAGACACCCAACACTGCAAACATTACAAGTGTGGTCAGCCACATATCTGAGCACATCTGGCACTTGGAAGAACCAAAGACCACACTAAGGTTTCCTGGGTAGTGACCACAAATAATGCCTGCACGTCCTCCATTGCACATGTCAGTAAGCATTTCTGGAGACATTTTGGTTATAGTACTATTGCAGTAGTCCATAGGACATGTTTGAGCCACTGCTGGAAGAGTGTTATTATATACACCAATCCAGTTAGTTTTATTTCTAGTCACAGTATACTCTGATGCATCACAGGCCACTCCTAATGTTGCTAATAACTGAGAACAGTTACACCTCATATCTGGTGCCAGTGTGAACCATGGCCCACATGGTAACAACTTCACATCAATGACTGTTGTTTTTGAACCACTGGGATCATTGTACAGAAGCAATTGCAGTGAAGCCATTTCTGGTCCATAAATGTTGAACTCCATTGTACCACACACTGATCCTACCCACTGAGCCTTCTGTCGAGGTCCAAGCAATATGTTAATACCATTCTTATCAACTTGTGTGTATACTGCACTAGGTGATAGTTGCTCTCCGTTACCAACTGGGGTAACCATAATTCTGACAGTCCTACCAGGATATGTGGTAAGTTGTGGACTTGTACCAGTGCACAAATAAGGATCACTGCAGCCACAATAGTTCACATGGTCTGGGAAGGACAGTACTTGGATATCACTGATGTCATCTGGTAAAGGAATAATGTTGGAATATTTCACCATATCATTGTCACAGTAGTCAGATTTTCCAATGGAATTGAAGTGATGATTGCAATGATGAATTGGTGTGGCATATACAGCATGACCACCATGTTGTGCATGGTTAGCAATGAAGGTTATTGAGAAGCTGCCATTACAAGAATGTTCTTCAGTAACGACATTGAAGCGTAAAGAACAATCAAAAATTTCATCAGGCTTTTGGTTAGGGGAAAAGAATTTTCCATTATTGTAAATAGCACCACCATATTCAGTTGCGACATTTTGCAAGTAATCGACCTTACAATTGTCATAAAAGTACACTGGAACATTGTTAAATAGACTTATGGCCCCTCCATTTACTCCTGTGTTATTTGCAAATGTGATGTAACTCTGTAGCAGCAAAATACCATTTTCTCCTTCAATTGCACCCTGGGGAGAATTAGACACAAAATGGCTCCCTGTGATGGTGCTTCCAATTATTTCCATTCTCAGCCCTCTGAAGTAAATAGCTCCCGCACCTTTATCAGAAGAGCAACGATTATTTTTAACAATTACATCCTGTATTGTGATGAGGCCAGTTTGAAGGGAATTGTAGAAATCAATATCATTATCATTGGCATACATTGCAGCTCCTGCTTGTGAAGTGTTGTTTGTAAATGATGACACACTGATGAATAGATAAGAACTCATTTCATTGATGTGTATAGCTCCTCCTATCTTAGCATTGTTGATATGAAATGTTGAGTTTGTAATGCTAACATTACCACTTTGTCTGTACAACTCCACAACCCCACCAGCATAGCTAGCACTGTTGTTCTGAAATGTGCAGTGTGTGATATGCAATCTGCTGATGATCCAGACAGGCTAACAGCACCACCACCGCCACCATCACCACCAGCCCTGTTGTTCTGAAATGTGCAATCTGTGATATGATCATTGCCATTTGATCCAAACAGGCCAACAGCACCACAAAAATTATTAGCACTGTTGTTCTGAAATGTGCAGTCTGTGATATTAGCATTGTCTCTTATGTCAGACAGGTGCACAGCACCACCACTAATACCACCAGCACTGTTGCTCTGAAATGTGCAGCGTATGATAAAAGTATTGCCTAATCCCATAACAGTACCACCGCCACCAGCCCTGTTGTTCAGAAATATGCAGTCTGTGATATGAGTATTTCCATTTGATCCAAACAGGCTAACAGCACCACCAAATCTAACAGCACTGTTATACTTAAATGTGCAGCCTGTGATTTGATCATTGCCCTGCAGGAATATAGCACCACCAGTGTCATTAGCACTGTTGTTCTGAAATGTGCAGTCTGTGATTTGAGCAGATTCCCTTAGGTAAATAGCACCACCAAAACTATCAGCCCTGTTGTTCTGAAATGTGCAGCCTGTGATATGAGCATTGCCTGTTGATTTCCACAGGTAAACAGCACCACCACCACCACCACCAGCAGCACTGTTGTTCTGAAATGTGCAGCCTGTGATTTGAACATTGCCTGTTGATTCCCACAGGCTAACAGCACCACCGAAACCATTAGCACTGTTGTAGCAGTTCTGAAATGTGCTGTTGGCTATGGTAACATTGCCCGCCGATCTTTCCAATGTCACACCAGCAGTATCGCTAAATGCACAACTTGCGATGTATGTGTTATTACTCGATTTTGACGATACGGCTCCGTTTGGACTGTTGCGATATGTGCAGTTCAAGATAAAAGTATTCTCTATTGATGCGAGGTCAATGGCGCATTTTATGAATGTGATTCCCTCCATCGTCAACATCTGTAGTGAAAGGAACACAAACGCTGTCCCTTCTCCCTCGCAACGTATTGTAATCGTTTGGGTCGATGATCCCGTTATCGTAATGCTGCCACCTTTATTGGAAATATTGCATGACCGTTCAGAAGATATGCGATGTTCTCCATCGTCCAACACAACAGTGATAATAGACTGGAGTGTCCCGTTGCAGAGGTAGTCCTGCAGAGCATAGCCTGGTGGAATGGTAACGGTGGGATTGACCTGATCGGACCTAGCAACTACACAGCTACCTAGGATGAATACAATGATTAACATCTCAATCAATAATCGATTCTAAGCCTGTTTCATGCAATGCATTCATGACCTACGCCCAGAAAGTATTTATAGCAACGAAATATTGCAATCGAAATGTGCGCTAATCTTGCTGAGAACGACATTTGGTAGCATATTTGACGTGCTATTTTATGGATCTATAATTTGTGCTCTATCCGTTGCCGCAAGCATCATGCATGATCGCGCCATATCCAGAAATGCGCGGTCAAAGGGAATTGATAATTGTTGCGGTTTGTACATTCGCGTATACTTCCGGATAACTCCTATAGAAAATGAACGGCGTTTTATAAACTTGATTACTATTTAATAACGTAATAGGGTACAACTTTTGTGGCTATCAATATTGTTTCAGGTACGTACGATCTTGATTTAGCTGAACAAAAAACAACTGCTTTGTATTGAAAATTGTTGTAGTTTTTGTGAAAACAGCACTTTCCATAGAGATGTATGGAAAATCAACTTTTTAGCACCTAATTAATGTATTCTGCAGCTCATAATTCTTACACCAGTTTAGATTCTGATTTTGTGGGCCCCCAGAATAAGAGATCATGCAGTTCTATTATTTTTTAGAGATATTTAAAAAAATTTACCTAGTATAGATTTCGGCCATTTGAATTTTAAATTGTTTTGGGTCACAAGGAGTAGGATACAATTAGCGCCATCTTATTAAGTGTTTTTAATGTAGCTTCCATGGATCACGGCTGTTAAGCTCCGTAGAAACATTGGACATTTACTACGCGCGCGCCGCGTTATAAGAAATATTGAAATGCCCCTTAACAACAGACCTAGTTACCGACAAATCTTCACCCTGTTACAGCATTTTGAATAGAAGCCCTGGGTTTTTTTAGTTCCAGCATGCATACAATCTCAGGCCATAGTGATATCATTTTTTTTTTTTTTGGCAGATGCATTGCAGCGGTTATTTATGCTCTTACCAAACCACTAATCATCCTGTATTACGAAGCGTGCAGTTTTGTCAAATAAGACAACTACGAATTTTAAAAATACAATCAATTTGGATACTGATGGCAGGATTCATGTGTTCAGAGGGTTTTTTCTCTTTGTATTACATTATCGTAAACATCAGGTACTAGAAGCGCGGTTGATACGAATGTGCCGGCTACACCATACATTAACTTCGTTTGCGTCGCTTTATCTCTGGCCTTGCAGCAACATTCGATGGAGCAGTATGTAGAGTGCGTTCTTTCAACATCAACTGCATGCAGTTTTTGAGCAGGATCTCTTACTCCACAGTACGTCCTTTCAAGGTCATTGAAGTAATGGTGCATGGATACTTTCAACTCCTTGCTCACCCAAAAATCCAAGCCCATGCGCCATTATTTCAGATCTGGTACAACATGGACTTCTAAGAAGTCATCTTTGGTAGCACTGAATGAGTAGCAAAGTTTTTGCGATAAAAGGCCACAAATGCTCCAATGCTATCATCTACAAAACAAATATGAAAGTGCATGTACTGTTTCACTCACAATACTGACTCATAATTTACACTTACCCAATTGCTCTATTTCTTCATCAGAGACAATGTTCTTGTCATATATGTTATGGCACTTCTGAAATAAGTTAAAAAGTGACAAGTACTTCTGGCTAATAGCTCTTGCTTCACTACACAATGGTGGGTAGTCTTCTGCAGTTGATACAACAGAATTGCAAAGTATTGCAACGTTGTTCACCTATAATCATGTTTGGTATGTTGTGGTCAAAATACAATGTTACCTTTAATGCTCTGTGAACATGATTACCCACAAATGTTCCACTGTAGTATGCCTGCCTCTTTACATGAAAAGAGGCTAGTGCATTGTCTAGTGCCTTCACAAAGGGTCCGTCTTCCTTTTTGAAATCCACTTTCAAAGTTACCTTAAGTTTGTCAATCTCTTCACCCTAGGTTTATAACCTATCACAATCAAACATATTCTGCGTTAATAACTAAAATCTTACCACAACATTAAGCCTTTGTTTTTCCCCTTCAATTTCAAGCTTCATAAGCTCTACAGCTGCATCCATTTCTTCTTCCCCATATGATGGCATGTATACCACATGCTGTCATATGGTTTGCATTAGTTCCCTTTTAGTAACTAATGCTGCACAGTAGTTGTCATAGCAGATAACAGACACTCTATCCAAAACAACAGCTCTGCAATCCAGCTTATGACAATCCTCTTCAAGCAGAACAAACAATCTCAAAAAAAATACCCATTGTTATATGAAGTCCAGGGGGACATACCTAAGCATTATAATATGATTCCAAAGCAGACTCTATACTTGATAGTGGTGCACTTTCTGGCTGGAGAAGAATTCCTTCAATAGCACTTTCAATGGACAAATAACTACACCACTATTCAAATGGTGTTCATAATGACCAAGCTTCAATGGTCTTGCACAATTCATACAAATCACCCTTACTTTTCTTAGAGCATCCTGTACAAAGTTGCTTGCTGGCCGTACCATAGAGACACTTACAGGTTGTTCATAACAGCAAGGACACGAAAGTGTTCCAGAGGTTTCCAACCACAAGCAACAACACCGGATGCATACTACTGCACCACAGTTAATTAGTTCTGGACTGTTAAGAAGCATTAGGCATAACGGACATTCTGCATTCACTGATAACTGCTTATCCAATGCTGTGGGCATAATAGAAGTGTATGGAACAAGTGGATAAGGTGCAATACACTCCAGGTGGCTGATAACAGGGTTGATATCTTTGATTGATGGTCTTCCAGACCCAGCTTTCCTCTTTGGCCTTCCACCCAATTGAAGTGATTTCACATGCTCACAAGTGCTGCACCTGTCCTCCAAGTGTGGTCCCCAACCGCTGAACAATACTGTTGAGTACTTGTAGACCTTTCCTTCATTTATGTATGTACAACAGTATGGAATGGCTTGCAAAAATTTGATGGATGGACAGTATCCAGGTCCTTGGCAATGTTGATCTCAAATACCCTGCTGAGCTCAGATGAATATTCTGAACACTTGTACACTGGCTCTCTGTTGCGTTGAGATTCAGAATTAGCCTGTTTAGATACTCTTGATGTTGTTCCATACTTGTAATTTTTAATCTGAAACAATAGGAAGTGCAGAAACCCGACTTTCTGACGTGCGATCGCACGTCTTTGCAAATGCACAACGGGCGAGGAAAAAACCCTCTGTTCACCAAACCTTCACAGAATTACTATAATACGATTGCTGTATAGGAAGGTATTAATTGTATACTCGGGAAAACTGCAGGTTACTTCCAAAACAAATCACTTTGATAGCGGTACGACGAATTCTCCAAAACCACGATTGTTTATCGCGTGCGCACAAGCAACGTAATAGCAATTCTTAAATGCGTATACGTGCAGCTAGCTTCGGTAGTGAGTGAGTTGTGCAGAATGCTATGTTTTAAACTAGTCTACTCTGTTAGATGCCCTTAAAAGTGGGCGACAAAGTTGTTATTCGGTTGCTATGATAGTTGCTAGGCTAGTGATCAGATATTCCGCAAATATCTATTTAGCCGCAATATGCATGAGGCCAAACAGCCGTGATGATTGGTGAGAGGATTATAATTGCTCATAAACATTGTTAATTCGTTTAATAGTTAGTTAATCGACCCCCCCCCCCTCCCTCCTAAAAATTACGTCAACTATGTAGTAATTAAAAAACATATCTTGATTTTAACTTCATAATCCATAAAGATCTGAAACTCAAATTATTAAAATGGAAAGAAAAAAAAATTCCGCTATATGTTAAAATGTTATAGAATTCAATTTGGAATTTTTTTATGAATGTCCTCCAATGTATGGGGCATTTCTGGATATGCGTAGCTTAAGCCACTCAAACACTATACGACCACAGGGGAAAAGCGTCGAATCATTTCGTGATTGAACAGAAAATCACATACGCTTCAAACATTATGCGACCACAGGGGGGAAAAGCGTCGAATCATTTCGTGGTTGAGCAGAAAATCACATACGCTTGTATTGATTTTCGTGTGATTTTCTGTTTAATCACGCATTGATTTCTAAATGATTGGACGCTTTTTCTCCCCTGTGGATCGACTACAAATAGAAACATTTCCCGCGGTACTACCTTATAAATCATTGGCTTGTTTACATACTAGGGAAGTTTTCTGGCTCCAACAGCGCATCAGTAGATTTGATGGAATGAACTTCTTGTTTTCGAAGTACGTAGCAGCTCTGTTATACATTCAAGTAGCAGTTCGTGCAAGTGACCTATCTACTAGTTCAAACGGTTGATCACTACGCTATAGTTGTGCATGGATTGTTTTACACAACAGACATATAACATTGCAACGCCTGCATACATCTTCATGGTTCTCAATGCAGACATATGGTATATCGAGAGTTACGTTAGTAACTCTCATATAGGATTTGACCCCGATTATGAATGTCATTAAAAAAACGCGACCCGCTTCTAACAAGACTCCCGACGAGCGGATGGCTTACCTTGTTATCGTCGTCGTACAAGAAGGCAACAACAAGCTGTTTCGTGTTTGTTTGATGTCACAAAACCGCGTGGTTGTAGAGAACAAAACAATTTTTGAAACTCGTACCCAGTCCCACGTATTTCTCGTTCTTCTTCTTCTTCTTCTTGTTCTTGTTCTTGACCACGCATAACTCGGGATAGGAACACTTTTAAGAAATGAAAATCACACCAATGGCTTCAGAATTCACTGGCATTTTCGCTTCTGTGGTCAAAACGTCTCGAGGCTACATGACATTTATCGGTGGTTGTGTTAGCAAATCACGTATAGCTTACTGCACTGACACGACTCGGATAGGTCCTACGTCGCTCTTTATACGAAGTACTAGCAGTATACATCAAATGTGTACAGTCTGGGCACTACACGTAGTGGTAATTAACTTTGGCGGTTATGTTTTTATTAATAACGTGCACGTGCGTACTATAATCATTCTATCGTTTAGGTTTGACGTTCTTTGTAACTTAGTGAAGTTTTTTTTTTCTCAAAATGCCTTCATGCACGTCAGGATAAGAAGAAAGCCAAACGACGAGCATAGTACCTCAAAACTAGAGACGACGTATTAGATTCAGCCCGAGCGGAACTACAAAGCAGAGCCTGAAAAGAAGCGGGCCTCTCAAACGTGAAAACTATCGAGCAGAGCCTGAAAAGAAACGGATCTCTCCACGCGCAAGGTATCGAGATGCGATTAGTGGGGGGGGGGGGGGGGGGGGGGGGGGGGAGAGGGTGCTGTCTGCTTCTGGCCCGATACAAAATGCGTTTGTGGGTTCGATCGCGCTGGGGCGACAATTAATAACCTCTCTTCTATTTCGGCCGCCCCTTAAAAGCCCCCTCAGATCCTGAAAAGGAACGGACCTCTCGACGTGCAAGGTATCGAGCAGATCCTGAAAAAAGACAGCGATATTGCCATAGTCCTGAACGTGCATCTCGCTCGGCGAAAAGAGTTAAGGTCACTCAATGGTATGTCGTACCTTTACAACCTCCCTCTCATATCAAGATGGATTACTTAACGTG
The DNA here is from genome assembly GCA_963681505.1 of Eunapius fragilis. NCBI lineage: Eukaryota > Metazoa > Porifera > Demospongiae > Spongillida > Spongillidae > Eunapius > Eunapius fragilis. The sequence goes on along the minus strand of OY811971.1, from coordinate 236,916 downwards.
CTATACGGCTCATAATCGGGTATGAATAAAAATCAATGAAACAAGTAAATAAAAACATTCTCTATGAGAAAGTTGGTGGCATATAGGATTTGAAGGCAATGGTGGTGTAAAAAGGAAGGAAACAAGGGTCTAGTAATAAGGAAAAATGGAATAGTCCTATATTTAGCACATTTCTATATGTAGGATATAGTATGTTGTTCGTGTGCTAAATATAGGACTATTCCATTTTTCCTTATTACTAGACCCTTGTTTCCTTCCTTTTTACACCACCATTGCCTTCAAATCCTATATGCCACCAACTTTCTCATAGAGAATGTTTTTATTTACTTGTATCCTTAGCACAAGTGGACAGGACTCATATTCATCAAGCTTAACATATTCAGCTGTAAAGTATGCCCAGCTAGGCCTCGATGTTCATGTAACGTTATGGGGGAGGATTTCCACCGTTAGGCTTAGAATAACAGTATGATGACTATGGTACCCATGTTCTCAGATGTAGTGGCGTACCGATTGCTGCTTCTCGTGGTACTTACGTTTGCCTCTTACATCTAGGTACACATAACACACTCAGACACTAACCTGCCAACGATGAATGGATTACGTTAAGCATGCGCACGTAATTCGTAAACGCATTCACATGTGTTTTCGACTGTAAAGTATGTGCTAATTATCTAAATAGGTGCTACTAAACCGTGTCAACGACAATTGATTGAAGCCTAGTGACTGCATGCACTGGAGGAGATCACTCAATGATGTAAGGCTCAGTTGATATTTGCTGTTTCTGGATGACTCGGGCCGGAACAGCGAGATGAAATTCTGACCATGGACACAACGATACATGTACCGTGACAATTGATCGTGGCTAGCTCAAACCTCCGCCCGGAGAAAGTACGAGGCATTCATCCTTCTGCGTTATCATAAGGAGGCGTATAAAGAAGCGCTTCCGTGACACTACCCGATAAACAAATGGGGAGCTTTCCGCAAAGCTTATGGACCTACTACGAAGGGTTGTGCTTAATTGAAGGGAGGAAGCTCAAGGCCTCAAGGGCTAGTCTGGGGACCCGACTGATGGCTGTACTTTGATAGTACAGCCATCAGTCGGGTCTCCAGACTACTCAAGGGCATGGACCTGTTCTGTGACACGTTGCCAGCGGACAAGCGACGCTGAGTTATGGAGCGAAAGCCAACGCAGAGACGTGTATTTTCGTACTGGAGAAGTCGTTGACGAGTATGAACACGCACGCCTTGCACGAGGATGGGAGTTGCCGGTCGAGGTCTGTAGTTGGGCGTAGCCCGACCTTCACTTCTTACACTCTGCACAACACAACGTACGTGCACAACACACACACACACACACACACACACACACACACACACACACACACGCACACACACACGCACACACACACGCACACACACACGCACACACAGACCGGCCATATGTATCTTCTACCTGGTGCTTAGGGCTCTGGACACAGTAGAAGACGACATGACCATGCATCCATGTGGTGGAGAAGGTTCCCATGTTGAAGCAGTTCCACACATACCTGTATGACCCCCAATGGAGGTACATGAACAGCAAGGAGAAGGACAGAGCTGTCTTGGAGGAGTTCCCAACTGTAAGCCAATGGTGGAAATGGGAAGGGGTGACTGTACCAATGGTGGAAGGGGAGGGGTGACTGTGCCAATGGTGGAAGGGAAGGGGTGACTGTGCCAATGGTGGAAGGGGAGAGGTGACTGTGCCAATGGTGGAAGGGAGGGGTGACTGTGCCAATGGTGGAAGGGGAGGGGTGACTGTGCCAATGGTGGAAGGGAGGGGTGACTGTGCCAATGGTGGAAGGGGAGGGGTGTCTGTGCCAATTGTGATAGGGGAGGGGTGACTGTTCCAATGGTGGAAGGGGAGGGGTGACTGTACCAATGGTGGAAGGGGAAGGGTGACTTTGCCAATGGTGGAAGGGGAGGGGTGACTGTGCCGTTGGTGGAAGGGGAGGGGTGACTGTGCCAATGGTGGAAGGGGAGGGGTGACTGTGCCAATGGTGGAAGGGGAGAGGTGACTGTGCCAATGGTGGAAGGGAGGGGTGACTGTGCCAATGGTGGAAGGGGAGGGGTGACTGTGCCAATGGTGATACGGGAGGGGTGACTGTGCCAATAGTGGAAGGGGAGGGGTGACTGTACCAATGGTGGAAGGGGAGGGGTGACTGTTCCAATGGTGGAAGGGGGAGGGGTGACTGTGCCAATGGTGGAAGGGGAGGGTGACTGTGCCAATGGTGGAAGGGGAAGGGTGACTGTGCCAATGGTGGATAGGGGAGGGGTGACTGTGCCAATTGTGATAGGGGAGGGGTGACTGTGCCAATGGTATACCCATGAACCTCTATTTTATACACATAGGGTGTATGATTGGTATTTGGTACGACGATGGCTGGACCGGACCTACATGTATAAGACAGGACCTATAGGGCGCGATGATCTTGGCTCAGTCCCAGGATGAAGAGGTGTTACCAGCTGCTCAATGCCACCAGTCGCAGCTTTGCAGCAGTGATCCAGGCACTTGACGACGACCTGAGGCAAGTGGGAGGGGTTAATAGTGAGCCCCTCCCCTTTATGTCTCTTAGTCAACCCCACAGATGCCCAACACCTCCACCATGCACACACATACACACATGCACACACATACATACATACATACACATACACACATACACACATACACATACACACACAATACACACATACACACACAATACAAACACATACACATACAACATACACATACACACACATACACACATACATACACATGCACACACACAATACACACACATACACACATACACATACACACACATACACACACATACACACATACGCACATACAACACACATACACACATGCATACACACATATACATACATACACATACACACACATACACAAACATACGCACATACAACACACATACACACTTACATACACACACATACACGCATGCATACACACATACACACACATACATACACATATATACACACACATACACACATATACATACACATACACACATACGCACACATGCACACACAATACACAAATACATACACACATGCACACACAAACACATGCACACACACGTACACACATACACACACATACACACTCATACACACACATACACACACATACACACATGCACACACACATACACATACACACCTACACACATACACACACATACACACATACATACACATACACACATATGTACACACACATACACACATGCACACACACATACACACATACATACACACACATACACACATACATACACACATACATACACACGTACACACATACACACACATACACATACACACATACACACATGCATTCACACACATACACACACATGCATACACATATATACACACAATACACACAAACCATACACACATACATACGCACACCACATGCACACATACATACACATACACACACATACACACACATGCACACACATACACACATACACACACACACACATACACACACATACATACATACACACATACAAATACATATACACGCATACACACATATACACACATCCACACACACATATACGCACGCATACACACACATACACACATACACATGCACATACATGCACACACATACACACACAATACACACACATGCACATATACACACACACACACACACACACACACACACACATACATACGCACACCACACACACACACACACACACATGCACACACACAACACACCGGCCATATGTACCTTCTACCTTTGGGCTCTGGACACAGTAGAAAAGATGGGGTCATCTATTACCACCTTCCTCCCATCACCCCAGGGTACCTCCATGGGGTGTGGCACTTGAGGTCATTAGAACTACTAAAGCTAGTGACATGGCTCTCTACTGTGGTAGCAACAACTCTGGAATATGTACTGTTAACCCTCCCAGACCAACTGCTGTGACGTGTGCTAATTGTCTAACATACAAAATAACATGAAGTAACTACTTATTACAAATGTCCGCTGCCTGTCTCTCTTTGCCCACTGCATGAAGAGCAGAAGACAGACTATGAATGGATGGATGGTCATGGTTGGGTGGTGCCCAGTCCAACCACCTCATCAACATAGCCGCATAGTAGTCCTCTTCCCCATACCGTCCAGGTTCACGTACAATGGTATCCAGCTCACCCTCTGTGAAGCCAAGTTCCCTTCCTATGGCCCTCCATTTGTCACTTGCAGATTTGGTACTCTCAAATGTTTCTCCATGGTCACGATGGTTCAGTTTTTTACAGTGGCCATCTGTGCTCGAAACAACTGATTTGTTGACACGCTTTTTCAGCTCTCTTCCTCTGGCCACACCTCTTCCACCATAACTACGCCTCTTTCTACCAGGATAGCTCTTTCCATTATTTTCCTTGCCTTAAAATACCAAGACAGGTGGTAGTGGTGAAATTGTTCTCAGACATCATTACATTCATACCACTCACCAAGATGACTTTCCTGCTCCTGCAGTGGTTCTCTGCTTGGGTCCATCTTTTTCTTTCTGCTAGTGGTAATATGTGCACTGCATTAAAACATTGGGAACACTAAGTCTATGGTCTGTAGCCTTTAATTAACCATTAGCGGAACGCATTAAAGACTTCATTGTAAAAGTTTGCGATTAGTTGTGTAATAAAAGGGTGGAAAGTAAATCAAACCTATATAAGCGTACATGTTGACCTTCGATTACCACTCTTAAACCGATCACGAATACCACAATCCTCTTTCTCTAATATGTGTTTTGATCATGCACTAGTTCTCTCGCTCACTCGCGAGCATGGCTAAGCCATAGATATTATACGGAATAATATCCGTATAATATCTATGGTATGGATTATAGAGTACATGACGATTTTCTTAGAATACTACAGCGTATTCTGATATTAATATAATGCTTCAAGTTAATTTGTTCGCTACAATGCATGGGGAAAAGTACACAGCCAATACTAGTCGGTCGGTCGTCTCTTATACCACACGCAGAAATACAATACAAAAACGCTTACCTTCTTTTAAGAATTAAAACTATATGAAGGTAGAAAAGAGTCAGGAACGCAAAAAATAAAAATAAAAATCCTCGGAAAATGTTCATCGCAATATTGTGTAACTAAATTAAAACCACGCCCCAAGTAATTAGTGTTGGCATAGATTTTATACGCCATTTTATTTTGGATGGAACCTGTTGATTGGTGTTAAAGACTTCCGTTTCCAATCCCTTCCGTATAATATCTATGGTGTTGGGTATCAAAGTATGTCGGACAAGGCTTTGCCCAACTTTGTGTCACGGTGCCCAGACCCGTATGCAAATACATTATGCGATTATTATCAAGCAACGAGCAACCAGACATCCCCTTTCTGCCGAGCAGTTGTTGGCTGACCCGGCATCTCACGGTTCCAATTCACCCGGGACGTCGCGCAGCAAGGGTTATCTCATTGTCAACAACCTGGTGAGCCATCTGTGGTTGTTAGTGTCTCTCCGTCGTCCAGGGGCCGTCGTCACCGGTTCGGGGCGTGTCTCGGTCGGCGTTTGGCCGGCCTTGCTGTCACTCTTTTGTCTTCAGAGCCTCTTGAAGGGTTCCTGCAGCTGGTCAGAGCCTCTCGAAGGGTTCCTGCAGCTGGCTGCCGCCCGCGTCCGGACCGGACCTATAGGGCGCGATGATCTTGGCTCAGTCCCAGGATGAAGAGGTGTTACCAGCTGCTCAATGCCACCAGTCGCAGCTTTGCAGCAGTGATCCAGGCACTTGACGACGACCTGAGGCAAGTGGGAGGGGTTAATAGTGAGCCCTCCCCTTTACTTCACTTCATCACCCCTTTATGTACCCCACACATCACCTCCACCATGCACACACATACACTCACACACACACATACATACATACAAACACATACGCACACATGCACACATACATACATACAAACATACACACATGCACACACACATACACACACATACACACACATACACACATACATGCACATACATACATACACACACATACATATACACACATACACACACATGCACACATTCAAACACACACACACATACACACATGCACACATACACACATACATGCACACACACATACACACATGCACACGCACACGTACACATATACACACACAATACACACATGCACACACATACGCACACACACATACACACACATGCACACACATCCACACACATACATACACACATACATACATACATACATACATACATACATACATACATACATACATACATACATACATACGTACATACATACACACACATACACACATACATACACATACACACACAATTACGCACACACATGCACACACATGCACACACATACACATTCATACACATACGCACATACACACATACACACACATGCACACATACAAACACACACATGCACACATACACACACATACATGCACACACACATACACACATACACACATGCACATGCACACGTACACACACCATACACACAACACACATACACACATACATACACATGCACTTACATACACACACATGCACACACATGCATACACACATACACACACATACATACACACAGTACATATGTACACACATACACACATACACACACATACACACTTACATACACACACGTACACACTTACACACATACACACATACACACATGCATTCACACACATACACATACATGCATACACATATATACACACAATACATGCACATACACCATACACTCAGATACCCACATGCACACATACATACACACACATGCATGCACACACATGCACACACATATACACATACACACTCATACATACACATGCACATGCACACATACACACATACATACACACATACGCACACACACATACACACACATACGCACATATGCACATACACACATACACACACCATACACACACAATACACACATACACACACAATTACACACATACACACACATACATACACATGCACATACATACATACATACATACATACATACACATGCATACACACACATACATACACACATACATACACATACATACACATACACACACATGCACACACATGCATACACACACATACACACACATACTTACACTCATACATACACACACATACACACACATACACACATGCACACAAATACACACATGCACACACATGCACACACACATGCATACACACATACATACACACATATACACACACATACACATACACACACTTACACATACACACACACATGCGCGCACGCACACACATATATACACACACATACACTCACATATCTACATACACACACATGCATGCACACATACACATACACACACGTACACATATACACACGCATACACACATACACATACACACAGTACACACACATACACACATACATACACACATATGCACACACACATACACACATACGCACATATGCACATACACACACCATACACACACAATACACACATACACACACAATTACACACATACACACACATACATACACATGCATGCACATACATACACACACATGCACACACACATGCACACACATACATCGAGAGTTACGTTAGTAACTCTCATATAGGATTTGACCCCGATTATGAATGTCATTAAAAAAACGCGACCCGCTTCTAACAAGACTCCCGACGAGCGGATGGCTTACCTTGTTATCGTCGTCGTACAAGAAGGCAATAACAAGCAGTTTCGTGTTTGTTTGATGTCACAAAACAGCGTGGTTGTAGAGAACAAAACAATTTTTGAAACTCGTACCCAGTCCCACGTATTTCTCGTTCTTCTTCTTCTTCTTCTTGTTCTTGTTCTTGACCACGCATAACTCGGGATAGGAACACTTTTAAGAAATGAAAATCACACCAATGGCTTCAGAATTCGCTGGCATTTTCGCTTCTGTGGTCAAAACGTCTCGAGGCTACATGACATTTATCGGTGGTTGTGTTAGCAAATCACGTATAGCTTACTGCACTGACACGACTCGGATAGGTCCTACGTCGCTCTTTATACGAAGTACTAGCAGTATACATCAAATGTGTACGGTCTGGGCACTACACGTAGTGGTAATTAACTTTGGCGGTTATGTATTTTTAATAACGTGCACGTGCGTACTATAATCATTCGATCGTTGTAGGTTTGACGCTCTTTGTAACTTAGTGAAGTTTTTTTTTTTTTTCAAAATGCCTTCATGCACGTCAGGAAAAGAAGAAAGCCAAACGACGAGCATAGTACCTCAAAACTAGAGACGACGTATTAGATTCAGCCCGAGCGGAACTACAAAGCAGAGCCTGAAAAGAAGCGGGCCTCTCAAACATGAAAACTATCGAGCAGAGCCTGAAAAGAAACGGATCTCTCGACGCGCAAGGTATCGAGATGCGATTAGTAGGGGGGGGGGGGGGGGGGGGGGGGGGGGGGGAGAGGGTGCTGTCTGCTTCTGGCCCGATACAAAATGCGTTTGTGGGTTCGATCGCGCTGGGGCGACAATTAATAACCTCTCTTCTATTTCGGCCGCCCCTTAAAAGCCCCCTCAGATCCTGAAAAGGAACGGACCTCTCGACGTGCAAGGTATCGAGCAGATCCTGAAAAAAGACAGCGATATTGCCATAGTCCTAAACGTGCATCTCGCTCGGCGAAAAGAGTGAAGGTCACTCAAAGGTATGTCGTACCTTTACTACCTCCCTCTCATATCAAGATGGATTACTTAACATGCTATACGGCTCATAATCGGGTATGAATAAAAATCAATGAAACAAGTAAATAAAAACATTCTCTATGAGAAAGTTGGTGGCATATAGGATTTGAAGGCAATGGTGGTGTAAAAAGGAAGGAAACAAGGGTCTAGTAATAAGGGAAAATGGAATAGTCCTATATTTAGCACATTTCTATATGTAGGATATAGTATGTTGTTCGTGTGCTAAATATAGGACTATTCCATTTTCCCTTATTACTAGACCCTTGTTTCCTTCCTTTTTACACCACCATTGCCTTCAAATCCTATATGCCACCAACTTTCTCATAGAGAATGTTTTTATTTACTTGTAGTAAATGTTAATTGTAGCCAACTGAAACGTTGATACTTCATGGTTGTGCAGTTGAACTTGACACTGACATCAATAATATTGTGCTGCAACTCTGGCACCATAACAAGCCATGGGCAGCTGGTCCCTGGCCCCACAACCAGTTCTGACCCCACAACCAGCTCTGACCCCACAACCAGCTCAGACCCCACAACCAGCTCAGACCCCACAACCAGCTCAGACCCCACAACCAGCTCTGACCCCACAACCAGCTCTGACCCCACAACCAGCTCTGACCCCACAACCAGCTCAGACCCCACAACCAGCTCTGACCCCACAACCAGCCCTTGCACCACAACCAGCCCCCAGTTTGATCCCACAACCAACTCGAGTCTCACAATCAGCCCAGCCCTACAACCAGCCCTGACACAACAAGCAGCCTTTGTACCACAACCAGCTCTGGCCTCACAATCAGTTCTCAATGCATACATACATATGGCATAGGAATGTTAATTGTAGCCAACTGGACCGTGGATACTTCATGGTTGTGCAGTTGAACTTGACACTGTTATCTTGAGCTGCAGCTTCTGGCACCATAACAAGCCATGCCGGGGCAGCTGGCCCCGGGTCAGCCATCCCTGGCCCCACAACCAGCTCTGACCCCACAACCAGCTCTGACCCCACAACCAGCTCTGACCCCACAACCAGCTCTGACCCCACAACCAGCTCTGACCCCACAACCAGCTCTGACCCCACAACCAGCTCTGACCCCACAACCAGCTCTGACCCCACAACCAGCTCTGACCCCACAACCAGCTCTGACCCCACAACCAGCTCTGACCCCACAACCAGCTCTAACCCCACAACCAGCTCTGACCCCACAACCAGCTCTGACCCCACAACCAGCTCTGACCCCACAACCAGCTTCGACCTAACAACCAGCCCTGGCCCAACTCTGGCCTTACAATCAGCCCAGTCCTACAACCAGCCCTGACCCAACAGGCAGCCAGCCCTCAACCCACAACCTGCTCTGGTCCCACAACCACACGTGCATGCTGCATAGCTGTTCTCTATGTTGCAAGGAAATTTTATGTTCACTTAATGGTGAGCAAACAAGTGACCACTAGACTAAGTATGCTTCATCACCAGTGTGTGTGGGCGATACAAATCATGTCAAAGGGGAGGTTATTAACTTCAGTCAACTATGAGCTTTGAACAATCGCTAGTTTTAGACTGCACATGCGTAAAGAAATAGTGGATCATCGCCAGGATGTCAGGTGATCCAGTGGGTGGGAATTGTTGGCAAGGATGTCAGGTGACCAAGTGGGCAGGGATTTATCCCACAAAATATTTTCATTTGGCTCAATCTATTTTATTGCTATACCAATAGTTGTACCAGAAGGGTTAATATCATACTGCATGGGTCTGGGGCCCAGTACCCTGATCCCTGATATCAGGCCAAGGATGAGCTCCATGATATTGGCAAATATGGGAATGACTCCTACAGGATATTCTGCACTGGTAAGGTAAGAAAACTGGTCACATGACCTCATTGTCTCCCCCTCTCTCATTTCATTCCACCCTCTTCCTCCCCCTCTTCTTTCCCTCTCCCCTCCCCCTTTCTCCCCACCCCCTTGCTCCCCTCTCCTCCCTCTCCCATCTTCCTCCCTCTCCCCCTCTCAAGCCCATCAGAACAGACCACATGTTAAACAAGTACTATGCCAGGCTTTGTGAGCTAAGTGGATATCACCCTGAAGACTGGCTCTTATATGCCCCTCCCATCAATCACCATGGGATTAGACACACTGCACACTGTATCTGTTGCAGTTGGTCTATTCATCTTACTTCATTTTTTTCTTCACAATTTCAAATGAGTTTAAAATAGTGTACTGAATTGCAGAGTCTACAAAACCTCTACACGCATTCTGACACATGCATGCAAAAGTTCACTCCTCCCTCTCCAGTTCCCTCTCCTCTCTCTCATCATACCATTCTCCTCCTCCCCATCACAATACACTGGGGAAGTCATTAATAATTAACGTATCTCACTCATTCCCAGCCAAAGACACTTGTCAAATATGGTACATGTGTAAAAAAAAAGATAATATCAGTTTCTTGTCTTTCTTACTATTCAGTAGTGTAACTAATATGAATGTGCCAACTTTTATAGTGTCAGTTCAGAAATATTGTGGCTCGTGGACCACTTATATTAGTGCAGGACAATTTTATTACTTTGAGAAAGCTGAATGCTTTGAAGTGGTGTCTGCATACACAAGCATACAGTGTAGCCTCTAAAGGTTTTCTAACTCCAAAGAGCTCAACATTTGGCTGACCCCTTAGAGGCAATAAACCTTCCTCACCATTACATGTATGTACAGCTGACCCCTTAGAGGCAATAAACCTTCCTCACCATTACATGCACGTACAGCTGACTCCTTAGATGTATGATGCTTTGAAGTAGGTGGCACAGTTATAATTACCAACCACCACATAGCACCTGACCACTATAAGATTAGATAACACATTAAAAAAGGAAAGTTAATATTAAACAAAAAGGTATGTGTATGGGGGTCTACGAACCCTTTTTTTGTTTAGCTAAAGTAGAGTTGTTCAAAAACAACTAAATGAGGCAGCAGAGGAATGTTGGGTAGCTGGAAGGGGATTCAACAACATAATCTGAAGCCGTGAACATGAGTGACTTCTAATTGGTATAATTTTTCAAAGGGTCTAGAAGAATTCATTTTTAGTAGTAAACACATCATTGGCGCAGATATGCGTCTCTTGGCAGTAATCAATAAAGCTAGTCATTGGTTCAAACTGCTCAGACAGGTTGTCCCATTGATCTACAGAGATATAACACCATAAAGAAGTCCATGTCTTGGGACAATCAGAAAGTAGAAACAATGGGACTAATCTATTTAAACTAAACCCAGGGCATGAAAGATTTGCTCCCACACTAACACGAAACAGGCTAACATATTTATGTGTTACTGTTTAGTGCCATTCCCATGGTTACACAGGGCCATATGTAGAGGGGGTTAATATACAATAGTACAATCATATTAACTATTTACGTTACTGCACATGCACCCATGCAAATTCACACATGCACACACACCTCAGTTGGTTGATGGAGTACGGTTAGTTGAAGGCAATGGTAGCCTTTGTTGGCATTTACATCACTGGAGGAGATGGTACAGAGGGGTGTGATGGGAACAAGAGGAGCTATTGGAGGAGATGGAGTAAGGGAGGGATGGGAGGATTGAGGAGAGATGTAAGAGTGAGGAGGAGAGCAATAGGGAGGGAAGGAGGGAGGGAGGGAGAGGGATCCATCAATCACAGGAAGAAGTCATTACACAGAGAGCTAAGAACATGGTCACAAGACACATGTCACATGCAGGGCACATGACACATGTAAGTGAGCTAAGAATGGTCACATGCAGGTCACATGACACACTGTACACAGAAGGACCACATTGTGTATACTCAATGACTTCTCAATGCAATAGACTTCAAGATATTAGCATAGCAACAGGAAACAAAGTTGAGTGCAAACTGGGCACTGGTGTTAGAACGACCTACGAGATCAAACTGAACATATCTGTGTGACAGATGTGGAGATGTCATGTGACAGAGGAAAGATATCATGCGACAGAGGAGAGTGTCATGTGACAGGGAGAGAGGTATGGAGATGTCATGTGACAAAGGAGAGAGGTATGAAGATGTGACAGAGGAGAGAGGTATGGAGATGTCATGTGAGAGACGAGAGAGGTATGGAGATGTCATGTGACAAAGGAGAGAGGTATGGAGATGTCATCTGACAGAGGAGAGAGGTATGGAGATATCATGTGACAGAGGAGAGAGGTATGGAGATGTCATGTGACAAAGGAGAGAGGTATGGAGATGTCATGTGACAGAGGAGAGAGGTATGGAGATATCATGTGACAGAAGAGAGAGGTATGGAGATGTCATGTGACAGAGGAGAGAGACATGGAGATGTGTGTGGGTGTAAATATAATATGCCATGCATGCTGTATGTAGAATAATACGTTATCTTTAATAATTATTGGTCGTAATTTTTGCCTGCACCCTCTCGTGCATACTTTATGGGGCTTACTTGGACCGTGACATTGCCAAATTCCTTGCAACCCAAGACCTGCAATCAAGACTCACCTGTGTCATCTGATACCACATCTTTACTGCACCCTTCTAGCAATCTCCAAACCATCACAGTTGGCAGGCATTATCTTAACTCCGGTTCAGTTCTCACTGTGCCACAGCATTTAGTATGCAGAGCTGTGCAGAGTCTGCATATCAACCGTATGCAGACGGGTATCATTGAAGTGTTCATATGCAGACGTCTGCATACAAACACTTCAACAATACTCATCTACACATGGTTGGTATGCAGACTCTGCACAACTCTGCACACTAAATGCTGTGGCACAGTGTCTCTTCCTCTGTACATGTATGGTATATATTGCATTGTAAAAATTATTTCTGACCCCTTGAAATGATTAGCAAATCCTACATTTCAAATTACATCAAAGTAACAATTTCTGAACATGGAAACAACTTAGGGCTACTAGACAGTTCTATAGGATCAATCTCCTACTTTTTTTCAGGATATCTTTCACATGCGATTCTAATCATTTCCTCAGCTGCTCCTTGACGTTCCAGCATCTGTAGCATTTCAAATAACTTTCCATAAGTGGCGCTACTTCCCTTATTTGCAATCCATTGTCTCAGAAATGCTTTTGCCTGTGCAACTCCCATGGTATTTCCTTCAATCTCCCCAATGGCTACAGTTCCAACACCCAGTCTTTTTGCAACATCTTGCCAGTCATTGAGGTTATCTGCTATTTTTGCTATGTCAGCATCGTGTATTGTATCTGTAAATGAAAATAAATATATAGTATTTCAAATTCCTACATTTCTTATGTCTGGTTAGTATATGGATGCCAATGAAATTATAGTACAGCCAGTGAGCCTATGAAGTGTCTCAATTAATGCACATTTCACATAGGACATTCCATCCAATCTCAAGGGGAGTATAACTTATTTAATACTTTATTATGGAGGATTCAATTCTTATGTTGTACCGGGTGTGTGATAGACCAACTTAAAAAAATTACCACATATTTGTCAATAGCTATGTATAAAGTATACATACATGATGGTGAGTGCTGTCTCTATATCTGCCATTTTTTAGGCACACAAGGATGCATAATGATGAACTAATGTGGCCAGGGTTGAGTATCGACCTTTGATATGCAGTTTTTTAAAACTAATTTTTACAAATTATGATTCTTCCCCTTAACAGTTTCTTTGGTAATGCCTATAGCCACCCACCACCGCCATACTGATTGCCTCTGCATGGATGCATATGAACAAGTCACATTATCTTACTCTTTGCAGACTGAGGAAGATTTGAAGGTGGAGATGGTTGTTGTCCGTTCATATCTATTAAAAGTATCCATGTAAGCAGGTATATGTTTACGCATGCATATTATCATTTGCTGGTACATATTAACATTTAAAATTAGAGTCACTTCAATTGGTGCATTTTGATGAAAATCTAAATCAAATTTGTTTATTTCATCAAAAATGACACACATAAACACACACTCACCTTGTTGCAGCAAGTTACATTAAAAATACTACTGAGCAAACCAATTAGGCATGTATGATAAAGACAGATTCTGATCTAATTGTTAAGTGTATATGCTCGTCTTCTATGTAGCCTCTTATGGTAATGAAGTTAGTGATATAACCTAACACATGTGGAATATTCAAAGCTTCAACTACGTTATGTCCAGGATTGATTTAGACAGTATGAATGCATGCTTGAGAACACAATTTTTCTACTGGAGGGTACTTAAAATTTATTTTGAAGACCACAATCAAAAATATGACCTTTGGTTTATAATCCTAATGATTTCTTGAATAATTTATGATTTCGGCAAAGGGTTGGATGATCTATACCATCTCGTGAAGTGAAATATGAACTATTTTCAGAGAAAAAAAGGAAAGGATCAAGATCTTTACCAGAATCACAATAATGCTTTTAATGGAGCTAAAGTGCATTTAAGTGACCTAATTAATGAATCTTGTATAATATTTACTTATAAGATGCAGAAAGCATATGACCACTGCCTTGTCATAAACGTGGGACAAAGCCAATTCCATAATAATCAGCTACATAGAGCATCAAGGCATGTGTATGCAGTCAGCTATCGGAAGTCTCGCTAGAGACTTCCATATAGGTTTGACCCCGACTATGAATTTAATTAAAATCCCGCGACCCTACCTTAGCTTCGCTCCCGACGATCGGATCGTCTAACTTGTTGCGGCAATCGATCTAGAAGTCAAAACTGAGTAGTTTCGTTTTTGTTTTACGTCGTAGAACCGCGTGGTTGTCGAGAACGAAAAATACTGCCGTCCTCGTTCCCCTTCCAAAAATAATGGGCGGGTCGTCTGCTTCTGCTTCTTCTTCTTCTTGGGAACTCATAACTCGGGACAGGAACACTTTTAAGCAATGAAAATTGCACCAATAGCTTTGAAATTTGCTGGAGGACTCGCTTTGATACAAAAACGCCTAAAAGCCTATATACGGTCTTACCAATTCTAATTAAGCAAAAGTACCTAGAAAATTTTCACAATACGTCTGGATGGAATTAAATCGGTTAAATGAAAGGGGGGAAACCTGCGATGCAACAGTGATTTGGGTGTTAAAAAATTTAAGGAAACAAGTAAATAAAAACATTCTCTCTGAGAAAGTTGGTGGAATATAGGTTTTTCAGGCAAATAGTATACTGGTGTAAAAAGCAAGGAAACAAGTTTCATCAGGGGTGTGTGAAAGTGAAATAGAAGATGAACAAATGAAGCTGTCTGCCACAGAAGAAGAAAAGCATATACAGCTCAGGAGGAAGCAGCATGAGTGCATACAGAGCAGGACATGCCAGAAGGAGAGAATGAAACAAAGAATGAAACACAGAGAAGGAAACAGACGAAAGAGGGGAAATAATGGATGAGAACGAAACAGATGAAATAGGGGAGATAACTAAAAAACCAGAGGTGGCAGTAGCTAGACATAGGTATCAGCAAGTGTGATATCGTAGTTGATGTACACACTTCCCACCTGCTTGCTTCACTTCAAGTAAGAATGCCATATTTCTTGCAACACATTGCCCAATTACTAATAGTACCACTTCAACAACATGCACATTCATAACCTGGATAGAAGAATTAATAATGAAGAATTAGTAATACATTTTGAAAAAGATATTGAACCGGCTGATAAGAAAGTGCATTTATGTGGATTAATTCAATACTCCAGAATATGCTTCCCATGCAAGAGGCTGACCATTTCCTAAAGTACATGGCCACTGCAATGTAGGGTGTGTAACCGCTTTGTAGGTTAATCGGTTATTCACGATTACCTATTCGGTCGACATGCGTTTAGTAGAATAGCATAATCCTTCATATGCGGAAATCGGTAGCAAATCAATTACCCCTTTTTATTTACCCTTTGCCTGTACTAACGGGTTAATTAGTAGATAAAAAGAAATATTAAACACTTAGTCGCACGTCTGGGGACCCGGCTGAAGGTAACCATCAGTGCCCTCCCTCAAAATATGCGCAGTGAGTGGGCACGGCAATTGAAATACGTTCGCACTTTCTCTGCAGTATTGTACTGCATTAATCAAACGCGTTACGTACTCGTTTGCACAGGTGACAGGTGTCCAAATACTTGGCGTTCTGATTATCGTACATCAGAGGTACATGTCTCGATTGGCGGCTTTGTCATTTGCGTGGAGCGGTGTTCCACCATGAGGTTTCTAGCTGGTACTGCTCAGTACTTATTGAATTGAATAATGAGGGCTTATACTGCCAATTGTGGCGGATGCGTGGGAATGGTGCATCTACGTGTTTTAGGTATTTTCATAGATATCAGGAGCTACGATAGTAGGTCCTATGTAGGATTGGCTCCGTAGGCGTGGTTTTCGATCGAGCGTTAGAAAACAGCTTCGTAGCCACTTGCCAGTCGCTATAAAATCTGCCCAAAATACGCTGCATTTATAGTCCAACACGCGATGTTCGCAACCCTGCCGTTGTCTCCAGACGGTATAGTCGATCCCTCAAATCCGCCATTTTTTTCTCCTCCTTCTCCTTCTCCTTCTTCCTTTCGTCAAACATAACTCAAGTTAGGAAAAGCGGGAAAAAATGATATTTGCACCAAAGTGTAGCGCTCGATGCGAAGTTTCATCCTATGTGAATATTGAAACTATATAGTGTATATCAGTTTCGATATAAATTAATAAAGAGTGTGCGTGGGTGTATTTTTGCCGATTTATAAAAAATGAAGTATACTCGCGGATGGACAGTTGGATAAGGATTGTAACTAAATGCTTGGACCCATATGTTGTCGGGCTTTCGTCTATACAAATTGCTATTGGAACTTTGATGAATTGCCCAGGACCCGTTTACTAAGCACGTGATCTTGCACGTGTTCGTTTTTATGTTCTGGTTAAAACATGTCTTCGCGTCAAAAGAGATCGGTACAATGAGAGCAAAGCATGAACCTAGTTCGGTGGCAAACAAAGCAAAAGCCGGAGAACGTATATTACCAGGCGAACTCTGAGCTGATGCGAGCCGACGAACGACAACGGGATCTTGAGTGAATCGGGTCAGGAAAAGGGCAAGGTACAGACCCTCGTCATCCTATTTTAAAATTGTATCTTCACATCTATCAACATGTATATACTTGCTTCTTACTGTAGCTATGATGATGACCCATGCGAGACGCTCGTCAAGCGCGGTACGAAAAAGATCCTGAAACGAAGCGAGCAAGAAAAGACGACGCAGATCGAAGCGAGACGCAGAAAGAACCTGGTGGTACCAAAAAGGCCCTGAATCCAAGCGGGTTGGTGAGCACAAACGTTACCTTGATCATGCTGAAACAAGAAGAGCAATTTAAAAGGCTAAATAGTCTGGGTCTGATCTAAACACTGCCTCCCAAGTGCTGGACAATAAGAAGTCAAGATTAAACGGTGAGTTTATGTGTATACTGTAACAAGTACTGTGGTGATTACTGAGCATTCTGATGTGTAACTTTAATGTAATGAAAAGTTAGGTTAATTTTACTCAGGTTTTATCTCTTTGAACCAAGAGATGTAAAAGGCAGGTGTATAAATTTAATGTTTAGGTTTTGTCTCACAAAGAGATGATAAAAGGCAGGGTGTATGTTGCTTGAAAAGACACTAAATAGCAATAAAATGTACAAGAAAAGGTTGTTGAAGATTTTAAAGAACCACATGAATGGTTGGTTGACCAAAGTACGCACTAGAATGTTAGCAATCCCTGTTGACACTAATGGCTGGTGTGTTGTGGCTAATGAAATAAAGGATAAAAGTAAGGGTGAATGTAGTGATCATCCCAAAAAAGTGGCTTTGCACCTGTCAGTGTAGACGCTTGAGTGATGAAGAGGTAGATATAATTATAAAAACAAAATTACTTTTCACAAAGCCTGTAGCGGACATTAGAGTAGCTCTAGGTGACCTTGGTAATTGTTGCCACATTGATCGTGACCTAAGTGCAGACATTTGTGATGAGAATTGTGTATGAACACCCCTCAATATAATACCACACAATAGCAGTATAACAATGGTAAGGGTGAGCAGGGGTTTTTAATAAGGGGATGAGGAATACTGGATCTAAACTGGGTTTGAGTCCTGCTCCTGGTATCACATGTCATGCAGGCTAGGGATTAGCACTTCGTGCCTGCCTCAGCATGCTGATGCTTTGCTCCCAGATGTTACATTAACACCTGTAACTGTTGACACAACACTTCAGCTCTAGCTGGCTTCTGACAATGTGTGTCACACTTCCTGACATGCTACAAGGTAGTGGAATAAGATGGCATAGCACTGTAATTTCAAACATAAATGTGTTCAAGATTTTTTTAAGGGAAGGTTATGTGCAAAGGTTATATGTGCAAATGTGTAATGCTTAGTATACATATAATTAGCATGTCAGCTTGCTTGGGGCGTAGCGATGCTGGCGTATATGTGCATAAACCTTCCACAACCAATATATAGCATGTAAAAATTAAAATTAATGTGTCCATATGCTGATTGATTGTCAAGAGATGGGGTACTTGAGTTGAATTAGCGATGGTAGCATATGAACTGTTATGTCAAACTTAATCATGTATGCTATGCATATGGTACAGGATCTAATTGGTTGTAGTTATGTGTAGCTAACTTTTGCATTTTGGTGGAAGGTATCAAGCCTATACCTTATGCTAACTCTGATTCACAAGTTGTTGTTATATATAATCCACATGTGAGAAAACTACAAAGTATGAACTCATTACTCAGTGACAATTGGAATAATGATAATTTTCATCACCCAAAAAGTATGAGGACTTTATCAGCATTGCAATGCAACCATAGTTAACACGTCCATTTGAAGCCTCACTTCAGGTTTGATAAGCCAACTATTTTTACTTTCCCACCAATGAGGTGCAGCAGTATATATAAAGGTAATCTCCGAATCATTGCTCAGTTGTTCTATTCAAGACCATAATATGGGGTGCGAATATGGTTTGGTGTACTTTTCTTTTACATACAGATATGGATCCTACAATAGAAGATTTAGGAGTATGTACAGCACAATCGAGGACGATCCCGTTCCTCCTGTCCCAGCTCCACTTGCCACAGCTGATCCATCCCTCTCACTCCTGCTTCAGTTATTTTTATCCCTACAGGAGGGGATGACCGGGACGTACAAGGCGAGGCAGGTTCTCATTCAAGAATTGTACATGCTAATTTTTACTAAAAATAACATGTGTTTTTTGATCAAATAAACATGTGAAAAGGCATTATACGCATGCGTAGTGTCACCACCTATACCACCACCACATATACCACGAACAAACCTCGCATAAGCAATCAGACCTGGTGGTACAGCAGCACATCCCCAATGCTCATTGGGAACCACAATTATGTAACATTATTGAATGCCGATGAAATCTTAATTACCGATAGTGCTAACTTAATTGGAACAATTATATTACGTTATTGGCTTAAAGACAACAAACCAATCCCTCTGCATGGTAGGAAAAAAAAGCAAGGAAACAAGTAGATAAAAAATTTCTCTTTGAGAAATAGAGTGGGATGTAGGATTGGGATTGGTGGTGTAAAAAGCAAGGAAACAAGACACATTATGGATTGGTACCAGAATACAACAAGACGGTCCTACATTTAGCTAATTGAAATTTAAAGTGCATGGTTTTTGGCTAAATGTAGGACCGTCTTGTTGTATTCTGGTACCAATCCATAATGTGTCTTGTTTCCTTGCTTTTTACACCACCAATCCGAATCCTACATCCCACTCTATTTCTCAAAGAGAAATTTTTTATCTACTTGTTAGAGTAGAAGGATAGGAAACGCAGCCAATTAACACGACCTAACACCTGCAGTCCGCATACCCATGCCACCGTCATGGCTCGATGCCAAGTCTTCTTCAACAGTATTGTAGAAAACAACCATTTCAAAGCCACTTACGTACTGAGGTAAAAGCATGCTTGTATGCACGCATCACGCACGTAAAGAAACGTTGATTTGGTTTTTTTTTTTGTAGGAGATTTTATTGCCGCTTTAGACATAGATATTATGCTTTAGAGGACATCTTGTTGGATGAAAGTTTTTTGCTGCCATAACAGACAAGACAGGAAACAAGCTGACTTTATCTAAGGGGATGTGCACTGGTAGTGTCTTCCTCTTTGTTCTGCAGTCACTTGGAGTGCCCAGTCCGATTCATCAGGTCTATGCAGACATGAAACGGCACCTTGTTTTCTCCCCGTAAGAAGCTTCAGTATTATGCCAAAACCAAAATGCGTTGCTGTATAGAATACGTTTTCCAACATGCATATTGCATATGGCCCTGAACAGCCTTAAAATACGCACGCTACACGCCGCAGTTTGACCTCATATCAGGAAATAGTTTTTTGGCCTTCACTCGTACAAAATCAATCTGGCATAGGGAAAACACACACCATGCTGTGTAGTTTCACGAAAGCTACCCGAAAAAACCTTCCAATACGATTTAAACATATCGGTTTGCATTCAGTACGCCTCACTTCACATATATATGTAATTACTACAAACGCGCGTATCTACCGTTGCAGGCATGTGCCACTGATAATATTTACATCACCGTGATCAGCGTCAGCAGCTCTATCAGAATAGTAGCACAAACGTACCCTATCTCTTCAAACTCTAGTCGTCGTTTTGGGGGAGTAGCGTTTCACACTCAATTAACAACTATGCGGACTACGCGCCGTAAAATCGACAGTAGAGTATGGCTCACGTGATTTGTTTCCTATCCTTCTACTCTAATATCTATGGTATTTTGTGCCAGAAAAGAGCGCGGGGTGGACAAACTATTCATTTCGTTTATATCTCAGTGAACTAAAACCTTACATGTCCCATACTTAGTACTGAGTGCGTTGGTAGCGGGCATGTTGTTCGATGAAAAAAAAAAGCTTGGGTCATGCACAATCCATCGCCATTAATTGAATCATGGGTTTGGCGTAATATTAGCATGCACATCGTTCCTAGTCCCTGTGGATACTATCTTTGTTGTTTCAATGATTTAAATTTGGCGTAAGCAATGCTCAGGTATGTTAATACTGGCTACACTAGTTTTGGAATTTGAATTCTCTACAAATTCAAACATTACAACCTGCCGCTTTTCTGTTTGGGTATTTCTTGTAGTTATTCTCTTTATATCAAATCTTTGTTCCATGATCCCGCAAATTAATTCAATTGATGGTTGACATAGCAACCTTATTGCCCAAAATATGGGAGCGTTTGTTTACGTTTTCGCAAAACCCGGGTGATTGAATGTCGTTGTTTGTGGACAATAACAGTTATATATTGTTTATTTGATGCTGGTCTATCTATTGTGGGTGGGCATAACGAAGTGTACCATCGTTTGCGTAAGTTGCACAACGAAAATGATGAATTTTGTGCCTTAAATTTTCGCAGTTCTGATGTTTGTCTGCAAGCGCTCGAAGCGTTTCGAAATAGTGATCTAAAAGCCTAGTAATATGGTTATCCCAGAAGTAGATGAACCGCAGAAACATGCGAAAAACTATTCCTTTATCGCACGGGTTTTCAATTCTAACATTTAAGTCAATTGTTTCACCGTGCGTAACCGTTGTCATAGAAACAACATTAGATATCAATTACGCGATATTAATCTGTGGTAACGTCTGTGGTATGAATATTTTTGAATAAACGCTTCCTTTGGCATGCAGCCATTTAAATGTAGTCAGTCTTAACACACCATGCAGATAAGCAATAAAACTGCCTATACTCGTATTAGACTTGAGAAACTGTGATTTATCGTGCCATTATTTTAAAAAGGACAAACCTGGAAAAACCTAGGTAATCGTGATTTAAAGTGCATTAATCTCCAAAATCGATTTAATGTTTTTAATAACCGATTTGCAAGTTGCTGAAAATCGATTGGACTTTTGTTCATAGTCGATTTTGATTTATAAAAAAGATTCCACACCCTATACATCAATGTCATACATAACCACCCCATACACAAGCAGCTAGGTATAAGCAGTGAGGCATGCTTATGTTGGGGTCAGAGCTGCCAGCCTTTGTCTTATAGTAGAGGGTGATGCATACGTCATGCATCTAATGGAGATCTATGATGGTGTTCCACTGGCCCATTCGAAATGATCTACTTTACCATATTTACTTACCATGGTGCTGATCTATCTTATTACCTCTTCCCTATCAATCCAGTCTGCTACTTCTCTCAGACCAAGTCTGTTTAGATGGTACACCAGATGTTTATGAGCATCTGCTCCGGCAGCATCAGCCCACCCACTCATTTTGAATGTGAAATCTGTATTCTGGACATAGAGTGGGACTTCCAGTGCTTCAGTTAATCTCTTCTGGTCTTCTGGTTTCAGTGGCTTTGCCAGCATTTTAATGTCACTATTAAAATATTTCCCTTAATGACGTGTAACTGCCATTTTCAACCACAGCTGCCCATCACCACTAAATATGTATTCATTGTCTTCCCTCACATCTCAGGGCATTGCAAGTGCTTTGGGTGTCAGTGTTGATTTCCACATAATGAGGCAGTGCTCCATGTGAAGACTTGCAGGTACAACAAAAGGCAAATTTGATTGGCCCAAATGCCTTCCATAGTATCTCCAGTTCAGTTATCAATGAAGTAAGATTTTCTGACAAGTGATCCAGAAGTTGCTTGTTTTGTATTCTTTTTCACTTGGTTTTAAACGCTCCACAGTGACACACATTGATGTCACGGTTGCTGATAATACAACCTTATCACGCTTACTATTTTCAAACCAACATGCAATTTGATCACAAAACGGCTTACTTGTGAAGTTGATCCTAAATGTTTCTTTTTCTCTTTCTACCAAGCCAACAATGAAGTTAGTAAACACCCCAGGAGGAAGATGTTTAATCTTGGGAAAGGTAAAGTGAAGTGGAGCAGTATGAAGCCCTTCTGCCAGTGCATGCTCCTTAGAAGATTTAAGTACAAATGGCACAAAATATTTATCACCAGGATAGTTGACAATCAGTCTTCAAAGCCATGCTAGAAGTGGTTAACCACACACGGGATAATGAGTGACCCACTTTGTCATGAGGTGTGGCACTCAGAGGAGGTGGAGAATCTTCCAACAGGTATGGTGAAATTATTGGAAAAGTATCATCTGGCTGCTCCCATAGCTATTCCACCTGAATTGACCTGGCGGCTTCAGAATCTTGTTCATTGCTGTCTGCAACCATTTTGGATCATGATATTACATAAATACTCAACATCAGCATAACAGAGAAATGCTCCATGCTCGTGATAAAAGTTTAGCACACTGGGAAACTCATCAGTAGCTATGTTGCATAGTGAGGCTATAGTTGCTGCCTTCTCTAGTTTAATTATATATAATTTATTAGTAGCATATGATATCATTTGACGAAATAGCTCCCATGTCAGTGGTGTTGGTATACTCAGATCACGGGAGATAAACTTTGTAACTAGTGCTTCGATATTTGCATCAGATGTAGATTGATCAGCTGTGTTCACTACCTTTGTTTCAACATTATGCCGGGCAGTATCCGAGCAGTTCAGTTTAATCCACTGGTCAATCTTATCAATTTTAGACTGCACCATTGTATGCTCATCATTCGAGTTACATGTTCCCACTACAACTATTTTGGGATATGAGCAAAGAAACGGATTAGAGGATATAGGATTCAATCTTTTTTCTTGAAGTTTTGTATAAAGTGTACTTGCCTTTTCTGACAGGGCATCTGTGATACATGTAATGCAACGATATGCATCTTCTTCTACGATAATGCCATCATCTTCTTTTTCATTTTTAAAAGCGTCTATCTCAATGAGGAATAATGAACGGGACGTTATAAGTACGGGCAGAATATGACGTTGCTGTTACCAGGAATGGTTTGTCATGTGAATCAAAGCTGGCGTGGATTGCGATTCAGAAAAAATGTTCTTCAAACTATCCACAATTTCCTAACTCTGCTAGCAATTTTTTTATCATCCTCACTCATAGCTGGAACATTGCAGCCAGAGCCAATACCACCATTATGTGACTTTTCACCACTATTAAAATGCTTCTGCGAGGTTCCATTTATTGATTACTTTGACAAGGGAAGATTCAGTATTCTTTGCAATAACTTTATTTGCAAGCACAGCTAATCCTTCTCGCTCAGCCTCCTCGTTCATGGGGCTAAACGTATCATTGCACAGCGTATACACACTCTGCTCACTCGTGGACGCCTTTATCACATCTCGTAGATGGTTGCCGATGACGCATATCCGTCCACAATACATCGTCTCAACGCCATTTTGGACAGCTGCTTTATATTTATATTCTCATATCTCCTTTCCTCGGTGGTTACTTCCGAAGGCGTTGTGTGGGCACATATTTGTGGTAAATTGGTAACCTGCATCTCATCCGGTTTTACTATCTCGCACACATTATGCCACCACCAGCTTTCATCCGATACATTGGGCGTGGCTGGGTCGAGGTGTACTTGGTTTTGTAGGATCTATTGTTGGTTACCTGACGGCCGTTGGTTGCTCGATAAGCCTTGATCCAAGAGACGAACCGCACCCCATTTGCTTTGCAGGAAACGGCACAGCACTGAACTGGGTTGGGATCGTTTCCAACCCAGTTCAGTGCTGTGCATGCCGTTTCCTGGCAGTGTGTCCACGGACATCTCTTTCCTTTCACTGCACACACCCTACCCATTACTCCACAATTGACGATATGGTGGGGCTCCTTTGCAAATTTGAAGAAGGAGCCATGATGGCCAAGGTAGACCTAAAATCTGCATTCAGAATGGTTCCAATCCAGACCTCTTAATAGAGTTCCCATTCTGAGGCCTGGATTGGAACCATTCTGAATGCAGTTTGTGAGGAGAGTCCACCACCATATCCACATTAATTCTGAAGCCAGAGCTGACATACGATGGGGGAACAGTTTCCTACCATCTTAGAATGGCATTTCTATATTCATCTCCCCAGATTGGAACTGTGCAGAGTCCAATCCGGTTGTACACATATGCCTCCGGCACCTGTGGTTATGGGGCCTACTTGGATGGGGTCTGGTTCGGAGGCAACTGCCCACACCAGTGCCTCAAGAGCTGGCAAAGCTCTAGAAGCCGGGTCGCCTGCGACACCTCCTCCACAGAGCTGTGGCCCCTTCAACGTCCATCACCTACTGGGCAGGGATCAGGAAGTACTACGCCTTCTGTCACAAATTTAACCTGACCACTCTGCCAAGGAATCAAGTACTCCATCAACCTTTTTACTGGGTATCTCAGTCAAACAGGGAGTGAGGAAGGATCGTCTATGGGAGAGGGAAGTTTATCAAAGTAGGCATGCTTACCCTCTTGACTTCGTGCCTCAAGGGGGTAGGGACAAGGTAGTGAAGGCAGAAGGGGGCGTTGAGGAAGCTGCTCTCCCGAGACCTGGGGTGGTGGGTCCTCTCGAACTTCATCTCTTGCTTGCGTCGGAGTCGCTGGACTCAGACGACGAGCTGCTTGAGCTGCTCTCCGAAGATGACATCGGCTGTGACATCGTTTCTCGCTCTTTGCCTTTTTGGCGCGATTGTGAGGGGCTTGCTTCGTACCTCTCGAACCGATAGCTCGTCAAATAAATGCCCATAGCAGATCAGAACGCCGTACTGATAATCGCTTCCTTAATAGGGGAAGATATTGTACGAAGAAGGGAGAGGTCCAGAAATGTAGTTGCTAGCTAATTAAAGCAATGTACACACTAATTGCATTCTTGCAAAAGATAATATTATTCATATATGACGTTAATGTAAGTATTATGTAATCGCTGGACAGTAATTTGTACAGAACCCAATGCACTACTCGCGTAGCGGTGATGTAATCCATCCGCAGCTGCGATGTGGGTCTGGGTACGAGACTAAGAACCCACTTGGTGGAAACCTTTCTAAAACCGTCACGTTTGCTCACGTATTGCAGAAACTACATATTGTTTCCAAACATGCAGTGCGGAAAAGTTCAGTATAGTTACAACAGCGGTGAAAAAAAAAAGTACACGTAACGTTTGCGTAGCGTTAGCGTCGCACGCAACTAACGTTGACGTGCGTGGGACTAGCGTAGCGTTTTGGGAACGTGGCGTTTGGGCGTTTTTATGCAACGTAGCGTTTTATAGAGACTACGCCCTGAAGTAAAATTTTCTGATGCTTGCATCATACATTCGTAACACAATGGAATGGTGTTCAAGAAATAAAAAAAATTGCGCGATTCACTACTATTTCAAGGGGCATGAGTCTACCAATAAATGTTAAATGAAAGAGGTTTTTCCCCCTCCCTCTTTTCCGTTAGGTATCGTCCCCCCACTTCCCCCTTCCGTATTGTGCAAGACATGACGTGCAATTGCGGGCATGGATTCGATCCATAATAAAATTATTGTACATGGTGCCAGCATTGTTTGTCGAAATTTTCTTTAATTGCTGCTGTCAAAGCTTACAATAAACCTGATATCCAGGCTGATCATATCGAATTTGAATACCACAGATTATCAGGTCTCAGTAGTTCTTCAAAGAAAATACGACGATATATAAATCTTGTACAATTCCTGGAGATCTCCTTCACTTGAACCGTATTGATGCGTATTGCTCCTATCTCCTATTGGAGCATTCAACAATGCTCCAATAGGAGATAGGAGCAATACGCATCAATGAAATGAGTTCATATCTATTCATCAGTATGTCATCATTTACAAACAACACTTCACAAGCAGGAGCAGCATTATTTGCCATTAATTATATTGATTCATTCAATTCCCTAACAACTGACTCCATCACTCAGTTTACAGAATATAATTGTCAAAGATAATCGTTGCTCGTCTGATAAATATGCAGGAGCCATTTACTTTAGAGGGGTGACAATGGAAATCATTGGAAGCACCAACACAGGGTGCCATTTTGTGTCTAATTCTCCCCATGGTGCAATTGAAGGAGAAAATGGTATTTTGCTGCTACATGGTTACATCACATTTGAAAATAACACAGGAAGCCTGTCTAGCAATGTTCCATTATGACAATTGTAAGTATTGCTAAATGCAGCAACTGAATATGATGGTGCTATTTACGTAAATGGAAAATTCTTTGCCCCTAACCAAGAGCCTGAGGAAAATTGTTGTGGGCATCTATGCCATTACTGAAGAACATTCTTGTAATGGCAGCTTCTCAATAACCTTCATTGGTAACCATGCACAACATGGTGGTCATGCTGTATATGCCACACCTATTTATCATTGCAATCATCACTTCAATTCCATTGGAAAATCTGGCTACTGTGACAGTGATATACCAACATTATTCCTTTACCAGATGACACCAGTGATATCCAAGTACTCTCCTTCCCAGACCATGTGAACTACTGTGGCTGCAGTGATCCTTATTTGTGCAATGGTACAAGTCCACAACTTACCACACATCCTGGTAGGACTGTGAGAATTATGGTTACCCCAATTGGTAACGGAGAGCAACTATCACCTGGTGCAGTATACACACAAGTTGATAAGAATGGTATTAACATATTCCTTGGACCGCGACAGAAGGCTCAGTGGGTAGGATCAGTATGTGGTACAATGGAGTACAACATTTATGGACCAGAAATGGCTTCACTGCAATTGCTTCTGTACAATGATCCTAGTGGTTCAAAAACAACAGTCATTGATGTGAAGCTGTTACCATGTGGGCCATGGTTCACACTGACACCAGATATGAGGTGTAACTGTTCTCAGTTATTCACAACATTAGAAGTGGCCTGTGATGCATCAGAGTATACTGTGACTAGAAATAAAACTAACTGGATTGGTGTGTACAATAACACTCTTCCCGCAATTGCTCAAACATGTCCTTTGGACTACTGCAATAGTAGTATAACCAAGATGTCTCCAGAAATGCTTACTGACATGTGCAATGGAGGACGTGCAGGCATTATTTGTGGTCACTGCCCAGGAAACCTTAGTGTGGTCTTTGGGTCAACCAAGTGCCAGGTGTGCTCAGATATGTGGCTGACCACACTTGTAATGTTTGCAGTGTTGGGTGTCTTCCTGGTAGCAGCACTGTTCTTTCTCAACCTCACCATCACACAGGGCACATTCTATGGACTCATCTTCTATGCCAACATTACCCAAGTCAATACTTCTATATTCTTCAACCAGTCCATTATAAATCCATTGCAGGTCATTGTGTCATTGGTGAACCTTGACCTTGGGCTCCCTATGTGTTTTTATAATAATATGGACGATGCTGACAAAGCTGGCCTTCAGTTTGCGTTCCCAGCATACCTCCTCATTCTTACCATGGCAACCAACTGGTATGTCACTACTGTTTTCAACGATCTCCAACTACCTCCACTGAGTTCTCACTTTATCGGTTTTCTGCCATTATTGGAGAAAGAGCTGTTGGTGTTCTATCTACTCTCATCTACTTGTCATATTCCAAAATGTTGAGAAATGTCATCAATATTCTAACATACTCTACAGTTCACCTTCCCAGTGGTGTCATGAAGGTCTGGTTCTATGATGGAAATGTGGAATACCTACATGGGAAGCATACTGTTTTGTTTGTGGTTGCTATGGCAACAAGAACCTTGTTCTATCTACCATACACCATTGCCCTCACTTTCATTCCTATCATTTTGCAGCACAGTGAACACAACAGACTGTTCAACTACCTACACTAGAAAGCCAACCAGATCAAACCAATGAATGATGCCCACTATGCTCCCTATAAGGGGGAGTGGCAATGGTGGCTGGGAGCAGGGCTTTGGCTTCTAGTTATCATGTACAGTTTAAATCCAGTGTACTGTTCTGACAGGCCATCACTGCTTCTCACTATCCAGGGTACTTTGGTGATCTTGTTCACTATAACACAGGCACGTATCATGCCATTTGGACAGTCACATCAAAAGACACATCAAAGCAACAGATGTACCAACTTCTACAATCAGTTTTACAATAGTCTTGACATGTTTTACCTCCTCAACTACATATGTCCATGTCATACATTATAGGCCAGAGTATAGACCAACATCAAATTGCTGCAGTTATTGTTGGAGTTTTGGTGGGTCTGTATTTAGTGATGTTGATGGTCACTGTCTTGTACCATCTCATTGTGGCCATTCTCAAGGCATGCATGATGTATGACATAACCAGAGAGAAGTTTAATGCATTATTTGAAAAGAAAAAATACAAACCAATGGTTCCTATCAATATGGAGCTGGATGATCCCACCAGTAGTACTACTGTCAGTGCCAGTCTAAAAGAACCTCTGTGTGCAGACCCTGTAAATTAAATGTCATAGTCAGCTGCGGTCTTTTACTGTTTGAAGATTTAAATACATACCATTTAAGTAGCGTAGTCAAATAAAACATTGTCTAGAACTGATGTTAGTCATTTTTCAAGAACTTTCTTTGTATACATGTGCATAAGACATACTGTAGTTGCATTTTTTAAGTATCATAGTTGGCTGTTTGACACTGCATTTATCAAAAGGCATCCATTGCCATGTCATATAACTTGCCATTGCTTGGCCCACCATCAACACTTGGTAATACCTCTCTCAGATAAATAAAAAGCTCCAGCAGGACATTTGAAATGATCTGTGCTGAGATTGCTTCAGGGGTCAAGGCCATACACTTCTATATTTGAATAACAGAACCTATTTTCAACATCCGCATTACTCAAGAAAGGATAAATGAATATGCCAAGATATGTTTTGTATGAGTGTGCACCCACATACACACATGCAATACATGCAAACACACGTGCACACACATACACAACTGCAACACATGCACACACTCACACATGCATGCTAGGTTTGCCCACCTGGTCTTCATATCATAAATGGAGTTGCACAGCCTCAGCTAGTGAAAAGGGGACTTTCAATAACAATTTCACGAACATCTGACATTGACCTGCAGCACACTGTGATCATGTGAGTGACCCCACAGCATACTGCGAGCATGTGAGTGACCCCACAGCACACTGTGATCATGTGAGTGACTCCACAGCACACTTTGAGCATATGGATGACCTACAACACACCGTGAGCATGTGGATAACCTACAGCACACTGTGAGCATGTGGATGACCTACAACACACCGTGAGCATGAGGATGAACCCACAGCACACATGACCTAGCATAAGGTCTATAAGGTCAGATAGCACATCTAAGGAATAAGGTCAGATAACACATCTAAGGAATGAAGAGGAGGTAGGAAAGTTTATATTAAACATTGTACAGAAATGTATGTTTAAGAGTCTACGAGTTCTCGGCTTGAATGTATGGGGTGTCAGGAAACACACATGCAACACATACACACACACACTCTCCATGCGAGGTTTGCCCACCATGTCTTCACATAAACAGAAAGTTGGTCCTTTCTTCATAGCCTACCCATAAGCCACACGTCCATGACTCGCCTACAACCATGACATGTATGATTTATGGACCTAATATTCCTTAAATTCCTCTCCCCCTTACACCACCCACCAGAGGACAATAATTGATAATTGATCCAGTCCTCTGCTCCCCTAGGACAATCTCTACAGGACAGTCAGTCCACTACTCTCACAGGTCAATCTCTTCAGGACAGTCAGCCCACTACTCCCCTAGGACAATCTCTTCAGGACAATCAGTCCTCTTCTCCCTTATGACAATCTCTTCAGGACAGTCAGTCCACTACTCCCCTAGGACAATCTTTTCAGGACAGTCAGTCCACAACTCCCTTAGGACAATCTCTTCAGGACAGTCAGTTCTCTACTCCCCTAGGACAATCTCTTCAGGACAGTGAGTCCTCAACTCCCCTAGGACAATCTCTTCTAGACAGTCAGTCCACTACTCACCTAGGACAATCTCTTCAGGACAGTCAGTCTTCTACTCCCCTAGGACAATCTCTTCACGACAGACAGACCACTACTCACCTAGGACAATCTCTTCAGGACAGTCAGTCTTCTACTTCCCTAGTACAATCTCTTCAGGACAGTCAGTCTTCTACTCCGCTACTACAATCTCTTCAGACAGTCAGTCTTCTACACCCCTAGGACAATCTCTTCAAGATAGTCAGTCCTCTACTCCCCTGGGACAATATCTTCAGCACAGTCAGTCCCCTACACCTCTAGGATAATCTCTTCAGGACAGTCAGTCCTCTTCTCCTTTAGGACAATCTCTTCAGGACAGTCAGTCCTCTTCTCCTCTAGGACAAACTCTTTAGGACAGACAGTCCACTACTCCCCTAGGACAATCTCTTCAGGATAGTCAGTCCTCTACTCCCCTCGAACAATCTCTTCATGACAGTCAATCCACAAACTCCCACAGGTCAATCTCTTCAGGACAGTCAGCCCTCTACTCCCTTAAGACAATCTCTTTAGGACAGTCAATCCTCTACAATCCCTAGGACAATCTCTTCAGCACAGTCAGTCCTCTACAATCCCAAGGACAATCTCTTCAGGACAGTCAGTCCTCTAATCCCTTAGGGCAATCTCGTCAGGACAGTCAGTCCACTACTCACCTAGGGCAATCTCTTCAGAACAGTCAGTCCTCTACTCCCCTACGACAATCTTTTCAGGACAGTCAGTCCACAACTCCCCTAGGACAATCTCTTCTGGACAGTCAGTCTTCTACTCCCTTAGTACAATCTCTTCTGGACAGTCAGTCCACTACTCCCACAGGTCAATCTCTTCAGGACAGTCCGTCCTCTACTCCTCATAGGACAATCACTTCAGGACAATCAGTCCTCTTCTCCCTTAATACAATCTCTTCAGGGCAGTCAGTCCACTACTCCCCTAGGACAATCCCTTCAGGACAGTCAGTCCACTACTCCCTTAGGACAATCTCTTCAGGACAGTCAGTCCTCTACTCTCCTGGGACAATTTCTTCAGGACAGTCAGTCCTCAACTCCCCTAGGACAATCTCGTCAAGACAGTCAGTCCACTACTTACCTAGGACAAACTCTTCAGGACAGTCAGTCTTCTACTCCCCTAGGACAATCTCTTCAAGACAGTTAGTCCACTACTCACCTAGGACAATCTCGTCAGGACAGTCAGTCTTCTACTCCCCTAGGACAATCTCTTCAAGATAGTCAGTCCTCTACTCCTATGGGACAATCTCTTCAGCACAGTCAGTCCCCTACTCCTCTAGGATAATCTTTTCAGGACAGTCAGTCCTCTTCTCCCTTAGCACAATCTCTTCAGGACAGTCAGTCCTCTTCTCCCCTAGGACAATCTCTTCAGGACAGTCAGTCCACTACTCCCCTCAGACAATCTCTTCAGGACAGTCAGTCCTCTATTCCCTTAGGACAATCTCTTCAGGATAGTCAGTCCTCTACTCCCCTCAGACAATCTCTTCAGGACAGTCACTCCTCTTCTCCCCTGGGACAATCTCTTCAGGACAGTCAGTCCACTACTCCCCTAGGACAATCCCTTAGAGGATAGTCAGTCCTCTACACCCCTCAGACAATCTTATCATGACAGTCAGTCCACCACTCCACAGGTCAATCTCTTCAGGACAGTCAGCCCTCTACTCCCTTAAGACAATCTCTTCAGGACAGTCAATCCTCTACAATCCCTTTGACAATCTCTTCAGGACAGTCAGTTCTCTACAATCCCAAGGACAATCTCTTCAGGACAGTCAGTCCTCTACTCCCTTAGGGCAATCTCGTCAGGACAGTCAGTCCACTACTCCCCTAGGGCAATCTCTTCAGAACAGTCAGTCCTCTACTCCCCTAGGACAATCTCTTCAAGATAGTCAGTCCTCTACTCCCCTGGGACAATATCTTCAGCACAGTCAGTCCCCTACACCTCTAGGATAATCTCTTCAGGACAGTCAGTCCTCTTCTCCTTTAGAACAATCTCTTCAGGACAGTCAGTCCTCTTCTCCTCTAGGACAAACTCTTCAGGACAGACAGTCCACTACTCCACTAGGACAATCTCTTCAGGATAGTCAGTCCTCTACTCCCCTCGAACAATCTTTTCATGACAGTCAGTCCACCACTCCCACAGGTCAATCTCTTCAGGACAGTCAGCCCTCTACTCCCTTAAGACAATCTCTTCAGGACAGTCAATCCTCTACAATCCCTAGGACAATCTCTTTAGGACAGTCAGTCCTCTACAATCCCAAGGACAATCTCTTCAGGACAGTCAGTCCTCTAATCCCTTCAAGCAATCTCGTCAGGACAGTCAGTCCACTACTCCCCTAGGGCAATCTCTTCAGAACAGTCAGTCCTCTACTCCCCTAGGACAATCTCTTCAGGGCAGTCAGTCCACTACTCCCCTAGGACAATCCCTTCAGGACAGTCAGTCCACTACTCCCTTAGGACAATCTCTTCAGGACAGTCAGTCCACTACTCTCCTGGGACAATCTCTTCAGGACTGTCAGTCCTCAACTCCCCTAGGACAATCTCGTCAAGACAGTCAGTCCACTACTCACCTAGGACAAACTCTTCAGGACAGTCAGTCTTCTACTCCCCTAAGACAATCTCTTCAAGGCAGTCAGTCCACTACTCACCTAGGACAATCTCTTCAGGACAGTCAGTCTTCTACTCCCCTAGGACAATCTCTTCAAGATAGTCAGTCCTCTACTCATATGGGACAATCTCTTCAGCACAGTCAGTCCCCTACTCCTCTAGGATAATCTCTTCAGGACAGTCAGTCCTCTTCTCCCTTAGAACAATCTCTTCAGGACAGTCAGTCCTCTTCTCCCCCAGGACAATCTCTTCAGGACAGTAAGTCCACTACTCACCTAGGACAATCTCTTCAGGACAGTCAGTCCTCTACTTCCCTAGGACAATCTCTTCAAGACAGTCAGTCCTCTACTCCCCTATTACAATCTCTTCAGGACAGTCAGTCCTCTACTCCCTTAGGACAATCTCTTCAAAACAGTCAGTCCTCTACAATCCCTAGGACAATCTCTTCAGGACAGTCAATCCTCTACAATCCCAAGGACAATCTCTTCAGGACAGTCAGTCCTCTACTCCAATAGGGCAATCTCTTCAGGACAGTCAGTCCACTACTCCCTCGGGACAATCTCTTCAGGACAGTCAGACCACTACTCCCTTAGGACAATCTCTTCAGAACAGTCAGTCGTCTACTCCCCTAGGACAATCTCTTCAGGACAGTCAGTCCACTACTCCCCGAGGACAATCTCCTCAGGACAGTCACTCCTCTTCTCCCCTAGGACAATCTCTTCAGTACAGTCAGTCTACTACTCCCCTAGGACAATCTCTTCAGGACAGTCAGTCCTCTACTCACCTAGGACCATCTCTTCAGGACAGTCAGTCCACTACTTCCCTAGGACAATCTCTTCAGGACAGTCAGTCCACTGCTCCCCTGGGACAATCTCATCAGGACAGTCAGTCCACTTCTCCCCTGGGACAATCTCTTCAGGACAGTCAGCCCACTACTCCCCTAGGACAATCCCATCAGGACAGTCAGTCCACTACCCCCCAAGGACAATCTCTTCAGGACAGTCAGTCCAGTACTCCCTTAGGACAATCTCGTCAGGACAGTCAGTCCTCTACTCCCCTAGGACAATCTCTTCAGGACAGTCAGTCCTCTACTCCTCTTGGACAATCTCTTCAGGACAGTCAGTCCTCTACTCCCTTAGGACAATCTCTTCAGGACAGTCAGTCCTCTACTCCATTAGCACAATCTCATCAGGACAGTCAGTCCTCTTCTCCCCTAGGACAATCTCTTCAGGACAGTCAGTCCACTACTCCCCTAAGACAATCTCTTCAGGACAGTCAGTCCTCTATTCCCTTAGGACAATCTCTTCAGGATAGTCAGTCCTCTACTCCCCTAAGACAATCTCTTCAGGACAGTCACTCCTCTTCTCCCCTAGGACAATCTCTTCAGGACAGTCAGTCCACTACTCCCCTAGGACAATCTCTTCAGGACAGTCAGCCCTCTACTCCCTTATAACAATCTCTTCAGGACAGTCAATCCTCTACAATCCCTAGGACAATCTCGTCAGGACAGTCAGTCCTCTACAATCCCAAGGACAATCTCTTCAGGAAAGTCAGTCCTCTACTCCCTTAGGGCAATCTCGTCAGGACAGTCAGTCCACTACTCCCCTAGGGCAATCTCTTCAGAACAGTCAGTCCTCTACTCCCCTAGGACAATCTCTTCACGACAGACAGACCACTACTCACCTAGGACAATCTCTTCAGGATAGTCAGTCTTCTACTTCCCTAGTACAATCTCTTCAGGACAGTCAGTCTTCTACTCCTCTAGGACAATCTCTTCAAAACAGTCAGTCCACTACTCACCTAGGACAATCTCTTCAGGACAGTCAGTCTTCTACTCCCCTACTACAATCTCTTCAGACAGTCAGTCTTCTACACCCCTAGGACAATCTCTTCAAGACAGTCAGTCCTCTACTCCCCTGGGACAATATCTTCAGCACAGTCAGTCCCCTACACCTCTAGGATAATCTCTTCAGGACAGTCAGTCCTCTTCTCCTTTAGGACAATCTATTCAGGACAGTCAGTCCTCTTCTCCTCTAGGACAAACTCTTCAGGACAGTCAGTCCACTACTCCCCTAGGACAATCTCTTCAGGATAGTCAGTCCTCTACTCCCCTCGAACAATCTCTTCATGACAGTCAGTCCACCACTCCCACAGGTCAATCTCTTCAGGACAGTCAGCCCTCTACTCCCTTAAGACAATCTCTTCAGGACAGTCAATCCTCTACAATCCCTAGGACAATCTCTTCAGGACAGTCAGTCCTCTACAATCCCAAGGACAATCTCTTCAGGACAGTCAGTCCTCTAATCCCTTAGGGCAATCTCGTCAGGACAGTCAGTCCACTACTCACCTAGGGCAATTTCTTCAGAACAGTCAGTCCTCTACTCCCCTAGGACAATCTCTTCAGGACAGTCAGTCCACTACTCCCCTAGGACAATCTCTTCTGGACAGTCAGTCTTCTACTCCCTTAGTACAATCTCTTCTGGACAGTCAGTCCACTACTCCCACAGGTCAATCTCTTCAGGACAGTCCGTCCTCTACTCCTCATAGGACAATCACTTCAGGACAATCAGTCCTCTTCTCCCTTAGGACAATCTCTTCAGGGCAGTCAGTCCACTACTCCCCTAGGACAATCCCTTCAGGACAGTCAGTCCACTACTCCCTTAGGACAATCTCTTCAGGACAGTCAGTACTCTACTCTCCTGGGACAATCTCTTCAGGACAGTCAGTCCTCAACTCCCCTAGGACAATCTCGTCAAGACAATCAGTCCACTACTCACCTAGGACAAACTCTTCAGGACAGTCAGTCTTCTACTCCCCTAGGACAATCTCTTCAAGACAGTCAGTCCACTACTCACCTAGGACAATCTCTTCAGGACAGTCAGTCTTCTACTCCCCTAGGACAATCTCTTCAAGATAGTCAGTCCACTACTCCTATGGGACAATCTCTTCAGCACAGTCAGTCCCCTACTCCTCTAGGATAATCTCTTCAGGACAGTCAGTCCTCTTCTCCCTTAGAACAATCTCTTCAGGACAGTCAGTCCTCTTCTCCCCCAGGACAATCTCTTCAGGACAGTAAGTCCACTACTCACCTAGGACAATCTCTACAGGACAGTCAGTCCTCTACTTCCCTAGGACAATCTCTTCAGGACAGTCAGTCCTCTACTCCCCTATGACAATCTCTTCAGGACAGTCAGTCCTCTACTCCCTTAGGACAATCTCTTCAAGACAGTCAGTCCTCTACAATCCCTAGGACAATCTCTTCAGGACAGTCAATCCTCTACCATCCCAAGGTCAATCTCTTCAGGACAGTCAGTCCTCTACTCCCTTAGGGCAATCTCTTCAGGACAGTCAGTCCACTACTCCCTCGGGACAATCTCTTCAGGACAGTCAGACCACTACTCCCTTAGGACAATCTCTTCAGAACAGTCAGTCGTCTACTCCCCTAGGACAATCTCTTCAGGACAGTCAGTCCACTACTCCCCGAGGACAATCTCTTCAGGACAGTCACTCCTCTTCTCCCCTAGGACAATCTCTTCAGTACAGTCAGTCTACTACTCCCCTAGGACAATCTCTTCAGGACAGTCAGTCCTCTACTCACCTAGGACCATCTCTTCAGGACAGTCAGTCCACTACTTCCCTAGGACAATCTCTTCAGGACAGTCAGTCCACTGCTCCCCTGGGACAATCTCTTCAGGACAGTCAGTCCACTTCTCCCCTGGGACAATCTCGTCAGGACAGTCAGCCCACTACTCCCCTAGGACATTCCCTTCAGGACAGTCGTTCCACTACCCCCCAAGGACAATCTCTACAGGACAGTCAGTCCAGTACTCCCCTAGGACAATCTCGTCAGGACAGTCAGTCCTCTACTCCCCTAGGACAATCTCTTCAGGACAGTCAGTCCTCTACTCCTCTTGGACAATCTCTTCAGGACAGTCAGTCCTCTACTCCCTTAGGACAATCTCTTCAGGACAGTCAGTCCTCTACTCCATTAGCACAATCTCTTCAGGACAGTCAGTCCTCTTCTCCCCTAGGACAATCTCTTCAGGACAGTCAGTCCACTACTCCCCTAAGACAATCTCTTCAGGACAGTCAGTCCTCTATTCCCTTAGGACAATCTCTTCAGGATAGTCAGTCCTCTACTCCCCTAAGACAATCTCTTCAGGACAGTCACTCCTCTTCTCCCCTAGAACAATCTCCTCAGGACAGTCAGTCCATTACTCCCCTAGGACAATCTCTTCAGGATAGTCAGTCCTCTACACCCCTCAGACAATCTCTTCATGACAGTCAGTCCACCACTCCACAGGTCAATCACTTCAGGACAGTCAGCCCTCTACTCCTATAAGACAATCTCTTCAGGACAGTCAATCCTCTACAATCCCTAGGACAATCTCGTCAGGACAGTCAGTCGTCTACAATCCCAAGGACAATCTCATCAGGACAGTCAGTCCTCTACTCCCTTAGGGCAATCTCGTCAGGACAGTCAGTCCACTACTCTCCTAGGGCAATCTCTTCAGAACTGTCAGTCGTCTACTCCCCTAGGACAATCTCTTCACGACAGACAGACCACTACTCACCTAGGACAATCTCTTCAGGACAGTCAGTCTTCTACTTCCCTAGTACAATCTCTTCAGGACAGTCAGTCTTCTACTCCTCTCGGACAATCTCTTTTAAAAACAGTCAGTCCACTACTCACCTAGGACAATCTCTTCAGGACAATCAGTCTTCTACTCCCCTACTACAATCTCTTCAGACAGTCAGTCTTCTACACCCCTAGGACAATCTCTTCAAGATAGTCAGTCCTCTACTCCCCTGGGACAATATCTTCAGCACAGTCAGTCCCCTACACCTCTAGGATAATCTCTTCAGGACAGTCAGTCCTCTTCTCCTTTAGGACAATCTCTTCAGGACAGTCAGTCTTCTTCTCCTCTAGGACAAACTCTTCAGGACAGTCAGTCCACAACTCCCCTAGGACAATCTCTTCAGGATAGTCAGTCCTCTACTCCCCTCGAACAATCTCTTCATGACAGTCAGTCCACCACTCC
This sequence comes from Eunapius fragilis, assembly GCA_963681505.1. Classification (NCBI taxonomy): domain Eukaryota; kingdom Metazoa; phylum Porifera; class Demospongiae; order Spongillida; family Spongillidae; genus Eunapius; species Eunapius fragilis. Next base: position 197,661 of record OY811971.1, on the reverse strand, counting down.
CACAGGTCAATCTCTTCAGGACAGTCAGCCCTCTACTCCCTTAAGACAATCTCTTCAGGACAGAAAATCCTCTACAATCCCTAGGACAATCTCTTCAGGACAGTCAGTACTCTACAATCCCAAGGACAATCTCTTCAGGACAGTCAGTCCTCTAATCCCTTAGGGCAATCTCGTCAGGACAGTCAGTCCACTACTCACCTAGGGCAATCTCTTAAGAACAGTCAGTCCTCTACTCCCCTAGGACAATCTCTTCAGGACAGTCAGTCCACTACTCCCCTAGGACAATCTCTTCTGGACAGTCAGTCTTCTACTCCCTTAGTACAATCTCTTCTGGACAGTCAGTCCACTACTCCCACAGGTCAATCTCTTCAGGACAGTCCGTCCTCTACTCCTCATAGGACAATCACTTCAGGACAATCAGTGCTCTTCTCCCTTAGGACAATCTCTTCAGGGCAGTCAGTCCACTACTCCCCTAGGACAATCCCTTTAGGACAGTCAGTCCACTACTCCCTGAAACCAATCTCTTCAGGACAGTCAGTCCTCTACTCTCCTGGGACAATCTCTTCAGGACAGTCAGTCCTCAACTCCCCTAGGACAATCTCGTCAAGACAGTCAGTCCACTACTCACCTAGGACAAACTCTTCAGGACAGTCAGTCTTCTACTCCCCTAGGACAATCTCTTCAAGACAGTGAGTCCACTACTCACCTAGGACAATCTCTTCAGGACAGTCAGTCTTCTACACCCCTAGGACAATCTCTTCAAGATATTCAGTCCTCTACTCCTATGGGACAATCTCTTCAGCACAGTCAGTCCCCTACTCCTCTAGGATAATCTCTTCAGGACAGTCAGTCCTCTTCTCCCTTAGAACAATCTCTTCAGGACAGTCAGTCCTCTTCTCCCCCAGGACAATCTCTTCAGGACAGTCAGTCCTCTACTCCCCTATGACAATCTCTTCAGGACAGTCAGTCCTCTACTCCCTTAGGACAATCTCTTCAAGACAGTCAGTCCTCTACAATCCCTAGGACAATCTCATCAGGACAGTCAATCCTCTACAATCCCAAGGACAATCTCATCAGGACAGTCAGTCCTCTACTCCCTTAGGGCAATCTCTTCAGGACAGTCAGTCCACTACCACCTCGGGACAATCTCTTCAGGACAGTCAGACCACTTCTCCCTTAGGACAATCTCTTCAGAACAGTCAGTCGTCTACTCCCCTAGGACAATCTCTTCAGGACAGTCAGTCCACTACTCCCCGAGGACAATCTCTTCAGGACAGTCACTCCTCTTCTCCCCTAGGACAATCTCTTCAGTACAGTCAGTCTACTACTCCCCTAGGACAATCTCTTCAGGACAGTCAGTCCTCCACTCACCTAGGACCATCTCTTCAGGACAGTCAGTCCACTACTTCCCTAGGACAATCCCTTCAGGACAGTCAGTCCACTGCTCACCTGGGACAATCTCTTCAGGACAGTCAGTCCACTTCTCCCCTGGGACAATCTCTTCAGGACAGTCAGCCCACTACTCCCATAGGACAATCCCTTCAGGACAGTCAGTCCACTACCCCCCAAGGACAATCTCTTCAGGACAGTCAGTCCAGTACTCCCCTAGGACAAACTCTTCAGGACAGTCAGTCTTCTACTCCCCTAGGACAATCTCTTCAAGACAGTCAGTCCACTACTCACCTAGGAAAATCTCTTCAGGACAGTCAGTCTTCTACTCCCCTAGGACAATCTCTTCAAGATAGTCAGTCCTCTTCTCCTATGGGACAATCTCTTCAGCACAGTCAGTCCCCTACTCCTCTAGGATAATCTCTTCAGGACAGTCAGTCCTCTTCTCCCTTAGAACAATCTCTTCAGGACAGTCAGTCCTCTTCTCCCCCAGGACAATCTCTTCAGGACAGTAAGTCCACTACTCACCTAGGACAATCTCTTCAGGACAGTCAGTCCTCTACTTCCCTAGGACAATCTCTTCAGGACAGTCAGTCCTCTACTCCCCTATGACAATCTCTTCAGGACAGTTAGTACTTTACTCCCTTAGGACAATCTCTTCAAGACAGTCAGTCCTCTACAATACCTAGGACAATCTCTTCAGGACAGTCAATCCTCTACAATCCCAAGGACAATCTCTTCAGGACAGTCAGTCCTCTACTCCCTTAGGGCAATCTGTTCAGGACAGTCAGTCCACTACTCCCTCGGGACATTCTCTTCAGGACAGTCAGACCACTACTCCCTTAGGACAATCTCTTCAGAACAGTCAGTCGTCTACTCCCCTAGGACAATCTCTTCAGGACAGTCAGTCCACTACTCCCCGAGGACAATCTCTTCAGGACAGTCACCCCTCTTCTCCCCTAGGACAATCTCTTCAGTACAGTCAGTCTACTACTCCCCTAGGACAATCTCTTCAGGACAGTCAGTCCTCTACTCACCTAGGACCATCTCTTCAGGACAGTCAGTCCACTACTTCCCTAGGACAATCTCTTCAGGACAGTCAGTCCAGTACTCCCCTAGGACAATCTCGTCAGGACAATCAGTCCCCTACTCCTCTAGGACAATCTCTTCAGGACAGTCAGTCCTCTACTCCTCTTGGACAATCTCTTCAGGACAGTCAGTCCTCTACTCCTTTAGGACAATCTCTTCAGGACAGTCAGTCGTCTACTCCATTAGCACAATCTCTTCAGGACAGTCAGTCCTCTTCTCCCCTAGGACAATCTCTTCAGGACAGTCAGTCCACTACTCCCCTAAGACAATCTCTTCAGGACAGTCAGTCCTCTATTCCCTTAGGACAATCTCTTCAGGATAGTCAGTCCTCTACTCCCCTAAGACAATCTCTTCAGGACAGTCACTCCTCTTCTCCCCTAGGACAATCTCTTCAGGACAGTCAGTCCACTACTCCCCTAGGACAATCTCTTCAGGATAGTCAGTCCTCTACACCCCTCAGACAATCTCTTCATGACAGTCAGTCCACCACTCCACAGGTCAATCTCTTCAGGACAGTCAACCCTCTACTCCCTTATGACAATCTCTTCAGGACAGTCAATCCTTTACAATCCCTAGGACAATCTCTTCAGGACAGTCAGTCCTCTACTCCCTTAAGGCAATCTCGTCAGGACAGTCAGTCCACTATTCCCCTAGGGCAATCTCTTCAGAACAGTCAGTCCTCTACTCCCCTAGGACAATCTCTTCAGGACAGTCAGTCCACTACTCCCCTAGGACAATCTCTTCTGGACAGTCAGTCTTCTACTCCCCTAGTACAATCTCTTCTGGACAGTCAGTCCATTACTCCCACAGGTCAATCTCTTCAGGACAGTCCGTCCTCTACTCCTCATAGGACAATCTCTTCAGGACAATCAGTCCTCTTCTCCCTTAGGACAATCTCTTCAGGGCAGTCAGTCCACTACTCCCCTAGGACAATCCCTTCAGGACAGTCAGTCCACTACTCCCTTAGGACAATCTCTTCAGGGCAGTCAGTCCTCTACTCTCCTAGGACAATCTCTTCAGGACAGTCAGTCCTCAACTCCCCTAGGACAATCTCGTCAAGACAGTCAGTCCACTACTCACCTAGGACAAACTCTTCAGGACAGTCAGTCTTCTACTCCCCTAGGACAATCTCTTCAAGACAGTCAGTCCACTACTCACCTAGGACAATCTCTTCAGGACAGTCAGTCTTCTACTCCCCTAGGACAATCTCTTCAAGATAGTCAGTCCTCTACTCCTATGGGACAATCTCTTCAGCACAGTCAGTCCCCTACTCCTCTAGGATTATCTCTTCAGGACAGTCAGTCCTCTTCTCCCTTAGGACAATCTCTTCAGGATAGTCAGTCCTCTTCTCCCCCAGGACAATCTCTTCAGGACAGTAAGTCCACTACTCACCTAGGACAATCTCTTCAGGACAGTCAGTCCTCTACTTCCCTAGGACAATCTCTTCAGGACAGTCAGTCCTCTACTCCCCTATGACAATCTCTTCAGGACAGTCAGTCCTCTACTCCCTTAGGACAATCTCTTCAAGACAGTCAGTCCTCTACAATCCCTAGGACAATCTCTTCAGGACAGTCAATCCTCTTCAATCCCAAGGACAATCTCTTCAGGACAGTCAGTCCTCTACTCCCTTAGGGCAATCTCTTCAAGACAGTCAGTCCTCTACAATCCCTAGGACAATCTCTTCAGGACAGTCAATCCTCTACAATCCCAAGGACAATCTCTTCAGGACAGTCAGTCCTCTACTCCCTTAGGGCAATCTCTTCAGGACAGTAAGTCCACTACTCCCCTAAGACAATCTCTTCAGGACAGTCAGTCCTCTATTCCCTTAGGACAATCTCTTCAGGATAGTCAGTCCTCTACTCCCCTAAGACAATCTCTTCAGGACAGTCACTCCTCTTCTCCCCTAGGACAATCTCTTCAGAACAGTCAGTCCACTACTCCCCTAGGACAATCTCTTCAGGATAGTCAGTCCTCTACACCCCTCAGACAATCTCTTCATGACAGTCAGTCCACCACTCCACAGGTCAATCTCTTCAGGACAGTCAGCCCTCTACTCCCTTAAGACAATCTCTTCAGGACAGTCAATCCTCTACAATCCCTAGGACAATCTCTTCAGGACAGTCAGTCCTCTACAATTCCAAGGACAATCTCTTCAGGACAGTCAGTCCTCTATTCCCTTAGGGCAATCTCGTCAGGACAGTCAGTCCACTACTCCCCTATGGCAATCTCTTCAGAACAGTCAGTCCTCTACTCCCCTAGGACAATCTCTTCAGGACAGTCAGTCCACTACTCCCCTAGGACAATCTCTTCTGGACAGTCAGTCTTCTACTCCCCTAGTACAATCTCTTCTGGACAGTAGGTCCATTACTCCCACAGGTCAATCTCTTCAGGACAGTCCGTCCTCTACTCCTCATAGGACAATCTCTTCCGGACAATCAGTCCTCTTCTCCCTTAGGACAATCTCTTCAGGGCAGTCAGTCCACTACTCCCCTAGGACAATCCCTTCAGGACAGTCAGTCCACTACTCCCTTAGGACAATCTCTTCAGGGCAGTCAGTCCTCTACTCTCCTAGGACAATCTCTTCAGGACAGTCAGTCCTCAACTCCCCTAGGACAATCTCGTCAAGACAGTCAGTCCACTAATCACCTAGGACAAACTCTTCAGGACAGTCAGTCTTCTACTCCCCTAGGACAATCTCTTCAAGACAGTCAGTCCACTACTCACCTAGGACAATCTCTTCAGGACAGTCAGTCTTCTACTCCCCTAGGACAATCTCTTCAAGATAGTCAGTCCTCTACTCCTTTGGGACAATCTCTTCAGCACAGTCAGTCCCCTACTCCTCTAGGATAATCTCTTCAGGACAGTCAGTCCTCTTCTCCCTTAGGACAATCTCTTCAGGATAGTCAGTCCTCATCTCCCCCAGGACAATCTCTTCAGGACAGTAAGTCCACTACTCACCTAGGACAATCTCTTCAGGACAGTCAGTCCTCTACTTCCCTAGGACAATCTCTTCAGGACAGTCAGTCCTCTACTCCCCTATGACAATCTCTTCAGGACAGTCAGTCCTCTACTCCCTTAGGACAATCTCTTCAAGACAGTCAGTCCTCTACAATCCCTAGGACAATCTCTTCAGGTCAGTCAATCCTCTACAATCCCAAGGACAATCTCTTCAGGACAGTCAGTCCTCTACTCCCTTAGGGCAATCTCTTCAAGACAGTCAGTCCTCTACAATCCCTAGGACAATCTCTTCAGGACAGTCAATCCTCTACAATCCCAAGGACAATCTCTTCAGGACAGTCAGTCCTCTACTCCCTTAGGGCAATCTCTTCAGGACAGTAAGTCCACTACTCCCCTAAGACAATCTCTTCAGGACAGTCAGTCCTCTATTCCCTTAGGACAATCTCTTCAGGATAGTCAGTCCTCTACTCCCCTAAGACAATCTCTTCAGGACAGTCACTCCTCTTCTCCTCTAGGACAATCTCTTCAGGACAGTCAGTCCACTACTCCCCTAGGACAATCTCTTCAGGATAGTCAGTCCTCTACACCCCTCAGACAATCTCTTCATGACAGTCAGTCCACCACTCCACAGGTCAATCTCTTCAGGACAGTCAGCCCTCTACTCCCTTAAGACAATCTCTTCAGGACAGTCAATCCTCTACAATCCCTAGGACAATCTCTTCAGGACAGTCAGTCCTCTACAATCCCAAGGACAATCTCTTCAGGACAGTCAGTCCTCTACTCCCGTAGGGCAATCTCGTCAGGACAGTCAGTCCACTACTCCCCTAGGGCAATCTCTTCAGAACAGTCAGTCCTCTACTCCCCTAGGACAATCTCTTCAGGACAGTCAGTCCACTACTCCCCTAGGACAATCTCTTCTGGACAGTCAGTCTTCTACTCCCCTAGTACAATCTCTTCTGGACAGTCAGTCCATTACTCCCACAGGTCAATCTCTTCAGGACAGTCCGTCCTCTACTCCTCAAAGGACAATCTCTTCAGGACAATCAGTCCTCTTCTCCCTTAGGACAATCTCTTCAGGGCAGTCAGTCCACTACTCCCCTAGGACAATCCCTTCAGGACAGTCAGTCCACTACTCCCTTAGGACAATCTCTTCAGGGCAGTCAGTCCTCTACTCTCCTAGGACAATCTCTTCAGGACAGTCAGTCCTCAACTCCCCTAGGACAATCTCGTCAAGACAGTCAGTCCACTACTCACCTAGGACAAACTCTTCAGGACAGTCAGTCTTCTACTCCCCTAGGACAATCTCTTCAAGACAGTCAGTCCACTACTCACCTAGGACAATCTCTTCAGGACAGTCAGTCCACTACTCCCCTAGGACAATCTCTTCAGGATAGTCAGTCCTCTACATCCCTCAGACAATCTCTTCATGACAGTCAGTCCACCACTCCACAGGTCAATCTCTTCAGGACAGTCAGCCCTCTACTCCCTTATAACAATCTCTTCAGGCCAGTCAATCCTCTACAATCCCTAGGACAATCTCTTCAGGACAGTCAGTCCTCTACAATCCCAAGGACAATCTCTTCAGGACAGTCAGTCCTCTACTCCGTTAGGGCAATCTCGTCTGGACAGTCAGTCCACTACTCCCCTAGGGCAATCTCTTCAGAACAGTCAGTCCTCTACTCCCCTAGGACAATCTCTTCAGGTCAGTCAGTCCACTACTCCCCTAGGACAATCTCTTCTGGACAGTCAGTCTTCTACTCCCCTAGTACAATCTCTTCTGGACAGTCAGTCCATTACTCCCACAGGTCAATCTCTTCAGGACAGTCCGTCCTCTACTCCTCATAGGACAATCTCTTCAGGACAATCAGTCCTCTTCTCCCTTAGGACAATCTCTTCAGGGCAGTCAGTCCACTACTCCCCTAGGACAATCCCTTCTGGACAGTCAGTCCACTACTCCCTTAGGACAATCTCTTCAGGGCAGTTAGTCCTCTACTCTCCTAGGACAATCTCTTCAGGACAGTCAGTCCTCAACTCCCCTAGGACAATCTCGTCAAGACAGTCAGTCCACTACTCACCTAGGACAAACTCTTCAGGACAGTCAGTCTTCTACTCCCCTAGGACAATCTCTTCAAGACAGTCAGTCCACTACTCACCTAGGGCAATTTCTTCAGAACAGTCAGTCCTCTACTCCCCTAGGACAATCTCTTCAGGACAGTCAGTCCACTACTCCCCTAGGACAATCTCTTCTGGACAGTCAGTCTTCTACTCCCTTAGTACAATCTCTTCTGGACAGTCAGTCCACTACTCCCACAGGTCAATCTCTTCAGGACAGTCCGTCCTCTACTCCTCATAGGACAATCACTTCAGGACAATCAGTCCTCTTCTCCCTTAGGACAATCTCTTCAGGGCAGTCAGTCCACTACTCCCCTAGGACAATCCCTTCAGGACAGTCAGTCCACTACTCCCTTAGGACAATCTCTTCAGGACAGTCAGTACTCTACTCTCCTGGGACAATCTCTTCAGGACAGTCAGTCCTCAACTCCCCTAGGACAATCTCGTCAAGACAATCAGTCCACTACTCACCTAGGACAAACTCTTCAGGACAGTCAGTCTTCTACTCCCCTAGGACAATCTCTTCAAGACAGTCAGTCCACTACTCACCTAGGACAATCTCTTCAGGACAGTCAGTCTTCTACTCCCCTAGGACAATCTCTTCAAGATAGTCAGTCCACTACTCCTATGGGACAATCTCTTCAGCACAGTCAGTCCCCTACTCCTCTAGGATAATCTCTTCAGGACAGTCAGTCCTCTTCTCCCTTAGAACAATCTCTTCAGGACAGTCAGTCCTCTTCTCCCCCAGGACAATCTCTTCAGGACAGTAAGTCCACTACTCACCTAGGACAATCTCTACAGGACAGTCAGTCCTCTACTTCCCTAGGACAATCTCTTCAGGACAGTCAGTCCTCTACTCCCCTATGACAATCTCTTCAGGACAGTCAGTCCTCTACTCCCTTAGGACAATCTCTTCAAGACAGTCAGTCCTCTACAATCCCTAGGACAATCTCTTCAGGACAGTCAATCCTCTACCATCCCAAGGTCAATCTCTTCAGGACAGTCAGTCCTCTACTCCCTTAGGGCAATCTCTTCAGGACAGTCAGTCCACTACTCCCTCGGGACAATCTCTTCAGGACAGTCAGACCACTACTCCCTTAGGACAATCTCTTCAGAACAGTCAGTCGTCTACTCCCCTAGGACAATCTCTTCAGGACAGTCAGTCCACTACTCCCCGAGGACAATCTCTTCAGGACAGTCACTCCTCTTCTCCCCTAGGACAATCTCTTCAGTACAGTCAGTCTACTACTCCCCTAGGACAATCTCTTCAGGACAGTCAGTCCTCTACTCACCTAGGACCATCTCTTCAGGACAGTCAGTCCACTACTTCCCTAGGACAATCTCTTCAGGACAGTCAGTCCACTGCTCCCCTGGGACAATCTCTTCAGGACAGTCAGTCCACTTCTCCCCTGGGACAATCTCGTCAGGACAGTCAGCCCACTACTCCCCTAGGACATTCCCTTCAGGACAGTCGTTCCACTACCCCCCAAGGACAATCTCTACAGGACAGTCAGTCCAGTACTCCCCTAGGACAATCTCGTCAGGACAGTCAGTCCTCTACTCCCCTAGGACAATCTCTTCAGGACAGTCAGTCCTCTACTCCTCTTGGACAATCTCTTCAGGACAGTCAGTCCTCTACTCCCTTAGGACAATCTCTTCAGGACAGTCAGTCCTCTACTCCATTAGCACAATCTCTTCAGGACAGTCAGTCCTCTTCTCCCCTAGGACAATCTCTTCAGGACAGTCAGTCCACTACTCCCCTAAGACAATCTCTTCAGGACAGTCAGTCCTCTATTCCCTTAGGACAATCTCTTCAGGATAGTCAGTCCTCTACTCCCCTAAGACAATCTCTTCAGGACAGTCACTCCTCTTCTCCCCTAGAACAATCTCCTCAGGACAGTCAGTCCATTACTCCCCTAGGACAATCTCTTCAGGATAGTCAGTCCTCTACACCCCTCAGACAATCTCTTCATGACAGTCAGTCCACCACTCCACAGGTCAATCACTTCAGGACAGTCAGCCCTCTACTCCTATAAGACAATCTCTTCAGGACAGTCAATCCTCTACAATCCCTAGGACAATCTCGTCAGGACAGTCAGTCGTCTACAATCCCAAGGACAATCTCATCAGGACAGTCAGTCCTCTACTCCCTTAGGGCAATCTCGTCAGGACAGTCAGTCCACTACTCCCCTAGGGCAATCTCTTCAGAACTGTCAGTCGTCTACTCCCCTAGGACAATCTCTTCACGACAGACAGACCACTACTCACCTAGGACAATCTCTTCAGGACAGTCAGTCTTCTACTTCCCTAGTACAATCTCTTCAGGACAGTCAGTCTTCTACTCCTCTCGGACAATCTCTTTTAAAAACAGTCAGTCCACTACTCACCTAGGACAATCTCTTCAGGACAATCAGTCTTCTACTCCCCTACTACAATCTCTTCAGACAGTCAGTCTTCTACACCCCTAGGACAATCTCTTCAAGATAGTCAGTCCTCTACTCCCCTGGGACAATATCTTCAGCACAGTCAGTCCCCTACACCTCTAGGATAATCTCTTCAGGACAGTCAGTCCTCTTCTCCTTTAGGACAATCTCTTCAGGACAGTCAGTCTTCTTCTCCTCTAGGACAAACTCTTCAGGACAGTCAGTCCACAACTCCCCTAGGACAATCTCTTCAGGATAGTCAGTCCTCTACTCCCCTCGAACAATCTCTTCATGACAGTCAGTCCACCACTCCCACAGGTCAATCTCTTCAGGACAGTCAGCCCTCTACTCCCTTAAGACAATCTCTTCAGGACAGAAAATCCTCTACAATCCCTAGGACAATCTCTTCAGGACAGTCAGTACTCTACAATCCCAAGGACAATCTCTTCAGGACAGTCAGTCCTCTAATCCCTTAGGGCAATCTCGTCAGGACAGTCAGTCCACTACTCACCTAGGGCAATCTCTTAAGAACAGTCAGTCCTCTACTCCCCTAGGACAATCTCTTCAGGACAGTCAGTCCACTACTCCCCTAGGACAATCTCTTCTGGACAGTCAGTCTTCTACTCCCTTAGTACAATCTCTTCTGGACAGTCAGTCCACTACTCCCACAGGTCAATCTCTTCAGGACAGTCCGTCCTCTACTCCTCATAGGACAATCACTTCAGGACAATCAGTGCTCTTCTCCCTTAGGACAATCTCTTCAGGGCAGTCAGTCCACTACTCCCCTAGGACAATCCCTTTAGGACAGTCAGTCCACTACTCCCTGAAACCAATCTCTTCAGGACAGTCAGTCCTCTACTCTCCTGGGACAATCTCTTCAGGACAGTCAGTCCTCAACTCCCCTAGGACAATCTCGTCAAGACAGTCAGTCCACTACTCACCTAGGACAAACTCTTCAGGACAGTCAGTCTTCTACTCCCCTAGGACAATCTCTTCAAGACAGTGAGTCCACTACTCACCTAGGACAATCTCTTCAGGACAGTCAGTCTTCTACACCCCTAGGACAATCTCTTCAAGATATTCAGTCCTCTACTCCTATGGGACAATCTCTTCAGCACAGTCAGTCCCCTACTCCTCTAGGATAATCTCTTCAGGACAGTCAGTCCTCTTCTCCCTTAGAACAATCTCTTCAGGACAGTCAGTCCTCTTCTCCCCCAGGACAATCTCTTCAGGACAGTCAGTCCTCTACTCCCCTATGACAATCTCTTCAGGACAGTCAGTCCTCTACTCCCTTAGGACAATCTCTTCAAGACAGTCAGTCCTCTACAATCCCTAGGACAATCTCATCAGGACAGTCAATCCTCTACAATCCCAAGGACAATCTCATCAGGACAGTCAGTCCTCTACTCCCTTAGGGCAATCTCTTCAGGACAGTCAGTCCACTACCACCTCGGGACAATCTCTTCAGGACAGTCAGACCACTTCTCCCTTAGGACAATCTCTTCAGAACAGTCAGTCGTCTACTCCCCTAGGACAATCTCTTCAGGACAGTCAGTCCACTACTCCCCGAGGACAATCTCTTCAGGACAGTCACTCCTCTTCTCCCCTAGGACAATCTCTTCAGTACAGTCAGTCTACTACTCCCCTAGGACAATCTCTTCAGGACAGTCAGTCCTCCACTCACCTAGGACCATCTCTTCAGGACAGTCAGTCCACTACTTCCCTAGGACAATCCCTTCAGGACAGTCAGTCCACTGCTCACCTGGGACAATCTCTTCAGGACAGTCAGTCCACTTCTCCCCTGGGACAATCTCTTCAGGACAGTCAGCCCACTACTCCCATAGGACAATCCCTTCAGGACAGTCAGTCCACTACCCCCCAAGGACAATCTCTTCAGGACAGTCAGTCCAGTACTCCCCTAGGACAAACTCTTCAGGACAGTCAGTCTTCTACTCCCCTAGGACAATCTCTTCAAGACAGTCAGTCCACTACTCACCTAGGAAAATCTCTTCAGGACAGTCAGTCTTCTACTCCCCTAGGACAATCTCTTCAAGATAGTCAGTCCTCTTCTCCTATGGGACAATCTCTTCAGCACAGTCAGTCCCCTACTCCTCTAGGATAATCTCTTCAGGACAGTCAGTCCTCTTCTCCCTTAGAACAATCTCTTCAGGACAGTCAGTCCTCTTCTCCCCCAGGACAATCTCTTCAGGACAGTAAGTCCACTACTCACCTAGGACAATCTCTTCAGGACAGTCAGTCCTCTACTTCCCTAGGACAATCTCTTCAGGACAGTCAGTCCTCTACTCCCCTATGACAATCTCTTCAGGACAGTTAGTACTTTACTCCCTTAGGACAATCTCTTCAAGACAGTCAGTCCTCTACAATACCTAGGACAATCTCTTCAGGACAGTCAATCCTCTACAATCCCAAGGACAATCTCTTCAGGACAGTCAGTCCTCTACTCCCTTAGGGCAATCTGTTCAGGACAGTCAGTCCACTACTCCCTCGGGACATTCTCTTCAGGACAGTCAGACCACTACTCCCTTAGGACAATCTCTTCAGAACAGTCAGTCGTCTACTCCCCTAGGACAATCTCTTCAGGACAGTCAGTCCACTACTCCCCGAGGACAATCTCTTCAGGACAGTCACCCCTCTTCTCCCCTAGGACAATCTCTTCAGTACAGTCAGTCTACTACTCCCCTAGGACAATCTCTTCAGGACAGTCAGTCCTCTACTCACCTAGGACCATCTCTTCAGGACAGTCAGTCCACTACTTCCCTAGGACAATCTCTTCAGGACAGTCAGTCCAGTACTCCCCTAGGACAATCTCGTCAGGACAATCAGTCCCCTACTCCTCTAGGACAATCTCTTCAGGACAGTCAGTCCTCTACTCCTCTTGGACAATCTCTTCAGGACAGTCAGTCCTCTACTCCTTTAGGACAATCTCTTCAGGACAGTCAGTCGTCTACTCCATTAGCACAATCTCTTCAGGACAGTCAGTCCTCTTCTCCCCTAGGACAATCTCTTCAGGACAGTCAGTCCACTACTCCCCTAAGACAATCTCTTCAGGACAGTCAGTCCTCTATTCCCTTAGGACAATCTCTTCAGGATAGTCAGTCCTCTACTCCCCTAAGACAATCTCTTCAGGACAGTCACTCCTCTTCTCCCCTAGGACAATCTCTTCAGGACAGTCAGTCCACTACTCCCCTAGGACAATCTCTTCAGGATAGTCAGTCCTCTACACCCCTCAGACAATCTCTTCATGACAGTCAGTCCACCACTCCACAGGTCAATCTCTTCAGGACAGTCAACCCTCTACTCCCTTATGACAATCTCTTCAGGACAGTCAATCCTTTACAATCCCTAGGACAATCTCTTCAGGACAGTCAGTCCTCTACTCCCTAAAGGCAATCTCGTCAGGACAGTCAGTCCACTATTCCCCTAGGGCAATCTCTTCAGAACAGTCAGTCCTCTACTCCCCTAGGACAATCTCTTCAGGACAGTCAGTCCACTACTCCCCTAGGACAATCTCTTCTGGACAGTCAGTCTTCTACTCCCCTAGTACAATCTCTTCTGGACAGTCAGTCCATTACTCCCACAGGTCAATCTCTTCAGGACAGTCCGTCCTCTACTCCTCATAGGACAATCTCTTCAGGACAATCAGTCCTCTTCTCCCTTAGGACAATCTCTTCAGGGCAGTCAGTCCACTACTCCCCTAGGACAATCCCTTCAGGACAGTCAGTCCACTACTCCCTTAGGACAATCTCTTCAGGGCAGTCAGTCCTCTACTCTCCTAGGACAATCTCTTCAGGACAGTCAGTCCTCAACTCCCCTAGGACAATCTCGTCAAGACAGTCAGTCCACTACTCACCTAGGACAAACTCTTCAGGACAGTCAGTCTTCTACTCCCCTAGGACAATCTCTTCAAGACAGTCAGTCCACTACTCACCTAGGACAATCTCTTCAGGACAGTCAGTCTTCTACTCCCCTAGGACAATCTCTTCAAGATAGTCAGTCCTCTACTCCTATGGGACAATCTCTTCAGCACAGTCAGTCCCCTACTCCTCTAGGATTATCTCTTCAGGACAGTCAGTCCTCTTCTCCCTTAGGACAATCTCTTCAGGATAGTCAGTCCTCTTCTCCCCCAGGACAATCTCTTCAGGACAGTAAGTCCACTACTCACCTAGGACAATCTCTTCAGGACAGTCAGTCCTCTACTTCCCTAGGACAATCTCTTCAGGACAGTCAGTCCTCTACTCCCCTATGACAATCTCTTCAGGACAGTCAGTCCTCTACTCCCTTAGGACAATCTCTTCAAGACAGTCAGTCCTCTACAATCCCTAGGACAATCTCTTCAGGACAGTCAATCCTCTTCAATCCCAAGGACAATCTCTTCAGGACAGTCAGTCCTCTACTCCCTTAGGGCAATCTCTTCAAGACAGTCAGTCCTCTACAATCCCTAGGACAATCTCTTCAGGACAGTCAATCCTCTACAATCCCAAGGACAATCTCTTCAGGACAGTCAGTCCTCTACTCCCTTAGGGCAATCTCTTCAGGACAGTAAGTCCACTACTCCCCTAAGACAATCTCTTCAGGACAGTCAGTCCTCTATTCCCTTAGGACAATCTCTTCAGGATAGTCAGTCCTCTACTCCCCTAAGACAATCTCTTCAGGACAGTCACTCCTCTTCTCCCCTAGGACAATCTCTTCAGAACAGTCAGTCCACTACTCCCCTAGGACAATCTCTTCAGGATAGTCAGTCCTCTACACCCCTCAGACAATCTCTTCATGACAGTCAGTCCACCACTCCACAGGTCAATCTCTTCAGGACAGTCAGCCCTCTACTCCCTTAAGACAATCTCTTCAGGACAGTCAATCCTCTACAATCCCTAGGACAATCTCTTCAGGACAGTCAGTCCTCTACAATTCCAAGGACAATCTCTTCAGGACAGTCAGTCCTCTATTCCCTTAGGGCAATCTCGTCAGGACAGTCAGTCCACTACTCCCCTATGGCAATCTCTTCAGAACAGTCAGTCCTCTACTCCCCTAGGACAATCTCTTCAGGACAGTCAGTCCACTACTCCCCTAGGACAATCTCTTCTGGACAGTCAGTCTTCTACTCCCCTAGTACAATCTCTTCTGGACAGTAGGTCCATTACTCCCACAGGTCAATCTCTTCAGGACAGTCCGTCCTCTACTCCTCATAGGACAATCTCTTCCGGACAATCAGTCCTCTTCTCCCTTAGGACAATCTCTTCAGGGCAGTCAGTCCACTACTCCCCTAGGACAATCCCTTCAGGACAGTCAGTCCACTACTCCCTTAGGACAATCTCTTCAGGGCAGTCAGTCCTCTACTCTCCTAGGACAATCTCTTCAGGACAGTCAGTCCTCAACTCCCCTAGGACAATCTCGTCAAGACAGTCAGTCCACTAATCACCTAGGACAAACTCTTCAGGACAGTCAGTCTTCTACTCCCCTAGGACAATCTCTTCAAGACAGTCAGTCCACTACTCACCTAGGACAATCTCTTCAGGACAGTCAGTCTTCTACTCCCCTAGGACAATCTCTTCAAGATAGTCAGTCCTCTACTCCTTTGGGACAATCTCTTCAGCACAGTCAGTCCCCTACTCCTCTAGGATAATCTCTTCAGGACAGTCAGTCCTCTTCTCCCTTAGGACAATCTCTTCAGGATAGTCAGTCCTCATCTCCCCCAGGACAATCTCTTCAGGACAGTAAGTCCACTACTCACCTAGGACAATCTCTTCAGGACAGTCAGTCCTCTACTTCCCTAGGACAATCTCTTCAGGACAGTCAGTCCTCTACTCCCCTATGACAATCTCTTCAGGACAGTCAGTCCTCTACTCCCTTAGGACAATCTCTTCAAGACAGTCAGTCCTCTACAATCCCTAGGACAATCTCTTCAGGTCAGTCAATCCTCTACAATCCCAAGGACAATCTCTTCAGGACAGTCAGTCCTCTACTCCCTTAGGGCAATCTCTTCAAGACAGTCAGTCCTCTACAATCCCTAGGACAATCTCTTCAGGACAGTCAATCCTCTACAATCCCAAGGACAATCTCTTCAGGACAGTCAGTCCTCTACTCCCTTAGGGCAATCTCTTCAGGACAGTAAGTCCACTACTCCCCTAAGACAATCTCTTCAGGACAGTCAGTCCTCTATTCCCTTAGGACAATCTCTTCAGGATAGTCAGTCCTCTACTCCCCTAAGACAATCTCTTCAGGACAGTCACTCCTCTTCTCCTCTAGGACAATCTCTTCAGGACAGTCAGTCCACTACTCCCCTAGGACAATCTCTTCAGGATAGTCAGTCCTCTACACCCCTCAGACAATCTCTTCATGACAGTCAGTCCACCACTCCACAGGTCAATCTCTTCAGGACAGTCAGCCCTCTACTCCCTTAAGACAATCTCTTCAGGACAGTCAATCCTCTACAATCCCTAGGACAATCTCTTCAGGACAGTCAGTCCTCTACAATCCCAAGGACAATCTCTTCAGGACAGTCAGTCCTCTACTCCCGTAGGGCAATCTCGTCAGGACAGTCAGTCCACTACTCCCCTAGGGCAATCTCTTCAGAACAGTCAGTCCTCTACTCCCCTAGGACAATCTCTTCAGGACAGTCAGTCCACTACTCCCCTAGGACAATCTCTTCTGGACAGTCAGTCTTCTACTCCCCTAGTACAATCTCTTCTGGACAGTCAGTCCATTACTCCCACAGGTCAATCTCTTCAGGACAGTCCGTCCTCTACTCCTCAAAGGACAATCTCTTCAGGACAATCAGTCCTCTTCTCCCTTAGGACAATCTCTTCAGGGCAGTCAGTCCACTACTCCCCTAGGACAATCCCTTCAGGACAGTCAGTCCACTACTCCCTTAGGACAATCTCTTCAGGGCAGTCAGTCCTCTACTCTCCTAGGACAATCTCTTCAGGACAGTCAGTCCTCAACTCCCCTAGGACAATCTCGTCAAGACAGTCAGTCCACTACTCACCTAGGACAAACTCTTCAGGACAGTCAGTCTTCTACTCCCCTAGGACAATCTCTTCAAGACAGTCAGTCCACTACTCACCTAGGACAATCTCTTCAGGACAGTCAGTCCACTACTCCCCTAGGACAATCTCTTCAGGATAGTCAGTCCTCTACATCCCTCAGACAATCTCTTCATGACAGTCAGTCCACCACTCCACAGGTCAATCTCTTCAGGACAGTCAGCCCTCTACTCCCTTATAACAATCTCTTCAGGCCAGTCAATCCTCTACAATCCCTAGGACAATCTCTTCAGGACAGTCAGTCCTCTACAATCCCAAGGACAATCTCTTCAGGACAGTCAGTCCTCTACTCCCTTAGGGCAATCTCGTCTGGACAGTCAGTCCACTACTCCCCTAGGGCAATCTCTTCAGAACAGTCAGTCCTCTACTCCCCTAGGACAATCTCTTCAGGTCAGTCAGTCCACTACTCCCCTAGGACAATCTCTTCTGGACAGTCAGTCTTCTACTCCCCTAGTACAATCTCTTCTGGACAGTCAGTCCATTACTCCCACAGGTCAATCTCTTCAGGACAGTCCGTCCTCTACTCCTCATAGGACAATCTCTTCAGGACAATCAGTCCTCTTCTCCCTTAGGACAATCTCTTCAGGGCAGTCAGTCCACTACTCCCCTAGGACAATCCCTTCTGGACAGTCAGTCCACTACTCCCTTAGGACAATCTCTTCAGGGCAGTTAGTCCTCTACTCTCCTAGGACAATCTCTTCAGGACAGTCAGTCCTCAACTCCCCTAGGACAATCTCGTCAAGACAGTCAGTCCACTACTCACCTAGGACAAACTCTTCAGGACAGTCAGTCTTCTACTCCCCTAGGACAATCTCTTCAAGACAGTCAGTCCACTACTCACCTAGGGCAATTTCTTCAGAACAGTCAGTCCTCTACTCCCCTAGGACAATCTCTTCAGGACAGTCAGTCCACTACTCCCCTAGGACAATCTCTTCTGGACAGTCAGTCTTCTACTCCCTTAGTACAATCTCTTCTGGACAGTCAGTCCACTACTCCCACAGGTCAATCTCTTCAGGACAGTCCGTCCTCTACTCCTCATAGGACAATCACTTCAGGACAATCAGTCCTCTTCTCCCTTAGGACAATCTCTTCAGGGCAGTCAGTCCACTACTCCCCTAGGACAATCCCTTCAGGACAGTCAGTCCACTACTCCCTTAGGACAATCTCTTCAGGACAGTCAGTACTCTACTCTCCTGGGACAATCTCTTCAGGACAGTCAGTCCTCAACTCCCCTAGGACAATCTCGTCAAGACAATCAGTCCACTACTCACCTAGGACAAACTCTTCAGGACAGTCAGTCTTCTACTCCCCTAGGACAATCTCTTCAAGACAGTCAGTCCACTACTCACCTAGGACAATCTCTTCAGGACAGTCAGTCTTCTACTCCCCTAGGACAATCTCTTCAAGATAGTCAGTCCACTACTCCTATGGGACAATCTCTTCAGCACAGTCAGTCCCCTACTCCTCTAGGATAATCTCTTCAGGACAGTCAGTCCTCTTCTCCCTTAGAACAATCTCTTCAGGACAGTCAGTCCTCTTCTCCCCCAGGACAATCTCTTCAGGACAGTAAGTCCACTACTCACCTAGGACAATCTCTACAGGACAGTCAGTCCTCTACTTCCCTAGGACAATCTCTTCAGGACAGTCAGTCCTCTACTCCCCTATGACAATCTCTTCAGGACAGTCAGTCCTCTACTCCCTTAGGACAATCTCTTCAAGACAGTCAGTCCTCTACAATCCCTAGGACAATCTCTTCAGGACAGTCAATCCTCTACCATCCCAAGGTCAATCTCTTCAGGACAGTCAGTCCTCTACTCCCTTAGGGCAATCTCTTCAGGACAGTCAGTCCACTACTCCCTCGGGACAATCTCTTCAGGACAGTCAGACCACTACTCCCTTAGGACAATCTCTTCAGAACAGTCAGTCGTCTACTCCCCTAGGACAATCTCTTCAGGACAGTCAGTCCACTACTCCCCGAGGACAATCTCTTCAGGACAGTCACTCCTCTTCTCCCCTAGGACAATCTCTTCAGTACAGTCAGTCTACTACTCCCCTAGGACAATCTCTTCAGGACAGTCAGTCCTCTACTCACCTAGGACCATCTCTTCAGGACAGTCAGTCCACTACTTCCCTAGGACAATCTCTTCAGGACAGTCAGTCCACTGCTCCCCTGGGACAATCTCTTCAGGACAGTCAGTCCACTTCTCCCCTGGGACAATCTCGTCAGGACAGTCAGCCCACTACTCCCCTAGGACATTCCTTTCAGGACAGTCGTTCCACTACCCCCCAAGGACAATCTCTACAGGACAGTCAGTCCAGTACTCCCCTAGGACAATCTCGTCAGGACAGTCAGTCCTCTACTCCCCTAGGACAATCTCTTCAGGACAGTCAGTCCTCTACTCCTCTTGGACAATCTCTTCAGGACAGTCAGTCCTCTACTCCCTTAGGACAATCTCTTCAGGACAGTCAGTCCTCTACTCCATTAGCACAATCTCTTCAGGACAGTCAGTCCTCTTCTCCCCTAGGACAATCTCTTCAGGACAGTCAGTCCACTACTCCCCTAAGACAATCTCTTCAGGACAGTCAGTCCTCTATTCCCTTAGGACAATCTCTTCAGGATAGTCAGTCCTCTACTCCCCTAAGACAATCTCTTCAGGACAGTCACTCCTCTTCTCCCCTAGAACAATCTCCTCAGGACAGTCAGTCCATTACTCCCCTAGGACAATCTCTTCAGGATAGTCAGTCCTCTACACCCCTCAGACAATCTCTTCATGACAGTCAGTCCACCACTCCACAGGTCAATCACTTCAGGACAGTCAGCCCTCTACTCCTATAAGACAATCTCTTCAGGACAGTCAATCCTCTACAATCCCTAGGACAATCTCGTCAGGACAGTCAGTCGTCTACAATCCCAAGGACAATCTCATCAGGACAGTCAGTCCTCTACTCCCTTAGGGCAATCTCGTCAGGACAGTCAGTCCACTACTCCCCTAGGGCAATCTCTTCAGAACTGTCAGTCGTCTACTCCCCTAGGACAATCTCTTCACGACAGACAGACCACTACTCACCTAGGACAATCTCTTCAGGACAGTCAGTCTTCTACTTCCCTAGTACAATCTCTTCAGGACAGTCAGTCTTCTACTCCTCTCGGACAATCTCTTTTAAAAACAGTCAGTCCACTACTCACCTAGGACAATCTCTTCAGGACAATCAGTCTTCTACTCCCCTACTACAATCTCTTCAGACAGTCAGTCTTCTACACCCCTAGGACAATCTCTTCAAGATAGTCAGTCCTCTACTCCCCTGGGACAATATCTTCAGCACAGTCAGTCCCCTACACCTCTAGGATAATCTCTTCAGGACAGTCAGTCCTCTTCTCCTTTAGGACAATCTCTTCAGGACAGTCAGTCTTCTTCTCCTCTAGGACAAACTCTTCAGGACAGTCAGTCCACAACTCCCCTAGGACAATCTCTTCAGGATAGTCAGTCCTCTACTCCCCTCGAACAATCTCTTCATGACAGTCAGTCCACCACTCCCACAGGTCAATCTCTTCAGGACAGTCAGCCCTCTACTCCCTTAAGACAATCTCTTCAGGACAGAAAATCCTCTACAATCCCTAGGACAATCTCTTCAGGACAGTCAGTACTCTACAATCCCAAGGACAATCTCTTCAGGACAGTCAGTCCTCTAATCCCTTAGGGCAATCTCGTCAGGACAGTCAGTCCACTACTCACCTAGGGCAATCTCTTAAGAACAGTCAGTCCTCTACTCCCCTAGGACAATCTCTTCAGGACAGTCAGTCCACTACTCCCCTAGGACAATCTCTTCTGGACAGTCAGTCTTCTACTCCCTTAGTACAATCTCTTCTGGACAGTCAGTCCACTACTCCCACAGGTCAATCTCTTCAGGACAGTCCGTCCTCTACTCCTCATAGGACAATCACTTCAGGACAATCAGTGCTCTTCTCCCTTAGGACAATCTCTTCAGGGCAGTCAGTCCACTACTCCCCTAGGACAATCCCTTTAGGACAGTCAGTCCACTACTCCCTGAAACCAATCTCTTCAGGACAGTCAGTCCTCTACTCTCCTGGGACAATCTCTTCAGGACAGTCAGTCCTCAACTCCCCTAGGACAATCTCGTCAAGACAGTCAGTCCACTACTCACCTAGGACAAACTCTTCAGGACAGTCAGTCTTCTACTCCCCTAGGACAATCTCTTCAAGACAGTGAGTCCACTACTCACCTAGGACAATCTCTTCAGGACAGTCAGTCTTCTACACCCCTAGGACAATCTCTTCAAGATATTCAGTCCTCTACTCCTATGGGACAATCTCTTCAGCACAGTCAGTCCCCTACTCCTCTAGGATAATCTCTTCAGGACAGTCAGTCCTCTTCTCCCTTAGAACAATCTCTTCAGGACAGTCAGTCCTCTTCTCCCCCAGGACAATCTCTTCAGGACAGTCAGTCCTCTACTCCCCTATGACAATCTCTTCAGGACAGTCAGTCCTCTACTCCCTTAGGACAATCTCTTCAAGACAGTCAGTCCTCTACAATCCCTAGGACAATCTCATCAGGACAGTCAATCCTCTACAATCCCAAGGACAATCTCATCAGGACAGTCAGTCCTCTACTCCCTTAGGGCAATCTCTTCAGGACAGTCAGTCCACTACCACCTCGGGACAATCTCTTCAGGACAGTCAGACCACTTCTCCCTTAGGACAATCTCTTCAGAACAGTCAGTCGTCTACTCCCCTAGGACAATCTCTTCAGGACAGTCAGTCCACTACTCCCCGAGGACAATCTCTTCAGGACAGTCACTCCTCTTCTCCCCTAGGACAATCTCTTCAGTACAGTCAGTCTACTACTCCCCTAGGACAATCTCTTCAGGACAGTCAGTCCTCCACTCACCTAGGACCATCTCTTCAGGACAGTCAGTCCACTACTTCCCTAGGACAATCCCTTCAGGACAGTCAGTCCACTGCTCACCTGGGACAATCTCTTCAGGACAGTCAGTCCACTTCTCCCCTGGGACAATCTCTTCAGGACAGTCAGCCCACTACTCCCATAGGACAATCCCTTCAGGACAGTCAGTCCACTACCCCCCAAGGACAATCTCTTCAGGACAGTCAGTCCAGTACTCCCCTAGGACAAACTCTTCAGGACAGTCAGTCTTCTACTCCCCTAGGACAATCTCTTCAAGACAGTCAGTCCACTACTCACCTAGGAAAATCTCTTCAGGACAGTCAGTCTTCTACTCCCCTAGGACAATCTCTTCAAGATAGTCAGTCCTCTTCTCCTATGGGACAATCTCTTCAGCACAGTCAGTCCCCTACTCCTCTAGGATAATCTCTTCAGGACAGTCAGTCCTCTTCTCCCTTAGAACAATCTCTTCAGGACAGTCAGTCCTCTTCTCCCCCAGGACAATCTCTTCAGGACAGTAAGTCCACTACTCACCTAGGACAATCTCTTCAGGACAGTCAGTCCTCTACTTCCCTAGGACAATCTCTTCAGGACAGTCAGTCCTCTACTCCCCTATGACAATCTCTTCAGGACAGTTAGTACTTTACTCCCTTAGGACAATCTCTTCAAGACAGTCAGTCCTCTACAATACCTAGGACAATCTCTTCAGGACAGTCAATCCTCTACAATCCCAAGGACAATCTCTTCAGGACAGTCAGTCCTCTACTCCCTTAGGGCAATCTGTTCAGGACAGTCAGTCCACTACTCCCTCGGGACATTCTCTTCAGGACAGTCAGACCACTACTCCCTTAGGACAATCTCTTCAGAACAGTCAGTCGTCTACTCCCCTAGGACAATCTCTTCAGGACAGTCAGTCCACTACTCCCCGAGGACAATCTCTTCAGGACAGTCACCCCTCTTCTCCCCTAGGACAATCTCTTCAGTACAGTCAGTCTACTACTCCCCTAGGACAATCTCTTCAGGACAGTCAGTCCTCTACTCACCTAGGACCATCTCTTCAGGACAGTCAGTCCACTACTTCCCTAGGACAATCTCTTCAGGACAGTCAGTCCAGTACTCCCCTAGGACAATCTCGTCAGGACAATCAGTCCCCTACTCCTCTAGGACAATCTCTTCAGGACAGTCAGTCCTCTACTCCTCTTGGACAATCTCTTCAGGACAGTCAGTCCTCTACTCCTTTAGGACAATCTCTTCAGGACAGTCAGTCCTCTACTCCATTAGCACAATCTCTTCAGGACAGTCAGTCCTCTTCTCCCCTAGGACAATCTCTTCAGGACAGTCAGTCCACTACTCCCCTAAGACAATCTCTTCAGGACAGTCAGTCCTCTATTCCCTTAGGACAATCTCTTCAGGATAGTCAGTCCTCTACTCCCCTAAGACAATCTCTTCAGGACAGTCACTCCTCTTCTCCCCTAGGACAATCTCTTCAGGACAGTCAGTCCACTACTCCCCTAGGACAATCTCTTCAGGATAGTCAGTCCTCTACACCCCTCAGACAATCTCTTCATGACAGTCAGTCCACCACTCCACAGGTCAATCTCTTCAGGACAGTCAACCCTCTACTCCCTTATGACAATCTCTTCAGGACAGTCAATCCTTTACAATCCCTAGGACAATCTCTTCAGGACAGTCAGTCCTCTACTCCCTTAAGGCAATCTCGTCAGGACAGTCAGTCCACTATTCCCCTAGGGCAATCTCTTCAGAACAGTCAGTCCTCTACTCCCCTAGGACAATCTCTTCAGGACAGTCAGTCCACTACTCCCCTAGGACAATCTCTTCTGGACAGTCAGTCTTCTACTCCCCTAGTACAATCTCTTCTGGACAGTCAGTCCATTACTCCCACAGGTCAATCTCTTCAGGACAGTCCGTCCTCTACTCCTCATAGGACAATCTCTTCAGGACAATCAGTCCTCTTCTCCCTTAGGACAATCTCTTCAGGGCAGTCAGTCCACTACTCCCCTAGGACAATCCCTTCAGGACAGTCAGTCCACTACTCCCTTAGGACAATCTCTTCAGGGCAGTCAGTCCTCTACTCTCCTAGGACAATCTCTTCAGGACAGTCAGTCCTCAACTCCCCTAGGACAATCTCGTCAAGACAGTCAGTCCACTACTCACCTAGGACAAACTCTTCAGGACAGTCAGTCTTCTACTCCCCTAGGACAATCTCTTCAAGACAGTCAGTCCACTACTCACCTAGGACAATCTCTTCAGGACAGTCAGTCTTCTACTCCCCTAGGACAATCTCTTCAAGATAGTCAGTCCTCTACTCCTATGGGACAATCTCTTCAGCACAGTCAGTCCCCTACTCCTCTAGGATTATCTCTTCAGGACAGTCAGTCCTCTTCTCCCTTAGGACAATCTCTTCAGGATAGTCAGTCCTCTTCTCCCCCAGGACAATCTCTTCAGGACAGTAAGTCCACTACTCACCTAGGACAATCTCTTCAGGACAGTCAGTCCTCTACTTCCCTAGGACAATCTCTTCAGGACAGTCAGTCCTCTACTCCCCTATGACAATCTCTTCAGGACAGTCAGTCCTCTACTCCCTTAGGACAATCTCTTCAAGACAGTCAGTCCTCTACAATCCCTAGGACAATCTCTTCAGGACAGTCAATCCTCTTCAATCCCAAGGACAATCTCTTCAGGACAGTCAGTCCTCTACTCCCTTAGGGCAATCTCTTCAAGACAGTCAGTCCTCTACAATCCCTAGGACAATCTCTTCAGGACAGTCAATCCTCTACAATCCCAAGGACAATCTCTTCAGGACAGTCAGTCCTCTACTCCCTTAGGGCAATCTCTTCAGGACAGTAAGTCCACTACTCCCCTAAGACAATCTCTTCAGGACAGTCAGTCCTCTATTCCCTTAGGACAATCTCTTCAGGATAGTCAGTCCTCTACTCCCCTAAGACAATCTCTTCAGGACAGTCACTCCTCTTCTCCCCTAGGACAATCTCTTCAGAACAGTCAGTCCACTACTCCCCTAGGACAATCTCTTCAGGATAGTCAGTCCTCTACACCCCTCAGACAATCTCTTCATGACAGTCAGTCCACCACTCCACAGGTCAATCTCTTCAGGACAGTCAGCCCTCTACTCCCTTAAGACAATCTCTTCAGGACAGTCAATCCTCTACAATCCCTAGGACAATCTTTTCAGGACAGTCAGTCCTCTACAATCCCAAGGACAATCTCTTCAGGACAGTCAGTCCTCTATTCCCTTAGGGCAATCTCGTCAGGACAGTCAGTCCACTACTCCCCTATGGCAATCTCTTCAGAACAGTCAGTCCTCTACTCCCCTAGGACAATCTCTTCAGGACAGTCAGTCCACTACTCCCCTAGGACAATCTCTTCTGGACAGTCAGTCTTCTACTCCCCTAGTACAATCTCTTCTGGACAGTAGGTCCATTACTCCCACAGGTCAATCTCTTCAGGACAGTCCGTCCTCTACTCCTCATAGGACAATCTCTTCCGGACAATCAGTCCTCTTCTCCCTTAGGACAATCTCTTCAGGGCAGTCAGTCCACTACTCCCCTAGGACAATCCCTTCAGGACAGTCAGTCCACTACTCCCTTAGGACAATCTCTTCAGGGCAGTCAGTCCTCTACTCTCCTAGGACAATCTCTTCAGGACAGTCAGTCCTCAACTCCCCTAGGACAATCTCGTCAAGACAGTCAGTCCACTAATCACCTAGGACAAACTCTTCAGGACAGTCAGTCTTCTACTCCCCTAGGACAATCTCTTCAAGACAGTCAGTCCACTACTCACCTAGGACAATCTCTTCAGGACAGTCAGTCTTCTACTCCCCTAGGACAATCTCTTCAAGATAGTCAGTCCTCTACTCCTTTGGGACAATCTCTTCAGCACAGTCAGTCCCCTACTCCTCTAGGATAATCTCTTCAGGACAGTCAGTCCTCTTCTCCCTTAGGACAATCTCTTCAGGATAGTCAGTCCTCATCTCCCCCAGGACAATCTCTTCAGGACAGTAAGTCCACTACTCACCTAGGACAATCTCTTCAGGACAGTCAGTCCTCTACTTCCCTAGGACAATCTCTTCAGGACAGTCAGTCCTCTACTCCCCTATGACAATCTCTTCAGGACAGTCAGTCCTCTACTCCCTTAGGACAATCTCTTCAAGACAGTCAGTCCTCTACAATCCCTAGGACAATCTCTTCAGGTCAGTCAATCCTCTACAATCCCAAGGACAATCTCTTCAGGACAGTCAGTCCTCTACTCCCTTAGGGCAATCTCTTCAAGACAGTCAGTCCTCTACAATCCCTAGGACAATCTCTTCAGGACAGTCAATCCTCTACAATCCCAAGGACAATCTCTTCAGGACAGTCAGTCCTCTACTCCCTTAGGGCAATCTCTTCAGGACAGTAAGTCCACTACTCCCCTAAGACAATCTCTTCAGGACAGTCAGTCCTCTATTCCCTTAGGACAATCTCTTCAGGATAGTCAGTCCTCTACTCCCCTAAGACAATCTCTTCAGGACAGTCACTCCTCTTCTCCTCTAGGACAATCTCTTCAGGACAGTCAGTCCACTACTCCCCTAGGACAATCTCTTCAGGATAGTCAGTCCTCTACACCCCTCAGACAATCTCTTCATGACAGTCAGTCCACCACTCCACAGGTCAATCTCTTCAGGACAGTCAGCCCTCTACTCCCTTAAGACAATCTCTTCAGGACAGTCAATCCTCTACAATCCCTAGGACAATCTCTTCAGGACAGTCAGTCCTCTACAATCCCAAGGACAATCTCTTCAGGACAGTCAGTCCTCTACTCCCGTAGGGCAATCTCGTCAGGACAGTCAGTCCACTACTCCCCTAGGGCAATCTCTTCAGAACAGTCAGTCCTCTACTCCCCTAGGACAATCTCTTCAGGACAGTCAGTCCACTACTCCCCTAGGACAATCTCTTCTGGACAGTCAGTCTTCTACTCCCCTAGTACAATCTCTTCTGGACAGTCAGTCCATTACTCCCACAGGTCAATCTCTTCAGGACAGTCCGTCCTCTACTCCTCAAAGGACAATCTCTTCAGGACAATCAGTCCTCTTCTCCCT
The DNA here is from genome assembly GCA_963681505.1 of Eunapius fragilis. Taxonomy (NCBI): domain Eukaryota; kingdom Metazoa; phylum Porifera; class Demospongiae; order Spongillida; family Spongillidae; genus Eunapius; species Eunapius fragilis. The sequence goes on along the minus strand of OY811971.1, from coordinate 170,597 downwards.
TAGGACAATCTCTTCAGGGCAGTCAGTCCACTACTCCCCTAGGACAATCCCTTCAGGACAGTCAGTCCACTACTCCCTTAGGACAATCTCTTCAGGGCAGTCAGTCCTCTACTCTCCTAGGACAATCTCTTCAGGACAGTCAGTCCTCAACTCCCCTAGGACAATCTCGTCAAGACAGTCAGTCCACTACTCACCTAGGACAAACTCTTCAGGACAGTCAGTCTTCTACTCCCCTAGGACAATCTCTTCAAGACAGTCAGTCCACTACTCACCTAGGACAATCTCTTCAGGACAGTCAGTCCACTACTCCCCTAGGACAATCTCTTCAGGATAGTCAGTCCTCTACATCCCTCAGACAATCTCTTCATGACAGTCAGTCCACCACTCCACAGGTCAATCTCTTCAGGACAGTCAGCCCTCTACTCCCTTATAACAATCTCTTCAGGCCAGTCAATCCTCTACAATCCCTAGGACAATCTCTTCAGGACAGTCAGTCCTCTACAATCCCAAGGACAATCTCTTCAGGACAGTCAGTCCTCTACTCCCTTAGGGCAATCTCGTCTGGACAGTCAGTCCACTACTCCCCTAGGGCAATCTCTTCAGAACAGTCAGTCCTCTACTCCCCTAGGACAATCTCTTCAGGTCAGTCAGTCCACTACTCCCCTAGGACAATCTCTTCTGGACAGTCAGTCTTCTACTCCCCTAGTACAATCTCTTCTGGACAGTCAGTCCATTACTCCCACAGGTCAATCTCTTCAGGACAGTCCGTCCTCTACTCCTCATAGGACAATCTCTTCAGGACAATCAGTCCTCTTCTCCCTTAGGACAATCTCTTCAGGGCAGTCAGTCCACTACTCCCCTAGGACAATCCCTTCTGGACAGTCAGTCCACTACTCCCTTAGGACAATCTCTTCAGGGCAGTTAGTCCTCTACTCTCCTAGGACAATCTCTTCAGGACAGTCAGTCCTCAACTCCCCTAGGACAATCTCGTCAAGACAGTCAGTCCACTACTCACCTAGGACAAACTCTTCAGGACAGTCAGTCTTCTACTCCCCTAGGACAATCTCTTCAAGACAGTCAGTCCACTACTCACCTAGGACAATCTCTTCAGGACAGTCAGTCTTCTACTCCCCTAGGACAATCTCTTCAAGATAGTCAGTCCTCTACTCCTATGGGACAATCTCTTCAGCACAGTCAGTCCCCTACTCCTCTAGGATAATCTCTTCAGGACAGTCAGTCCTCTTCTGCCTTAGGACAATCTCTTCAGGATAGTCAGTCCTCTTCTCCCCCAGGACAATCTCTTCAGGACAGTAAGTCCACTACTCACCTAGGACAATCTCTTCAGGACAGTCAGTCCTCTACTTCCCTAGGACAATCTCTTCAGGACAGTCAGTCCTCTACTCCCCTATGACAATCTCTTCAGGACAGTCAGTCCTCTACTCCCTTAGGACAATCTCTTCAAGACAGTCAGTCCTCTACAATCCCTAGGACAATCTCTTCAGGACAGTCAATCCTCTACAATCCCAAGGACAATCTCTTCAGGACAGTCAGTCCTCTACTCCCTTAGGGCAATCTCTTCAGGACAGTCAGTCCACTACTCCCTCGGGACAATCTTATCAGGACAGTCAGACCACTACTCCCTTAGGACAATCTCTTTGGAACAGTCAGTCGTCTACTCCCCTAAACAATCTCTTCAGGACAGTCAGTCCACTATTCCCCGAGGACAATCTCTTCAGGACAGTCAGTCATCTACTCCTCTAGGACAATCTCTTCAGTACAGTCAGTCTACTACTCCCCTAGGACAATCTCTTCAGGACAGTCAGTCCTCTACTCACCTAGGACCATCTCTTCAGGACAGTCAGTCCACTACTTCCCTAGGACAATCTCTTCAGAACAGTCAGTCCTCTACTCCCCTAGGACAATCTCTTCATGACAGTCAGTCCACTACTTCTCTAGGACAATCTTATCAGGACAGTCAGTCCACTACTCCCCTAGGACAATCTCTTCAGGACAGTCAGTCCTCTACACCCCTAGTACAATCTCTTCAGGACAGTCAGTCCTCTACTCCTCTATGACAATCTCTTCAGGACAGTCAGTCCTCTACACCCCTAGGACAATCTCTTCAGGGCAGTCAGTCCTCTACTCCCCTATGACAATCTCTTCAGGACAGTCAGTCCTCTACACCCCTAGGACAATCTCTTCAGGACATTCAGTCCTCTACTCCCCTAGGAAGGTGCTTGAGGAGCTTCATGGGGGTCATTTGGGTGTGGTTAAGATGAAGGCATTGGCCCGTTCTCATGTGTGGTGGCCTCACATAGACAAAGAGATTGAGGGTGTCACACAACGCTGTGGAGGATGCCAGATGATGAAGGGAGACCCCAAACTAACGCCCCTACATCCGTGGGAATTTCCTGAGGGTCCATGGAGGAGGATCCACGTAGACTTTGCGGGACCATTTCAGGGGAAAAGTTTCCTTATTGTGGTGGACGCCTATTCAAAGTGGCCTGAAGTGGTGGCAATGGACGAGACAACCACAGACAAAACAGTGGATGCATTGCGTGCCATTTTTGCTCGATGGCCATTTGTGGCTGGATTTGAAAGATTCCTGGCTTTAAACAACATCAAGCATGTTAGATCTAGCCCGTACCATCCAGCCACAAATGGTCTAGCTGAGCGCTTTGTCAAAACACTAAAAACACATTGAGAGTATCCAAGGCAGACGGACACACACTGCAGCACCGACTGGCAAGTTTCCTACTGAACTACCGAAACGCTAGGCACTCCACCACAGAAGTAATACCTGCTACTCTGATGATTGGGAGGGACCTACGATGCAGACTCAGCCTCTTGAAGCCAGGCTTGAGGGACTCAGTGTTTAAGAATGTCACTTGACAGATAATGTCTAGGTCTGCAGCTGCAGAGCGCAGTTTTGACATTGGAAACAGAGTCATGGTGGGAGATTACAGGCCAGGTCATTCTCGGTGGCAACCTGCAAGAGTACTATCCAAACTAGGCAGCAAATCATACCGAGTGGAGACAGATGGGGGAGGGGTATGGAAGAGACGTGCAGATCAGATGATGGCTACACGTATTGAAAAGGGAACAGTGGATAGTGAGAAGGGAACGATGGAGGAACCAGGGTGGGGTACCGAGGCCAGTTGTGGGAGATGCAGTCCCTGGACAGTTATCTGATTCTGTTGACAAAGGATCATCCGCTGTAGCTGCTGTAGTTCCTGGATTATCTGACCCTCAGGCTAGGGACACTGGATCAGCTGGGAAACAAACCTCCACAACATTGCCATTATCCAAAGATACCGCAGCGACACACCCACCGACTCAGGAACCAGACAGACCACTGTGCGATGGGCAGACACGCAGTACAATTATCACTAGGTATGGATGGACGATCAAGAAACCAGCACGCTACTCAGATCCCGATGTCTGAATGAAAGGGAGGATTGTGGTGTATATGTGGAACTACAGCATATCCGATTTATATGTATATACCGTATTGAGGTAGTATGATTGTAATTAGGCTACGTGTATCTGACATGTGCATGCTGCCTGAAAGAATCTTATACCATCGGCTTTCGGGAACTTCACACTCTTCTCCCTTAAGACAATCTCTTCAGAACAGTCAGTCCTCTATGCCCCTAATACAATCTTTTCAGGACTGCCAGTCCTCTACTCCCCTAGGACAATCTCTTCAGGACAGTCAGTCCACTACTCCCTTAGGACAATCTCTTCAGGACAGTCAGTCCACTGCTCCCCTAGGACAATCTCTTCAGGACAGTCAGTCCACTACTCCCTTAGGACAATCTCTTCAAGGACAGTCAGTCCTCTACTCCCCTAGGACAATCTCTTCAAGACAGTCAGTCCTCTACTCCCCTAGGACAATCTCTTCAGGACAGTCAGTCCTCTACTCCCCTAGGACAATCTCTTCAGGACAGTCAGTCCACTACTCCCCTAGGACAATCTCTTCAGGACAGTGTGAAGTACTGGAATACCCGCGCTCGTGACCCAATGGCAGCCTGTCATGAATCAATATCAGCTTAGAGCAGCGATAAGAATCACACAGCAATAGGCACACAATGACATCAGTTCGCGCCTCCTTCCGTCCGTCGGTATGCCAGCCTCCAATGATCTGATCTTCCTCTGCTGAGCGGTAGCTTAAGTACCTGCGATGAATCTTCTAGAATGTTCTCAAGGGTTAAATTAGGCAATTACAGTTACACAATAAATGACAATACTACAGACAGTCAGTCCACTACTCCCTTAGGACAATCTCTTCAGGACAGTCAGTCCTCTACTCCCCTAGGAAAATCTCTTCAGGACCGTTAGTCCACTACTCCCCTAGGACAATCTCTTCAGGACAGTCAGTCCACTACTCCCCTAGGACAATCTCTTCAGGACAGTCAGTCCACTACTCCCCGAGGACAATCTCTTCAGGACAGTCAGTCCACTACTCCCCTAGGACAATCTCTTCAGGACAGTCAGTCCACTACTCCCCTAGGACAATCTCTTCAGGACGTCAGTCCACTACTCCCTTAGGACAATCTCTTCAGGACAGTCAGTCCACTACTCCGCTAGGACAATCTCTTCAGGACAGTCAGTCCACTACTCCCCTAGGACAATCTCTTCAGGACAGTCAGTCCACTACTCCCTTAGGACAATCTCTTCAGGACAGTCAGTCCTCTACTCCCCTAGGACATTCTCTTCAGGACTGTCAGTCCACTACTCCCTATAGGACAATCTCTTCAGGACAGTCAGTCCACTACTCCCTTAGGACAATCTCTTCAGGACAGTCAGTCCTCTACTCCCCTAGGACAATCTCTTCAAGACAGTCAGTCCTCTACTCCCCTAGGACAATCTCTTCAGGACAGTCAGTCCTCTACTCCCCTAGGACAATCTCTTCAGGACAGTCAGTCCTCTTCTCCCCTATGACAATCTCTTCTGGACAGTCAGTCCACTACTCCCTTAGGACAATCTCTTCAGGACAGTCAGTCCACTACTCCCCTAGGACAATCTCTTCAGGACAGTCAGTTCACTACTCCCTTAGGACAATCTCTTCAAGGACAGTCAGTCCTCTACTCCCCTAGGACAATCTCTTCAAGACAGTCAGTCCTCTACTCCCCTAGGACAATCTCTTCAGGACAGTCAGTCCACTACTCCCCTAGGACAATCTCTTCAGGACAGTCAGTCCACTACTCCCCTAGGACAATCTCTTCAGGACAGTCAGTCCACTACTCCCCTAGGACAATCTCTTCAGGACAGTGTGAAGTACTGGAATACCCGCGCTCGTGACCCAATGGCAGCCTGTTATGAATCAATATCAGCTTAGAGCAGCGATAAGAATCACACAGCAATAGGCACACAATAACATCAGTTCGCGCCTCCGTCCGTCCTTCGGTATGCCAGCCTCCAATGATCTGATCTTCCTCTGCTGAGCGGTAGCTTAAGTACCTGCGATGAATCTTCTAGAATGTTCTCAAGGGTTAAATTAGGCAATTACAGTTACACAATAAATGACTATACTACAGACAGTCAGTCCACTACTCCCTTAGGACAATCTCTTCAGGACAGTCAGTCCTCTACTCCCCTAGGAAAATCTCTTCAGAACCGTTAGTCCACTACTCCCCTAGGACAATCTCTTCAGGACAGTAGTCCACTACTCCCCTAGGACAATCTCTTCAGGACAGTCAGTCCACTACTCCCCTTGGGACAATCTCTTCAGGACAGTCAGTCCACTACTCCCCTAGGACAATCTCTTCAGGACAGTCAGTCCACTACTCCCCTAGGACAATCTCTTCAGGACAGTCAGTCCTCTTCTCCCCTATGACAATCTCTTCAGGACAGTCAGTCCACTACTCCCTTTGGACAATCTCTTCAGGACAGTGTGGTATCCGGATGTAATCTGTTTACAATAGGAGCCTGCCAGAGCAGGCATTAGCGCTACGTAATGACAGTGCAGATCCTTATCTACTGTTATTGCATTGGCCAATTATATGTGGCCTTTAGTGATTGGTCAATGTCTATTATATATGTGTACACACACTCTCTGTTGATCAGATCTTTTATACAATTGTCGGTTGTCGTTCTGCCTAGCCGCGCCGCATCGCGTGTATACTGTCCACTCGGGTTGTAACAAACTTGGCGACGAGGGTCAACTTTGGCTGTCATGGCGATCCACGGAGGAATGGCAGAATTCGACAGCGCTACCGAGGAGTGGCAGGCATATGAAGAAAGACTGAGCCAGTACTTCATTGCTAACGATGTGGAGGATGCCGCGAAGCAGAGAGCTATTTTACTCAGTGTTTGTGGGCCCAGAACGTACAAGCTGGTAAAAAGTCTCGTATCCCCTCAGAAACCGACGGACAAAACGTATGCGCAACTGGTGGAGACGTTAACCAACCATTTTAATCCGGCTCCAGCCATAACCGTTAGCAGATTCAAGTTCAATTCGAGAGTGCGGCAGTCCAGTGAAAACGTAGCCATGTTCATCTCGGAGTTGCGCCAGTTGGCTACGAAGTGCGATTTCGGAAATAGCCTTGAAGAGATGCTACGCAACCGTATCGTAATTGGGGTAAACGACCCTAACATACAGCGGAGGCTCTTGGCTGAACCGAACCTGACCCCGAAGAAAGCAACGGAAATAGCCCAGGCTCTGGAAACGGCGGATCGTGGCGCAGCAGATCTGCAGTCAGCCCAGGCAGTGCTGGTACATTCCATAGTGGGAGGGAAAGATACCAGTAAAGAGCACGCAAAAGGGAAAGGTAATCCAACTTGCTATAGATGTGGAGGCAAGCATCTGGCACCAGTCTGCAAGTTCAAGGATGCAGAGTGTTTCTCGTGCGAGAAGAAGGGCCACACGGCTCGGGTATGCCGGAAGGCAAAGACATCTGCTGGCACTGGCAGGTCAGGAGGATGTAAAACACAGAAATCTGGTGGACAGAAACCACACAAAGCCAACACAGTGGTGATTGACGATAGTCTCACAGTCCACACTACCTTCAAACTGAGAGGAGGGAGAGAAGCAAGTACTATGCCATTACTGGTCACAGTAAAAGTAGAGGGCAAGTATTCACTGCAGATGGAGGTGGACACAGGTGCCTCAGTATCCCTGATCAGTGAAGCAACGTTCAAGAAGTTGTGGACAGACAAGACTCCTAAGCTAGGCCCAACCAATGTGACACTGCGATCCTATTCAGGAGAAGTCATCAAAGTATTGGGAGAACTAAATGTGACTGTGGAGTATGGTGATCAGGAGATGAGATTAAGCTTACTGGTGGTGACAGAAAAAGGACCGAGTCTCCTAGGCCGAGATTGGCTGAAGCAACTGAAGCTGAACTGGGGAGAACTATTTCACCTAAACAGTGCTGCTACCTTGACACTGAAAGAAGTGTTGCAGAGGCACGACGATGTCTTCAAAGAGGGACTAGGGAAAATAAAAGGAATGGAAGTCAAAATCCACATGGAACCTGGAGCACAGCCACAGTTTTTCCAACCGCGGACAGTACCCTTGGCCTTGAGAGCAAGGGTGAAGAAGGAATTGGAGAAGTTGGTAGAGGAAAAAGTCATAGAACCGGTGCAGTTCTCTGAGTGGGCAGCTCCCATTGTTCCAGTGTTTAAGGAGAATGGATCGGTCAGGATATGCGGGGATTACAAGGTGACGGTGAACAAGTTTGCCAAGACTGAGAAATACCCGTTACCACACATCGAGGACCTATTTGCAGCCCTATCAGGTGGACAAGCCTTCACAAAGTTGGACTTAGCGAATGCCTATCTCCAGCTACCTTTAGAAGATAAGTCAAGGGACTATGTCACAATTAACACACACAAGGGTCTCTTCAGGTACAATAGGCTACCATTCGGAGTGGCATCAGCTCCGGCTGTTTTCCAGAGGACGATAGAGAGTCTGCTACAAAGGATTCAGCGTGTGGTGGCATATATTGATGACATCCTCATCACGGGAGAGTCAGAGCAGGAGCACCTGAAGAACCTGGACGAAGTGTTGAAGAGACTGGAGGCAGCAGGGCTAAGACTGAAGGCAGAGAAGTGCAAGTTTATGATGGCAGAAGTGGAATACCTGGGACATTGCATCTCAAAGGAAGGGATTTTTCCTACTTCGGCAAAAGTCACAGCCATCAAAAATGCTCCAGTACCCACTGATGTACAGCAGTTGAGGTCATTTTTAGGGTTGGTGAACTATTACGGCAAGTTTCTCCCTAACCTATCTTCCAAATTGGTTCCATTGCATTCGCTCCTTGAAAATGGCAAGCCTTGGCAGTGGTTGGATGTTCATCAGAAGGCATTTGATTGTGCAAAACTCCTGCTGATCTCTTCTAAAGTACTCACACACTTTGACAGCAAGAAGGAGGTGATCTTGTCCTGTGACGCATCACCGTATGGAGTTGGGGCAGTCCTAGCACACCGTTTTCCAGATGGCAGTGAGCGACCAATAGCTTTTGCTTCGAGGACCTTAGCACCTGCTGAAAGGAACTACTCGCAACTTGATAAGGAGGGACTAGCTATCATTTTTGGAGTAAAGAAGTTCCACAATTTCCTGCTGGGTCACCAGTTCACAATCTTCACAGACCACAAGCCCTTGAAGCACCTGTTTGGGGAAGACAAAGCAATTCCTCCCCTGGCTTCTGCTAGACTGCAGCGTTGGGCATTGATCCTGAGTGCTTACCAATATAGAATTGTCCATAAGCCGGGAAAAGAAAATGCTAATGCTGATGTCTTGAGCCGCTTACCACTTCCAGAGTGTCCTTCAGAAGTCCCACTACCAGGAGAGACAGTTCTGCTGCTGGAAACACTGGAAGCCTCCCCTGTCAATGCTAAGCAAATAGCTGAGTGGACTGAGAAGGATCCTGTCCTGTCAAAGGTGAAGAAATGGCTCGCAGAAGGATGGCCAGAGAAGGAACGTGAAGAGGAACTCCGACCATACCGGCAAAGGAAAGATGAACTGAGCTTACAAGATGGATGCATTTTGTGGGGACCGAGAGTGATAGTACCGGAACCAGGTCATAAGTTGGTGGTGGAGGAACTTCACGCTGGGCATCAAGGTATCTCTAGGATGAAGAGTCTTGCCAGGAGCTTCGTGTGGTGGCCTAAGTGGATGCAGACCTAGAGGACAGAGCCAAGAGGTGTGAGATCTGTCAAGTCCACCTAAAGGTTCCGGCACCAGAGCCCTTGCACCCATGGGAATGGCCTGTAATGCCATGGTGTCGACTACACCTTGATTATGCAGGCCCCTTCCAAGGCAAGATGTTCCTTTTGATCATCGATGCACACAGCAAATGGTTGGATGTTCACGTGGTAGAGTCTGCTACCTCAGCAGTGACTATACAGAAGCTGGAAGCATCTTTCTCGTGTCATGGTTTGCCTGTAACAGTTGTAACTGACAATGGCAGTGCTTTCACCAGCCAGGAGTTTGAGAAATTTCTGCAGGGTAATGGCGTCAAGCATGTTACAACTTCCCCGTACCATCCTGCCTCTAACGGGCTAGTGGAGCGGGCAGTACAAACCATGAAGTTGGCTCTTAAGAAAACAGCAGACAAGAGGAAGTCAGTGAAGAGCCGCCTGTTGCAGTTCCTGTTTCAGTATAGAATCACTCCTCACACCACTACCGGTGTATCACCAGCAGAGCTCCTGATGGGACGACGGCTGCGCTCCCATATATCATTGTTGCATCCTGGTGTGGAGGAGAGGGTGAAGGCTACCCAAGAAAAGCAGAGTAAGTACCACAACAGAGGGGCAAAGGAACGGACATTCAAGGTTGGAGATCATGTTTGGGCTCTCAACCACAGAAGTGGACCAAAGTGGCTGAGTGGTGTGATTTCAGGAATCAGGGGTCCTTTGTCTGTCTGGGTGGAATTGTCAGATGGGGGTAAAGTGAAAAGGCACTACGACCGGATACGTGCAAGAGCTGTACCCGCAGTTACGGAGGAAGCACAGACTACTGTGACACCGGACAACAGCACATGGAGGATTTTTTACCTGTGGGACTTGACCTTCAACCTGCAGTAGTAACTGAACCACAACCTCCAGCTCTACTTCAACCTGCAGTAGTAACTGAACCACAACCTCCGGCTCTACTTGAACCTGCAGAGGGACCTGAACTGAGACGATCAGGATGGACCAGGAGACCCCCAGTGAGGTTCAATGAGGAAGAAATTTAAGGAAGGAGGAAATGTGGTATCCGGATGTAATCTGTTTACAATAGGAGCCTGCCAGAGCAGGCATTAGCGCTACGTAATGACAGTGCAGATCCTTATCTACTGTTATTGCATTGGCCAGTTATATGTGGCCTTTAGTGATTGGTCAATGTCTATTATATATGTGTACACACACGCTCTGTTGATCAGATCTTTTATACAATTGTCGGTTGTCGTTCTGCCTAGCCGCGCCGCATCGCGTGTATACTGTCCACTCGGGTTGTAACAGACAGTCAGTCCTCTACTCCCCTAGGACAATCTCTTCAAGCCAGTCAGTCCTCTACTCCCCTAGGACAATCTCTTCAGGGCAGTCAGTCCTCTACTCCCCTATGACAATCTCTTCAGGACAGTCAGTCCTCTACTCCCCTAGGACAATCTCTTCAGGACAGTCAGTCCTCTACTCCCTTAGGACAATCTCTTCAGGACAGTCAGTCCTCTACTCCCCTAGGACAATCTCTTCAGGACAGTCAGTCCACTACTCCCCTAGGACAATCTCTTCAGGACAGTGTAAAGTACTGGAATACCCGCGCTCGTGACCCAATGGCAGCCTGTTATGAATCAATATCAGCTTAGAGCAGCGATAAGAATCACACAGCAATAGGCACACAATAACATCAGTTCGCGCCTCCGTCCGTCCGTCGGTATGCCAGCCTCCAATGATCTGATCTTCCTCTGCTGAGCGGTAGCTTAAGTACCTGCGATGAATCTTCTAGAATGTTCTCAAGGGTTAAATTAGGCAATTACAGTTACACAATAAATGACAATACTACAGACAGTCAGTCCACTACTCCCTTAGGACAATCTCTTCAGGACAGTCAGTCCTCTACTCCCCTAGGAAAATCTCTTCAGGACCGTTAGTCCACTGCTCCCCTAGGACAATCTCTTCAGGACAGTCAGTCCACTACTCCCCTAGGACAATCTCTTCAGGACAGTCAGTCCACTACTCCCCTAGGACAATCACTTCAGGACAGTCAGTCCACTACTCCCCTAGGACAATCTCTTCAGGACAGTCAGTCCACTACTCCCCTAGGACAATCTCTTCAGGACAGTCAGTCCACTACTCCCCTAGGACAATCTCTTCAGGACAGTCAGTCCACTACTCCCCTAGGACAATCTCTTCAGGATAGTCAGTCCACTACTCCCCTAGGACAATCTCTTCAGGACAGTCAGTCCACTACTCCCCTAGGACAATCTTTTCAGGACAGTCAGTCCACTACTCCCCTAGGACAATCTCTTCAGGACAGTCAGTCCACTACTCCCCTAGGACAATCTCTTCAGGACAGTCAGTCCACTACTCCCCTAGGACAATCTCTTCAGGACAGTCAGTCCTCTACTCCCCTAGGACATTCTCTTCAGGACTGTCAGTCCACTACTCCCTATAGGACAATCTCTTCAGGACAGTCAGTCCACTACTCCCTTAGGACAATCTCTTCAGGACAGTCAGTCCTCTACTCCCCTAGGACAATCTCTTCAAGACAGTCAGTCCTCTACTCCCCTAGGACAATCTCTTCAGGACAGTCAGTCCTCTACTCCCCTAGGACAATCTCTTCAGGACAGTCAGTCCTCTTCTCCCCTATGACAATCTCTTCTGGACAGTCAGACCACTACTCCCTTTGGACAATTTCTTCAGGACAGTCAGTCCTCTACTCCCCTAGGACAATCTCTTCAGGCCAGTCAGTCCTCTACTCCCCTAGGACAATCTCTTCAGGGCAGTCAGTCCTCTACTCCCCTAGGACAATCTCTTCAGGACAGTCAGTCCTCTACTCCCCTAGGACAATCTCTTCAGGACAGTCAGTCCTCTACTCCCTTAGGACAATCTCTTCAGGACAGTCAGTCCTCTACTCCCCTAGGACAATCTCTTCAGGACAGTCAGTCCACTACTCCCCTAGGACAATCTCTTCAGGACAGTGTGAAGTACTGGAATACCCGCGCTCGTGACCCAATGGCAGCCTGTTATGAATCAATATCAGCTTAGAGCAGCGATAAGAATCACACAGCAATAGGCACACAATAATATCAGTTCGCGCCTCCGTCCGTCCGTCGGTATGCCAGCCTCCAATGATCTGATCTTCCTCTGCTGAGCGGTAGCTTAAGTACCTGCGATGAATCTTCTAGAATGTTCTCAAGGATTAAATTAGGCAATTACAGTTACACAATAAATGACAATACTACAGACAGTCAGTCCACTACTCCCTTAGGACAATCTCTTCAGGACAGTCAGTCCTCTACTCCCCTAGGAAAATCTCTTCAGGACCGTTAGTCCACTACTCCCCTAGGACAATCTCTTCAGGACAGTCAGTCCACTACTCCCCTAGGACAATCTCTTCAGGATAGTCAGTCCACTACTCCCCTAGGACAATCACTTCAGGACAGTCAGTCCACTACTCCCCTAGGACAATCTCTTCAGGACAGTCAGTCCACTACTCCCCTAGGACAATCTCTTCAGGACAGTCAGTCCACTACTCCCCTAGGACAATCTCTTCAAGACAGTCAGTCCTCTACTCCCCTAGGACAATCTCTTCAGGACAGTCAGTCCTCTACTCCCCTAGGACAATCTCTTCAGGACAGTCAGTCCTCTTCTCCCCTATGACAATCTCTTCTGGACAGTCAGTCCACTACTCCCTTTGGACAATTTCTTCAGGACAGTCAGTCCTCTACTCCCCTAGGACAATCTCTTCAGGCCAGTCAGTCCTCTACTCCCCTAGGACAATCTCTTCAGGGCAGTCAGTCCTCTACTCCCCTAGGACAATCTCTTCAGGACAGTCAGTCCTCTACTCCCCTAGGACAATCTCTTCAGGACAGTCAGTCCTCTACTCCCTTAGGACAATCTCTTCAGGACAGTCAGTCCTCTACTCCCCTAGGACAATCTCTTCAGGACAGTCAGTCCACTACTCCCCTAGGACAATCTCTTCAGGACAGTGTGAAGTACTGGAATACCCGCGCTCGTGACCCAATGGCAGCCTGTTATGAATCAATATCAGCTTAGAGCAGCGATAAGAATCACACAGCAATAGGCACACAATAATATCAGTTCGCGCCTCCGTCCGTCCGTCGGTATGCCAGCCTCCAATGATCTGATCTTCCTCTGCTGAGCGGTAGCTTAAGTACCTGCGATGAATCTTCTAGAATGTTCTCAAGGATTAAATTAGGCAATTACAGTTACACAATAAATGACAATACTACAGACAGTCAGTCCACTACTCCCTTAGGACAATCTCTTCAGGACAGTCAGTCCTCTACTCCCCTAGGAAAATCTCTTCAGGACCGTTAGTCCACTACTCCCCTAGGACAATCTCTTCAGGACAGTCAGTCCACTACTCCCCTAGGACAATCTCTTCAGGATAGTCAGTCCACTACTCCCCTAGGACAATCACTTCAGGACAGTCAGTCCACTACTCCCCTAGGACAATCTCTTCAGGACAGTCAGTCCACTACTCCCCTAGGACAATCTCTTCAGGACAGTCAGTCCACTACTCCCCTAGGACAATCTCTTCAGGACAGTCAGTCCACTACTCCCCTAGGACAATCTCTTCAGGATAGTCAGTCCACTACTCCCCTAGGACAATCTCTTCAGGACAGTCAGTCCACTACTCCCCTAGGACAATCTCTTCAGGACAGTCAGTCCACTACTCCCCTAGGGCAATCTCTTCAGGACAGTCAGTCCACTACTCTCCTAGGACAATCTCTTCAGGACAGTCAGTCCACTACTCCCCTAGGACAATCTCTTCAGGACAGTCAGTCCTCTACTCCCCTAGGACATTCTCTTCAGGACTGTCAGTCCACTACTCCCTATAGGACAATCTCTTCAGGACAGTCAGTCCACTACTCCCTTAGGACAATCTCTTCAGGACAGTCAGTCCTCTACTCCCCTAGGACAATCTCTTCAAGACAGTCAGTCCTCTACTCCCCTAGGACAATCTCTTCAGGACAGTCAGTCCTCTACTCCCCTAGGACAATCTCTTCAGGACAGTCAGTCCTCTACTCCCCTAGGACAATTTCTTCAGGACAGTCAATTCAACATGACATGGGACATTACTTTACCTGCACCAGAATAAAGAAAGGTTTGCTGTGGTAGCTATCTATGTATTTAACTGTCTCTTGCAGTTGGTTTTAGTCTATAAGGCACAAATATTAATTAAGTACCACCCCAACCCAGTGAGCGCAGTGGTTATTTTTGACTGATTGCCACAACATGGGGCCAGGCCGGAGTATCCCACGGGTAAATAGGGGGGCGCCCTACACCAAGGCTATAAGGTCCAGTGTGATGTTTGTCACAAGCTGGAACCAGTGTCCCAGAACCGGATGCTTGTCCAGACTGGGCTAGCCATATGCAAGGGGATCCCGGGCTTCAGAGGTCCATTGTGACGATGCAGGCCACGAGTTATCCCAGATCTGGACGCTGGACGCAGATTGGGCTAGCCAGATCTAAGGGAAAACCTGTAAGGCTCGGAGGCCTGCCGATCATGTAATATCAAAAGACACTGTACAAATAGGATACACAGGGTGTGGAAGAGTGGGATAGCACTCTCCTTTCCAATGCCGAATGTGTGCAAAACATGGCACCAGGAAGGAGGGGCTTGTACATGTATGGTAGCTGCCCAGAATCTAACCAATCAGTTTGTAGGCCTCCCTGAACAAAGGCTGTTCTTGAAGGCGCGAGCCCGAACCCAGAAGGTGCCTTTAGATAAGCAGCCCACAAAACCAACTGCCATGCCGTTAAACAGTTTACTCTTGAACAGAACCTTAAATAAATCAAAGATTTGCTCCCACACTAAACAGGGTTACGTATTCCTGTAGCAATGTTTAGTGCCATTCCCATGGTTACACAGGACCACATGCAGAGGGGATAACAGTACAATTAGATATGAGCTATTATATGGGTTTCCTATGCACATGCACGCTTGCCCACACATGCGCTTGCTCAAACTTGCACTGCAGCGTTTACACACACACCTACCCACATATGCACATAACACACACACACACACTTCAGTTGGTTGATGGAGTATGGTTGGTTGAAGGCTATGAGGCATGCCTGGTAGCCTTTGTTGGCACTAACATCACTGGAGGAGATGGTACAGAGGGGTGTGATGGGAACAAGAGGAGCTATGGGAGGAGAAGGGGGTGAGGGAGAAGCATCCATCAATCACATCAGAGAGCTATGAACGTGGTCACAAGACACATGTCATAGAGCTAAGGATGGTCACATTCAGTTCACATGGCACACTACACTCAGATGGACCACATTACAAATGAATCCAAGACACATAAAAGGCTTCAGGCTGTTGTTATAGCAACAGGAAAAAAAAAGTTGAGTGCAAACTAAGCACTGGTGTTTGAGTGACCTACTAGATCAATCTGTACATATCTGTTCAAATGAATCCAAGACACATAAAAGGCTTCAGGCTGTTGTTATAGCAACAGGAAAAAAAAAGTTGAGTGCAAACTAAGCACTGGTGTTTGAGTGACCTACTAGATCAATCTGTACATATCTGTGTGACAGATATGGAGATGTCATGTGACAGAGGAGAGATATCATGCGACAGAGGAGAGTGTCATGTGACAGGGAGAGAGGTATGGAGATGTCATGTGACAGTGGAGAGAGGTATGGAGATGTCATGTGACAGAGGAGAGAGGTATGGAGATGTCATGTGACAAAGGAGAGAGGTATGGAGATGTCATGTGACAGAGGAGAGAGGTATGGAGATGTCATGTGACAAAGGAGAGAGGTATGGAGATGTCATGTGACAGAAGAGAGGTATGGAGATGTCATGTGACAGAGGAGAGAGGTATGGAGATGTCATGTGACAGAGGAGAGAGGTATGGAGATGTCATGTGACAAAGGAGAGAGGTATGGAGATGTCATGTGACAAAGGAGAGAGGTATGGAGATGTCATGTGACAGGATAAAGGGTGAACAATCCCCCTCCACACATAGCTCCACCAAGTCCACAATGTCTCCATGTTAGGGCTCCAAGGTCAGCAGTGGATATCCCTCTCTACTCCTTACCAGGAACAGAGACAGGGTGAGACGAAACTTACAATTATATATTGACTCGACATGGTCAAAATGAATGTGAACGTAATCGCTGATCGGGGGAAAAGTGAAGTGTAGCTTTTTGAAGGTCATTTAGAATTCAATTAGACATAAATGCAAAAAAACCGCTGATGTGAAGGCCATTTCTCCACATCAAATGCCCTGAGATATTAATGGCAAATAATACCCTTGATAAGCAGCAATATCAAACAGCCAACTACTATACTTACAAAATACAGTATGTCTTATGCACAAGTATACAAGGCATGTGTGGCAAAAGCACTAACATCAGTTCTAGACAATGATTTATTTGACTAGGCTACTCAAATGGCATGTATTTTACTCTTCAAACAGTGAAAGACCACAGCTGACTAAGACATTCAATTTACAGGATCTTCACACAGAGGTTCTCTTAGACCGTAGTGAACTGCCACGATCGTGGTACTGACAGTAGTACTGTTGGTGGGATCATCCAGCTCCATATTGATAGGAACCATTGGTTCGTATTGTTTCTTTTCAAATAGTGCATTGAATTTCTCACTGGTTATGTCATACATCATGCATGCCTTGAGAATGGCCACAATGAGAAGGTTCAAGACAGTGAACATCATCATCACTACATACAGACCCACCAGAACTCCAACAGTCACGACAGCAATTTTTTGTTGGTCCATACTCTGGTCTATAATGTATGACATTGACATAGCCAGTGCAGTGTAATTGAGGAGGTAAAACATGTCAAGGCTATTATACAACTGATTGTAGAAGTTAGTACGTCTTTTGCTTTGATGTGTATTTTGATGTGACTGTCCAAATGGCATGATACGTGCCTGTGTTATAGTGAACAAGATCACCATAGTAGCCTGGATAGTAAGAAGCAGAGATGGCCTGTCAGAAATGTACACTGGATTTAAACTGTACATGAAAACTAGAAGCCAAAGCCTTGCTCCCAGCCACCAACGCCACTCCCACGTATAAGGAGCATAGTGGGCATCATTCATTGGTTTGATCAGGTTGGCCTTCTTGTGGAGATATTTGAACAGTCTGTTGTGTTCCCTGTGCTGCTCAATGATAGAAATGAAAGTGAGGGCAATGGTGTATGGTAGAAGGAACAGCATAACTGTTACAATAGCAACCACAAACAAAACAGCATGCTTCCCATTTAGGTATTCCAAATTTCCATCATAGAACCAGACCTTCATGACACCACTGGGCAGGTGAACTGAGGAATATGTTAGAATATCGATGACATTTCTCAACGATTTGGAATATGACATGTAGATGAGAGTAGATAGAACACCAACTGCTCTTTCTCCAATGATGGTGGAAACCCTATGAAGTGAAAACCCAGTGGAGGCAGTTGTAGATCGTTTAAGGCAGTAGTGACATGCCAGAATGGTTACCATGGAGAGAATGAGGAGGTATGCTGGGAACGCAAACTGAAGGCCAGCTTTGTCAGCATCATCCATATTGTTGTAAAAACACATAGGGAACCCAAGGTCAAGGTTCACCAATGACACAATGACTTGCAATGGATTTAGAATAGACTGATTGAAGAATATAGAAGTATTGACTTGGATCATGTTGGCATAGAAGATGAGTCCATAGAGTGTGCCCTGTGTGATGGTGAGGTTGAGGAAGAACAGTGCTGCTACCAGGAAGACACCCAACACTGCAAACATTACAAGTGTGGTCAGCCACATATCTGAGCACATCTGGCACTTGGTTGACCCAAAGACCACACTAAGGTTTCCTGGGCAGTGACCACAAATAATGCCTGCACGTCCTCCATTGCACATGTCAGTAAGCATTTCTGGAGACATCTTGGTTATACTACTATTGCAGTAGTCCATAGGACATGTTTGAGCCACTGCTGGGAGAGTGTTATTATATACACCAATCCAGTTAGTTTTATTTTTTGTCACAGTATACTCTGATGCATCACAGGCCACTCCTAATGTTGCAAATAACTGAGAACAGTTACACCTCATATCTGGTGCCAGTGTGAACCATGGCCCACATGGTAACAGCTTCACACCAATGACTGTTGTTCTTGAACCACTGGGATCATTGTACAGAAGCAATTGCAGTGAAGTCATTTCTGGTCCATAAATGTTGTACTCCATTGTACCACATACTGATCCTACCCACTGAGCCTTCTGTCGAGGTCCAAGGAATATGTCAATACCATTCTTATCAACTTGTGTGTAAACTGCACCAGGTGATAGTTGCTCTCCATTACCAATTGGGGTAACCATAATTCTCACAGTCCTACCAGGATGTGTGGTAAGTTGTGGACTTGTACCAGTGCACAAATAAGGATCACTGCAGCCACAGTAGTTCACATGGTCTGGAAAGGAGAGTACTTGTACATCACTGGTGTCATCTGGTAAAGGAATAATGTTGAAATATTTCACCATATCATTATCACAGTACCCAGATTTTCCAATGGAATTGAAGTGATGATTACAATGATGAATTGGTGTAGCATATACAGCATGACCACCATGTTGTGCATGGTTACCAATGAAGGTTATTGACAAGCTGCCATTACAAGAATGTTCTTCAGTAACGACATTGAAGCGTAAAGAACAATCAAAGATTTCATCAGGCTTTTGGTTAGGGGAAAAGTGTTTTCCATTATTGTAAATAGCACCACCATATTCAGTTGCGACATTTTGCAAGTAATCAACCTTACAATTGTCATAAAAGTACACTGGAACATTGTTAGATAGACTTATGGCCCCTCCATTTACTCCTGTGTTATTTGCAAATGTGATGTAACCCTGTAGCAGCAAAATACCATTTTCTCCTTCAATTGCACCCTGGGGAGAATTAGACACAAAGTGGCTCCCTGTGATTGTGCTTCCAATTATTTCCATTGTCAGCCCTCTAAAGTAAATAGCTCCTGCACCTTTATCAGAAGAGCAACGATTATTTTTAACAATTACATCCTGTATTGTAATGAGGCCAGTTTGAAGGGAATTGTAGGAATCAATCTCATTATTAATAGCATACATTACTGCTCCTGCTTGTGAAGTGTTGTTTGTAAATGATGACATACTGATGAATAGATAAGAACTCATTTCCTTGATGTGTATAGCTCCTCCTATCTGAGCATTGTTGATATAAAATGTTGAGTTTGTGATGCTAACATTACCACTTTGTCTGTACAACTCCACAACCCCACCAGCATAGCTACCACTGTTGTTCTGAAATGTGCAGTGTGTGATATGCACATCTGCTGATGATCCTGACAGGCTAACAGCACCACCACCACCACCATAACCACCAGCCCTGTTGTTCTGAAATGTGCAGTCTGTGATATGAGCATTGCCATTTGATTCATACAGGCTAACAGCACCCCCTAAACTCCCAGCACTGTTGTTCTGAAATGTGCAGCCTGTGATATGAGCATTGTCTCTTAGCTCATAGAGGTACACAGCACCACCACCACTAGCAGCCCTGTTGTTCTGAAATGTGCAGCCTGCGATATGATCATTGCCATTTGATCCAGACAGGCTAACAGCACCACCACCACCACCACCACCACCACCACCACCACCAGCCCTATTGTTCCGAAACGTGCAGTCTGTGATATGAGCATTGCCATTTGATCCGAACAAGCGAACAGCACCACCATTACCACTAAGACCAGCAGCACTGTTGTTCTGAAATGTGCAGTCTGTGATATGAACATTGACATTTGATACAATCAGGTTAACAGCACCACCATTACCACTAAGACCAGCAGCCCTGTTGTTCTGAAATGTGCAGTCTGTGATATTAGCATTGTCTCTTATGTCAGACAGGTGTACAGCACCACCACCACTAATACCATCAGCACTGTTGCTCTGAAATGTGCAGCATCTGATAAAAGTATTGCCTGATCCCATAACAGCACCACCGCCACCAGCCCTGTTGTTCAGAAATATGCAGTCTGTGATATGAGCATGTCCATTTGATCGAAACATGCTAACAGCACCACCAAATCTAACAGCACTGTTATACTTAAATGTGCAGCCTGTGATTTGACCATTGCCCTGCAGGAATATAGCACCACCACTGTCCTTAGCACTGTTGTTCTGAAATGTGCAGTCTGTGATTTGAGCAGATTCACTCAGGTAAATAGCACCACCAAAACCATCAGCCCTGTTGTTCTGAAATGTGCAGCCTGTGATATGATCATTGCCTGTTGATCCCCACAGGCTAACAGCAGCACCACCACCACCAGCTGCCCTGTTGTTCTGAAATGTGCAGCCTGTGATTTGAACATTGCCTGTTGATCCCCACAGGCTAACAGCACCACCGAAACCATTAGCACTGTTGTAGCAGTTCTGAAATGTGCTGTTGGCTATGGTAACATTGCCCGCCGATCTTTCCAATGTCACAGCACCAGTATCGCTAAATGCACAACTTGCGATGTATGTGTTATTACTCGATTTTGACGATACGGCACCGTTTGGACTCTTGCGGTATGTGCAGTTCAAGATAAAAGCATTCTTTATGGATACAAGGTCAATGGCGCATTTTATGAATGTGATTGCCTCCATTGTCAACTTCTGTAGTGAAAGGAACACAAACGCTGTCCCTTCTCCCTCGCAACGTATTGTTATCGTTTGGGTTGATGACCCCGTTATCGTAATGCTGCCACCTTTATTGGAAATATTGCATGACCGTTCAGAAGATATGCGATGTTCTCCATCGTCCAACACAACAGTGATATTAGACTGGAGTGTCCCGTTGCAGAGATAGTCCTGCAGAGCGTAGCCTGGTGGAATGGTAACGGTGGTATTGACCTGATCGGAGCTAGCAACTACACAGCTACCTAGGATGAATACAACGATTAACATCTCAATCAATAAATCGATTCCAAGCCTGTTTCATGCAATGTATACATGACCTACGCCCAGAAAGTTTTTATAGCAACGAAATATTGCAATCGCAATGTGCGCTAATCTTGTTGAGAAAGACACTGGCATGGTAGCATAGTTGACGTGCTGTTTTATGGATCTATAACTTGTGCTCTATCCGTTGCCGCAAGTATCATGCATGATCGCGCGTAGCTTAAGCCACTCAAACGCTATACGACCACAGGGGGGAAAAGCGTCGAATCATTTCGTGGTTGAACAGAAAATCACATACGCTTCAAACACTATGCGACCACAGGAGGGAAAAGCGTCGCATCATTTCGTGGTTGAGAAGAAAATCGCATAAGCTTGTATTGATTTTCGTGTGATTTTCTGTTTAATCACGCATTGATTTCTAAATGATTGGACGCTTTTTCTCCCCTGTGGATCGACTACAAATAGAAACATTTCCCGCGGTACTACCTTATAATTCATTGGTTTGTTTACAAACTAGAGAAGTTTTGTGGCTCCAACAGCGCATCAGTAGATTTGATGGAACGAACTTCTTGTTTTCGAAGTAAGTAGCAGCTCTGTTATACATTAAAGTAGCAGTTCGTGCAAGTGACCTATCTACTAGTTCAAACGGTTGATCACTACGCTATAGTTGTGCATGGATTGTTTTACACAACAGACATACAACATTGCAACGCCTGCATGCATCTTCATGGTTCTCAATGCAGACATATGGTATATAGTGAATGTTAATTGTAGCCAACTGAAACGTTGATACTTCATGGTTGTGCAGTTGAACTTGACACTGTTATCAGTAATACTGTGCTGAAACTCTGGCACCATAACAAGCCATGGACAGCTGGTCCCTGGCCCCACAACCAGTTCTGACCCCACAACCAGCTCTGACCGATCAACCAGCCCTTGCACCACAACCAGCCCCCAGTTTGATCCCACAACCAACTCGAGTCTCAAAATCAGCCCAGCCCTGAAACAAGCAGCCTTTGTACCACAACCAGCTCTGGCCTCACAATCAGTTCTCAATGCATACATATATATGGCATAGGGAATGTTAATTGTAGCCAACTGAACCGTGGATACTTCATGGTTGAGCAGTTGAACTTGACACTGTTATCTTGAGCTGCATCTTCTGGCACCATAGCAAGCCATGCTGGGGCAGCTGGCCCCGGGTCAGCCATCCCTGGCCCCACAACCAGCTCTGACCCCACAACCAGCTTCGACCTAACAACCAGCCCTGGCCCAACTCTAGCCTTACAATCAGCCCAGTCCTACAATCAGCCCTGACCCCACAGGCAGCCAGCCCTCAACCCACAACCTGCTCTGGTCCCACAACCACACGTGCATGCTGCATAGCTGTTCTCTATGTTGCAAGGAAAATTTATGTTCACTTAATGGTGAGCAAACAAGTGACCACTAGACTAACACCTGTGTGTATGTGGGAGATACAAATCATGTCAAAGGGGAGGTTATAAACTTCAACCAACTATGAGCTTTGAACAATCGCTAGTTTTAGACTGCACATGCGCAAAGAAATAGTGGATCATCGCCAGGATGTCAGGTGATCCAGTGGGTGGGAATTGTTGGCAAGGATGTCAGGTGACCAAGTGGGCAGGGATTTATCCCACAAAATGTTTTCATTTGGCTCAATCTATTTTATTGCTATACCAATAGTTGTACCAGAAGGGTTAATATCATACTGCATGGGTCTGGGGCCAGTACCCTGATCCCTGATATCAGGCCAAGGATGAGCTCCATGATATTGGCAAATATGGAATGACTCCTACAGGATATTCTGCACTGGTGAGGTAAGAAAACTAGTCACATGACCTCATTGTCTCCCCCACTCTCATTTCATTCCACCTTCTTCCTCCCCCTCCCCTTACCCTCTCCCCTCCCCCTTTCTCCCCACCCCCTTGCTCCCCTCTCCTCCCTCTCCCATCTTCCTCCCTCTCCCCCTCTTCCGCCCATCAGAACAGACCACATGTTAAACAAGTACTATGCCAGGCTTTGTGAGCTTAGTGGATATCACCCTGACGACTGGCTCCTATATATATGCCCCTCTCATTTATCACCATGGGATTAGACACACTGTACACTGTGTCTGTTGCAGTTGGTCTATTCATCTTACTTCATTTTCTTCTGGAAGTTCTTCACAATTTCAAATGAGTTTTATATAGTGTACTGAGTGGCAGAGTCTACAACACCTCCACACGCGTTCTGACACAGGCAAGCAAAGTTCACTCCTCCCCCCTCCAGTTCCCTCTCCTCTCTCTCATCATGCCATTCTCCTCCTCCCCATCACAATACACTGGGGAAGTCATTAATAATTAATGTACTTCACTCATTCCCAGCCAAAGACACTTGTCAAATATTAAAAAAGATAATATCAGTTTCTTGTCTTTCTTACTATTCAGTAGTGTAACTAATATGAATGTGCCAACTTTTTAGTGTCAGTTCAGAAATATTGTGGCTCTTTGCCCACTTATATTAGTGCAGGACAATTTTATTACTTTGAGAAAGCTGAATGCTTTGAAGTGGTGTCTGCATACACAAGCATATAGTGTAGCCTCTAAAGGTCTTCTAACTCCAAAGAGCTCAACATTTGGCTGACCCCTTAGAGGCAATAAGCCTTCCTCACCAGCACATGCATGTACAGCTGACTCCTTAGAGGCAATAAGCCTTCCTTACCAGCACATGCACGTACAGCTGACTCCTTAGATGTATGATGCTTTGAAGTAGGTGGCACAGTTATAATTACCAACCACCACATGGCATCTGACCACTATAAGATCTGATAGCACATTTAAAAAAGGAAAGTTAAAGTTAATATTAAACAAAAAGGTATGTGTAGGTGGGTCTACGAACCCTTTTTTTTAGCTAAAGTAGAGTTGTCCAAAATCAACTAAATGAGGTAGCAGAGGAATCTTAGGTAGCTGGAAGGGATTTCAACAACATAATCTGAAGCCATGAACATGAGTGACTTCTAATTGGTATAATTTTTCAAAGGGTCTATAAGAATTCATTTTTAATAGTAAACACATCATTGACGCAGATATGCGTCTCGTGGCAGTAATCAATAAGCTAGTCATTGGTTCAAACTGCTCAGACAGGTTGTCCCATTGATCTACAGAGATACAACACCATAAAGAAGTCCATGTCTTGGTACAATCAGAAAGTAGAAACAATGGGACTAATCTATTAAAACTAAACCCAGGGCATGAAAGATTTGCTCCCACACTAACATGAAACAGGCTTACATATTCATGTGTTACTGTTTAGTGCCATTCCCATGGTTACACTGGGCCATATGTAGAGGGGGTTAATAGACAATATTACAATCTTATTTTACTGCACATGCACACATGCACACACACACACCTCAGTTGGATGATGGAGGACGGTTAGTTGAAGACAATGATAGCCTTTGTTGGCACTAGCATCGCTGGAGGAGATGGTGCAGAGGGGTGTGATGGGAACAAGAAGAGCTATGGGAGGAGATGGAGAGGGGGAGGGAGGGAGAGGGATCCATCAATCGCAGGAAGAAGTCATTACACAGAGAGCTAAGAACATGGTCACAAGACACATGTCACATGCAGGGCACATGACGCATGTAAGTGAGCTAAGGATGGTCACATGCAGGTCACATGACACACAGCACACAGAAGGACCCCATTGCATATAACTCCATGACTTCTCAATGCAAAAGGCTTCAAGCTGTTAGCATAGCAACAGGAAACAAAGTTGAGTGCAAACTGGGCACTGGTGTTAGGTAACCTATGAGATCAAACTGCACATATCTGTGTGACAGATGTGGAGATGTCATGTGACAGAGGAGAGAGGTATTGAGATGTCATGTGACTGAGGAGAGAGGTATGGAGATGTCATGTGACAGAGGAGAGAGGCATGGAGATGTGTGGGGGTGTAAGTATAATATGCCATGCTGTATGTAGAATAATACGTTATCTTTAATAATTAATGGTCGTAATTTTAGCCACGGTCAATCACCTGGTGCACCGTCTCATGCATACTTCTATGGGGCTGACCTTGGACAGTGACATTGCCAAATTCCTTGCAACCCAAGACCTGCAATCAAGACTCCCCTGCGTCATCTGATACTACATCTTTGCTGCACCCTTTTAGCAATCTCCAAACCATCACAGTTGGCAGGCATTATCTTAACTCCGGTCCAGCTCTAGTCACTGCGCCACAGCATTTAGTATGCAGAGCTGTGCAGAGTCTGCATATCAACCGTATGCAGATGGGTATCATTGAAGTGTTCATATGCAGACGTCTGCATACGAACACTTCAACAATACTCATCTGCATACGGTTGGTATGCAGACTCTGCACAACTCTGCACACTAAATGCTGTGGCGGTGACTTTTCCTCTGTACATGTATGGTATGTGTCTCACATTGTGAAAATTATTTCTTACCCCTTGAAATGATTGGCAAATACTACTTTCAAATTACATCAAAGTAACCATTTCTGAACATGGACCAACTTAGGGCTACTAGACAGTTCCATAGAATCAATCTCCTACTTTTTTTCAGGATATCTTTCACATGCGATTCTAATCATTTCCTCAGCTGCTGCTTGATGTTCCAGCTCTGTAGCATTTCAGATGACTTTCCATAAGTGGCCCTACTTCCCTCATTTGCAATCCATTGTCTCAGAAATGCTTTTACCTGTGCAACTCCCATGGTATTTCCTTCAATCTCCCCAATGGCTACAGTTCCAACACCCAGTCTTTTTGCAACATCTTGCCAGTCATTGAGGTTATCTGCTATTTTTGCTATGTCAGCATCGTGTATTGTATCTGTAAATGAAATTAAAGGTATGGTATTTCAAATTCCCGCATTTCTCATTTTTATTTGCATCACAATCTGTGTTAATGTTCCGAAATAACTGAGAATCAATTTTAGTAAGTGAAAACCAGATAATCATAGCTTATGTCTGCATGGTTAGTATATGGATGCCAATGAAATTATAGTACAGCCAGTGAGCCTATGATGTGTCTCAATTAATGCACATTTCACATAGGGCATTCCATCCAATCTCAAGGGGAGTATAACTTATTTTCACAATACTTGATTATGGAGGATTCAATTTTTTTGTTGCATCGGGTTTGTGATTGGCCAACTTTAAAAAATACCACATATTTTTCAATAGCTATGTATGAAGTATATATACATGATGGTGAGTGCTGTCTCTATATCTGCCATTTTGTAGGCACACTTGGATGCATAATGATGAACTAATGTGGCCAGGGTTGAATATCGACCTTTTGATATGCAGTTTTTAAAAATAATATTTGCAAATTATGATTCTTCCCCTTAACAGTTTCTTTGGTAATGCCTATAGACACCCACCACCGCCATACTGATTGTCACTGCATGGATGCATATGAACAAGTCACATTATCTTACTCTTTGCAGACTGAGGAAGATTTGAAGGTGGAGATGGATGCATATCTATTAAAAGTATCCATGTAAGCAGGTATATGTTTACGTATGCATATTATAATTTGCTGGTACATATTAACATTTACAATTAGAGTCACATCAATTGGCGCAAGTTGATAAAAATCTAAATCAAATCTGTTAATTTCATCAAAAATGACACACATAAACACACACTCTCCTTGTTGCAGCAAGTTACATTAAAAATACTGCTGAGAAAACCAATTAGGCATACATGATAAAGGCAAATTCTTATCTACTTGTTAAGTGTATATGCTCGTCTTCTATTTAGCCTCTTATGGTAATGAAGTTAGTGATATAACCTAACACATGTGGAATAGTCAAAGCTTCAACTACGTTATGTCCAGGATTTAATTAGACAATATGAATGCATGCTTGAGAACACAATATTTCTACTGGAGGGTACTTAAAATTTATCTTGACGACCATGCACAATCAAAAAAATTAACTTTGGTTTACAGTTTTATTCCGGTAAAGGGTTGGATGACCTATGCCATCACGTGAAGTGAAATATGAACTGTTTTCAGAGAAAAAAAAGATCATAGGAGTCAAGATCTTTGCCAGAATCAGAATAATGCTTTTAATTGAGCTGCAAAAGAACTAAAGTGCATTTAATTGACCTAATTAATGAATCTTGTATAATATTTACTTATAAGATGCAGAAAGCATATGACCACTGCCTTGTCATAAACGTGGGACAAAGCCAATCACATAATAATCAGCTACATGGAGCATCAAGGCATGTGTATGCAGTCAGCTATTGTCTTTAGAGGACCACTGATGCATAAATTGGAGAATTTTGATGGTGCTCTGCTGGCCTCATTCCTTGAGTGATTTCATATGCACTTTTTGCAGGTCATTTACATCTGTCCTATCTATCAGTTTTTCACTTACCATCAACATCAATCCTGCCTGCTGCCTTTTTCAAGCCAAGTCTGTTGAGATTATTTGTGACACCTTCTGTGATATTTCCTTTATGACCTGGAAAATGAGAGCGTGAAAGGCAATGGTACACATAAATTGAATGTATATATTTTTCAATGGTATGCTTAAATCAGCAACAGGTATACAAACCATGTACTTAGTATACAGCTTTTCCCATGTGCTGGCATGTATTTTTTTAAATGGGTACTGCTTTGGCTGAGGGGGGGGGGAAGGCTATGAGGCACACCTTGTAGCCTTTGTTGGAACTAACATCACTGGAGGAGATGGTACAGAGGGGTGTGATGGGAACCAGAGGAGCTACGGGAGGAGAGGAGGTAAGGGAGAGAGGGGGAGAGAGTGAGGGTGGGATCCATCAATCACTGGAAGAAGAGAAAGGTATGGAGATGTCATGTGACAGAGGAGAGAGGTATGGAGATGTCATGTGACAGAGGAGAGAGGCATGGAGATGTCATGTGACAGAGGAGAGAGGTATGGAGATGTCATGTGACAGAAGAGAGAGGTATGGAGATGTCATGTGACAGAGGAGAGAGGTAAGGAGACGTCATGTGAAACCATCAAGATGTCGTGTGCCCCCTCCCATCCAAGCTCCACCAAGTCCCCTTCTCCATGTTATGGTTCCAAGGTCACCGTGCATATCCCTCTCTCCTCCATATCAGGAACGGGGAGGGGGGGGTGGTTGAGTTGAAACTCACAATCATGTATTGACTTAACAATACTATACATGGTCGAATTGAATGTGAATGTAATCACTGATCTGGGAAAGAGTGAAATGGTGTAAGTGTAGTAGTTTCAAAGGTCATTTAAAATTCAACTAGAAATAAAATGCAAGATGACCGCTGATGTATGGAGCATTTCTCCATATGAAATGCCCAGAGATAATAATAGTGATGTGCCACTGTCATGTTATGCTGATGACTACCTGTTGATAAGCAGCAGTATCAAACAGCCAACTACTATTAAAGATTGCAATTGCAGTTCGTCTCATGCCCATGTATACAAGGCTAGTTCTTGCAAAATGACTAACATCAGTTCTAGACAATGTTTTGTCTGACTATGCTACTCATATTTTAATCTTCAAACAGTGAAAGGCCGCAGTTGACTGTGTCATTTAATTTACAGGATCTTCGCACAGAGGTTCTCTTAGATCGTAGTGAACTGCCACAGTCGTGGTACTGACAGTAGTACTGTTGGTGGGATCATCCAGCTCCATACTGATAGGAACCATTGGTTCGTATTGTTTCTTTTCAAATAGTGCATTAAACTTCTCTCTGGTTATGTCATACATCATGCATGCCTTTAGAATGGCCACAATGAGATGGTACAAGACAGTGACCATCAACATCACTACATACAGACCCACCAGAACTCCAACAGCTACTGCAGCAATTTGCTGTTGGTCTATACTCTGGTCTATAATGTATGACATTGACATAGCCAGTGCAGTGTAGTTGAGGAGGTAAAACATGTCAAGGCTATTGTACAACTGATTGTAGAAGTTGGTACGTCTGCAAATTTGATGTGTCTTTTGATGTGACTGTCCAAATGGCATTATACGTGCCTGTGCTACAGTGAACAAGATCACCATAGTACCCTGAATAGTGAGGAGCAGAGATGGTCTGTCAGAACTGTACACTGGATTAAAACTATACATGACAACAAGAAGCCAAAGCCTTGCTCCCAGCCACCTGCGCCACTCCCCCTTATAGGGAGCATAGTGGGCATCATTCATTGGTTTGATCTGGTGGCCTTCTTGTGGAGATAGTTGAACAGTATGTTGTGTTCACTGTGCTGCTCAATGATTGGAATGGAAGTGAGGGCAATGATGTATGGTAGAAGGAACAGGGTACTTATTGCCATAGCAATCACAAACAAAACAGTATGCTTCCCATGTAGGTATTCCACATTTCCATCATAGAACCAGACCTTCATGACACCACTAGGAAGGTGAACTGTGGAATATGTTAGAATATCGATTACATTTCTCAACATTTTGGAATATGACAAGTAGATGAGAGTAGATAGAACACAAACTGCTCTTTGTCCAATGATGTTGGAAACCCTATGAATAGAG
Source organism: Eunapius fragilis (assembly GCA_963681505.1). Classification (NCBI taxonomy): domain Eukaryota; kingdom Metazoa; phylum Porifera; class Demospongiae; order Spongillida; family Spongillidae; genus Eunapius; species Eunapius fragilis. The sequence goes on along the minus strand of OY811971.1, from coordinate 140,962 downwards.
AACCCAGTGGAGGTAGTTGGAGATCGTCGTAGACAGTAGTGGCATACCAGAATGGTTGTCATTGTAAGGATGAGGAGGTATGCTGGGAATGCAAACTGAAGGCCAGCTTTGTCAGCACCATCCATATTGTTATAAAAACACATAGGGAGCCCAAGGTCAAGGTTCACCAATGACACAATGACCTGCAATGGATTTAGAATGGACTGGTTGAAGAATATAGGAGTATTGACTTGGATAATGTTGGCATAGAAGATGAGCCCATATAGTGTACCCTGTGTGATGGTGAGGTTGAGGAAGAACAGTGCTGCTACCAGGAAGACACCCAACACTGCAAACATTACAAGTGTGGTCAGCCACATATCTGAGCACACCTGGCACTTGGAAGAACCAAAGACCACACTAAGGTTTCCTGGGCAGTGACCACAAATAATGCCTGCACGTCCTCTTTTGCACAGGTCCATAAGCGTTTCAGGTGACATCTTGGCTATGTTACTATTGCAGTAGTCTGCAGGACATGTTTGAGCCACTGCTGGAAGAGTGTTATTGTACACAACAATCCAGTTAGTTTTATTTCTAGTCACAGTATACTCTGATGCATCACAGGCCACTCCTAATGTTGTGAATAACTGAGAACAGTTACACTTCATATCTGGTGTCACAAGTAAATAAAAACATTCTCTACGAGAAAGTTGGTGGGATATAGGATTTGATTATGACATTGGTGGTGTAAAAAGCAAGGAAACAAGGTCTTATCAGAAGGGAAAATGTCATAGTCCTATATTTAGCACATTTCTAGGGCATGTGTTGTTTGTGTGCTAAATATAGGACTATGACATTTTCCCTTCTGATAAGACCTTGTTTCCTTGCTTTTTACACCACCAATGTCATAATCAAATCCTATATCCCACCAACTTTCTCGTAGAGAATGTTTTTATTTACTTGTTTTCTTATTTTTTTTTTTCATATATTATATAAAAGCGAGTCCTCCAGCCGATTCTGAAGCTATTGGTGAAAATTTCATCGCTTAGAAATGTTCCTGTCCTGAGTTATGCGTTGCCAAGAAGGAGGAGAAGGAGAATAAGAAGACGACCCGCCCCTTGTTCCGAGACTGGGTACGAGGACGGGCAGTACACTCTTGTTCTCAACAACCACGCGGTTCAGCGACATGAAACAAAAACGAAACTATTCATTTTTGACTTCTAGATCGATTGCTAAAACAAGCTACACGATCCGATCGTCGGGAGTGTTGTTACAGACGGGTCGCGTTTTTTTAATGACATTCATAGTCGGGGTCAAATCCTATATGGAAGTTTCTAACGAAACTTCCGATTGTGAACCATGGTCCACATGGTAACAGCTTCACATCAATGACTGTTGTTTTTGAACCACTAGGATCATTGTACAGAAGCAGTTGCAGTGAAGTCATTTCTGGTCCATAAATGTTGTACTCCATTGTACAGCATACTGATCCTACCCACTGAGACTTCTGTCGAGGTCCAAGCATTAATTTTATGTAGGGAAAGGTAATAATACCATTCTTATGAACTTGTGTGTAAACTGCACAAGGTGATAGTTGCTCTCCGTTACCAATTGGGGTAACCATAATTCTCGCAGTCCTACCAGGATGTGTGGTAAGTTGTGGACTTGTACCAGTACACATATAAGGATCACTGCAGCCACAATAGTTCACATGGTCTGGGAAGGAGCGTACTTGGACATCAGTGATGTCATCTGGTAAAGGAATAATGTTGAAATATTTCACCACATCATTGTCACAGTAGTCAGATTTTCCAATGGAATTGAAGTGGTGATTGCACTGATAAATTGGTGTGGCATATACAGCATGACCACCATGTTGTGCATGGTTAGCAATGAAGGTTATTGAGAAGCTTTATTCTGAAATATGCTAGCGCTGTTGGCTATGGTAACATTGCCTGCCGATCTTTCCAATAGAGGAGTTGCATGTGACGTCGCGCGCGTCTTACATCACTAAGTATGTTACTATAAATATGCGCTGCGTGGGTACGAGATAAACAATAACCGGACGGGAACGATAGAAGGCGGCGGCATACGCTCACGTGGTACATATTAATAGCGTGCCGTATACATAAATAGCAGCATACATATGATGTAACTAAACAATGCAAGGCGCGCGTGACGTCAATGCAACTCCTCTATGTCACAGCACCAGTATCGCTAAATGCACAACTTGCGATGTATGTGTTATTACTCGATTTTGACGATACGGCACCGTTTGGACTGTTGCGATATGTGCAGTTCAAGACAAAAGTATTCTCTATTGATACAAGGTCAATGGCGCATTTTATGAATGTGATTCCCTCCATTGTCAACTTCTGTAGTGAAAGGAACACAAACGCTGTCCCTTCTCCCTGTTTCATATCACTGCGGTAGTAAGTCAACATCTTCATTCCGTTTTGGAGACATTTCGTTCCTCTTTTGCCATCCGGAATTTCAAAAGAGTAGCAATTGAGTGTTAATATTGTATGCGCGTGAAGAAATTATTACAACGGTTGCCATGGTAACTCACAAAAGAAATTAGTGTACAAATGTGTGTAATAACACATTTTCCATACAATACATACTGTTCCTGAAAGTAAATGACACAGCATCTTAACAAAGTGACATGAACTTTTCAGCTAAAAACCATGTGTAGGTGGTCTTAACCCACCTGAGCAGTGTATTATGATGATTGAGGAGGAGAATGGCACATATGCAGCACGATTTGCGAAGGACATTTCAGTAATACATTTTTTGTGAACATTTTTGTTCACACACCGGCCTACCTAATTGAATTGGGACGTCCCAGACGGAGGTCATTAGTAAAGCTACTATTCAAATTTCTAACTCTTATGTATGCTCTTTCGCGCTTGAGAACGTTAGAATCAATAACGCCCACGTAAAAGAAATTTTTATCGATCAATCAATGCATACAACAATACATGCACAGCAATTCATTGAACAATTGAATTTCTGCTGCAGTGACGTGTGTGCATTGCCAGACACACAAAACAACATGGCAGTAGTATCCATGGTGACGGATTGGATGTGCTCAGCCTTTATGAGGGTAGAGGGAGGGGATGAGAAAAGAGTGCAATAAACTAAATAACTAAACAACTGTAATAATGGTAATGATAATTATACCTATTTTTATATAGTGTACAAATTGTCCTTGTTCTCGAGGGCAGCTGCTTCCTTCTCCCCAACCTCCTCTCCTGCCAGGTCCTGACCATGTGGTGTGCAAGGGTGGCAGTACTTGTGCTGCTGCTTCTGCTGGTGGTAGGAGGCAGCGCAGCTAGTGGTGGTAGTGACGGGGTCAGTGCTGCTGTTTCTGCTGGTGGTGGGGGGTAGGGGGCAGTGCAGCTAGCGCTGGCGGCAGTGCTGCTGCTGCTGGCAGTGGGGGACATGTAACAGCCTTTTGAGCTAGCAATTACAAGGTTCATATACATGGAGTAGTTATATGGGAGAAGATATGTTTGCAGTAAATTTCATTTCACCTATAGTACTCAGCCTTTGCAACAGCATTTAAATTCATACACAGTTGCGGCAGGCCCCGTCTCATAGTGACGGGGTCAGTGCTGCTGTTTCTGTTGGTGGTGGGGGGTAGGGGCAGGCCTGTCCACATTGGGTTCAGGCATATATGTAGCTAGGGGTTCAAAATAAAAACAAACATGTGGGGTAAAAAATGTGTTCAATTGACCCAATCTAAGTCAAATAGTTATTGCTATACCAATAGTTGTTTCAGAAGATTTAATATAATACTGCATGATTCTGGGGGCCCAGGAAGCGATCCGTTTCACCGTTGTCTCTCCAGACGTTAGTGAAGTTTTATTAATGACTTCATCAACCCTCAATCAATCCTATATTGAACCTGCTGCCGCAGGTTCAGATTCATTAGCCTTTACCATCCGGGAGATGTAGCGATTTCAAGGTGAATAATTTTTTATAACTTTTTATTTATATATATATATACTATTTCTCGTGAATTGTCCCAATTGTTAACAATCCTTGGTACAGTACCTTTACGCACATCAAAACTGAGCTCACTACATGATGGAATCGCGCACGCACAAAGAACCCACTTACAATCATCCCTATAACGGGATCATCATTCCAAACGATAACAATACGTTGCGAGGGAGAAGGGACAGCGTTTGTGTTCCTTTCACTACAGAAGTTGACAATGGAGGGAATCACATTCATAAAATGTGCCATTGACATTGTATCAATAGAGAATACTTTTATCTTGAATTGCACATTTCGCAACAGTCCAAACGGTGACGTATCGTCAAAATCACACATACATCGCAAGTTGTGCATTTAGCGATACTGGTGGTGTGACATTGGAAAGATCGGCGGGCAATGTTACCATAGCCAACAGCACATTTCAGAACTGCTACAACAGTACTAATGGTTTTGGTAGTGCTGTTAGCCTGTGGAGATCAACAGGCAATTCTCATATCACAGACTGCACATTTCAGAACAACAGTGGTGGTGATGGTGGTGCTGTAAGCCTGTTTGATGTAACAGGCAGTATTCATGTTACAGGCTGCACATTTCAGGACAACAGTGCTAACTATGCGGGTGGTAAAAACACTGATTGTGCTGGTGGTGGTGGTGCTCTGTACCTGTCTTCGTCAACAGGCAATGTTCATATCACAGGCTGCACATTTCAGAACAACAGTTCCGATGGCTATGGTGGTGTTGTTAGCATGGACATGTCAGGCAATGCTAGCATCACAGACTGCACATTTCAGAACAACAGGGCTGATGGTTATGGGGTGTTGTTGACCTGTTTGATTTAAAAGGCAATGCTCATCTAACAGGCTGCACATTTCAGAACAACAGAGCTGATGGTAGTGTTGTTAGCCTGTCTAGATTAGAAGGCAATGCTCATATCACAGACTGCACATTTCAGAACAACAGTGCTGATGGTGATGGTGGTGTTTTTAGCCTGTCTGGCACTGCTCATATCACAGACTGCACATTTCAGAACAACAGGGCTGGTGGTAAGGGCGGTGCTATGTACCTGATTCAAAACAAAGGAAATACTCACATCACAGACTGCACATTTAAGGACAACAGTGCTGCTGGTGATGGTGGCGGTGGTGGTGCTGCAGTGATCCTTTTTTAGGAGTGGCCTGTGATGCTTCAGAGTATACTGTGACTAGAAATAAATGGTGTGTACAATACCACTCTTCCAGCAGTGGCTCAAACATGTCCTGTGGACTACTGCAATAGTAACATAACCAAGATGTCTCCAGAAACGCATATGGACCTGTGCAATGGAGGACGTGCCGGCATTATTTGTGGTCAGTGCCCAGGAAACCTTAGTGTGGCTTTGGTTCTTCCAAGTGCCAGGTGTGCTCAGATATGTGGCTGACCACACTTGTACTGTTTGCAGTGTTGGGTGTCCTCCTGGTAGCAGCACTGTTCTTCCTCAACCTCACCATCACAAGAGCCATTTTGTAGCTTTAGCAACACAAAACAGTACCCAAATTGAGCAGATTGAGCAAATAAGCTATGCATTTGTCAGTGAAAAGACTTGAACAGAATGGGAAAACTAAACTAAACAGATCAGAGACGTAATAAAAGGTATAGAAGAAGAAATGAAGATTGTGAGGGAGAAAAAACTTAAACATGCAATAAAAGTACACAAAGAAGGAAGAATCTTTGTAGAGAATTGTCTTTTAGAGAAAGGGGAAATGCAAAACAGTGTAATAATACATCAAAAAGGAAATGGATCAATAGATTGTGGTAGAAGCAAGAGGAAAGAGGGTACATCATGTGTAGGAAACAAAGCAATAGAACCCAGTAGAAATTCAGGGACCCCTAATGAAGCAGGCGATAGTGGTGGAGAAGTAGATGGTGTAATGAATGCGATGGGTGTGAGTACGGTTGAAGCTGGTGGGGAGAGTGGTATTTATGAAAGCAGGACATAGGGATGGAGGAAACACCAAATGCGGAAAAGGGAAAACAGAATAGTGGGGAGACAGAGAGTGCAGAGATTGCAGTAGGTAGTAGTAGTAGAGAGGTAGAAAATAAAAGGAAGCCAGGAAATGCAGGGAAGGCAGGAACAGCAGGGAATGTAGAGAGGGCAGGGAATGCAGGGAAGGCAGGGAGTGATAATTGATGGAAAAATAGAAGAACATGGATCCCTTATGGGAGACACAATGGGTGGTTCATCACGGGAGGTTGGTATAGAGCTAAAAGATGGTTCAAAAGGGATGATAGAAATAACTATTTCAGAAGCTGGGATGATGTGGAAGGAAGAGATTGGAACGATGGAAGGGGAGGAGGAAGTTGGAATGATGGAAACTGGAATGATGGAGGAGGAAGTTGGGTTGATGGAAGAAAGAATTTTGTACATGGAGGAGGAAGAGAGAACAACGTAGGACCCCCAGGAAGCTTTTGGAGAGGGGATAGAAGAGGAGTACACCCAAATGTCAGTTGGACCCAACACTGGAGGGGCCACCATTTTTAGAGTCCCTCTACACCCATTATAGATTCAATAGCACCTATGGCATAGAGAGTATTCATAATGCATGTGCTGATCACACAGGGCACACACTATGGACTCATCTTCTATGCCAACATTATCCAAGTCAATACTTCTATATTCTTCAACCAGTCCATTCTAAATCCATTGCAGGTCATTGTGTCATTGGTGAACCTTGACTATGGGTTCCCTATGTGTTTTTATAACAATATGGATGATGCTGACAAAGCTGGCCTTCAGTTTGCGTTCCCAGCATACCTCCTCATCCTCACCATGGCAACCATTCTGGTACGTCACTACTGTCTTCAACGATCTCCAACTACCTCCACTGAGTTCTCTCTTCATAGCATTTCTACCATCATTGGAGAAAGAGCAGTTGGTGTTCTATCTACTCTCATCTACTTGTCATATACCAAAATGTTGAGAAATGTCATCGATATTCTAACATACTCCACAGTTCACCTTCCCAGTGGTGTCATGAAGGTCTGGTTCTATGATGGAAATGTGGAATACATAAATGGGAAGCATACTGTTTTGTTTCGGGTTGCTATGGCAACAGTTACTCTGTTCCTTCTACCATACACCATTGCCCTCACTTTCATTCCAATCATTGAGCAGCACAGTGAACACAACAGACTGTTCAACTATCTCCACAAGAAGGCCAACCAGATCAAACCAATGAATGATGCCCACTATGCTCCCTATAAGGGGGAGTGGTGATGGTGGCTGGGAGCAAGGCTTTGGCTTCTAGTTGTCATGTACTGTTTAAATCCAGTGTACAGTTCTGAAAGACCATCTCTGCTCCTCACTATCCAGGCTACTATGGTGATCTTGTTCACTATAGCACAGGCACGTATTATGCCATTTGGATAGTCACATCAAAGTACACATCAAAGCAACAGACGTACCAACTTCTACAATCAGTTGTACAATAGCCTTGACATGTTTTACCTCCTCAACTACACTGCACTGGCTATATTAAATTCATAAATTATAGACCAGAGTTTACACCAACAGCAAATTGCTGCAGTGGCTGTTGGTGTTTTGGTGGGTCTGTAAGTAGTGATGTTGATGGTCACTGTCTTGTACCATCTCATTGTGGCCATTCTCAAGGCATGCATGATGTATGACATAACCAGAGAGAAGTTTAATGCATTATTTGAAAGATACAATACGAACCAATGGTTCCCATCAATATGGAGATGGATGATCCCACCAACAGTACTTCTGTCAGTACCACGACCATGGCAGTTCACTACGGTCTAAATGAACCTCTGTGTGAAGATCCTGTAAATTAAATGTCACAGTCAGCTGTAGTCTTTCACTGTTTGAAGATTAAAATACATGCCATTTGTGTAGCCTAGTCAAATAAATCATTGTCTAGAACTGATGTTAGTCCTTTTGCAAGACTTGCCTTGCATACATGTGCATATGACATACTGTAGTTGCATTTTGTATGTATAGTAGTTGGCTTTTTGATACGGCTGATTATCAAAGGTATTATTTGCCATTAATATCTTGGGGCATTTGATGTGGAGAAAGGGCCTTCACATCGGTGGTCATCTTGCATTTTCTTTCTAATTGAATTCTAGATGACCTTCAAAAATACTACACTTCACGCTTCCCCAGATCAGCGATTACGTTCACATTCAATTTGACCATGTTGGGTCAATATATAATTGTAAATTTCATCTCACCCTGCTCTAGGTAAGGCGTAGAAAGGGATATCCACTGCTGACCTTGGAGCCCTAACATGGAGACATTGTGGACTAGGTGGAGCTATGTGTGGAGGGGGATTGTTCACCCTTTATCCTGTCACATGACATCTCCATACCTCTCTCCTTTGTCACATGACATCTCCATACCTCTCTCCTCTGTCACATGACATCTCCATTCCTCTCTCCACTGTCACATGACATCTCCATACCTCTCTCCCTGTCACATGACACTCTCCTCTGTCGCATGATATCTCTCCTCTGTCACATGACATCTCCATATCTGTCACACAGATATGTACAGATTGATCTAGTAGGTCACTCAAACACCAGTGCTTAGTTTGCACTCAACTTTTTTTTTCCTGTTGCTATAACAACAGCCTGAAGCCTTTTATGTGTCTTGGATTCATTTGTACAGATATGTACAGATTGATCTAGTAGGTCACTCAAACACCAGTGCTTAGTTTGCACTCAACTTTTTTTTTCCTGTTGCTATAACAACAGCCTGAAGCCTTTTATGTGTCTTGGATTCATTTGTAATGTGGTCCATCTGAGTGTAGTGTGCCATGTGAACTGAATGTGACCATCCTTAGCTCTATGACATGTGTCTTGTGACCACGTTCTTAGCTCTCTGATGTGATTGATGGATGCTTCTCCCTCACCCCCTTCTCCTCCCATAGCTCCTCTTGTTCCCATCACACCCCTCTGTACCATCTCCTCCAGTGATGTTAGTGCCAACAAAGGCTACCAGGCATGCCTCATAGCCTTCAACCAACCATACTCCATCAACCAACTGAAGTGTGTGTGTGTGTGTTATGTGCATATGTGGGTAGGTGTGTGTGTAAACGCTGCAGTGCAAGTTTGAGCAAGCGCATGTGTGGGCAAGCGTGCATGTGCATAGGAAACCCATATAATAGCTCATATCTAATTGTACTGTTATCCCCTCTGCATGTGGTCCTGTGTAACCATGGGAATGGCACTAAACATTGCTACAGGAATACGTAACCCTGTTTAGTGTGGGAGCAAATCTTTGATTTATTTAAGGTTCTGTTTAAGAGTAAACTGTTTAACGGCATGGCAGTTGGTTTTGTGGGCTGCTTATCTAAAGGCACCTTCTGGGTTCGGGCTCGCGCCTTCAAGAACAGCCTTTGTTCAGGGAGGCCTACAAACTGATTGGTTAGATTCTGGGCAGCTACCATACATGTACAAGCCCCTCCTTCCTGGTGCCATGTTTTGCACACATTCGGCATTGGAAAGGAGAGTGCTATCCCACTCTTCCACACCCTGTGTATCCTATTTGTACAGTGTCTTTTGATATTACATGATCGGCAGGCCTCCGAGCCTTACAGGTTTTCCCTTAGATCTGGCTAGCCCAATCTGCGTCCAGCGTCCAGATCTGGGATAACTCGTGGCCTGCATCGTCACAATGGACCTCTGAAGCCCGGGATCCCCTTGCATATGGCTAGCCCAGTCTGGACAAGCATCCGGTTCTGGGACACTGGTTCCAGCTTGTGACAAACATCACACTGGACCTTATAGCCTTAGTGTAGGGCGCCCCCCTATTTACCCGTGGGATACTCCGGCCTGGCCCCATGTTGTGGCAATCAGTCAAAAATAACCACTGCGCTCACTGGGTTGGGGTGGTACTTAATTAATATTTGTGCCTTATAGACTAAAACCAACTGCAAGAGACAGTTAAATACATAGATAGCTACCACAGCAAACCTTTCTTTATTCTGGTGCAGGTAAAGTAATGTCCCATGTCATGTTGAATTGACTGTCCTGAAGAAATTGTCCTAGGGGAGTAGAGGACTGACTGTCCTGAAGAGATTGTCCTAGGGGAGTAGAGGACTGACTGTCCTGAAGAGATTGTCCTAGGGGAGTAGAGGACTGACTGTCTTGAAGAGATTGTCCTAGGGGAGTAGAGGACTGACTGTCCTGAAGAGATTGTCCTAAGGGAGTAGTGGACTGACTGTCCTGAAGAGATTGTCCTATAGGGAGTAGTGGACTGACAGTCCTGAAGAGAATGTCCTAGGGGAGTAGAGGACTGACTGTCCTGAAGAGATTGTCCTAGGGGAGTAGTGGACTGACTGTCCTGAAGAGATTGTCCTAGGAGAGTAGTGGACTGACTGTCCTGAAGAGATTGTCCTAGGGGAGTAGTGGACTGACTGTCCTGAAGAGATTGTCCTAGGGGAGTAGTGGACTGACTGTCCTGAAGAGATTGTCCTAGGGGAGTAGTGGACTGACTATCCTGAAGAGATTGTCCTAGGGGAGTAGTGGACTGACTGTCCTGAAGAGATTGTCCTAGGGGAGTAGTGGACTGACTGTCCTGAAGAGATTGTCCTAGGGGAGTAGTGGACTGACTGTCCTGAAGAGATTGTCCTAGGGGAGTAGTGGACTGACTGTCCTGAAGTGATTGTCCTAGGGGAGTAGTGGACTGACTATCCTGAAGAGATTGTCCTAGGGGAGTAGTGGACTGACTGTCCTGAAGAGATTGTCCTAGGGGAGTAGTGGACTAACGGTCCTGAAGAGATTTTCCTAGGGGAGTAGAGGACTGACTGTCCTGAAGAGATTGTCCTAAGGGAGTAGTGGACTGACTGTCTGTAGTATTGTCATTTATTGTGTAACTGTAATTGCCTAATTTAACCCTTGAGAACATTCTAGAAGATTCATCGCAGGTACTTAAGCTACCGCTCAGCAGAGGAAGATCAGATCATTGGAGGCTGGCATACCGACGGACGGACGGAGGCGCGAACTGATGTTATTGTGTGCCTATTGCTGTGTGATTCTTATCGCTGCTCTAAGCTGATATTGATTCATAACAGGCTGCCATTGGGTCACGAGCGCGGGTATTCCAGTACTTCACACTGTCCTGAAGAGATTGTCCTAGGGGAGTAGTGGACTGACTGTCCTGAAGAGATTGTCCTAGGGGAGTAGAGGACTGACTGTCCTGAAGAGATTGTCCTAAGGGAGTAGAGGACTGACTGTCCTGAAGAGATTGTCCTAGGGGAGTAGAGGACTGACTGTCCTGAAGAGATTGTCCTAGGGGAGTAGAGGACTGACTGCCCTGAAGAGATTGTCCTAGGGGAGTAGAGGACTGACTGGCCTGAAGAGATTGTCCTAGGGGAGTAGAGGACTGACTGTCCTGAAGAAATTGTCCAAAGGGAGTAGTGGACTGACTGTCCAGAAGAGATTGTCATAGGGGAGAAGAGGACTGACTGTCCTGAAGAGATTGTCCTAGGGGAGTAGAGGACTGACTGTCCTGAAGAGATTGTCCTAGGGGAGTAGAGGACTGACTGTCTTGAAGAGATTGTCCTAGGGGAGTAGAGGACTGACTGTCCTGAAGAGATTGTCCTAAGGGAGTAGTGGACTGACTGTCCTGAAGAGATTGTCCTATAGGGAGTAGTGGACTGACAGTCCTGAAGAGAATGTCCTAGGGGAGTAGAGGACTGACTGTCCTGAAGAGATTGTCCTAGGGGAGTAGTGGACTGAAAGTCCTGAAGAGATTGTCCTAGGGGAGTAGTGGACTGACTGTCCTGAAGAGATTGTCCTAGGGGAATAGTGGACTGACTGTCCTGAAAAGATTGTCCTAGGGGAGTAGAGAGGGATATCCACTGCTGACCTTGGAGTCCTAACATGGAGACATTGTGGACTAGGTGGAGCTATGGGGGGAGGCGGGTTGTCCACCCTTTATCCTGTCACATCTCCATGCCTCTTGACTGTCACATGACATCTCCATACCTCTCTCCTCTGTCATATGATATCTCTCCTCTGTCACATGATATCTCTCCTCTGTCACATTACATCTCCATATCTGTCACACAGATATGTACAGATTGATCTAGTAGGTCACTCAAACACCAGTGCTTAGTTTGCACTCAAACTTTTTCCTGTTGCTATAGCAACAGCCTGAAGCCTTTTATGTGTCATGGATTCATTTGTAATGTGGTCCATCTGAGTGTAGTGTGCCATGTGAACTGAATGCGACCATCCTTAGCTCTATGACATGTGTCTTGTGACCACGTTCTTAGCTCTCGGATGTGATTGATGGATGCTTCTCCCTCACCCCCTTTCCTCTCATAGCTCCTTTCGTTCACATCGCTCCCCTCTGTACCATCTCCTCCAGTGATGTAAGTGCCAACCAAGGCTACCAGGTGTGCCTCATCACCTTTAACCAACCATACTCCATCAGCCAACTGAGGTTTGTGTGTGTGTGTGTATGTGTGTGTAGGTAGGTGTGTGTGTATATGCTGCAGTGCATGTTTGAGCAAGCGCATGTGTGCATGTGTGCATGTGGATAGGAAACCCGTATAATAGCTCATATTTGATTGTACTATTATCCCCTCTGCATGTGGTCCTGTGTAACCATGGGAATGGCACTAAACATTAACACAGGAATATGTAACCCTGTTTAGTGTGAGAGCAAATCTTTGATTTATTTTAAGGTTCTGTTTAAGAGTAAACAGTGCTTAACGGCATGACAGTTGGTTTTGTAGGCAGCCTTATCTGGGGCGCCTTCTGGGTTGGGGCTCACACGTTCTAGAACAGCCTTTGTTCAGGGAGGCCTTCAAACCGATTGGTTAGATTCTGGGCAGCTACATGTACCATACACGCTCCACCTTCCTGGTGCCATATTGCACACATTTGGCATTGGGAAGGAGAGTGCTTTCCCACCCTTCCACACCCCGTGTATCCTATTTGTAAAGTGTCTTTTGATATTATATGGTCGGCAGGCGGAGCCCTACAGGCTTTCTCTTAAATCTGGCTAGCCCAATCTGGACCAGCAAGGCCGTAGCATCCAGTCCGGTCAGTCCGGCCATGGCCGGACCGGTTTTAGCCTAGCCAACTTCCATTTATTAAGTTAATACTATAAACTCATGATCTCCCACCCTCGCTTCCACCAATGGCCGGACCGGTTCTTTTATCATGGCTACAGCACTGACCAGTGTCCAGATCTGGGATATCTAGTGGCCTGCATCACAGGGATTCCCTTGCATATGGCTAGCCCAGTCTGACCAGTGTCCGGTTCTGGGACACTGGTTCCAGCTTGTGACAAGCGTCACACTGGACCTGTATAGCCTTGGGGTAGGGTGTCTCCCTATTCACACGTGGGATACTCCTGAGTGGCCTGTTGTGGCAATCAGTCAAAAATAACAATGGCGCTCGGAGGGTTTGGGCTGTAGTTAATTTATATTTGTGGCTCTTAGGCTAAAACCAACTGCAAGAGATAGTTAAATAGATAGATAGTTACCGTGGCAATAACCTTCTTTATTCTATTACACGTAAAGTAATGTCCCATGTCATGTTGAATTGACTGTCCTGAAGAGATTGTCCTAGGGGAGTTGTGGACTGACTGTCCCGAAGAGATTGTCTTAGGGGAGTAGAAGACTGACTGTCCTGAAGAGATTGGCCCAGGGGAGTTGTGGACTGACTGTCCTGAAGAGATTGTCTTAGAGGAGTAGTGGACTGACTGTCCTGACGAGATTTTCTTAGGGGAGTAGTGGACTGACTGTCCTGAAGAGATTGTCCTAGGGGAGTAGAGGACTGACTGTCCTGAAGAAATTGTCTTAGGGGAGCAGAGGACTGACTGTCCTGAAGAAATTGTCCTAGGGGAGTAGAGGACTGACTGTCCTGAAGAAATTGTCTTAAGGGAGCAGAGGACTGAAACATATGATATTGTGTGGGATCAATGATCAATTATTGTCCTCTGATAGGTGGTGGTGGGGATGGGAATAATTGAGTGAATAATAGGTCGATAAATCATGTCATGGGTAATAGGCGAGTCATGCACGTATGGTTTATGGGTAGGCTATGAAGAAAGGAACAACTTTCTATTTAGTTTGGCTAACTGTTTCCTATGTGAAGACAAGGTGGGTAAACCTAGCATGGTGTGTGTGTGTGCGTGAATGAATGTGTGTGTGGATGTGTTGCGTATGTGTATGTGTGTGACCTGACACCCCATACATTCTAGCCAGGAACTCGTAGACCCCTACACATACCTTTTATTACAATGTTTAATATTTAACTTTAACTTTCCTACCTCCGCTTCATACCTTTACCTAGTAGACGTGTTATCTGATCTTATAGACCTTATGCATGGTGGCGTGTGCTGTAGGTCATCCACATGCTCACAGTGTGCTGTGGGGGTCACTCACATGCTCTCAGTGTGCTGTGGGGTCACTCACATGCTCACAGTGTACTGCAGGTCCGTCAGATGTTCGTGAAATTGTTATTGAAAGGCCCCCTTTTTACTGTGCAGTTTGGCTAACTCCGTTTCCTATATGAAGACCAGGTGGGCAAACCTAGCATGAGTGTGTGCATGTGTTGCAGTTGGGTATGTGTGTGTGTACGTGTGTTTGCATGTATTGCATGTGTGTATGTGTGTGCACACACATACAAAACATATCTTGGCAAATTCATTTATCCTTACTTGAGAAATTGGGATGTTGAAAATGGGCTCTATTATTCAAGTATAGAAGTGTATGGCCTTGACCCCTGAAGCAATGTCAGCACAGATAGTTTCAAATGTTCCTGCTGGAGCTTGTCCTCTACCTGAGAGGGGTATTACAATGTGTTGATGGTGGGCCAAGCAATATAAACAGACATGGGTATCATCCCATAACAAAGGTGCAGTGTTGCAGTGTTTGTGCACTTCATGTTTTGTACCTTTATGTGTAATTAAATTTCCCACCTCCTCTTTATTCCTATATACCTAGAAGATGTGCTGTTTGATCTTATAGATGTCAGGTGCTATGGTAATAATAACCAAAGTAGCAAAACACACAGGTCAACATTTACTATCTTGAGGTTCATCTTGAATAAGCCCCCCCCCCCACCCCTTTGTCACTCTATATGCATGTTTTAGTCATATCTCACTAGCAGGAATGACCCCATCATGCCAGGTAAGCCTTCTACATAGGGGTTAAGGTGTATGACTTGACCTCATAACCTTTCATTCTCTTCCAAGAGGTCAACAACCTTTTCAACCAGATCAGGAGGGCGGCTAGGAGATAGGCACCTAGCTTTGTTTGCCAGACACACAAAACATGGCAGCAGTATCCATGGAGACAGATTAGAGGGGCTCAGCCTTTATGAGGGTAGCGGGAGGGGATGAGAAAAGAGAGGCAAGAGAAAGGAGGAGAGAGGGGAGGGGAAGGTATGGGAGAGAGGATGTGCATGTGTTTTAGGTAAGGGAACAGGTGGTGTAGCTGCTTGGTAGTGTTCTCTGTAAATGTAGTGTGTCTTAATTCATCATTTATTATGTGTGGAATTGAGGTGATAGTTTAAGGAGCTAGATCAGTAAGGAATGTATGAGGGGAGGTGTAGTTGCTAGGTGGTGCTTTCTGTTATTGGAGTGTGTCTTGATACATCTATTGTATGTGTGGAATTGTTGTGATAGTTAAGGAAACCAATCTATTAGATATTTTTGCGTGTGAGAAATTACGTTTCTGACTCTAATAGCACTTGCAGGCATTTCTACGGGTGTAAAGATTTCATTCTAACTGTTCAAATGCTAAGGTCAGAAATGCTTCCCTTGGTTGTATGGTGAGTGAATATAATTATGTTTCTATCAATTAATTGATGTATGTAGACATACGTGTATAGACCATAGCAATACATACACCACTTGTTTGAACCATTGGTTTGTGCCCCTCCCATCCATTTCACTTTTTTTTCTCTTCATAATTAGCCACAGCTTCCATAAAGCTTCTGAGTTGGTCAGTTGAAATTTTATTAAAGTATTGGTACAGCTATACCCCACCATGGGGATGGTGCTGCTGGAGGACAACAGTGGGGTGTTGGTGGATGCACTCAGATCGGAACACCAACACAATGCTGACTATCACACATGCTATTTTGCGGAGGTGGATTTCTGGTACTGCAAGGAAACCTTCATCATGGAGGACACAGGTTGATGTCCTTAGACAGTGCCAGTTGGCTGCCCATCCTGATGCCATTGATGCTAGCAGGCCTTGATATATAATGTTTAATGTTTGTGAGGTTAATTAAGCCCCTAGGATGGTGTAGCTACTTAATAAGTCTCCATATATGTTGCACCATTATCATCACATTGCTGTTGGTTGATGTATGCCCCTTGACAAATGAACTTATTACTCTTATGCTCTTGTCACAAAGCAACAGGTTTACAGCTGTTAATAATATGTGCTGATATTTTACGTGCGTGTGTCATATGCTATGTAGAATTGTTTCATGCCATTGTGTACCGTATATATACCATGAGTTACTGCATGCTTTGCTTCCATGGCAAGTACCTGAACACCATTATGTCATGTTTCAGAGGTCCTATGGTGACACTTGTGCTGGTGTGGAAGGCTTGTTTTCTCTATGAAGTCAACTGTACATGCATGTGCTGGTGAGGAAGGCTTATTGCCTCTAAGGAGTCAGCTGTATGTGCATGTACTGGTGAGGAAGGCTTTTTGCCTCTAAGGAGTCAGCTGTAAGTGCATGTAATGGTGAGGAAGGCTTATTGCCTCTAAGGAGTCAGCTTTACATGCATGTGCTGGTGAGGAAGGCTTATTGCTACTAAGGAGTCAGCTGTACGTACATGTGCTGGTGAGGAAGGCTTATTGCCTCTAAGGAGTCAGCTGTACGTGCATGTGCTGGTGAGGAAGGCTTATTGCCTCTAAGTAGTCAGCTGTACGTGCATGTAATGGTGAGGAAGGCTTATTGCCTCTAAGGAGTCCGCTGTACGTGCATGTGCTGGTGAGGAAGGCTTATTGCCTCTAAGTAGTCAGCTGTACGTGCATGTAATGGTGAGGAAGGCTTATTGCCTCTAAGGAGTCAGCTGTACGTGCATGTGCTGGTGAGGAAGGCTTATTGCCTCTAAGTAGTCAGCTGTACGTGCATGTAATGGTGAGGAAGGTTTATTGCCTCTAAGGAGTCAGCGGTACATGCATGTGAATGGTGCAATGCATTTGTCAGCCAAATGTTGAGCTCTTTGAGGACCTTTAGGGGTTACACTGAACTCATGTGTATAATGACTCAATGTATTTAGCTTTGTTCAGTAGAGAAATTATCGTTTTAAATGCGTGTTCCGTATTTGACAAGCTAAGAATGAGTGAGTACATTAATTGTTAAAGACTTCCTCAGTGTATTATGATGATTGAGGAGGAGGATGGCATGGTGAGAGAGAGGGGAGGGGACTGATGGAGAGGAGCTAACTTTGTTTGCCTTGTCAGAACGCAGGTAGAGGTATTCCTCATGTTTTGTAGACTCTGCCCAATATAAAACTCATATGAAACTGTGAAGAACTTCCAGAAAGTAAAAAGAATGAAGTTTTAAAAGTTGAATTCATAACTGCAACAGATACAGTGCATCTAATCCCATCGCTATAGATGGGAGGGGCTTACAGGTGCTGTCATCTGGGTGATATCTATTTAGCTCACAATGCCAGGCATAGTACTTGTTTAACATGTGGTCTGATGGCCTTACATAAGGGGAGAGGGGGAGAAGGTGGAGGGTAGAGAGGGGGAGAGGGGAGGGGAGGGTGGAATGAGAAGAGGGAGGGTGAGACATGGACGTCATGTGACCAGTTTCCTTACCTCCTTCCATTCACCAGTGCAGAATATCCTGTAGGAGAGTTCCCTTATTTGCCAATACCATGGAGCTCATCAAGGTACACCCATGGCCTGAAATCAGGGTCCTGGGCCCCAGATCCATGCATTAACCCATTCTGGAACAACTATTGGTAAAGCAATGAATTTAATATTTGAAAAAGATTGGGCCATATGAGCACATGTTGTGGGATAAATCCCTACCCACGTGGTCACCTGACATCCTTGGCAACAATCCCCGTCCACTAAATCACCTGACATCCTAGAGCTGATTATGGGGCCAGAGCTGATTGCGAGGCAGATGGTTGTGAGGTCAGAGCTGGTTGTGGGATGAGGGCTGCTCGTGGTTGTAGGTCTTAGCTGATTGTAAGGTAGGAGATGGTTGTGCGATCAGACTGGATGGCTGCTTGTGCGGTTAGGGGACTGGACTGATTTTGGGGCCAGAGCTGGTTGTGCAGTCAGGGCTGGTTGTATGACCCAGAGCCACGGTTCAGTTGGCTACAATAAACATTCACTATATACCATATGTCTGCATTGAGAAGCATGCAGATGCATAGTTTTGTACACCGATCCTGGTTCCTACAGCTGCTGGTGGATTACAACACGTAGCGGTGATGTAATCCACCCGCAGCTGTGGGAAGCAGGGTCAGGGTACGAGACTAGCAGATGCATGGCATGTTATATGTCTGTTGTGTAAAACGATAATACATAGATATCATCTCTGGTAAAACAGTCCATGCACAACTATCGTGTAGTGATCTGATCAACCGTTTGAACCTGTTAATAATAGGTCACTTGCTCGAACTCTGTAACTTTAAAAGATCTAGAACCGTCACTTCGAAAACAATAAGTAAACCCCATCAAATCAATGCGCTGTTGTTAGCCAGAAAACTTCTTGAGTTTATATACAAGCCAATGAATTATAAGGAAGTACTGCGGGAAATGTGTCTATTTGCAGTCGATCCACAGAAAAAAGCGTCCAATCATTTAGTAATCTATGCGTGGTTGAACAGAAAATCACACGAAAATCAATACAAGCATGTGATTTTTGTGTGATTTTCTGTTCAATCACAAAAAGATTCGACGC
Organism: Eunapius fragilis; assembly: GCA_963681505.1. NCBI lineage: Eukaryota > Metazoa > Porifera > Demospongiae > Spongillida > Spongillidae > Eunapius > Eunapius fragilis. The sequence goes on along the minus strand of OY811971.1, from coordinate 122,068 downwards.
TTTATTCCCCTGTGGTCGCATAGTGTTTGAGTGACTTAAGTTACGCGCGATCATGCATTATACTTGTGATAACGGATAGAGCACAAGTTATAGATCCATAAAACAGCACTTTAACTATGCTACTAAGTGTCGTTCTAACAACAAGATTAACGCACATTTCGATTGCAATATGAATATTTCGTTGCTATAAATACTTTCTGGGCGTAGGTCATGTATGCATTGCATAAACAGGCTTGGAATCGATTTATTGATTGAGATGTTAGTCATTGTATTTATCCTAGGTAGCTGTGTAGTTGCTAGGTCCGATCAGGTCAATACCACCGTTACCATTCCACCTGGCTATGCTCTGCAGGACTACCTCTGCAACGGGACACGCCAGTCTAATATCACTGTTGTGTTGGACGATGGAGAACATCGTATATCTTCTGAACGGTCATGCAATATTTCCAATAAAAGTGGCAGCATTACGATAACGGGATCATCGACCCAAACGATAACAATACGTTGCGAGGGAGAAGGGACAGCGTTTGTGTTCCTTTCACTACAGAAGTTGACAATGGAGGCAATCACATTCATAAAATGCGCCATTGACCTTGTATCAATAGAGAATACTTTTATCTTGAACTGCACATTTCGCAACAGTCCAAACGGTGCCGTATCGTCAAAATCAAGTAAAAACACATACATCGCAAGTTGTGCATTTAGCGATACTGGTGGCGTGACATTGGAAAGATCGGCGGGCAATGTTACTATAGCCAACAGCACATTTCAGAACTGCTACAACAGTACTAATGGTTTTGGTGGTGTTTTTAGCCTGTGGAATTCAACAGGCAATACTCACGTCACAGGCTGCACATTTCAGAACAACAGTGCTACTGGTTATCGTGCTGTTGTTGACGTGTTTGTATTAGAAGGCAATACTCATATCACAGACTGCACATTTCAGAACAACAGAGCTGATGGTTATGGTGGTGTTGTTAGCCTGTATGGCAATACTCATATCACAGGCTGCACATTTCAGAACAACAGTGTTGGTGATGGTGGTGGTGTTGTTAGCATGCACATGTTAGACAATTCTAGCATCACAGACTGCACATTTGAGAACAACAGAGCTGATGGTTATGGTGTTGTTGTTGACGTGTTTGTATTAGAAGGCAATACTCATATCACAGGCTGCACATTTCAGAACAACAGTGGTGGTGATGGTGGTGTTGTTGTTAGCATGTACATGTCAGGCAATGCTAGCATCACAGATTGCATATTTCAGAACAACAGGGCTGCTGGTTATCGTGGTTCTGTTGACCTGTATCTATTCGAAGGCAATGGTCATATCACAAACTGCACATTTAAGGACAACATTGCTGATGGTGATTGTAGTGTTGTTAGCCTGTCTGGATTAGAAGGCAATGCTCATATCACCGACTGCACATTTCATAACAACAGGGCTGATGGTTTTAGTTGTGTTGTTAGCCTGAAAAACAATGCTCATATCACAGACTGCACATTTCAGGAAAACAGAGCGGATGGTTATGGTGGTGTTATTAGCCTGTCTGGAGTAGAAGGCAATGGTCATATCACAAACTGCACATTTAAGGACAACATTGCTGATGGTGATTGTAGTGTTGTTAGCCTGTCTGGATTAGAGGGCAATGCTCATATCACCGACTGCACATTTCAGAACAACAGAGCTGGTGGTAAGGGAGGTGCTGTGTACCTGATTCGGACAAAAGGAAATACTCATATCAAAGACTGCACATTTAAGGACAACAGTGCTGGCAGTGGTGGTGCTGTTAGCCTGTCTGAATCAACAGTAGATGCTTATATTGCACACTGCACATTTCAGAACAACAGGGCTAGCTATGCTGGTGGTGCTGTGGAGTTGTATAGACTAAGTGGCAATGTTAGCATCACAAACTCAACATTTCATATCAACAATGCTCAGATAGGAGGAGCTATACACATCAAGGAAATGAGTTCTTATCTATTCATCAATATGTCATCATTTATAAACAACACTTCACAAGCAGGAGCAGCAATGTATGCCATTGATAATGATATTGATTTGTACAATTCCCTGACAACAGGCCACATCACATTACAGGATGTAATAGTTAAAGATAATCATTGCTCTTCTGATAAAGGTGCCGGAGCTATTTACTTTAGAGGGCTGACGATGGAAATCATTGGAAGCACCGTCACAGGAAGCCATTTTGTATCCAATTCTCCCCACGGTGCAATTGAAGGAGAAAATGGAATTTTGCTGCTACAAGGTTACATCACATTTGAAAAAAACACAGGAGTAAATGGAGGGGCCATAAGTCTGTCTAACAATGTTTCTGTGTACCTTTTTGACAATTGTAAGGTGGATTTTTTGCAAAATGTGGCAACTGAATATGGTGGTGCTATCTACAATAATGGAAAACTCATTACCCATAATCAAAAGCTTACAAGTGATGAGATCGTTGATTGTATTTTACGCTTCTATGTCGTTGCTGAAGAACATTCTTGTAATGGCAGCTTCTCAATAACCTTCATTGCTAACCATGCACAGCATGGTGGTCATGCTGTATATGCCACACCTATTTATCATTGCAATCATCACTTCAATTCCATTGGAAAATCTGGCTACTGTGATAATGATATGGTGAAATATTTCAAGATTATTCCTTTACTAGATGACACCAGTGATGTCCAAGTACTCTCATTCCCAGACCATGTGAACTATTGTGGCTGCAGTGATCCTTTATTGTGCAATGGTACAAGTTCACAACTTACCACACATCCTGGTAGGACTGTGAGAATTATGGTTACCCCAATTGGTAACGGAGAGCAACTATCACCTAGTGCAGTTTACACACAAGTTGGTAAGAATGATATTAACATATTGCTTGGACCTCGACAGAAGGCTCAGTGGGTAAGATCAGTATGTGGTACAATGGAGTACAACATTTATGGACCAGAAATGGCTTCACTGCAATTGCTTCTGTACAATGATCCTAGTGGTTTAAAAACAACAGTCATTGATGTGAAGCTATTACCATGTGGGCCATGGTTCACACTGACACCAGATATGAGGTGTAACTGTTCTCAGTTATTCGCAACATTAGGAGTGGCCTGTGATGCATCAGAGTATACTGTGACTAGAAAAAAAACTAACTGGATTGGTGTGTACAATAACACTCTTCCAGCAGTGGCTCAAACATGTCCTTTGGACTACTGCAATAGTAACATAACCAAGATGTCTCCAGAAACGCTTATGGACCTGTGCAATGGAGGACGTGCAGGCATTATTTGTGGTCACTGCCCAGGAAACCTTAGTGTAGTCTTTGGTTCTTCCAAGTGCCAGGAGTGCTCAGATATGTGGCTGACCACACTTGTAATGTTTGCAGTGTTGGGTGTCTTCCTGGTAGCTGCACTGTTCGTCCTCAACCTCACCATCACACAGGGCACACTCTATGGGCTCATCTTCTATGCCAACATTATCCAAGTCAATATTTCTATATTCTTCAACCAGTCCATTCTAAATCCATTGCAGGTCATTGTGTCATTGGTGAACCTTGACCTTGGGCTCCCTATGTGTTTTTATAACAATATGGACGATGCTGACAAAGCTGGCTATCAGTTTGCGTTCCCAGCATACCTCCTCATCCTCACCATGTTAACCATTCTGGTATGCCACAACTGTCTTCAACGACCTGCAAATACCTCCACTGGGTTCTCTCTTCATAGGGTTTCCACCATCATTGGAGAAAGAGCAGTTGGTGTTCTATCTACTCTCATCTACTTGTCATATTCCAAAATGTTGAGAAATGTAATCGATATTCTAACATATTCCACAGTTCACCTGCCCAGTGGTGTCATGAAGGTCTGGTTCTATGATGGAAATGTGGACTACCTTCACGGGAAGCATGCTGTTTTGTTTGTGGTTGCTACTGCAACATGTACCCTGTTCCTTCTACCATACACCATTACACTCACTTTAATTCCAATCATTGAGCAGCACAGTGAACACAACAGACTGTTCAACTATCTCCACACGAAGGCCAACCAGATCAAACCAATGAATGATGCCCATTATGCTCCCTATAAGGGGGAGTGGCGTTGGTGGCTGGGAGCAAGGCTTTGGCTTCTAGTTGTCATGTACAGTTTAAATCCAGTGTACAGTTCTGAAAGACCCTCTCTGCTTCTCACTATCCAGGCTACTATGATGATCTTGTTCACTATAGCACAGGCACGTATCATGCCATTTGGACAGTCACATCAAAGTACACATCAAAGCAACAGACGTACCAACTTCTACAATTGGCTGTACAATAGCCTTGACATGTTTTACCTCCTCAACTACACTGTACTGGCTATGTTAATGTCATGCATTATAGACCAGAGTATAGACCAACAGCAAATTGCTGCAGTGACTGTTGGGGTTTTGGTGGGTCTGTATGTAGTGATGTTGATGGTCACTGTCTTGTACCATCTCATTGTGACCGTTCTCAAGGCATGCATGATGTATGACATAACCAGAGAGAAGTTTAATGCACTATTTGAAAAAAAACTATATGAACCAATGGTTCCTATCAATATGGAGCTGGATGATCCCACCAACAGTACTACTGTTAGTACCACGACCGTGGCAGTTCACTGCGGTCTAAGAGAACCTCTGTGTGAAGATACTGTAAATTAAATGTCACAGTCAACTGCGGTCTTTCACTGTTTGAAGATTTAAATACATACCATTTGAGTAGCATAGTCAAATAAAACATTGCCTAGAATTGATGTTAATGAATTTTCAAGAACTTGCCTTGCATACATGTGCATATGACATACTGTTGTCGCATTTTGTAAGTATCATAGTTGGCTGTTTGACACTGCTGTTTGACACTGCATTTATCAAAAGATATCCATCGCCATATCATATAACGTGCCATTGTACTCTACTTTCAGATTGTCCATAGGCATAGACTTGTGTAAGGTATTGTATCTATGTAGATCGATGGAGCACCTGTCTGTGCAATTGGAACCAATGACTAAGCTTTAAATGGAATTGCATGATCACTACTGTAAAGTTACCTTTAGATCCTTATGTACATGGTTGCCAATGAAGTTACCTCCAAAGTATTGCTGGTGGTGCAATGCAGAATCCAGCTTCTTTACAAAGGGACTGTCTTTTTACTGAAAACCCCCTTTTCATTAGCTGAGGCTGTTTAGTTTGGCTAAATCTGTTTCCTAGTGAGATTGGTGTTTTAATACACACTTAATACTGAATGGCTTACTATTTATACTGAATGGCTTACTATATGTTTAAGAGATTTCATTTTGTCTTCACATTGTTTGAAGAAATCCACAGTGACCTCTCTCGAATACAGAGCCAGCATAAGGTCAAACACTCATCTTCAAGCAATGCATAAATCTAGTAATGTGATATGAACACCAGGTGGGCAAACCTAGCATGTGTGTGTCAGTGTGTGTGTGTGTGTGTGTGTGTGTGTGTGTGTGTGTGTGTGTGTGTGTTTGTATGTGTGTGTATGTGTGTGCACACACATACAAAACATTTCTTGGCAAATTCATTTATCCTTGCTTGAGAAATGGGGGTTTTGAAAATCTGTTCTGTAATTCAGTTATAGAAGTGTAGGGCCTCGACCCCTGAAAAAATATCAGCACGAATTGATTCAAATGTTCTTGCTAGAGCAGCTTGTCCTCTAACTGAGAGAGGTGTTACAATGTGCTGATGGTGGGCCAAGCAATACAGACATGGGTAGCATCCCATAACAAAGGTGCAGTGTTTGTGCACTTCATGTTTTGTACCCCACCTGACGCCCCAATCACTCTAGTCAGGAACTCATAGAAGATCCCTACACATACCTTGTTATAAAATGTTTGATGCTATTAGATGTGCGATCTGATCTTATAGTGGTCAGGTGGTATGAGGTGATTGGTAATTATTACTCTGCCAAAACACACAGGTCAACATTTACAATTTGCATAAAGTTCACCATGAACACGCTCTCTCTCTCTCTGTCCCCTCCAAGTTTTAACCATATATCACTAAGCAGAATGACCCCATCATGCCAGGTAAGCCGCAATTATAATTATATGGATGTACATAGGCATACGTGTATTGACCATAGCAATACATGCACCACATGTTTGAACCATTGCTTTGGGCCCCGCCCAGCCGTTTCACTTTTTTTTTTAGCCACACCTTCCATAAACCTTCTGAATTGGTCAGTAGAAATTCTTCTAAAGTATTGGTATCGGTTATCCCACCTTGGAGGTGCTGCTGGAGGAGTGTTTGGAGGATGCACTCAGATCTGAACACCACCACAATGCTGAAGCAATCACACAGGCCATCTTCCAGAGGTGTACTGGTACTGGAAGGAAACCTACAATGGAGGACACTGGTTGATGTCCTTAAACAGTGCCAGTTGTGGTGCAGTGCATGCACATATATGTGCATGTGTGGATGTGTATATGTGTGCATGTGTGGGGATGTGCATTTGTGTGCATGTGCATAGGAAACTGGTAAAATAGCTCATAAAATCTAATTGTACTATTATATATTAACCCCCTCTGCACATGGTCCTGTCTAACCATGGGAATGGCACTAAACATTAACACTGGAATAAGTAGGCCTCTTTAGGGTAGGAGCAAATCTTTCATGCCCTGCATTTAGTATAAATAGATAGGTAAATGCAATGGCAACAACCTTTTTTTACTGGTTCATGTCCCATGTCATCTTGAATTGACTGTCCTGAAGAGATTGTCCTAGGGGAGTAGTGGATTGACTGTCCTGAAGAGATTGTCCTAGGGGAGTAGAGGACTGACTGTCCTGAAGAGATTGTCCTAGGGGAGTAGAGGACTGACTGTCCTGAAGAGATTGTCCTAGGGGAGTAGAGGACTGACTGTCCTGAAGAGATTATCCTAGGGGAATAGTGGACTGACTGTGAGATCAATTATAAATGGTTGTCCTCTTGTGGCTGGTGGGAGGGGGGAGGGGAATTGATGGCATACTAGGTCCATAAATCATGTCATGGTTATAGGCGAGTCATGCACGTATGGTTAATGGGTATGCTATGAAGGAAGGAACAACTTTATACTTAGTTTGGCTAACTTCATTTCCTATGTGAAGGCCAGGTGGGCAAACCTAGTGTGTGTGTGTGTGTATATGTGTGTGTGTGTTTGTGTTTGTGTGTGTGTGCATGTGTTGCATGTGTATGTGTGTGCGCACACACATACAAAACATTTCTTGGCAAATTCATTTATCCATACTTGAGAAATGGGGATGTTGATTATAAGTTCTGTAATTAGTGTAGGGCCTCAACCCCCGAAACAATGTCGGCACAGATCGTTTCAAATGTTCCTGCTGGAGTTTGTCCTCTACCTGAGAGAGGTGGTACCAAGTGCTGATGGTGGGCCAAGCAATACAGACATGGGTAGCATCCCATAACAAAGGTTCTGTGCTTGTACACTTCGTGTTTCGTACCCCACATACTTGTTTTTGTAATGCTTAGGATCAACTTTCCTAGTACCTTCCCTTCATTCCTATATACATAGCAGATGTGCTTTCTGATCTTATAGAGGTCAGGTGCTCTGTGGGGGGTTGTAATTATGATTGTGCCACCAGTTTTAAAGCAGCAAAACACATTCACTATCCACTTGAACAAGCTCCCCCTCTATCCCCTCCAAGCTTCAGTGCCATATCTCACTAGCAGGAATGACCCCATCATGCCAGGTAAGCCGTCTACAGAGGGGTTAAGGTTTATGACTTGACCTCCTAACCTTTCATTCTCTTCCAATAGGTGAACAACCTTTTGAACCAGATCAGGAGGGGGGCTAGGCGATAGTCATCTAGCTTTTTTTGCCATGCCAGCAGTATCGATGGTGACAGATTGGAGGGCTCAGCCATTAGTGGATGAGAGAAAAGAGGAGTGAGGAAGAGACAGAAGGTACAGCATACATCAGCCAATAGCAATATGAGAAAAATGGTGGAGACTTATTAAGCTGCTCTGATGGGTCGTCATCCTAGGGGCTAAATTAATCTCACAATATGTATGTACACCTCTACCTAGGCCTGCTAGCATCAATGGTGCGCAGCCAACTGGCACTGTCTAAGAACATCAACCAGTGTCCTCCATGTTGTAGGTTTTCTTCCAGTACCTGTAATCCACCTCTCAAAGATGGTCCGTGTGATTGCTTCAGCATAGAGCATGTGTTCAGATCAGAGTGCATCCACCATTGTCATCCTCCAGCATCAGCAGCACCATTCCCCAAGGTGGGGTACCTGGTACCACTACTTTAGAAGAATGTTAACTGACCAAATTGAAAACGTAATGGAAGGTGTGGCAAATTATGAAGAGAAATAATAAGGGAAATGGAGGGGAGGGGCACAAAGCAAAGGTTCAACAAGTGGTGTATGTGTCTATACTTGACAAATTAATAATCAAACTTTCTGAGCTATTCTCTTACGGTCTTGTCACTAAGCAACCAGTTTACAGCTGTTAATAAGTATGTGCTGATATTTCGCGTGCATGTGTGATATGCCGTTACACTATGTAGAAGTGTTCTATATTGATTTTATGCCATTGTGTACCGTATATATAGCATGAGTTACTGCATGCTTTGCTTCCATGGCAAGTACCTGAACACCATTATGTCATGTTTAAGAGGTCTTATGGTGACACTTGTGCTGGTGAGGAAAGCTTATGACTCTAAGGAGTCAGCTGTACGTGCATGTGCTGGTGAGGAAGGTTCATTGCCTCTAAGGAGTCAGCTGTACGTGCATGTACTGGTGAGGAAGGCTTATTGCCTCTTAGGAGTCAGCTGTACGTGCATATGCATGGTGCCATATATATGTCAGCCAAATGTTGAGCTCTGTGAAGTTAGAAGACCTTTAGAGGCTACACTGTATGCTTGTGTATAATGACATCACTACATTGCATTCAGCTTTCTTCAAATTTAAAGAAGTAATAAAATTGTCCCGCTCTAGAAGTGGGCAAAGAGCCACAATATTTCTGAACTGACACTAAGAACGTTGGCAAATACATTTTAGTTACAATACTGAATTATAAGAAAGACAAGATAGTGCAGTAATTGTATAATCTTTTTTAATGCAGTTTTTACACATGTACTATATTTGACAAGTGTCTTTGACTGGGAATAAATGAGGGTACATTAATTATTAATGACTTCTCCAGTGTATTGTGATGGGGAGGAGGAGGATGGCATGATGAGAGAGAGGAGAGGGGACTGGAGGGGAGGAGTTAACTTTGCTTGCCTGGATCAGAACGCGTGTAGAGGTTTTGTATATTCTGCCACTTAGTACACATTATAAAACTTATTTGAAATTGTGATGAACTTCCATTAAAAAAATTAAGTTGTAAGAGGTGTGTCTAATCCCATGGTGATAGATGGGAGGGGCATATAGGAGCCAGTCGTCAGGGTGATATCCATTTAGCTCACAAAGCCTGGCATAGTACTTGTTTAACATGTGGTCTGATGGCCTTACCTGATGGGAGAGGGGAGGAGGTGGAGGGGAGAGAGAGGGGAGAGGGGAGAGAGGGGGAGGGGAGAGAGAGGGGAGAGGGGAGAGAGGGGGAGGGGAGAGGAGAAGGAGATGGGGAGGAAGGGCGTGGAATGAGAAGAGAGAGGGGAGACAATGAGGTCATGTGACCAGTTTTCTTACCTCCTTCCATTCACCAGTGCAGAATATCCTGTAGGAGTCGTTCCCATATTTGTCAATATCATGGAGCTCATCCATGGCCTGACAATCAGGGTACTCGGTCCCAGACCCATGCAGTATGATATTAACCCTTCTGGCACAACTATTGGTATAGCAATATATACATTTGAGAAAGATTGGGCCAAATGAAAACATGTTGTGAGATAAATCTCTGCCCACTTGGTCACCTGACATCCTTGCCAAAAATCCCCACCCACTGGATCACCTGACATCCTGGCAATGATCTCTGCCCTCTTTGAGCATGTGCAGTCTAAAACAATCAAAGCTCATAGTTGACTGTCGTCTATAACCTCCCCTTGCCCCTCCCCCCCCCCACACACACACACACTGGTGAATATGTTCCACGCGAAGCAGGAATTTGCGCAATCCTAGGATTGCGCTGCGCAATCTAGGAATCCTTACTTTTGCGCGCAATCCAAGGATTGTGCACCGTATTCCAGAATTGCGCACATGATCTGTTCGCATGCACGTGCGGAACTCCTCAAACATCTGTTTTTGCTTGTCCATCTTTCGCTCACCATATTCCAAGATTGCGCAAAGATACTTTTATGGATGGTGACAGCAAAGGAAGCAAAACGATCTCCAGAGCTAAAGGAGAGAACATTATCAGACTGCTCAAGAAAGAAGGGGATATGAACGACTACACTCCTAAGTTCAGGCATTGGGTTAAGAGCAAAGGGTTTCAGCTCATATCCCATTCAGCTCTGGGACTTAAGACAATAGCTGAAGTGGGGAAATTGTTTGAGTGCGTGCCCAGATCTGCCATTGACAAGTATGTAGCGCTATACCTTGTGTGTCACATGCGGAAACCACAGACAACAAGAGGTCCCTTGAAACCCATTGTATCATCAGGATTTATGACAAGAGGGCAGGTAAACCCCTAGCTGTCAGTAGTGCTAAAAGTTAGTTACAAGTATATGATTCAATTTATAAAACTTCCTACCCACCCCATGTGTAGTTTGATTATGATGTGTATGTGAATATTCATTGATTTTGTGGTGTATACAGATGGATCTCATACACATGAGACATTGTCCAGATGGGACATACAAATGGATTGGCCACTACATGGACCACTGGTCAAAGTTCCATGTTCTTTTTGCCCTCTGCCAAAAATCAGCTGCTGAAGTGGCTCTTAACCTTCAGAATCAAGTGTTTAGTTACCTAGGAACACCAAAAATTCTCCACTCTGACAATGGCCGTGATTGTGAATGCAATTGTGACCAGTTTGTGTAACGAATGGCCTGGTGAAGTCACTATTGTCAATGGCCGCCCAAGAAATCGTAAGTGCCAGGGCCTTGTTGAGCAGGGGAATGGGACAGTGGAGAAAATGTTGGGTGTTCGTCTCCTTGAATCTGACACAAATACTCCTCCTTGGTCAGAATGACTCCCCATTATTCAGTGTACGTTGCTCAATTGCTTGCACGTATGCTTTTTTGATTTTTTGATTTATTCCAAATATCTTGACATTCAGATCAGTTGAACACAACTCTTCATGGGGTCATGAAGACCACTCCTTATGAGTTAGTTTTTGGCCAGCCTCCACGTCAATTAGTCCTTCCAGGTGCGAAGTGTGGATCCAACATTATGGAGGAAGATTTAGAAGACATCATCAATGACCACCTTCCCTTTAAATCAGATGATCAGCCTTCCTCCAAATCAGATGACCAGCCTCCCTCTGAATCAGATGATCAGCCTCCCTTTGAATCAGATGATCAGCCTCCCTCTGAATCAGATGATCAGCCTCCCTCTGAATCAGATGATCAGCCTCCCTCTGAATCAGATGATCAGCCTCCCTCTGAATCAGATGATCAGCCTCCCTCTAAGTCACATGCTCGAATTCCGTCAGGTGATCAACCTCCCTCTGAATCAGATGATCAGCCTCCTTCTGTATCAGACACTCAGCATCTTTCCAAATCAAGTGCTCAGGATGTCTCAGAATCAGATGATCAGTTAGAAAAAAAGTCTAACAACTCCCCACAAAGAATAGTCAAAGCCAACTCTTTGCTAGCTACATCTGATAAGCACAAAAGAATTCGAGAGCAGGCAGATGCAAGTTACCGACGAAATGCTGAGAGGATGCAAGTGAAATACACCAAAGGAAAAAATAAGAAGGTATATTACTTGGGGTATGTGGGTGTTTGCATGTATACTAGATATTTGTGTATATGATTTTAACATGCAGATCCAAATATTCAATGTGGGAGATTTCGTCAGTGTTCGAATCCCGAGGATTGATCGGTCATCCACAGATTCACACAGACTGCCATGTGTTTGTCATGCCATGATTGTAGAGCGCTTAGGAGAGACATTTCATCTCTATCGTTTAAAGTGAGTGCCAGTGTATAAAACAATTCGGTGAATTTAATTGCCCTTCAAATATACAATGCACACTAAACTTGAAGGTGCAAATTTGGTGTTCTCAGTACCTGCTTTGGTGAAGCTGACTTGGAGTGTTATGAAGGGGATTTGGGACTCGATGCACAAGATTGGAAGGCTATAACTAGGTTATCACTTAGAGAGGCTGCCATTAATAGCAACCCTAAAACTGACTTCATGGCATCTCGTTGTCAGTGCAAAACTATTTGTACAAGAAATTCATGCAGGTGCAAAAAATGTGGGACCATTTGCACAAGCAAGTGTCACAAGGGCTCAGAATGCCAAACTCAACCAGGACAGGTTGCCAAATTAAAACAGGGGAGTTCTAAGAGAGATAGAAAACCTGAGGTATGTGCATGCATGTTTGCATGTAAAGTGATTTCTTTACCTCAAATTTTCAAAATGCTGTCTCTGATTTGATCCTCTTGCATGCCCTTTGTTCAGATTTGGATCCCAACTATTGATTTGGATCAGTTTGATAAGGATGTTATCATGAATGGAGGATTATTATGTGACAAGCACATGAATGCAGCCAGCAAGCTTATATCACAACAATTTCCAGCTATTCGTGGAATGAAAAATACCCTCCTTAGCCAGATGGGTGGTTTTGTACCCATCATGGACAATTGTAAGTTGCATGCTATTAAGTATAATTCTGTCATGTGTAGCTCAATTGAAACCTACACTCAACTTATATACCCCATTGAACGCTGAATATGCTAAATATTTGGGTTTAAAATGTATAAGTTGTATGTGACCTCTTCCTCATAGCTGTACAGATACACTTTGTGAATGAAAACCACTGGGTGGTGTCCTCCTTCTTGGATGGAGTCATTAGTCTATACAACAGCCTCTCATCTACCACTCTCAGTGCTGAGTTGGCAGAACAGCTGGCGAGGATTTACGCCATCTGAAGGGCAGTGTTGAGGATGGTGGGCTGACAGTTCATCATATTCCTGTGCAAAAACAGAAAAGAGTCTCTGATTGTGGCCCATTTGCCATATTATCATGCTGCGCTGGGAGATGATTTGCAAACAATCACTTTTGATCAGGATAAGCTGAGGACCCACCTTGTAACCTGTTTTGAAAAAGAGAAGTTCAGCAGATTTCCACTCAATCCATGTCATCCAAGGTGAAAAGAGCTTGCAAACCATCAGGGGAGTTTATTAAACTGTACTGTGACTGTCGACTGCCAGGCTCTTATGATGATATGGTTGCCTGTGACAGATGTGGCAAGTGGTTTCACTACATGTGTGTGGGCTAAGAATCACCCTGCAAGTGACCTAAATATTGAAAACCGTGCTGTATAAACGTTTATTCTTTAACCCTTTTCGCCTCTCCCACAGACACATATTATAGTTGGATTGTACACTAAGAGAGCTTCAATTTGATGCCAACAATAGCCATACATGTTCTGTGAGTAGGGAGTTATGAGTCTTCAAAGTGGAAAACAATTAATTATTCATGACGGTGTTAATTCGTAAACCGCTCGTGAGATTTTAAAAATTAATGCGTTAAAATAACATCCATATTTGGTCAAGCAAATATGATAAATTGCACACAAATCTGAGGGGTACATGCCGATTCATTTGTGTCAGGACATGGAATGACCCGGCCTGGGCATCCATGCTGTGTATAGTGTTATGGGTTTGGATAAGTGGTGGACAGGTCTAGAGCCATGAACCTTACCAAAGCTTCTAGCAGTACACTGAGGTGAGCTTAAGTGATGGAAATATAAAATAAAATAAAAATGGTTAGCAGGCTTATCATGATGGTGGGGGTAGTCAACCTATGGCATGAGATGAGTCCACACAGACATGGATGGGTCAAAGTGAAGGGTAATTAATGGAATCACAGAAAGCCAGCTCAGAAACTATCTCTCCATAGCATCGGAGATTCTTCTTAGCCTGGATACATGTCTTGTATATTGAAAACCTCAACGGCTAAGGGTGATGGTGTATGTGGCGCTACTCAACCTGACAAGTTAGTACTTAGAATCATCATGGGACATGAGCATCTAGTGTAGGTGATGGGACATGAGCATCTAGTGTAGGTGATGGGACATGAGCATCTAGTGGAGGCCATGGGTACATCAGTGGAAGCCAAACAGGAGCAGAAGAAGAAAAAAAAATCAAAATTGCATTTGAGGTGAATTAAGGACCAACAGGCTCTAATGGTGGAGGTACAAGTGTGAGTGTACCAAGCAGAATGGAGAGTGGGTGGTTTGCACTTGTGTATGTGTGTGTGTTTGTTTGTTTGTGTGAGTGTGTTTGTTTGTTTGTTTGTTTGTGTGAGTGTGTGTGTTTGTGCATGCATGCCTGTGTGCATAAGTGTGCATTCTTGTAGTGCAGGCTCACATCTAGTAAGTGTGCTCATAGCAACAAAAGACAACAGGGTAATTTTACAAAGCAGAGCCAGTTCTGTGTATGTGTGTGTGGGTGTGTGTGTGTGTGTGTGTGTGTGTGGATGACTGCCAAAGCCATTGTTATGTGTACATATGCACATGTTTGTGATTGAAGCATGACTCCTGTGTGTGTACACGTACATGAATGTGCGTGCATGTGCATGTGGGTTTGTGTGCATGTGCGTGTGTGTGCATGTGCATGCATTCATGTATGTTTAAAAGTACAAAAGGCAACAAGAAGACCTGTTGGTAATTGCCAGAGCAAGGAAACACAAATTTACACAAACAATAAACATGTGACTGCAGTTGCAAGTAGTGCTTGTATGTGTGTGCATGCATAAATGTGCACATTGATACACAAGACAATTTAGAAAAAGGTACGGCTCCAATAGAAATACAAAAGAGAAGCATGTGATGAATAGGATGACAGCTAAAAACAGTTTAATGTTTGTGGGTCGACAATTAGGAAATAAAATAAATTGCAATAGCAAAGCATTGATGTTGATGCATGAATGACTGACTGCCCATGGTGTGTGTGTGCACATGTATGCGTGCATGTGTGTGTGTGTGTGTGAGTGTTCATGTGTGTGTATAAGTGCACATTGCAACACTAAATTCCCAGCTAAAATTCTAGCCTGGAATATCTTCTGGGAAAGCCTCACTTTCATTCTACCCTGAGCCTAAATGTCTGGAAAAGCCTTGCCTCCATTTAACTCATTCCCTCACTTTCAGTCATACCCCATCTAACACACTGTCCCCAAAATATTGACACCTGGTATGGTTGCAGGTCACACATGTATGTATAAAGGATGGTAGAGGTGGGCTGCAGCTGCATCACTTCAGCTAAATGCCAGCTGCGTTGCTTACCATGGCTGTACGTATAAATGTATTGCTACAGGTGTTATTGTTTATACATCAATGGCAGGTAGCACCCTTTTGGCTTCTACCCTGGTCTAACCACCTTACCTTTACCAGCGTCAAGGTGTGGGCTGACCAAATGGTAACCTTGGTTCCAGTCACACTCAGGGTAGGGGGACAGCAAACCCACAGTCGCCTGACCCCTTTGGGGCAAAAAAATCAACTATGCCAAGCACACCACTAATTGGAAACTAAGCATGAGGGAGCATTCTGACAGAATTAAATGACACCAATTCCTCTGATCTGAGGTTGTGTATGAATGTGAGTGTGTGCATGTGTGTGACTTGTGGATCTTATTTTGTATGGATATTATTTTGTAGAACCAAATATAAATGATTCACCAATGAAGATAAATTAAACAAGAAAGAGGTTTTAGTAGGCCAATGAGAGTACTACACGTTGATAAATACATGTAGCTACAAGGGGGTGCATGTTTGATATATATTTGTGCGTGTGCAGAAGTCAAAAAAGAAGGGTGCGTTTCAGATTAAGCTAGCCCTAGACACCGTGCACTTTCATGCTCTGCAGCGTTGTGCACGCATAAATGAAGCAGTTTGACCGAGCCAACACGCTCGATTTCTACGTGCATGCGCTACAGAGTACGTACCGTGTTGTGCAGGCTGATGGCAGCTGAACCCACGTATTACGAATCTTTAGCTTCTGCTCGCTATGTTGAAGAAGCCAAGAAGGGGAAGCAAAAACGCCGCGTACCCGTTGTATAGTGTATAGATGGGCGGAGACATAGTTATTGAACAGGAAGTAATTGCATATTCATGTCTCGATGCCAGTCGTAATAGATAAATGGCGCGAAACGACCGGGAAATATGCAATTACTTTGCACAGTTGTATCCCCGTAACGGATAAAGAAAAAATTAACGAACAGAACAAATCAATAGGTACAGGATCCCTCTACGTACAAACCAAATTAGGAGTGAATTGAATTTTCCTGCAGAAAGATATGGCGGATTTGAACCCCAAGGGGTATCGGACGTTGTAACACTGGCACGAAGCTAATCCAAGAGCCCATAATCGATTTTACCAGAGTGAAATGATGTGGTATGAAGAATTGAAAGTAGGAAGTCAATAGCGTTTACCGTTCCGGCCGAAGTTATAGCGATTCAAATGCGAGTCCTTTAAAGCAAACAGGTTGAGGCCTGGAATAAAACACTAAAATGACCGTCTTTGCCTTCTGGTTCGATAGAACAAAGAGCAACACTATCTGTTTCTTGGTACGCGAGTTATACGCGGGTTGCGTTTCTTTTTTAATGATTTCACGACCCGGGTCAATTCCTACACAGGAACTACTATCGTAGTTCCTGATAAAATGCAAGATGATCGCCGATGTGAAGGCCATTTCACTACATCAAATGCTCCGAAACAGTAATGGCAAATAGAACCTATGATAAGCAGCAGTATAAAAAAAGCCAACTACTATACTTACAAAATGCAACTACAGTATGTCTTATGCACATGTATACAAGGCAAGTCTCGCAAAAGGACTAACATCAGTTCTAGACAATGATTTATTTGACTAGGCTACTCAAATGGCATGTATTTTACTCTTCAAACAGTGAAAGACCACAGCTGACTAAGATATTTAATTTACAGGATCTTCACACAGAGGTTCTCTTAGACCGTAGTGAACTGCAAAGGTCGTGGTACTGACAGTAGTACTGTTGGTGGGATCATCCAGCTCCATATTGATAGGAACCATTGGTTCATATTGTTCCTTTTCAAATAGTGCATTAAACTTCGCACTGGTTATGTCATACATCATGCATGCCTTGAGAATGGCCACAATGAGATGGTACAAGACAGTGACCATCAACATCACTACATACAGACCCACCAAAACTCCAACAGTCACGACAGCAATTTTTTGTTGGTCAATACTCTGGTCTATAATGTATGACATTGACATAGCCAGTGCAGTGTAGTTGAGGAGGTAAAACATGTCAAGGCTATTGTGCAACTGATTGTAAAAGTTAGTACGTGTTGTGCTTTGATGTGTCTTTTGATGTGACTGTCCAAATGGCATTATACGTGCCTGTGTTATAGTGAAAAAGATCACCATAGTAGCCTGGATGGTGAGAAGCAGAGATGGCCTGTCAGAACTGTACACTGGATTTAAACTGTACATGACAACTAGAAGCCAAAGCCTTGCTCCCAGCCACCAACGCCACTCCCCTTTATAGGGAGCATAGTGGGCATCATTCATTGGTTTGATCTGGTTGGCCTTCTTGTGGAGATAGTTGAACAGTCTGTTGTGTTCACTGTGCTGCTCAATGATAGGAATAAAAGTGAGGGCAATGGTGTATGGTAGAAGGAACAGGGTAACTGTTACAATAGCAACCACGAACAAAACAGCATGCTTCCCATTTAGGTATTCCAAATTTCCATCATAGAACCAGACCTTCATGACACCACTGGGAAGGTGAACTGTGGAATATGTTAGAAAATTGATGACATTTCTCAACAATTTGGAATATGACATGTAGATGAAAGTAGATAGAACACCAACTGCTCTTTCTCCAATGATGGTGGACACCCTATGAAGTGAAAACCCAGTGGAGGCAGTTGTAGATCGTTTAAGGCAGTAGTGACATACCAGAATGGTTGCCAAGGTGAGGATGAGGAGGTATGCTGGGAACGCAAACTGAAGGCCAGCTTTGTCAGCATCATCCATATTGTTATAAAAACACATAGGGAACCCAAGGTCAAGGTTCACCAATGACACAATGACCTGCAATGGGTTTAGAATGGACTGGTTGAAGAATATAGAAGTATTGACTTGGATAATGTTGGCATAGAAGATGAGTCCATAGAGTGTGCCCTGTGTGATGGTGAGGTTGAGGAAGAACAGTGCAGCTACCAGGAAGACACCCAACACTGCAAACATTACAAGTGTGGTCAGCCACATATCTGAGCACATCTGGCACTTGGAAGAACCAAAGACCACACTAAGGTTTCCTGGGCAGTGACCACAAATAATGCCTGCACGTCCTCCATTGCACATGTCAGTAAGCATTTCTGGAGACATCTTGGTTATAGTACTATCGCAGTAGTCCAAAGGACATGTTTGAGCCAATGCGGGAAGAGTGTTATTATACACACCAATCCAGTTATTTTTATTTCTAGTCACAGTATACTCTGATGCATCACAGGCCACTTCTAATGTTGCGAATAACTGAGAACAGTTACACCTCATATCTGGTGTCAGTGTGAACCATGGCCCACATGGTAACAGCTTCACCTCAATGACTGTTGTTTTAGAACCACTAGGATCATTGTACAGAAGCAATTGCAGTGAAGCCATTTCTGGTCCATAAATGTTGTACTCCATTGTACCACATACTGATCCTACCCACTGAGCCTTCTGTCGAGGTCCAAGCAATATGTCAATACCATTCTTATCAACTTGTGTGTATACTGCACCAGGTGATAGTTGCTCTCTGTTACCAATTGGGGTAGCCATAATTCTCACAGTCCTACCAGGATATGTGGTAAGTTGTGGACTTGTACCAGTGCACAAATAAGGATCACTGCAGCCACAATATTTCACATGGTCTGGGAAGGAGAGTACTTGGACATCACTGGTGTCATCTTGTAAAGGAATAATGTTGAAATATTTCACCATATCATTGTCACAGTAGAAAGATTTTCCAATGGAATTGAAGTGATGATTGCAATGATGAATTGGTGTGGCATATACAGCATGACCACCATGTTGTGCATGGTTAGCAATGAAGGTTATTGAGAAGCTGCCATTACAAGAATGTTCTTCAGTAACGACATAGAAGCGTAAAGAACAATCAACGATTTCATCAGACGCTTGGTTAGGGGAAAAGATTTTTCCATTATTGTAAATAGCACCACCATATTCAGTTGCGATATTTTGCAAGTAATCGACCTTACAATTGTGATAAAAGTACACTGGAACATTGTTAGACAGATGTATGGCCCCTCCATTTACTCCTGTGTTATTTGCAAATGTGATGTAACCCTGTAGCAGCATAATACCATTTTCTCCTTTAATTGCGCCCTGGGGAGAATTAGACACAAAATGGCTCCCTGTGATAGTGCTTCCAATGATTTCCATTGTCTGCCCTCTAAAGTAAATGGCTCCTGCTCCTTTATCAGAAGAGCAACGATTATCTTTAACAATTACATCCTGTATTGTGATGGAGCCAGTTATAAGGGAATTGTAGAAATCAATATCATTATCAATGGCATACATTGCTGCTCCTGCTTGTGAAGTGTTGTTTGTAAATGATGACATATTGATGAATAGATATGAACTCATTTCCTTGATGTGGATAGCTCCTCCTTTCTTAGCATTGTTGATATGAAATGTTGAGTTTGTGATGCTAACATTGCCACTTTGTCTATACAACTCCACAGCACCACCAGCATAGCTAGCACTGTTTTTCTGAAATGTGCAGCCAGTGATATGCACATCTGCTGATAATCCAGACAGGCTAACAGCACCACCACCACCACCATAACCATCAGCCCTGTTGTTCTGAAATGTGCAGCCTGTGATATGCACATCTGCTGATAATCCAGACAGGCTAACAGCACCACCACCACCACCATAACCATCAGCCCTGTTGTTCTGAAATGTGCAGTCTGTGATATGAGCATTGCCATTTGATCCAAACAGGCTAACAGCACCACCTAAACGATCAGCACTGTTGTTCTGAAATGTGCAGTCTGTGATATGAGCATTGCCACTTGATTCATACAGGCTAACAGCACCACCACCATAATTAGCACTGTTGTTCTCAAATGTGCAGCCTGTGATTTGAGCAGATCCGCTCAGTTTAATAGCACCACCAAAAATAAGAGCCCTGTTGTTCTGAAATGTGCAGTTGGTAAAATGAGCATCACCTGTCGATCCAGACAGGCTAACAGCACCACCACCATAACCATCAGCTCTGTTGTCCTGAAATGTGCAGCCTGTGATAACAGCATTGACCATTGCATCCAGGTACACAGCACCACCACTACCAGCAGCACTGTTGTTCTGAAATATGCAGCCTGTGATTTGAGCATTGCCTGTTGATTCCCACAGGCTAACAGCACCAGCACCATCACCACCACTGTTGTTCTGAAATGTGCAGCCTGTGATTTGAACATTGCCTGTTGATCTCCACAGGCTAACAGCAGCACCAAAACCATTAGCACTGTTGTAGCAGTTCTGAAATGTGCTGTTGGCTATGGTAACATTGCCCGCAGATCTTTCCAACGTCACACCACCAGTATCGCTAAATGCACAACTTGCGATGTATGTATTTTTACTTGATTTTGACAATATGGCACCGTTTGAGCTGTTCAGAAATGTGCAGTTCAAGATAAAAGAATTCTCTATTGATACAAGGTCAATGGCGCATTTTATGAATGTGATTCCCTCCATTGTCAACTTCTGTAGTGAAAGGAACACAAACGCTGTCCCTTCTCCCTCGCAACGTATTGTTATCGTTTGGGTCGATGATCCCGTTATCGTAATGCTGCCACCAATATTGCATGACCGTTCAGAAGATATGCGATGTTCTCCATCGTCCAACACAATAGTGATATTAGGCTGGAGTGTCCCGTTGCAGAGGTAGTCCTGCAGAGCGTAGCCTGGTGGAATGGTAACGGTGGTATTGACCTGATCGGACCTAGCAACTACACAGCTACCTAGGATGAATACAATGATTAACATCTCAATCAATAAATCGATTCCAAGCCTGTTTCATGCAATGTATACATGACCTATACGCCCAGAAAGTATTTATAGCAACGAAATATTGCAATCGAAATGTGCGCTAATCTTGTTGAGAACGACACTTGCATGGTAGCATAGTTGACGTGCTGTTTTATGGATCTATCACTTGTGCTCTATCCGTTGCCGCAAGTATCATGCATGATCGCGCGTAGCTTAAGCCACTCAAACACAATACGACCACAGCGGGAGAAAGCGTCAAATCATTTCGTGATTGAACAGAAAATCACATACGCTTCAAACACTATGCGACCACAGGGGGGAAAAGCGTCGAATCATTTCGTGGTTGAGCAGAAAATCACATACGCTTGTATTGATTTTCGTGTGATTTTCTGTTTAATCACGCATTGATTTCTAAATGATTGGACGCTTTTTCTCCCCTGTGGATCGACTACAAATAGAAACATTTCCCGCGGTACTACCTTATAATTCATTGGCTTGTTTACAAACTAGGGAAGTTTTCTGGCTCCAACAGCGCATCAGTAGATTTGATGGAATGAATTTCTTGCTTTCGAAGCTCTGTTATATATTAAAGTAGCAGCTCGTGCAAGTGACCTATCTACTAGGTCAAACGGTTGATCACTACGCTATAGTTGTGCATGGATTGTTTTACACAACAGATCTAGACATACTACATTGGGATTGTTTTACACAACAGATCTAGACATACAACATTGCAACGCCTGCATGCATCTTCATGGTTCTCAATGCAGACATATGGTATAAAGTGAATGCTAATTGTAGCCAACTGAAACGTTGATACTTCATGGTTGTGCAGTAAAACTTGACACTGATATCAATAACATTGTGCTGCACCTCTGGCACCATAACAAGCCATGGGCAACTGGTCCCTGGCCCCACAACCAGTTCTGACCCCACAACCAGCTCTGACCCATCAACCAGCCCTTGCACCATAACCAGCCCCCAGTTTGATCCCACAACCAACTCGAGTCTCACAATCAGCCCAGCCCTTACACAACAAGCAGCCTTTGTACCACAACCAGCTCTGGCCTCACAATCAGATCTCAATGCATACATATATATGGCATAGGGAATGTTAATTGTAGCCAACTGAATCGTGGATACTTCATGGTTGAGCAGTTGAACTTGACACTGTTATCTTGAGCTGCATCTTCTGGCACCATAACAAGCCATGCCGGGGCAGCTGGCCCCAGGTCAGCCATCCCACCAGCTCTGACCCCACAACCAGCTTCAACCTAACAACCAGCCCTGGCCCAACTCTAGCCTTACAATCAGCCCAGTCCTACAATCAGCCCTGACCCCACAGGCAGCCAGCCCTCAACCCACAACCTGCTCTGGTCCCACAACCACATGTGCATGCTGCATAGCTGTTCTCTATGTTGCAAGGAAATTTTATGTTCACTTAATGGTGAGCAAACAAGTGTCCACTAGACTAAGTATGCTTCATCACCAGTGTGTGTGTGGGAGATACAAATCATGTCAAAGGGGAGGTTATAAACTTCAGTCAACTATGAGCTTTGGACAATCGCTAGTTTTAGACTGCACATGCGCAAAGAGATAGTGGATCATTGCCAGGATGTCAGGTGATCCAGTGGGTGGGAATTGTTGGCAAGGATGTCAGGTGACCAAGTGGGCAGGGATTTATCCCACAAAATGTTTTCATTTGGCTCAATCTATTTTGTTGCTATACCAATAGTTGTACCAGAAGGGTTAATATCATACTGCATGGGTCTGGGGCCCAGTACCCTGATATCAGGCCATGGATGAGCTCCATGATATTGGCAAATATGGGAATGACTCCTACAGGATATTCTGCACTGGTGAGGTAAGAAAACTGGTCACATGACCTCATTGTCTCCCCCTCTCTCATTTCATTCCACCTTCTTCCTCCCCCTCCCCTTCCCCTCTCCCCTCCCCCTTTCTCCCCACCCCCTTGCTCCCCTCTCCTTCTTCCTCCCTCTCCCCCTCTCCTGCCCATCAGAACAGACCACATGTTAAACAAGAACTATGCCAGGCTTTGTGAGCTAAGTGGATATCACCCTGATGACTGGCTCCTATATATATGCCCCTCTCATCTATCACCATGGGATTAGACACACTGCACACTGTATCTGTTGCAGTTGGTCTATTCATCTTACCTCATTTTTTTCTGGAAGTTCTTCACAATTTCAAATGAGTTTTAAATAGTGTACTGAGTGGCAGAGTCTACAACACCTCCACACGCGTTCTGACACAGGCAAGCAAAGTTCACTCCTCCCCCTCCAGTTCCCTCTCCTCTCTCTCATCATGCCATTCTCCTCCTCCCCATCACAATACACTGGAGAAGTCATTAATAATTAATGTACCTCACTCATTCCCAGCCAAAGACACTTGTCAAATTATGGTACATGTGTAAAAAAAAAGATAATATCAGTTTCTTGTCTTTCTTACTATTCAGTAGTGTAACTAATATGAATGTGCCAACCTTTTTTAGTGTCAGTTCAGAAATATTGTGGCTCGTGGACCACTTATATTAGTGCAGGACAATTTTATTACTTTGAGAAAGCTGAATGCTTTGAAGTGGTGTCTGTATACACAAGCATACAGTGTAGCCTCTAAAGGTCTTCTAACTCCAAAGAGCTCAACATTTGGCTGACCCCTTAGAGGCAATTAGCCTTCCTCACCAGCACATGCACGTACAACTGACTATAAGCCTTCCTCACCAGCACACACATGTACAGCTGACTCCTTAGAGACAATAAGCCTTCCTCACCAGCACATGCATGTACAGCTGACTCCTTAGAGGTAATAAGCCTTCCTCACCAGCACATGCACGTATAGCTGACTCCTTAGAGGTAATAAGCCTTCCTCACCATCACATGCACGCACAGCTGACTCCTTAGATGTATGATGCTTTGAAGTAGGTGGCACAGTTATAATTACCAACCACCACATAGCACCTGACCACTATAAGATCTGATAGCACATTAAAAAAAGGAAAGTTAAAGTTAATATTAAACAAAAAGGTATGTGTAGGTGGGTCTACGAACCCTTGTTTTTTAGCTAAAGTAGAGTTGTCCAAAATCAACTAAATGAGGTAGCAGAGGAATCTAAGGTAGCTGGAAGGGGTTTCAACAACATAATCTGAAGCCGTGAACATGAGTGACTTCTAATTTGTATAATTTTTCAAAGGGTCTAGAAGAATTCATTTTTAATAGTAAAGCATAGCAACAGGAAACAAAGTTGAGTGCAAACTGGGCACTGGTGTTAGGTAACCTATGAGATCAAACTGCACATATCTGTGTGACAGATGTGGAGATGTCATGTGACAGAGGAGAGAGGTATTGAGATGTCATGTGACAGAGGAGAGAGGTATTGAGATGTCATGTGACAGAGGAGAGAGGCATGGAGATGTGTGGGGGTGTAATTATAACATGCCATGCTGTATGTAGAATAATACGTTATCTTTAACAATTAATGGTCGTAATTGTAGCCACGGTAAATCACCTGGTGCACTGTCTCATGCATACTTCTATGGGGCTGACCTTGGACAGTGACATTGCCAAATTCCTTGCAACCCAAGTGTTCATATGCAGATGTCTGCATACAAACACTTCAACAATACTCATCTGCATACGGTTGGTATGCAGACTCTGCACAACTCTGCACACTAAATGTTGTGGCGGTGACTTTTCCTCTGTACATGTATGGTATGTGTCTCACATTGTGAAAATTATTTCTTACCCCTTGAAATGATTGGCAAATACTACTTTTCAAATTACATCAAAGTAACCATTTCTGAACATGGACCAACTTAGGGCTACTAGACAGTTCCATAGGATCAATCTCCTACTTTTTTTCAGGATATCTTTCACATGCAATTCTAATCATTTCCTCAGCTGCTGCTTGACGTTCCAGCATCTGTAGCATTTCAGATAACTTTTCATAAGTGGTGCTACTTCCCTCATTTGCAATCCATTGTCTCAAATGCTTTTGCTTGTGCAACTCCCATGGTATTTCCTTCAATCTCCCCTATGGCTACAGTTCCAACGCCCAGTCTTTTTGCAACATCTTGCCAGTCATAGAGGTTATCTGCTATTTTTGCTATGTCTGCATCGTGTATTGTATCTGTAAATGAAATTAAATGTATGGTATTTCAAATTCCCGCATTTCTCATTTTTATTTGCATCACAATCTGTGTTAATGTTCCGAAATAACTGAGAATCAATTTTAGTAAGTGAAAACCAGATAATCATAGCTTATGTCTGGTTAGTATATGGATGCCAATGAAATAATAGTACAGCCAGCGAGCCTATGATGTGTCTCAATTAATGCACATTTCACATAGGGCATTCCATCAGATCTCAAGGGCAGTATAACTTATTTTTCAAAATACTTGATTATGGAGGATTCAATTTTTATGTTGCATCGGGTTTGTGATGGGCCAACTTTAAAAAATACCACATATTTGTCAATAGCTATGTATGAAGTATACATACATGATGGTGAGTGCTGTCTCTATCTGCCATTTTTTAGTCACACTTGGATGCATAATGATGATCTAATGTGGCCAGGGTTGAATATCGACCTTTTGATATGCAGTTTTTTTTTAAATAATGTTTGCAAATTATGATTTTTCCCCTTAACAGTTTCTTTGGTAATGCCTATAGACACCCACCACCGCCATACTGATTGTCACTGCATGGATCAATTCACATTATCTTACTCTTTGCAGACTGAGGAAGATTTGAAGGTGGAGATGGTTGTTGTCCGTGCATATCTATTAAAAGTATCCATGTAAGCAGGTATATGTTTATGCATGCATATAATTATTTTCTGGTACATATTAACATTTACAATTAGAGTCACTTCAATTGGCGCAAGTTGATAAAAATCTAAATCAAATCTGTTTATTTCATCAAAAATGACACACATAAACACACACTCACCTTGTTGCAGCAAGTTACATTAAAAATACTGCTGAGAAAACCAATTAGGCATACATGATAAAGGCAAATTCTTATCTACTTGTTAAGTGTATATGCTCGTCTTTTATTTAGCCTCTTATGGTAATGAAGTTAGTGACATAACCTAACACATGTGGAATAGTCAAAGCTTCAACTACATTGTGTCCAGGATTGAATTAGACAATATGAATGCATGCTTGAGAACACAATTTTTCTACTGGAGGGTACTTAAAATTTATCTTGAAGACCATGCACAATCAAATAAAATGAACTTTGGTTTACAATCCAAATGATTTATTGAATAATTTATGATTCCGGTAAAGGGTTGGATGACCTATGCCATCTAGTGAAGTGAAATATGAACTGTTTTCAGATAAAAAAGGTCATAGGGATCATGATCTTTGCCAGAATCAGAATAATGCTTTTAATTGAGCTGCAAAAGAACTAAAGTGCATTTAAGTGACCTAATTAATGAATCTTGTATAATATTTACTTATAAGATGCAGAAAGCATATGACCACTGCCTTGTTGACAAAGCCAATCCCATAATAATCAGCTACATGGAGCATCAAGGCATGTGTATGCAGTCAGCTATTGTCTTTAGAGGACCACTGACGCACAAAATGGAGAATTTTGATGGTGCACCTGGCCTCATTCCTTGAGTGATTTCATATGCACTTTTTGCAGGTTATTTATATCTGTCCTATCTATCATTTTTTTCACTTACCATCAACATCAATCCTGCCTGCTGCCTTTCTCAAGCCAAGTCTGTTGAGATGATTTGTGACACCTTCTGTGATATTTCCTTTATGACCTGGAAAATGAGAGCGTGAAAGGCAATGGTACACATAAATTGAATGTATAAATTTTTCAATGGTATGCTTAAATCAGCAACAGGTATACAAACCATGTACTTAGTATACAGCCTTTCCCATGTGCTGGCATGTATTTTTAAAAATGTGCTTTGGCTGAGGGGGGGGGGGGGGGGGAAGACTATGAGGCACACCTGGTAGCCTTTGTTGGCACTAACATCACTGGAGGAGATGGTACAGAGGGGTGTGATGGGAACAAGAGGAGCTACAAGAGGAGAGGAGGTAAGGGAGGGAGAGAGGGGGAGAGAGTGAGGGTGGGATCCATCAATCTCTGGAAGAAGAGAAAGGAATGGAGATGTCATGTGACAGAGGAGAGAGGTATGGAGATGTCATGTGACAGAGGAGAGAGGCATGGAGATGTCATGTGACAGAGAAGAGAGGTATGGAGATATCATGTGACAGAGGAGAGAGGTATGGAGATGTCATGTGACAGAAGAGAGAGGTATGGAGACGTCATGTGAAACCATCAAGATGTCGTGTGCCCCCTCCCATCCCAGCTCCACCAAGTCCCCTTCTCCATGTTATGGTTCCAAGGTCACCGTGCATATCCCTCTCTCCTCCACATCAGGAACAGGGGGGGGGGGGTTGAGTTGAAACTCACAATCATGTATTGACTTAACAATACTATACATGGTCGAATTGAATGTGAATGTAATCACTGATCTGGGAAAGAGTGAAATGGTGTAAGTGTAGTAATTTCAAAGGTCATTTAGAATTCAACTAGAAATAAAATGCAAGATGATCGCTGATGTATGGAGCATTTCTCCATATGAAATGCCCAGAGATAATACTGATGTGCCACTGTCATGTTATGCTGATGACTACCTGTTGATAAGCAGCAGTATCAAACAGCCAGCTACTATAAAAAAATGCAATTGCAGTTAGTCTCATGCCCATGTATACAAGGCAAGTTCTTGCAAAATGACTAACATCAGTTCTAGACAATGTTTTGTTTGACTATGCTACTCAAATGGTATGTATTTTAATCTTTAAACAGTGAAAGAACACAGTTGACTGCGTCATTTAATTTACAGGATCTTCGCACAGAGGTTCTCTTAGACCGCAGTGAACTGCCACGGTCGTGGCACTGACAGTAGTACTGTTGGTGGGATCATCCAGCTCCATATTGATAGGAACCATTGGTTCATATTGTTTCTTTTCAAATAGTGCATTAAACTTCTCTCTGGTTATGTCATACATCATGCATGCCTTGAGAATGGCCACAATGAGATGGTACAAGACAGTGACCATCAACATCACTACATACAGACCCACCAGAACTCCAACAGTCACGACAGCAATTTTTTGTTGGTCTATACTCTGGTCTATAATGTATGACATTGACATAGCCAGTGCAGTGTAGTTGAGGAGGTAAAACATGTCAAGGCTATTGTACAACCGATTGTAGAAGTTGGTATGTCTGTTGCTTTGATGTGTCTTTTGATGTGACTGTCCAAATGGCATTATACGTGCCTGAGCTATAGTGAACAAGATCACCACAGTTTCCTGGATAATGATGAGCAGAGATGGCCTGTCAGAACTGTACACTGGATTTAAACTGTACATGACAACTAGAAGCCAAAGCCTTGCTCCCAGCCACCATCGCATTTCCCCCTTATAGGGAGCATAGTGGGCATCATTCATTGGTTTGATCTGGTTGGCCTTCTTGTGGAGATAGTTGAACAGTCTGTTGTGTTCACTGTGCTGCTCAATGATTGGAATGAAAATGAGGGCAATGGTGTATGGTAGAAGGAACAGGGTACTTGTTGCTATAGCAACCACAAACAAAACAGTATGCTTCTCATGTAGGTATTTTACATTTCCATCATAGAACCAGACCTTCATGACACCACTGGGAAGGTGAACTGTGGAATATGTTAGAATATTGATGACATTTCTCAACAATTTGGAATATGACAAGTAGATGAGCGTAGATAGAACACCAACTGCTCTTTCTCCAATGATGGTGGAAACCCTATGAATAGAGAACCCAGTGGAGGTATTTGTTGATCGTTGAATACAGTAGTGGCATACGAGAATGGTTGCCATGGTGGGGATGAGGAGGTATGCTGGGAACACAAACTGAAGGCCAGCTTTGTCAGCATCATCCATATTGTTATAAAAACACATAGGGAGACCCAGGTCAAGGTTCACCAATGACACAATGACCTGCAATGGATTTAGAATGGACTAGTTGAAGAATATAGAAGTATTGACTTGGATAATGTTGGCATAGAAGATGAGTCCATAAAGTGTGCCCTGGGTGATGGTGAGGTTGAGGAAGAACAGTGCTGCTATCAGAAAGACACCCAACACTGCAAACATTACAAGTGTGGTCAGCCACATATCTGAGCACACCTGGCACTTGGAAGAACCAAAGACTACACTAAGGTTTCCTGGGCAGTGACCACAAATAATGCCTGCACGTCCTCCATTGCACAGGTCCATAAGCGTTTCTGGAGACATCTTGGTTATGTTACTATTGCAGTAGTCCAAAGGACATGTTTGAGCCACTACAGTATACTCTGATGCATCACAGGCCTCTCCTAATGTTACGAATAACTGAGAACAGTTACACCTCATATCTGGTGTCAGTGTGAACCATGGTCCACATGGTAACAGCTTCACATCAATGACTGTTGTTTTTAAACCACTAGGATCATTGTACAGAAGCAATTGCAGTGAAGCCATTTCTGGTCCATAAATGTTGTACTCCATTGTACCACATACTGATCCTACCCACTGAGCCTTCTGTCGAGGTCCAAGCAATATGTCAACACCATTTTTATGAACTTGTGTGTAAACTGCACTAGGTGATAGTTGCTCTCGGTTACCAATTGGGGTAACCATCATTCTCACAGTCCTACCAGGATGTGTGGTAAGTTGTGGACTTGTACCAGTGCACAAATAAGGATCACTGCAGCCACAAAAGTTCATGGTCTGGGAAGGAGAGTACTTGGACATCACTGGTGTCATCTGGTAATGGAATAATGTTGAAATATTTCACCATATCATTGTCACAGTAGTCAGATTTTCTAATGAAATTGAAGTGATGATTGCAATGATAAATAGGTGTGGCATATACAGCATGACCACCATGAGGTGCATGGTTAGCAATGAAGGTTATTGAGAAGCTGCCACTACAAGAATGTTCTTCAGTAACGACATAGAAGCGTAAAGAACAATCAATGACTTCATCAGGCTCTTGGTTAGGGAAAATGAAATTCCCATTGTTGTAAACCACCATATTCAGTTACTATATTTTGCAAAGCATTCACTTTACAATTGTCATAACAGTACACTGGAACATTGTTAGACAGACTTATGGCCCCTCCATTTACTCCTGAGTTATTTTCAAATGTGATGTAACCCTGTAGCAGCAAAATACCATTTTCTCCTTCAATTGCACCCTGGGGAGAATTAGACACAAGATTGCTCCCTGTGATGGTGCTTCCAATGATTTCCATTGTTTTTGAACCACTAGGATGATTGTACAGAAGCAATTGCAGTGAAGCCATTTCTGGTCCATAAATGTTATACTCTTCTCTTCACTACAGTCCACTACACCCTAGGACAATCTCTTCAGGACAGTCAGTCCTTTACTCCCCTAGGACAATCTCTTCAGGACAGTCAGTCCACTACTCCCCTAGAATAATCTCTTCAGGACAGTCAGTCCACTACTCCCCTAAGACAATCTCTTCAGAACAGTCAGTCCTCTACTCCCCTAAGACAATTTTATAATTGAATTACAGAACTCATCGGTTCCGCATTTCTCAAGTAAGGATAAATGAACTTGCCAAGAAATGTTTCGTATGTCTGTGTGCGTGCACACACGCACATGCACGCACACACACACACACACACACACACACACACACACACACATACACACACATGCTACGTTTGCCCACCTGGTCTTCACATAGGAAATGGAGTTAGCCAAACTAAATTGAAAGTTGTTCTTTTCTTCATAGCATACCAATAAACCGTGCATGACTCACCTATAACCACGACATGATTCTTGGACCTAATATTTCCTCAATTCCCCCCTCCCACTACCCACCAGAGGACAAAAATTTATAATTGATCCCACTACTCACCTAGGACATTCTCTTCAGGACAGTCAGTCCTCTACTCCCTTTGGACAATCTCTTCAGGACAGTCAGTCCTCTGCTCCCCTAGGACAATCTCTTCATGACAGTCAGTCCACTACTCCCCTAGGACAATCTCTTCAGGACAGTCAGTCCTCTACTCCCCTAGGACAATCTCTTCAGGACAGTCAGTCCTCTACTCCCCTAGGACAATCTCTTCAGGACAGTCAGTCCTCTACTCCTCTAGGACAATCTCTTCAGGACAGTCAGTCCACTACTCCCTAGGACAATCTCTTCAGGACAGTCAGTCCTCTACTCCTCTAGGACAGGACAGTCAGTCCTCTACTCCCCTAAGACAATCTCATCAGGACAATCAGTCCACTACTCCCCTAGGACAATCTCTTGACAATCAATTCAACACGACGTGGAACATAAATGGTTGCAGCCATGGCAACTATCTATTAAAACTAAACCCACACATGCACACATATGGGCTTGCTCACACATGCACAGCAGCAAGAACTCTGGAACTTTGCATGGGGAGATGTAATATGATATGGTGATGAACACCTTTTGATACGCAGTAGTCAGTGTCAAACAGCCAACTACAACACTTACAAAATGCAACTACAGTACTTCATAAGGTATACATGTATGAAACTACAGTATTTCTTATGCATATGTATACAAGGCTAGTTCTTGCAAAATGACTAATATCAGTTCTAGGCAATGTTTTATTTGACAATGCTACTCAAATGGTATATATTTTAATCTTCAAATGGTGAAACACCACAGTTAACTGTGAGACATTTAATTTACAGGATCTTCGCACAGAGGTTCTCTTAGACCGTAGTGAACTGCCACGATTGTGGCACTGACAGTAGTACTGTTGGTGGGATCATCCAGCTCCATATTGATAGGAACAATTGGTTCGTATTTTTTCTTTTCAAATAATGCATTAATCTTCTCTCTGGTTATGTCATACATCATGCATGCCTTGAGAATGGCCACAATGAGATGGTACAAGACAGTGACCATCAACATCACTACATACAGACCCACCAAAACACCAATAGTCGCTGCAGAAATTAGTTGAATAAAGAAAGGTCATTGCCATCGTAACTATCTATTTAATCTAAATCAAAGATTTGCTCCCACACAAAACAGGGTTACATATTCCTGTGTTATTGTTTGGTGCCATTCACATGGTTACACAGGACCACATGCAGAGGGGATAATAGTACAATCAGATGTTATGAGCTATTTTACGGGTTTCCTATGCACATGCACACATATGCGCTTGCTCAAACATGTACTGCAGTATATACACACGTACCTACCCACTCATGCACACACACAAACCTCAGTTGGCTGATGGAGTATGTTTGGTTAAAGGCGATGAGGCACGCCTGGTAGCCTTTGTTGGCACTTACATCACTGGAGAAGATGGTAAAGAGGGGTGTGATGTGAACGAGAGGAGCAATGGGAGGAGAGGGGTGAGGGAGAGGCATCCATCAATCGCACACAGAGAGCTAAGAATGTGGTCACAAGACACATGTCAAAGAGCTAAGGATGTTCACATTCAGTTCACATGACACACTACACTCAGAGGGACCACATTACCTATAAATCCATGACTTCTCAATGTAAAAGGCTGCAGGCTGTTGGCATAGCGACAGGAAACAAAAAAGTTGAGTGCACTACTAGATCATATCTGTGTGACAGATATGGAGATGTCATGTGACAGAGGAGAGACATCATGTGACAGAGGAGAGAGGTATGAAGATGTCATGTGACAGTGGAGAGAGGTATGGAGACATCATGTGACAGAGGAGAGGTATGAAGATGTCATGTGACAGTGGAGAGAGGTATGGAGATGTCATGTGACAGAGGAGAGAGATATGGAGATGTCATGTGACAGAGGAGAGAGGTATGGAGATGTCATGTGACAGAGGAGAGAGATATGGAGATGTCATGTGACAGAAAAGGAGCATGGAGATGTGACAGGATAAAGGGTGGACAACCCGCCTCCCCCCATAGCTCCACTTAGTCCACGATGTCTCCATGTTAGGGCTCCAAGGTCAGCAGTGGATATCCCTCTCTACTCCATACCAGGAACAGAGGGAGGGGGTGAGATGAAATTCACAATCGTATATGGACTCAACAATACTATTCATGGTCAAATTGAATGTGAACGTAATCGCTGATCTGGGGATGAGTGAAGTGTAATATTCTTCCAGCATGGCTTTGAAGAGATCAATAATTATGATATTACATAAATACTCAAATCAGCATAATAGAGAAATGCTCCATGCTCGTGATAAAAGTTTAGCACACTGGGAAACTCATCAGTAGCGATGTTGCATAGTGAGGCTATAGTTGCTGCCTTCTCTAGTTTAACAAGTAAATAAAATCATTCTCACTGAGAAAGTTGGTGGGATATAGGTTTTGCAGGCAAATAGTATGCTAGTATGCTGGTGTAAAAAAGCAAGGAAACAAGTTTTATCAGAAGGGAAAATGTATTGTCCTATATTTAGCACACTTCATATGCTGTCTGTGGATAGGAATGGTATGTCATGTGAATCAAAGCTGGCGTGGATTGCGATTCAGAAGAAAAGTTCTTCAAACTATCCACAATTTCCTAACTCTGCTAGCAATTTTTTATCATCCTCACTCATTGCTGGAACATTGCAGCCAGAGCCATACCACCATTATGTGACTTTTCACCACTAAATGCTTCTACGAGGTTCGATTTCTTGATCACTTTGACAAGGGAAGAGTCAGTATTCTTTGCAATAACTTTATTTGCAAGGACAGCTAATCCTTCTCGCTCAGCCTCCTCGTTCATGGGGCTAAACCTATCATTATTCAACGTATACACACTCTACTCACTCGTGGACGTCTTCATCTCATCTCGTAGATGGTTGCCTATGACGCATACCCGTCCACAATACATCGTCTCAACGCCATTTTGGACAGCTGCTTTACATTTATATTCTCAAATCTCCTTTCCTCAGTGGTTACTTCCGAAGGCGTTGTGTGGGCACATATTTGTGGTAAATTGGTAACCTGCATCTCATCCGGTTTTACTATCTCGCACACATTATGTCACCACCAGCTTTCATCCGATACATTGGGCGTGGCTGGGTCGAGGTGTACTTGGTTTTGTAGGGTCTATTATTGGTTGCCTGACGGGCGTTGGTTGCTCGATGAGCCTTGATCCAAGAGACGAACCGCACCCCATTTGCTTTGCAGGAAACGGCACAGCACTGAACTGGGTTGGGATCGATCCCAACCCAGTTCAGTGCTGTGCCGTTTCCTGGCAGTGTGTCCACGGACCTCTCTTTCCTTTCACTGCACACACCCTACAACCGACCTCATTTTCTTTTCACTGCACGCAACTTAATTTCACTGTCCATTACTCCACAATTGACGATATGGTGGGGCTCCTTTGCAAATTTGAAAAAGGAGCCATGCATGATGGCCAAGGTAGACCTAAAATCTTCATTCAGAATGGTTCCAATCCAGGCCTCTTAATGGAGTTCCCATTCAGAGGATGGATTGGAACCATTCTGAATGCAGATTTTGAGGAGGCTCCAACACCATATCCATGCATATTAATTCTGAAGCCAGAGCTGACATACGATGGTGGAACAGCTTCCTACCATCTTGGAATGGCATTTCTATATTCATCTCCCCAGATTGGAACTATGCAGAGTCCAATCCAGTTGTACACCGATGCCTCCGGCACCTGTGGTTATGGGGCCTACTAGGATGGGGCCTGGTTCAGAGGCAACTGCCCACACCAGTGCCTCAAGAGCTGGCAGAGCTCTAGAAGGTCGCCTGAGACACCTCCTCTACAGAGCTGTGGCCCCTTCAACGTTTACGACCTACAGGGCAGGGATCAGGAAGTACTACGCCTTCTGTCACAAATTTAACCTGACCACACTGCCAAGGAATCAAGTACTCCATCAACCTTTTTACTGGGTATCTCAGTCAAACGAGGAGTGAGGAAGGATCATCTATGGGAGAGGTAAGTTTATCAAAGTGGGCATGCTTACCCTCTTGACATCGTGCCTCAAGGGGGTAGGGACAAGGTAGTCAAGGCAGAAGGGGGCGTTGAGGAAGCTTCTCTCCCGCGACCTGGGGTGGTGGGTCCTTTCGAACTTCATCTCTTGCTTGCGTCGGAGTCGCTGGACTCAGACGGCGAGCTGCTTGAGCTGCTCTCCAAAGATGAGATCGGCTGTGACATCGTTTCTTGCTCTTTGCCTTTTTGGCGCGATTGTGAGGGGCTTGCTTCGTACCTCTCGAACCGATAGCTCGTCAAATAAATGCCCATAGCAGATCAGAACGCCGTACTGATAATCGCTTCCTTAATAGGGGAAGATATTGTACGAAGAAGGGAGAGGTCCAGAAATGTAGTTGCTTGCTAATTAAAGCAATGAACGCATTCTGCGAAAGATAATATTTTCATACATGACGTTAATTATAATTATGTATTATGTAATCGCTGGACAGAGATTTGTACAGGACCCGTAGCGGTGATGTAATCCATCCGCAGCTGCAATGTGGGTCTGGGTACGAGACTAAGCACCCACTTGGTGGAAACCTTTCTAAAACCGTCACATTTGCTCACGTATTGCAGAAACTTCACATCTATTCCAAACATGCAGTGCGGAAAAGTACAATAGCTGTGAAAAAACAGTACACGTAACGTTTGCGTAGCGTTAGCGTCGCACGCAACTAACGTTGACGAACAGTTTGCGAGGGACTAGCGTAGCGTTTTGGGAACGTGGCGTTTCAGCGTTATTATGGAACGTAGCGTTTTTATGGAACGTAGCGTTTTATTTAGACTAAAGATTTTCTGCTGCCTGCATCATACATTTGTAACACAGTGGAATGGTGTTCAAGCTATAAAAAATTGCGCGATTATTACAATTCACTACTATTTCAAGGGGCATGAGTCTACCAATAAATGTTAATGAAAGAGGTTCTTCCCCCCTCCCTCTTTTCCGTTAGGTATCGTCCCCCCCCCCCCCCCCCCCCCCTTCCGTATTGTGCAAGACATGGCCTGCAATTGCAGGCATGGATTCGATCCATGATAAAATTATTGTACATGGTATCTATGGGCAATCGCGCACCGGCAATTTAGTACCAAAGACTGGAAGTAGAGCACTTAAACCTAAATAGGATACAGGGAAAAAAAGCATGTAAATCTTAAAACGTGCACCCATCCCTTTCAAAACGGAGTTTTGTCTCATTGCATACATGTACATTGAATAGTACGTCATAATGTTGTCTAAGTAAACATTGTTACCAGGTGGTGGCCTGGTGTATGTACAGTATTAATACCTGTGCATACGTTACCACTGTCCGGCCAGTCTTATAGGACAGCATATATGTACGCGGCTGCGCATGCGCGCCAGAGTATGTTTGAACGTGCATGTTTCCTTGGTACATGCATGTACGTTGCGTCAGAGATGTTAACACTGGTTGTGTTACGATCAGCTATATGAGTATCACACAGCAACTGTCATCACCAGGCTAGCTATTATACATAGAGCTAGGTAACGAACGGTATGATACGCAAGGACAATATGCGTTCTTTGCCGCCATCTTTGTGAAGCCGATCACGCGTGTTGGAGTTCGATTCGAAAGCACGACGTGTGGAAACAACTTCTAGCTGTGTAGTTGCTAGGTCCCATCAGGACAATACCACCGTTACCATACCACCAGGCTACGCTCTGCAGGACTACCTCTGCAACGGGACACTCCAGCCTAATATCACTGTTGTGTTGGACGGCGACGGAGAACATCTTATTTCGTCTGAACGTTCATGCAAAATTTCCAATGAAGGTGGCAGCATTACGATAACAGGATCATCAACTCAAAGAATAACAATACGTTGCGCGGGGGAAGGGGCAATATTTGCGTACCTTTCAGTACAGAAGATAAAAATGGAGGGAATCACATTCATAAAATGCGCCATTGACCTTGTATCAATAGAGAATACTTTTATCTTGAACTGCACATTTCACAACAGCTCAAACGGTGCCATATCGTCAAAATTGAGTAAAAACACATACATCGCAGGCTGTGCATTTAGCGATACTGATCATGGTGTTGTGACGTTGGTGGCATCGACGGGCAATGTTAGTATAACCAACTGCACATTTCAGAACTCCTATAACAGTGCTAGGGATGTTGGTGGTGGTGCTGTTAGCCTGTCCGGATCAACTGGCAATGTTCATATCACAGACTGCACATTTCAGAACAACAGGGCTGATGGAGATTATGGTTCTGGTGCCGCTGGTGCTGTTAGCCTGTCTGGATCAACAAGTGATGTTCATATTACAGACTGCACATTTCAGAACAACTGGGCTAATGTAGGTGCAGTGGCGCTGTTAGTCTGATTGAATCAACACTCAATGCTCATATCACAGGCTGCACATTTCAAAACAACAGTTGTGTTGATGGTGGTGGTGCTGTTCACATGTTGATATCAGGCAATGCTAGTATTGCAGACTGCACATTTCAGAACAACAGGGTTGATGGTGGTCCTGGGGGTGCTGTGTGGCTAGCCATGCATGAGCAGTTGACTGGATCAACATTGAATTCTCATATTACCAACTGCACATTTCAGAATAACAGTGCTGGTGGTGGTGGTGGTGCTGTGTGCCTGTTAAGTTCAACAGATAATGCTCATATCACAGACTGCACATTTCAGAACAACAGGGCTGATCGTGGTGGTGGTGCTCTTTGTATGCTGATAGAAGGCAATCCTAACATCACAGACTGCACATTTCAGAACAACAGTGCTGCTGATCGTGGTGGTGCTGTTTGGCTGTCTGGAACAACAACAAGCAATCCTCATATCACCAACTGCACATTTCAAGACAACAGGGCAGATGCTGGTGGTGGTGGTGCTGTTAACCTGCCTGGATTAACAGGTTATGCTCATATTACAGGCTGCACATTTCAGAACAACAGTACTGCTGGTGATGGTGGTGCTGTTATCATGCATGGATCAACTTTTAATGCTTATATCACAGACTGCACATTTCAGAACAACAGGGCTGATGATTATGGTGATGGTGATGGTGATGGTGGTGCTATTAGCCTGTCTGGATCAACAGGCAGTGCTCATATCAGACACTGCAAATTTCAGAACAACAGTGCTAGCTATGCTGGTGGTGCTGTGGACTTCTATAGACAAAGTAGTGGCAATGTTAGCATCACAAACTCAACGTTCAATATCAACAAAGCTAAGATAGGAGGAGCTATACACATCATGGAAATGAGTTCATATCTATTCATCAATATGTCATCATTTACAAACAACACTTCACAAGCAGGAGCAGCAATTATGCCATTCATAATGATATTGAGTTCTACAATTCCGTTCCAACTGGTCCCATCACATTACAGGATGCAATTGTTAAAGATCATCACTGCTCTTCTGATAAATGTGCAGGAGCCATTTACTTTAGAGGGGTGACAATGGAGATCATTGGAAGCACCATCACAGGAAGCCATTTTGTGTCTAATTCTCCCCAGGGAGCAATTGAAGGAGAAAATGGTATTTTGCTGCTACAGGGTTATATCACATTTGCAAATAACACAGGAGAAAATGGAGGGGCCATAAGTCTGTCTAACAATGCTCCAGTATACTTTTATGACAATTGTAAGGTGGATTTTTTGCAAAATATAGCAACTGAATACGGTGGTGCTATTTAAATTAATGGAAAAATCTTTGCCCATAATCAAGAGCCTACAACTGATGAAATCGTTGATTGCATTTTACGTTTCTATGTTGTTACGGAAGAACATTCTTGTAATGGCAGCTTGTCAATAACCTTCATTGGTAACCATGCCCAACATGGTGGTCATGCTGTATATGCCACACCTATTTATCATTGCAATCATCACTTCAATTCCATTGGAAAATCTGGCTACTGTGACAATGATATGGTGAAATATTTCAACATTATTCCTTTACCAGATGACACCAGTGATGTCCAAGTACTCTCCTTCCCAGACCATGTGAACTATTGTGGCGGCAGTGATCCTTATTTGTGTACTGGTACAAGTCCACAACTTACCACACATCCTGGTAGAACTGTGAGAATTATGGTTACCTCAATTGGTAACGGAGAGCAACTATCACCTAGTTCAGTTTACACACAAGTTCATAATAATGGTATTGACATATTGCTTGGACCTCGACAAAAGGCTCAGTGGGTAGGATCAGTATGTGGTACAATGGAGTACAACATTTATGGACCAGAAATGGCTTCACTGCAATTGCTTCTGTACAATGATCCTAGTGGTTCAAAAACTACAGTCATTGATGTGAAGCTGTTACCATGTGGGCCATGGTTCACACTGACACCAGATATGAGGTGTAACTGTTCTCAGTTATTCGTAACATTAGGAGTGGCCTGTGATGCTTCAGAGTATACTGTGACTAGAAATAAAAATAACTGGATTAGTGTGTACAATAACACCCTTCCGGATTTTATTTATAAGCTAAATGAAATAGAAAATCACGTCGTAATCGATGGATGATATTGCGATTGATTTTTGTCATCAAATCAATCGTAAAATCACATATATAATTTGTATCATGATTGTTTTGAAATCATGTATCAAATCAATGGTAATCTAACAAGCGATTTTAGGATGATTATAATATGATTTGTCATTGAATTAGAATATGATACTTGTCAAATCATACATTGAACAAGCAAAAGCGGTTCACAAATGTGTTTCTTCATCAGCGTCCATGTCTCTGGAATCATCGAACGTGTCGTGGACAACTGTGACACTCTCTCTGTGTTGCGCTCTCACAGTACATGTACTACCAGTAGCACCGACTTGGCTCTTATTAGAATTAGCAGCACGTGCACTTGCTAGCATCAGCAGGCGTCGCCTTGAGCTCTGAAAAGACGATCGCTCACGCTGTTGCTCTTGGTCTTCATCAGCAGGAGCGGGAGTTGACTGGTTATTCGGGGTCCCAGGGTTAAGGTCAGAGGGATCATCCATGTGCACTCGATCTGCTGCATTCAGCTCAAATGCATCCAAAGCAGCACGCGAAGTTATGGATGCTCGAATGTCTGCTATTCCCTTCTCATCACCTGCTCGCAGCGCTCCTTCGCTTATACCAGGTTTCACTGCTGCGTCCCGTGCCGCCTAATAAGAGTATAATAGGTGTGCGCTGGTTGTATACAAGTATTTATTCCCTTACAAAGGTAATTCTACTTCGGTGTAGACTTTTTAGCCTTTCTGTGCGTTTCAGAGGATCAGCTTTTGTGAGTTCCGTGTACCTCCGTGAACTGTACAAGTCCTTTAAAAGGGTATTTCACACCATACAATATATATATAAAACACCATTTAATGTATATACCTTGACTCTCTTCGCGATTTTTGATCGCGGTAGAGCATGATACTTGTTCAGGCTCATAGCGCTCTCAACAGAATGGATGAGATATTCCTTTATGCTTTCATCTACTTCACACCACGGCTTCGTGCGCTATAACGGTTTCACATTTTCAAAAAATGCATCCTGTAGTATCGGCTGTACACAGAGATTACCGCGATTAAAATATCTGTTTTTGGAGCAAACACTTACCAGAGGAACCATGTCTTTAGCCTTCTTTTCATGCTTCAAAATCTAGGTTTCCTTTAACCGACGTGACTCTGGTTTTGTGGTTGGATAATATATTAAAAGCGTGCGGACGAAACCCTTGCTTTTGCGGGTATATGTACATGTAAACCACAGCGAATGACCGTAGTTATTGTATTTGCTTACCTTCATCTGCGATGAACTGATCAACGGTCTTTTGAAGGTCATCAATTCTGTCAGGCATATTTTCTAACTCTGCCACACGTTCTTTGAGGATTCTCAACTGATCTCGAAGGCTCGTCATTGATTCAACTGCAGTCGCAATGCTAGTTATCTTTCCTTTTGCCTGGAGTTGCCTGCCTTTATTCGCCATATCAAACACGTGAAATGAAAATAACTTTTACTAATTATTATTTAATTTAACACTCAAATGTCGGATAGGCGCGCAAGTGTTCTTCTGAGATGCGATTGTGCTAAATGCGAACAGGAGTCATACCACACTTATTTGACAGTTAGAAGGCACAGATCCCTTTATGGTGTGTGCAGGCTACCACGTAACACTAGGGATTGCACAAGTAAGTGTCCGTACACGCGTACGTCATTGCATATAAATGTATAGGGCCTACATTAATTAACTGCGCGCGCGCCAATAAGTGCTACAAATAATTTGTTATTCATGATTGCATGCAGCAACCAGTCATACAAATGAGAGGACGTTGAGGAACAGCAGCAGTGAAGAGTTGATCCCAGTGATGATACCGCAACTAGAGCATGTGAAGATAA
Source organism: Eunapius fragilis (assembly GCA_963681505.1). Lineage (NCBI taxonomy): Eukaryota > Metazoa > Porifera > Demospongiae > Spongillida > Spongillidae > Eunapius > Eunapius fragilis. Next base: position 80,565 of record OY811971.1, on the reverse strand, counting down.
CAGCTGCAGCTCTGATTCAGGTTGGAATTGGCCCAAACAAGTGTACTGTTATTGCATATAATTTGTAATAGTAGATGGCAGTACAGTGGGGTCTGATATACATCAGCATTTTGGAGAAGTATCTGTAACTGAATTGGATACTCATGCAGGTAAAAGAGTCATATATTGTTTTAATTGTACACTGATTATTTGAGTATGTGCCATGCTCAGACACTGAAACAAATGAATGCTTAGAGTCTTCAGCAGGTAAAAATTTAAATGTATTTTGTGCGATACTATATTACTTATAGCATTGTATGATTACAAGCTATATATTTAAATCTATCACACAGCACTTTGCTATAGGCAATTCACTATTGTAATGCTCAATTATAAAATGCATAAGCTGTTCATCTATTCTAGAAAGTGAAACCTCATCTACCTCAGACACATCAGATATTTCTGACTGTGACAACACAAGTATTGAGAGAGATTCAGAACTGCCAGTTGACAGTAGTAGCATCAATGAAAATTCTGATATCATGCATACTACTACTCTAAGTACCATTCTTGAGTGGATATGCATTGCCCTGAGCAAATTATGCCACTACCATCAGCTTTCAAAACGTGCCCTTCTAGCCATCTGTGGCTTGATCTCTACAATCCTATTTCTCATTTCGCATCCATTGTATGAAATATTTCCAACATCACTTCAGTGCTTTTATAGTACCATGAAATATACTAGAATGAAAACAGTTACATATGTAGTATGTCCAGATGCAGCTTGCAATCAGTTATATCAAATTAGTGATGCACAGCATCATAGTAGTTGCACTAATGCAATATTTGGTAAACGATGCAGAAAAGAACTTGGCTATAAGAGACACCTATCATTTTCAAGGGAAAAATGGACCCCATTTAAGACATTTCATTTTGTACCTCCTTCAGTATGATTGCAGCAAATGTTTAAAAATAAACAGTTTTGTGCACTTTTGAAACAGCATAGGCATAACAGTGATGGAATACTAGTTGATGTGAATGATGGAAAATTGTGGAAAGAGTTTCAAACTAACCCACTAAATCCATCTGAATCATTGTTATCAAATTCTAACAACATCAGCCTTTTACTGAATGTCGATTGGTTTAAACCATTTAAACGGACTGAGTACAAAGTTTCAGCAATCATGATGACTGTGCTAAATCTGCCTAGAACTGAAAGGTTCAAGCACAAGTGGACTATGGTGTTAGGAGTACTACCAGGTCCTTCTGAACCTAAAGGGCATATAAACACGTTTCTAAAGTCTATTGTAGATGATCTACTATTATTATGGGATGGTCTTCCATTACATCCAGACGGGAGCATTGTAAAGGCTTTACTTCTAGGATTGTCAGCTGATATGCATGCCTGCTCTGCGTAAAGTAACATAATTTCTTGGACATATAAAGCTGATCTTGGATGTACTTATTGCACATTCCAGGCTAAGCGAGAGGAGGGTTCAAGAGGTGCATCTGGTAAGATGAGCTACTACACATCTTCAGTTTCTGCTAAAAGAAATATGGATCAAATTAAGGTACAAGCTCAAGAGTATCAATGTGCAAGAACAATTACAGAAGCAAAGGCCATTCAAAAACGAAATAGTGTAAGATACAGTGAACTATTTCATCTACCATATTTTGATAGTACCAGAATGGCAATCACAGATCCCATGCATACCTTCCTTCTAGGAATGGTGCACAATGAAGTAAAGCTCTTTGTCAACACAATCACAAGTTGAATTTTATTCTCGCCTAAAAAAAATTAAAGTTCCATATGATATTGGAAGACTTCCAACTAGTATTCTAGACAATGAATCATTATCTGCACTCACAGCTCAACAATGGAAGAACTTTGCATGTATCTACGCTAGACCATGCTTTACTGACTTACTTCCATCTCAGTCTTACAAATCCATTTGTTTCCTTTGCAGAATTATAGAATTAGTCATAAAACAATGCATCAGTACTGATGAAGTTGCTTTATTATATAGACTATTAAATGCACATCATAAGCAATTCTAGTCTGTTCATGGAAAATGGTCAGTGACCATAAACTACCATATACCTCCCTGATATTATTGCTGATTATGGACTATCACATGGTCACTGGTGTTTTTCCATGAGCGGATGAATGGTCATCTTACTGACCTTCCAAGTAACAAGAAAAACATTGAAGCTCAATTAATGAACAAGTGTCTTGAAGAAATATGCCTTGGTGGATTGGAAATCTGTGAACCAAGCTTGATTGCGGACATTAATTTCAAACTTCCAAGTTCTCTCAAATCTATTGTTTTACCTTCAAAATTTGATGATGATTTGTTGTCAAGCAACAAATTTGTACATTTGTTAATGGAACCTCCAGAACATCCATGGGAATTTCAGTGCAAATTGACAGGGGAGATGTGAGTGACTGGCCAGCTAAGTTTCATCGTCCAAGTAGCTATGTTAAAATTAATCATGATTTTCATGATCAGTTGAAAGCATTTTTTAAAAATCTATATGATGATAACACAGAAGTGTATGTGAAGCCAGCTATACACAAGTTTGGTCACTGCTTTGTAAATGGGCAAAAGTACTCTTCAGATTATAATTGGACTGATAGGGAATCATTAGTGAAAGCTATGTTTGTGCTAAAGGAAACTAATGATCTGCATCCATATTTAGGTTATGTACGGTTTTTCTTTTAGGTTGATATAAAAGTAAAGTGCAATCAAAATGGCATTGTGAATGAATGTACAAGGGAAGTTCCATTAGCTTATGTTACATGGATGAATTTTACTTCACCAGAAAAGAGTTCTGTTAATGATTTGTTCATGGTTAAAAATACTTATTATGAAAAGGATCGAATAATAAGTCCACGTCACTTCATCAATAGATGTGCACTTGCTCCAATTACTGGAAAAAGTTACAACTATATTGCACAGCTTCCGTAGTGACCCATCAAAGACAATGCAATGTATGCATGTATGTTCCTTATATGCTCTGTAATTTTTGTATACAATTAATTATCACTCCACATCATTATTTCATGTATGGTGGAGGACTCATTAAAAGTTATACGCATGCTACATCTTTAGGTTTAGTTACAATTGTAACTCACAATTACACTTACTAATTATATATTGTACATTACATTAATTCCCACAGCCCAGGTATGACTGAATACCTAATGTTGGAAGTTCCTTACTATGTACCCATCATCTATAATCCAAACCAATGAATGACAGAAATATAGCTTGAATTTCTAATACAAAAAAAGTCATCTAAATGATATTCATTTTATTTACTATATTCAACTTGCGAGTAAAATCAATAGTTGAATTTTTATATGATTTAAAATCGCGTTATGATTCCTAAAATCCGCTGATGATCTTCTATGAAATCAAGAGGTGATCTTGAAATCAAGAAGTGATTTTACGCAACATTTTCCTGTGTATACGAAAAATGAGCGAACGCAACGAATATGTGCCGAAGTAACAGTAAACAGCGGCTGCATGGAGCTTCGTCCTCCACTTTATTACGTGTTTCATTAGTTAGCCACGCCCAAAGCATAGGCCTCTCCTCTTTGCCCCCCTCCCCCCCCAGCCCCATCACAAAAGTAATTTCTGTAAAGTGAAAGGTGTGGCATGGAAGTTAATTCCACTCCCCAGTTATCTCATGAATGATGAATTATTAACTATTATTAACTAAGATCAAAACTGAGCTTATAATGCTTACTCCCTCCTCATGCTCCCAGTACAGCACTAACCACTTAACCACACATAGGTACAGCGTCATTGTGCACGCCTGCAAACCACATAGATGTACAAAGAAAGGGTCTAGTTATATTCCTAGGGTTTTTGAGACCTCTAACCGTCTCTGAACTGAATCCTTAACATAGCTGTCCTTGGCCGATTCAGATTTCCAACGACCATGTCGCTTAAATAATCTGTCCTGCACACCACCATTGGCTGCTGCCGTGGCACCACCAGCACAAAGGCTGTGCATACCAAACAGGGCTGGGTCAAAACCAAGCTTAGCTATCTTATCTAGCAATAACTCCCTCAGCCTGGAGTAACTGATACCACCTGTTTTATGCAACTGCTCTCCATCCTTTGTTTTTACTATTCCCCGAAATAACATACCATGGGATGTGTGCACCAACTTCCCCATATGAAAATATCTCTCCATCATACTTACAGGGCATGTAGCTGACCCAGTACGTGCTATGATTAAAGATGCACCCTCACGGTATTGGTCTGTCTTACTGGACTGTACATTGATCACCATGCCTTCTGCATTAAAGGTGATATCAGAACACTTGAGCTTTATCAGCTCATTACAACGCAGAAAACCTGCAAATGCCACCAAACACACGGCCAACAACCTGACCTCTGTCAGGGATGGATCAGGCCCAGCAGCCTCCACCATGGCCTTCAACATATCGGCCGTCACTGGTTCCTTCCGAACCTTAGGTTTAGCCAAGATTCGTTTCAAACCTTCTAAAGTGGGCTTAACAAGTGGTGACCCTCCCAATTGATGCAACCCAGCCAGCCCATGGAGCCTTGAAAGGGCATGCACTGCCTCCTCTACTGCAGCTATACTCCCAGTGGACTCACTAAGGTGCTGCAAGTATAGCACCAAATGAATCTCCTGCACTGGAAAACTTGGCACTCCTTGTCTAGCATCGGCCCAGATCTTCCATCTTTGAAAAGCTCCGAGGTACTTCTTGGTAGTGCTATCTGCTCTGCTTCTCAGCACTGTTGCTGGTAGTGACTTGGCCAGCCTTCTCAGCTCTGGGTCCTCCAAGTTACTTAACAATGGCCACATCCCCGAGGCAAATACATCTGTGAGGAATAAAGAGGGGCAGATTACTAGGTTAGTTACACTACATTCCTTGAGCCCAGCTCCAAGTCAATACACTGACTGACGCAAAAGCCAAAAGGCTAACAACAATGGAGTCGATACACTGATCGATGCAAAGCCAAAAGGCTAACAACAATGGAGTCGATACACTGATCGACGCAAACACAAATAGGCTAACAACAATGGAGTCGATACACTGATCAACGCAAAAGCCAAAAGGCTCACAACAATCGAGTCGATACACTGAAAAACCAAAAGGCTAGCAACAATGGAGTCGATATACTGATCGACACAATTCTAAAAGCTAACAATTAGGTTCTACCCCCTGGGAACCATATTCAAAATCTACCCGCAATGCTATCACTGCAGTGTTAGGGAATTTTCCTCCAAATAAAGCTGAACCCATTTTGCCGGGTCTGATAAGCTCTTCTGACAATGGCAATGTCCCACAATCCACTACAAATGACGCCCATTTGCCACCCTTAGGGCACAACAAGGGCCAAAACGGGGCTGACTCCCACCATGGAACTACTAATGTCCCTTGGGCTTTGCAACACTCTGCATGCCTAATCACCCTTGGGATAAGACTGGGTGGTGGACACCACCAGTTGTTCTCCCCATACCAGTTCGCTGTGAAAGTATCCACTGCCTCTGTCCCAGAACATGCATAACGTGAGTTGAATCGTTCTACCTGCTTGTTGTATGGAGCTGCAAATCGATCGATTGTATGTGGCCCCCACCACTCATCCACCATTGTAAACACAGTATGGTCAATGTACCAATCGTCATAGTCTACCACACGACTAAAATAGTCTGCAAGCTCATTCATCTCCAGGCCCGGCGCACTCGGTCCAAAGTTGGTGCGGCCAATTATTAAATATTAGTGTGGGCGTGGCCCCATGTAAGGCGCGCGCGCGCGCGTGTGTTGACGTTTTCTTTCGAAGCACATGCACGGCCCGTGTTCTATAAGATGCAAAAATGTAACCGGACAATGTGAACATGTGGCAAAAGCAAATTAACTGATCAAGATTCAAGCTCTTTAAGTATTAGGGGTTATCATTACTAGTATCAAGGATTGCCAAATACCTTTGTCCTATGCTGCGAACTGCTGAAAAAAGTCATCTGCGATGTTCTCTAGGTTGATGATATCAGTGAGAGCTTAATCTCACCTGGTCCATTGTGCTTCGTAGATAGCTTTCAATCCTACGGAGCGCGCTAAATGCATGCTCGGAAGTTGCATTTGTAAGCAAGCATCACTCGTATTAGCTTCATTACTGTACTCTTAGGGTTGGCACAGCAGGAAATTCATACAATGGTTAAAGTACGACTATGAATTTATGAATTTATGTAATTTTGTAATGTCGTACGTTCAAATAGTTATAGACGATCGATGATTGTGCATACAATGGTTAAGTACTACTATGAATTATGGCATCAGACACGCCCACATATAAGACACGCCCATTTTGGGACCGAAAGTTGGTGCGGCCAAAGCCGCACCAACCGCACCGTGTGCGCCGGGCCTGATCTCCCTGGGTACCCATTCCGGCTCAAGCCGAATATTGTACCTTATACAAAATCTAAACACTCTTAAGGCCTCCACCTGAAGATGGGGCTTTCTGCTACCTACTTGAAGAATGCGTACAACATTCTGATTATCTGTGAACCAACGCACTCTAGCATTACAAAGCCTGCCTGCAACTGAATCTAACACCCTACCCACTGCTACCAGTTCCCTCCAGGTGGAACTCTGCTTTGCTTCCTCTGGTGACCACATCCCTTGTGCAACATGCATGCCATGCTCAACTGTATAGCCTCCGTAACCAGTGTCACTAGCATCAGAGTACACACATCTGACTGCAGATGGACTGTGCCATATAGGTTGTGCATTATACTTTTTGAGTGACTCAGACCAGAATTTAAGTTCCTCCCTCGCCTCAGATGTTAAAGGCAACCTATCGCACCATGCCTGCCTAGTTAGCAGCAGTGCATATAAAGCACGTGTCATGAATCTGGCCACTGAGCCAAGAGCTAGACTCATTGATATAATCTTACCCACTAAGCTTGCTATAAATCTAGCTCTAAGCATTGGTTGCTCCATGGCTGTAAGCAATTTTTCTTTTAAGGCTTCGATCTTCTTGTCAGCCCAACCCTAGATCCATAGTAAACCCTAACCATGACAGCCTATGTGTTGGCACCCAGGTGGACTTAGCTTCATTACACACCCACCCCGCCTTATATAGTGTGTCCCTTACGAAGCCACTGGCAGTAATTGCACCTGTCTCATCCGGTACTGCTACAATGCCATCGTCAAGATACACAACTGCCTTTAACCCCTTACTACGCCATAATCGTACCAAGGGACGCATCATCTTAGTGAATACATAAGGTGCTGAGGACAACCCAAATGGCAATACCACAAATGTGTAAAAGCTTCCCCCCCATTCAAAACCCAAGTACTTACGATGACACTTAGCAACATCCACATGATGATAACCAGCTTTCAAATCAAATGAGAACATCCACTCACCTTGTTTGAACATCATCATCGCCACACGCAAATCTTCATACTTGAACTTTTGTTTCCAAAGAGAGCGATTAACATGCCGTAGATTAACTACAAGCCGTTTTTTACCCACTCCATTGGTAACTACAGATAATGGGCTACATACCACAGGTAGCTCGGATACCTTCTCAATGTACCCACCATTTAGTAACTCTGCTACTGCTTTTGAAACAAACTCTACCTCTACTTGAGCAGAATGCTGATTAGGGCGTGCATAGGGTGCCGGTTCTGAATAGAAGGGTAGAACATACCCATTTCTCAGTGTTTCCAACACCCATGGTGGTGCACACAGCACCTTCTCCCAGTATGAAATACACGCACCCAACCGTCCCCTTACAGAACCAATACCATCATCTCCCTCTTGGGCTTCCCAGCATCTATATGTATTAGAGATACACTTGTCTTCCTCAGGTAACACATTCTCCCCACTTCCCCACATATAAGGTGACACATCCCCTCCATCAACACCCTCCATGTCCACATGCTCAACACCACTGATTAAAGGATACTCTGCCCTTGGCGATGCCATCTTTGGGCACTCTGTCTGAAAATGGCCAGGGTCACCGCATCTGAAGCATGACCCCACAGGGAATCTAGCTCTGGCCATGCCACTGCCTCCAGCCTTGGCCTCGGCACTGGGGATCTTCGGTTGCAGCACTGGTAAGGTCTGCCTTATGGTCTCTGCAGCGTCACTCCTGGCAATCCCTGCTTTATGCTTCACATCCTGTGCCTTCCTCCGCTTGGCCAACTTCCTTTCCGCCGCTTTTTCGGCCTTCTCAATCTTCCGCTCGTCCTCAGAGTTGTCGGCTAGGGCATCCGCGTCGTAGTCCTCGATGACGGCCCACCCCGACTCAGAACGATCCGCCAACTTTATAAGTTTCTGCCTGCGGGCGAGGAAGGACATACCTTCGACAACTTCTTTCCTTGCCCTCTCTAACTGCTCTTTCCCCGATGTGCCGATAGCCTCCACCCGGTCAAGACAGCTCGCAACCACCGCCAGACGATCTGTCACTTGCTGGTTAGCTTTAAACTGGCACTCGTTGCCTTTTTTCTTGAAGGAGTAGCTATCCTTATGCGACTGTATAGCGATCCGCTGGCTCGTCTCCTCCTGCCCCTGTCGCACCACCTTGAGCTCCTCCTGCATCTGCCTCATGCCTTCTAGTAGCAGGGCTATCGAGTCGCTTGTCGTAGCCTGCTCATTCGTTTCTCCCTCACCAGGCATCGCAGCAAGAAAAAGTTAGCACGACACTTAGACTGAATAAGAGCCCAGCTCCATTTCTATTTAAACCTCTATCCACGTGGCAATCACGTGCTGTACAACCAATCACAAAACGGAGGGAGCATAGTTTCTGTCTAATTCACGACGTTCAACCGACAGAAACGTATATGCCTCGAGACCCTGCCCCTTTAGCCCCACCCCCTCTGCACTGTGAAGGCAGTGAAGATGATGCAGTCAGGTGGTATAAATATTGAAGTGGCAGCATTACATGTGTAATACCCTTGTTTCTCTAGTTCAACCCGAACTTGATGGCTTAACTCAGTCAAGAATATACCCACACAGTACATGCATCGATACACACAATCACAGTTTAAATAGTCTTAGAAGTTGTGTTCTGGATGGATCCGTCCAATAGTATTGTTTTGCTATTATTACGAAGGGGTCCGGAACACGGATCAGTCTTTCAAACCGGCTGTGCAGCAGTAGTTGTCCCGCCAAGCACATATATTTAGAACATAATTATTGACGTCAGCTACAAGTCCCCAGACTAGATTTACGTGACATTACATTCGTCCCACCATCTTTTTAAGCTTGACCCCAAGCTTAGTATCTCAACACTGGGTGCCGAACACGTTGAGGGTAGCGCCTTCCGACTTCAGCTTGCTGCTTTTGTTGAGGTGGAAGGATGAAGTGTTCGATGCGAGGTGCTTCCCAGTCAGCTACTGGTACACCATGTTGATCATGATCTTCACCATGTGCCTCAACCTCTCCTCTAACAATACGTTGCTGGAGTCTGTTAACATGCACTACACGAGTCCTTGCTGTCGTGATGTGTTCAACTGCAACGTTTACTGGGGACAGCACCTCCTTCACAGTCCATCCTCCTTCCCATCTCGCATCCAGCTTGCCAGCTGTTGGCACATGTAGCCAGACAGCATCTCCAACATTGAAGGTTCTGCTTTTAGTTGTGCTGTCATAGAACGCTTTCTGCCGTTGTGCTTCCTGTGTGATATGGCACTCCACCAGGTCCCTCAGCTCTGCCAATCTGACTGTCAGGGTATGTTCATAACTGTGTGGATCGTGACCCTTCCCATCATCTCCCGCCAGTGATGGCATGATTGGAAGCACAGGTTCTCTTCCCATTAGCAGTAAAAACGGGCTCAGGTGGGTTGATGTGTGACGAGCCGTACGATAGGCATAGAGCAGGAGTGGAAGCTGGCATTCCCAATCAGACTGCTGTTGAACATAGGCTCTTAACAGCTGCAACAGAGTTCTGTTAAGACGTTCCACCATACCATCTCCTTGTGGATGATATGAAGTAGTTCGTGACTTGACGATGCCAAATGCTGCACAGGTTTTCTTCAAGATTGTGCTCTCAAAATTCCTTCCTTGATCAGAGTGAAGGATCTCAGGGATGCCAAAGCGAGAGTAGATATCAATCAGTGCTCGAACTATCCTTTCCGCTGTTTGGTCAGGCATAGGTACTGCTTCAGCCCACTTGGTGAAATAATCTTGGAGTACCAGCAGATATCGATTTCCATGACCAGACATTGGAACTTCCAAAACATCAACAGCTAACATTTGCCAAGGTCGACCTATTGGAACATTAGTCATAGGTACTGCTAGTGGCATTGGAAGTTTCGATTGCTGACACACATTACAACTCCGACAGTACAGCTCTGTTGCCTTTGCCATTCCAACCCAATAGGCCATCCGCTTCAATCTGTCTAGGGTCTTTTCAGTGCCTTGATGACCTGCACTTATGATGTCATGGCAGCTGTGGAGGGCCACTTCCTGAAGTGAAGTGGGCATCACCGGAACAGTGATAGTTTCTTCGAATGGACCTGGAACAAATCTGCGACACAGGACACCATCAACCAGATGTAACTGCTTCAGTAGCTGAGAGTAACGCTTTAGTGGAAACTGCTTCCAGTTTGGCTTGGATGTACTGTTCTGTGATGTAAGGTGTTGGATTACTTGCTGCAGTACAGCGTCCCTCTGTTGTTCTTCTTGGATCCTGCGTGTGGTTAGTTCTGGGGTTATCAGTGTAGCAGAGCATATTTCACTTGTTTCTACTTGTATTGCAGGTACACGGGAGAGAGCATCTGCATTGGCATTTGATGATCCTCGCCTGTATTTGATCTCGAAATCAAACTCTTGAAGAGCAAGAGCCCATCTGCACAACCTGCCCTCCATCTTCTGAGCAGAAAGCCACTGTAGTGGCTGATGATCAGTGTGTAGCTGAATGGTCGTCCCAGTAAGTAGTGCCTGAAGTGTTTGACTGCAAAGACAACAGCCAGGCATTCCCTTTCAATGACACTGTACTGTCTTTCAGGTGAGGTTAGACTGCGGCTGGCATAAGCAATCACGTGGCCATCCTGCTCCAACACTGCTCCTATCCCCACCGCACTGGCATCTGTCTGTAGGGTGAATCCCTTCTTGAAGCAGGGATAGCATAAGACAGGCGCTTGAGTCAATGCATCTTTCAGCACCTGAAATGATCGCTGACAGTTCTCCTCCCAATTGAACTCCACTGCTTTTTGTGTGAGATGATGAAGAGGAGCTGCAATATCTGCAAAGTTTTTCACATATCGTCGATAGTATGATGCCAACCCCAGGAACTGCCGAACCTCTGTGACATCTGTTGGTGTTGGCCAGTTCTGCACCACAGCGATCTTGTCTGTATCTGGAGCCATACTATTTTTGGAGAAGATATGACCCAAGTATTGCACCTTGTCAAGGCCAATTTTACACTTTGAACCCCTCAATGTCAGGCCTGCCTCCGCTAAGCGATTGAACACAAGACGTAGATGGGATTGGTGAAGTTCCATAGAACTGGAGTGAATTAGAACATCGTCTATGTAGCTGGTGACAAAGGAAAGGCCATGAAGTACTATATCCATTAGCCGCTGAAAAGAACTCGGTCCACCGGTAACACCAAAGGGCATCCTACAAAACTCATACAGTCCCATGCCTGGGCCTGGACAAAATGCTGTCTTCAAACGATCTTCTTCTTGCACTGGAAGCTGCCAGTAACCTGATTGCAGATCCAGTTTTGAGAATATGGAGGCCCCCGCAAGCCTGTCTTGTACTTCATCAGGTAGTGGAAGTGGATATGCATCTTTCATTGTCCTCTTGTTCAGCTCCCTGTAGTCAATGCATATTCTAAGTTCACCACTTTTCTTGGGCACGTACACTGCAGGTGCTAGCCATGGACTGCTGCTCACTCTGATGATGTTGCGATCTAGCATCTCCTGCATTTGACGTTCTATTTCCTCTCTGTACTGGGCTGGTATGCGACGCGGAGGAACACGGACTGGAGGGTTGTTAGCTGTAGGAATGGTATGGTGAGCAAGATCTGTGAAACCAGGAACTGTTGAAAAAAGTTGCCTGTACTCGTCAACCACGGCCTGCAGTTCTGCTGGGCATGATGGTATGTCATATGATGGCGTTTCACCAAATCTTGGTACAGCACATTCATCCACCCCATCATTTTCCTCTGGATTACTCCTGGTAGAAACGGCATAGCAAATAATGGCCTTGTCCTGCCTGCTAACTGTATGGATGACTTCCTTTCCAATTCGTATGTATACTAGGCTCTGATCAAAAACCACTGTGACAGCGTGCTTAGAAAGGAAGTCCACTCCCAGAATAACAGGCATTAACAAGTGTTCAGCTACCAGGAGTTCGTGTTCAGTTGTATAAGACCCCAATTGCACCATAAGCCTGGCTATTCCAACTATACTCATCCCGTGTCCATCTGCTGTACGAAGCGACTGCTGTCTTCTTCTGATTAAACACGCCGAAGGAAGGTACGCCTTGTCTACTAAGGAAACGGATGAACCTGAATCTACCATAATTTTTACATTGCTAGCATTCAGCTTTCCTTCAATGATGGGTACATGCTCACTCGAAACGGCAGTGATAAATTCTTGGGCCCCTAGACACGAGCAGAATGACCTGTGGCCCTTGAAGTGGTCATTCCCAGTCCATTTCCCTGATGCTGACAATCTCTTGCAACATGTCCAGGTTGATTGCAGCTGTAACACACTGGCTGACGTCTTGGCTGTCTGCAGTTCCGCGATAGGTGTCCAGGGCGGTTACAATTATAGCATCTGACAGAAACAGAAGTCGGGGGCTGAACGGCAGCAGTAAATGTGTGTTCTTGAAGTTTCTCCATCAAGGTTGACATTTGCTCTGTGAGATACTGGACGCTGTCTTGCAAGGCTCGTACTTCAGGACACGTATCTGTGTCTGTGACTGCGGCAACCGACAACGCGGACTTCTCCACTGATACGGTTAAGAGGAGCTTGGCTCTCGTAACTGCGGCATCGATGGTCGTGATGTCAGGATTTGTTCGCAAAACGCGACTGCATTCCTCAGGAACACCCGCTAAGAATTGCTGGAACAGTATTTTGTTCTTGCTATCTTCTTCCAGTTCCGGCATAGCTGCATCTAGGAGTCGCTTGAGATGATGTAGATACATGTGAACCGTCTCGCCAGGGCGTAGTTTGCGCGATTGAAATTCAGCGAAAGCTGAGAACTCCGTAGGCTTTAACGCGTTTGTGAGGGCTTGCTTCGTAGCAGCGTATTTTGTTCTTGTATCCGCAGAAATCCCCAACCACGCGACAAGAGCTTCCCCTTCCAGCAGCGTGGGAAGTTTCAAGGCCATCGTATCCTCCTGCCATGCGTTCGCGGCCGCACAAATCTCAAAGCGCTCCAACCAGTCGGCGAAGTTCCCGTGCGAAAAACAACTCGGTAGGCTAATATGTCGCTGAGGCTCCATTCTCTGCTACCAGTGTAATACCCTTGTTTCTCTAGTTCAACCCGAACTTGATGGCTTAACTCAGTCAAGAATATACCCACACAGTACATGCATCGATACACACAATCACAGTTTAAATAGTCTTAGAAGTTGTGTTCTGGATGGATCCGTCCAATAGTATTGTTTTGCTATTATTACGAAGGGGTCCGGAACACGGATCAGTCTTTCAAACCGGCTGTGCAGCAGTAGTTGTCCCGCCAAGCACATATATTTAGAACATAATTATTGACGTCAGCTACAAGTCCCCAGACTAGATTTACGTGACATTACACATGTATGCTATATATCTACTCAATGTTCCTGAGTAGCATTGCAGCAGGTAGTTGACAAGCCCCTCCCCCCCCCCCCCCTCCCCACTCCCTCCTTTCCCACCTGAGCTACCTATATTTCAGAGTAGGGGGTCGATCCAGAAATTTTTTTGCGGGGGGGGGGGGGGGGGGGGGGGGGGGGGGTAAAGAGGTGGAAGGGGTGCATAATTTTAATGCTTTGGGCATGGGTAACTAATAGTTGGAAGGGATGTGGGTAAAGCCTGAGCCACTTTATACTTTGCACATGTTCGTAGCATCAGCACGACATACATCAGCTGCGAATATTTAGTTCTTAAATGGTGGGGGGTTGGGATGGGGGTGGGGGTGGGGGGGTGGAGGGGTATACCAGTACTGCTATATCGGTGGTATCCATGTTCCTGAGAGGGAAACCATTCACAGTCCACACAAAAGCCAGTTGGCATTTATACCCCCCCCCCCGCCTTTAATTAACATATGCATATTACTATATGCTACAACATTATTTCTATTCCACCAGCAATAATATTTTCTCATAGTCTGTGATGTTTAGCTAGCATGGCAATATGCAGCAAGGCAGGGGGAGTGGACAACTGACTTAAAATTGCTATTACCTGATCACAGCAATGTACAGTGAATATTTACCGCTTCTCATAGCCTCTGATGCATAGGTAGCATGCATGGCAATATATGGTAGAGGGGATGAGGGGGGGGGGGGGGGGGACTGTTCAATCTATGTCCCTGAGCAGGGGAAACCCTTCACCATGGTTGAAGTCATGTTCAATAGTAACACAATTGTGTGCCCCACCCCCTATAGCTACTATTGCTATCCTGCCAACACCTGATACGGTTGCAGTGTAGTTAATTCTTAGTGGTTGGCATGAGCCACAACCCCTAAGGCTGTTCTGATATGACATTGCCAAAGTCACTGAGGGTGCCAGAAAAAATCTGTCTAACCTAGCTCAAAAATGCCGCATGTCTTGTCAGTGCATATGCCTTTAAAATAATAACTTTTAATTAGTCAATAACCATAGAACTATATTAAAAAAGTGTGTTCACAAGAAGGCAATACGAATGGAATTACAGAGTTTCACAATGCAAACACTCATAGCTTCTAATAACAGCTGCACAGGATTTCTCATTTCTTCACTGCCATAGTGGATGATAATCTATTGAATGGGAAAAGAGGGTTAATGAAATGGTTCCCAATGGCATGGGCAACATGTCAAACCACACACGTGCAAACACACGCACACACACACACACACACACACGCACACACACACACACGCACATGCACACAACCCCAAGTAGGTCCAGTACAAACCAATGTGTCAATGTCAAGCTGGAGTGATTGTGGGGGACAGAGAAGGAACACACACTCCTTACTCATTCTTTCAGTGCAGAATACTAATAGATACTGGGGGGGGGGGGGGGGTCAACAAGTTTGCAAAATGGTCAATGCCCTTCCCTTGCAGAGCTGAAGGATTGGGTAGAAGGTTGGTGTGTGTACAAGTGTGTGTGGACATCTGGGAACGAATGGTGGTGTATAGTGCAGAATGGATTATCATATAGTTCCTCTCCTACATGCACACATCAGCATGTCTGCATTGCCACCGTACCCTGGGCTTACAAGAGTACAGGGAATACTGTTAGGGGGGGAGAGATCTGAGATCTGAACTCAATTTTTAACCTATGCACAAACTTTCCACAGATGTTAACATACAAGAGGGGTCTGGGTACTAGACTACTTCCTACCCCATAAAGGTTAGGGGGCAATGACCCCTTCCGATACACGTGTGAGGGGCCCTGTGCTGCCTAAACCACTGCACATTTATCCTGAGGATTCCAATCTGAACAACCAGGAGACCTGGGTGCTGTATTTGTCAACCCAATATGGCTGCTGTCACTGGTCATGCATGTGCAGCAGGTGTCAGTACGATGTTTTGGGTGGGCTGGTACATCACACACACACACACACACACACACACACACACACACACACACACACACACACACACACATACAAACAAGCGCACACACACACACGAAAGTACGTAAAGTGGACACCGTGATAGTTGAGTATAAAATTTTTTTCCTACTCGTCAATGTTTGAAATCAGTTTTATCAATAACGACTTGAGCTATAAAAATTCTAATAATTCAGTTTCGTTGGCAAACTAGTTTTCCACAAGAGTTTGAAATTGGAGCTTATCACGTGACACCTTACTTTCTATTTTGGGGAATTTGTGTTCCTCGTCCTGAAAAAACATTTTTAGCTGATTTCTCCCCTATTCGGAAACAGATCAGGCTAAACATTGCCATATAACTACCCCATATATAACTGCACTACTTGGTCGGGCCGAAAGTTGAATGCGCTAAACGGTTCGAGGACCGCGGCTGCAAATGTGTTGTTTTAGAGGGAAACGCATCTAGCTGATTGTCGCGTACTGCTTTTATTTTTGGCTACCGTACCTAAACAATGCATAGAAGACAGGTATCTGTATCTGAAACGCTAGTTTACCGAGAAGTTTCGTTTACTCTGCCGCTAAAATGTTTGTCTCGAACGTTGGCTCTGAAAAGTTAGCCATTTTCGGATGAATAACATTATAATTATTGACAGCATTGTGGTTATCGTGGTTATGATTGAGATCGAGCAAGTTGAAAACGGTTCTTTTCAGAACCAAACGGAGAGTCCATTAACACGCAGGCTGCCACGAAGAGCTGGCAGACCGGGACCACCACTTTGGGAAGGTTTGAAGTGTATACACATTTATAAATGTACATGTATGCATGTATTCATATTGTAACTCCAAATACTCACCAGGCAGTAACCCATCTTTTCACGGTGATTGCATTAAAATCAGAAGCATCTTTTCGACCTTTCTCTTTGCATTTCTTGGAGAAATCCCCTCGCTCAGCTCGATGTAGCTAGTACATTCTCAAATCGAGTGTCCTAGCATTAACGTCTGCATGTACTCGGCTAACGCAAGTTCTTTGGTTGCACTTTCTGATAGCAGTCCTTCGAGCTCTGCTCGCCAGCTCGAGCTTTCTGGCACGAAACAACGATTGCCGCTGCAAACCTGCCGCTTTAGTGTTTCCTCTTGGAGTGCTCCTTGGCTTCAAACCTTCCCAAAGTGGTGGTCCCTGTCTGCCAGCTCTTCGTGAATCGTGGCAGCCTGCGTGCTAATGGACTCTCCGTTTAGTTCTGAAAAGAACCGTTGGTCTCAATCATAACCACGATAACCACAATACTGTCAATAATTATAATGCTATTCATCCGAAAATGGCTAACTTTTCAGAGCCAACGTTCGAGGCAAACATTTTAGCGGCAGAGTAAACGAAACTTCTCGGTAAACTAGCGTTTCAGATACAGATAATTGTCTTCTATGCACTGTTTAGGTACGGTAGCCAAAAATGAACGCAATACGCGACAATCAGCTAGATGCGTTACCCTCTAAAACAACACATTTACAGCCGCGGTCGTCGAACCCTTTAGCGCATTCAACTTTCGGCCCGACCATAGTGCGGTTATATATGGGGTAGTTATATGGCAATGTTTAGCCTGATCTGTTTCCGAATAAGGGAGAAATCAGCTAAAAATGTTTTTTCAGGATGAGGAACACAAATTCCCCAAAATAGAAAGTAAGGTGTCACGTGATAAGCTCCAATTTCAAACTCTTTTGGAGAACTAGTTTGCCAACGAAACTGCATTATTAGAATTTTTATAGCTCAAGTCGTTATTGATAAAATTGATTTCAAACATTGACGAGTAGGAAAAAAAATTTATACTCAACTATCACGGTTTCCACTTTAGAGGTGGAACACATTCAATAGCCATCATGATAAAACAAATGTACGATGCAAACATAATTGTGAAAGATACTATTACTATTTTAACCAAAGTGTTTTCTCAGACTAGCTGCCAAAGGTGAACTCCCATGACCTCATTCTTATTCATTACCCTTAAAATCTGATCATACATGTAGGGGTGGATGGTGGGTACATGCAGTAAATTAGCTTACTGCCTCTACATCTCCTGTATATTTATATGTCCCAACCCCCTCCTCCCCTCTGAAGGACTTATTCCAATCCCCTCCTCCCCTACGAAAGGCAGAGTGCCTCACACGTGCTCTCCTGCACTAAGCCATTCAGTAGGGGAGGAGGGGATTGGGACACACATAGTGCTTAGAGATGGAACTCACAACCATAGCAACCTTGTTACAGGCCATCCACCATCAGTACAGTTGTCAGTGTGATATTTGGGTGGTCATGATAAGCTTCTCTTCATCACCTAGCAAGCTGGGAGATACCATATCCCTGTACATGTAATAACAACATATGTACATGTACATAGGCTTTGGATATGAACAAAACAGTTCCATAAGCTCAAAAACCATTTCAAACAGTACATCACACTCAGGGCTCTTTTTGTTCTGCACTATTGGAATGTTTATCACAAGCAAAAGACAAATTGGGCTCTTTATTGTCAGCTAGGCTCCTTAACCCCTCACACTCTTGGAGAGTTCACCACATCCACAGGGCTCTTTAATGTTGGCTACGTTCCTTAACCCCTCACACTCCTGCTAGAAAGTTCACCACACCCACTGGGTCCTTTTTAGTCGGTTATGTTACTTAACCCCTCACACTCCTGGAAAGTACACAACACCCACAGGGCTTTTTTGTCGGCTAGGCTCCTTAACCCCTCACACTCCTGCTAGAAAGTTCACCACACCCACTGGGTCCTTTTTCGCTGCTATGTTACTAAACCCCTCACACTCCTGGAGAGTACAACACACCCACAGGGCTTTTTTGTCGGCTAGGCTCCTTAACCCCTCACACTCCTGGAAAGTACCCACAGGGCTCTTTTGTGTCGGCTATGTTCCTTAACCCCTCACACTCTCACACTCCTGGACCCACAGGGCTCTTTTTTGTCGGCTATGCTCCTTAACCCCTCACACCCCCTGGAAAGTACACCACACCCACAGGGCTCTTTTTAGTCAGTTATGTTCCTTAACCCCTCACACTCCTCACCACATCCACAACGCTCTTTTTTGTAGGATCTTGTTTCACCCCTCTCACTCTTCAAAAGTAATCCACACTCACAGGGCCCTTTTATGTCGGTTTAACCCTTACGCTTTCTTACAAATTAGATCACACCTACAGGGTTCTTGACG
Organism: Eunapius fragilis; assembly: GCA_963681505.1. NCBI lineage: Eukaryota > Metazoa > Porifera > Demospongiae > Spongillida > Spongillidae > Eunapius > Eunapius fragilis. The sequence goes on along the minus strand of OY811971.1, from coordinate 61,635 downwards.
TCCGCTAAGTAGGCCACACCAACACTACACTGCTCACAACATGAGTAGCTTTGTTACAGGCAATCCACCATCTGCAAGCGAAACGAAGAGGACAATAGAAAAGTGAGGGAAAATGTACGGGACTATTTAATTTTATAATCATGATTCATCCAATCATTCACGAATGCGCTTTCAGCACGCCCTGATACAATCACACATACACGCCTTACTACTTGAACGCTAAGGAAAGTAACCATGAGCATTAAATATAAAATGAAGTGGCCATTTGATTTGATAACACGTCACATGAGATGTACAAAAATTACGCAATGGTCTAGGAACGATATGTGTCAATTTATTTTGCTCATGGATTTTTATATACTACAAAACGAGTGTTTTCACGATGAAAAATACAGTGCTCATCGTTTTATTAGTTACCTACAATGAGGCATTCAATCAGGGGAAAATAGTTAATTAATTTTAAATAACAATGGCCACCCAAAAGTATCCATGTGTGGCCTTTTGGCCACCCAAATCTTTATAGTTAAGTCGCCCTCTGCGAGTCCCTTACACCCTCCCCTCCTCACTCCTCACAAACACAAAGCCAAGGTAGTCAAAACAGGACACTTCTAAAAGACTTCCACAAAAAAAGAAGCCGTTGTCTCCTTCCTCCCAAAATCCAACCCTTCCACCTCACCCTCTTCCCTAAAACCCTCACTCCCCTCCCCCCCAACCCCCCCTCCCCTCCTCACCCTCCTCCCCAAACCCCACCTTCCTGCTCCAGAGGTATAATGACTCCATCGTCCTCATCCCTGTACCCGTGTACCCGTAGTAGTCTGCATCCGCGTTCTTGGAGAGCTCCCCTCTGGTCTTACGAGAAGCCTTGGTAGCTGTCAACCACACACACACACACACACACACCATTACAAACACACACACACACACAAGAAATGGGTTATCAGCTTTTCTCACGCTAGCTAAATATTGATGTGTTTGGTGGGAAGGTGTTAGGAATAGTAGCATTCTCTTCTACCACACACACACACACACACACACACAATTACACACACACACACATCAATGTATGATCTATTCACGGTATAGTTAGCACCCAATGCTGCATTAGAGGAGTATCCAAGTACAGCCATAACTTCTATATAATCTGGACAATAACTAATGGGAATGTTTTCAATACACTAATGTGTTGAGCAGCAGGTAGCACACACCCACTCACTGGTATGAACAAATAGACACACCACACAAACACACACACATGCAAGGGTAGGCATCATACTTACCTGGCTTGTCAAATAGTTCTCTAACTCCAGGAAGGTCCCTGGCTGCTCCAAAGTACCTACAACAAAAGGAACAGGAAGTACATGGAACAGAACCCTTAAAACTAACAAGAGTGTGCTTACAGCGTGGGGGGGGGGGGATGGCAATTAACAAATCAGATTACAATCATCATTAGGGACGTTCCACACTGGGGTCAACAAGTGAGTGTGCTCCTAGCCTTAATGTCCTGCATTAGCCTTAATGTCCTGCATTAGCCTTAATGTCCTGCATTAGACTGCCCTCAGGTGAACTACATAACTTCAATGGTTTACAAAACACAATAATTTCAAATAATGTTTCGTAAGTGTGCATGAATTATTGGCACAACAAATGGCACGTAGCCTCTATTGTTGGCTGTTACAAACAGGAGCTCAGGGGCCTACTGATACTTACAGACCTGACCACAGGGCCTTGGACAAGGTTCTCTTCCTTCTTGCCCGGAGGTCCCTTGGGGTTGGAGGAAGGTTTACAGGTCTGCAAGTATCAGTAGACCCCAGAGCTCCATATAACTATCAGTATACCCCTGGGCTCTACATAACTGCCAAGTATCAGTAGACCCCAGAGCTCCATATAACTATCAGTAGACCCCTGGGCTCTACATAACTGCCAAGTATCAGTAGACCCCTGAGCTCTATATAACTGCCAACAATGGAGACTACGTGCTTTTTGTTGCCAATAATTTGTTTACAATACTTTAGAGGCACCTCAAAGTATTACCCATCAATTAAGGTACCCATCACTTAAGGTATCCATCACTTAAGGTACCCTCACTTAAGGTACCCATCACTTAATCATAGATTGACCAAGAAATTGTGACTTAGAATTGTGACTTAAGTCACAATTTTATAATCAAATTCAAAACCTTATATAAACTCTATTCCATTGATATGGCTGATTGTGTACATAGATTACAAGCGTACAAAATTTGATGAATATATTTGAATAAATAATTGCAGCAATTGTAAATGAAGTCATGCAATGTTAGCCTATTGTAGGCCATTCAGCATATGCTTAGTTATGCACACAGGGAAAAAATGCGCGGAATCATTTTGGAATCATTGCATGATAATACAGAGAATCACACACAAATCACACGCGTCAGATTTTCTAAGTAAGATCAGGCAATGATCTTTCAGAAGATTTAAAAACCCTCTGTAAAATCAGAACTTGATTCCACACGTTTTTTCCCTGTGGCAGCTACTACCATTCTCTGACTTACTCGTCGTCATCGGTAGGTAGCCGCCCATCGCCAACGGAAGAATCAATTAGTGCAACGTCTGCTTTATCTGGTAAAGTAAAGCTTGGTCCAGCTTCGCCATTCTCTACAACTACTAGCGGCTTCAAGCTTCGAGTGGAAAAAGCCTTCGTAGTTGTAACCTCGTCAAAACAAACCACATACTTTTTGCTACGTCCGCTTCCCTCCCTTTTACAACACCTTGTAGTTCCTTTCGGAAAAGCCTCCCGTACCTTTGTTTCGCTGACTTATTGCCTAGAACTTTGTCTGCTCCACAAACTACCCGATCACCAACAGAGAACCCGACCATCGCTATCGCGTGCGTATCGTAGGGGAGGCGTGGAAAAATCGAATTATCACCTTGTTTGCTTTCAGTTTTGACCACACCACAAAACGAACTAAGTAGTTCTATCTGCAAAATATAATTCTATAAGCTTCGGCGTTCAATCTAGTGCATAAAACGTCATAGGTACTCGTAGAAAATACTGCTACTTTACCCGTTCAAAGCTTTGTGACTTAAGTCACAATTTTATTGATCCTCGATACGCACTAGAGAATTGGTAGGGAAAACGTTATGTAACTTCTACACAACGTGTTTCCAAGCTGTTTAAATGCTATATTATGAGAGCACATGCCTCCATCATCATTGTACATATTTTAAAAGCATCCTAGTTGATAGAATTCTCTTGGTGTATTAATTAGAAAAGTATTGTGACTTAAGTCACAATGACGCGGTATTATACATTTTTTGCGAGATTGCGTACAGAGAAGGCCTTGTATTGTCAATGTTAAGCACATCCAAGTGTTGCAAAAAACATATCTAGAACACACATGCATCCATGTATATGTGGTAAGTTTCAAATAGTTAGTTTGCAGTTTTTAAATGTGAGATTTCCTCATTGAAAAAAATTGTGACTTAAGTCACAATTTTGTGACTTAAGTCACAATTGGTCAATCTATGATTAAGGTACCCCTCACTTAAGGTATCCATCACTTAAGGTACCCCTCACTTAAGGTATCCATCACTTAAGGTACCCCTCACTTAAGGTATCCATCACTTAAGGTACCCATCACTTAAGGTATCCATCACTTAAGGTACCCCTCACTTAAGGTATCCATCACTTAAGGTACCCATCACTTAAGGTATCCATCACTTAAGGTACCCCTCACTTAAGGTATCCATCACTTAAGGTACCCATCACTTAAGGTATCCATCACTTAAGGTACCCCTCACTTAAGGTATCCATCACTTAAGGTACCCCTCACTATACTGTAGATACCCATCACTTAAGGTATCCATCACTTAAGGTATCCATCACTTAAGGTACCCCTCACTTAAGGTATCCATCACTTAAGGTACCCCTCACTTAAGGTATCCATCACTTAAGGTACCCATCACTTAAGGTATCCATCACTTAAGGTACCCATCACTTAAGGTACCCATCACTTAAGGTATCCATCACTTAAGGTACCCCTCACTTAAGGTATCCATCACTTAAGGTACCCATCACCATGGTTCATACTGGTTTCAGTATATCATTTTCCCTGACTTTCCATGACTTCTCATGCCATGCTAAATTTATTTTCCCTGACTTGTCTTAAACTATAACATTACAAACTGAAACAAAACTTTCACTTATACCGTATTACACAGCTTGCACAGAATCAGTAATTGAACAAGAAGTGTTAGCCTGGAGAGGTATAGTATATTCATTGTTTGTATTTCTCAATCTTTGCATCTAGCTCTTCATTCACCTTCTTCAGCTCTTCTTCCTTTTCATCAGCTGTTCTTCTTAAGCTGTTTGACTTAGCAATGTAAGTGAGATCACCAGTTGTTTCACACTTGTCAGCATATTTCTTAACACCCACATGGAGAGCATCGATGTCTGATTTCAATCTTTTTGTTTTCATCCTTAGTTCTTCAATTACTTCAAGTTCAGCTTTACGTTTCATCTGTGCACGTTCTTTTACTTCGCCTTCCTTTATGTCTGCCAAATACTGGTGATATCTAGATCTTGCACTCCTAACAGAAATCATCATCTTTTTAGTGATGTTCACCTGTAATATTCCACCAGCCTGTATGATGTGATCCTTGATTAACCGTCTAGCTATAAGACTCTTGGTTTGTTGGTTTTCAACAATAACCTCCTTGTTAACAGAAAACCCCCTTTCTATTGTGGCTTGCCCATGTGAAAGTAGTAGAGCCATTCTAACAGCCATCCACAGCCTTGGATAAGGAGTACACATTTTATCATGCAAGTAAATATCTAGCCTATCTTGTCCAGGCTTGAATTGAAGCAATTCACTAGTCAAAACTGACTGCATGAAGTGTTCAAACTCTTGTAAAATGTCATCACATACACTTGCTTGTAGCCTTTTAGCATTGACTAGACTTTTCAACATTCTTGTTAACAGGGTCTTACATGCATCAGGTGACTCAGCAATGAAATGAGGATCAAGGCATGATACACTACGAGCAAGTGGATAGCGCATTGGTGATTTTTTTTCAGTTAATGCAATAAGTGCTGCCTTTGCCGATATCCTTATACCCAAAACATCCTTCTCACTAACCCTCATCTTCCTGAACTCAGCACTTTTTAAGTACATCTCTGCAGCAAATCCTAGATCTACCTGCTTATGATGGCCCCGATCTCGCAAATCTACTTTGCTGAGTTGCGTACATGTTTTAAGTTGTGCAGCAAACTCTACTGTGAGGAATCTTGAAATGATGCTTTTGAGCATATCCAGCAAATCTGAAACTAAGAATGGCAATAATGGATAATCGCTTTGGTACTTTGTCAAAAATGGTTTTACTTGCTTTGCTAAAGTTAAAGAAAAATGTAACTTTGCTTCTGCAAGGAGATCTTCGCATCCACTTTTTACAGTGTCAAAAGACTTAGTATGAGGGTCTGAAAGTTTCTTCTCCATCACAAAAAGGGTATACTTCCTCAAGTCAGGAAGGACCTCCAAAAATCTTTCCAGTACACAAACATTTTCAACCCACCTATGAACTACAAACTTCAAAGGAAATAAATGATTTGTTGCTATACTGGAGAAGTCCTCTCTCCTTGCAGGAGAATCTTTGAACAGGCGATATGCACTTGTCAGAAGAGTTTCTATGCCCCACCCAGTCTCTGACATAGCACTTCTAAATGCTCCATGTATGACATGCAGCCCACATGAACCAACATTTAGAAGATTATTTCCATTCTCTAACTGAATTTCACTCTGAAGGTCCTCAAATACCTTCCAATTAACATTAGGCCCATCCATGCTTAGCTGGAGAAGGTTTGCTTTTTGCAGGGATTGTATAGCTTTTGTCAGGTCTTCCTCAATATCTACAGCCCTAGCATGGCCCATAAAAATGGATGTAAAATATCTGCTTTGGACTTCATTCCCATTCCAAAAGCGAAGGTAGATATCTAACTGCTTTTTTTGCACTTTCTTATTCAAAGATTCATCAAAAAGTAGAACAAAATAGTCATCTTTAACCTTATCCATCAGTACATCTAACAGGTAAGGTGCCAACCCGAAAGTGGCCATGTATCTGGCCTTAGATTCTGAACACGAAAAATTCTTCGCAACTTCACTGTCTGGGAACATTGCTTGCAACAGCAACGGTACGCACTCCGCGGAATTAAATGAGTAATTACTCGCAATAATTTTGAGCACCCATAAAATCTCTGCACGTGTACGCGTATCATCGTTAAAAACGCCAAGGTTGCTTGCTGCAGACGTTGCAGTAATTGACAAATCTGTACTAGAACTTAGAGCGTGTGATTGTGGCTCACCTGCTGGTGCTATCGACAATGGCGAGGGCTGCATGAAGAAAACGTTGAATTGGTGCAGTGGCGACTGCAACCGCCGCTAAACCACGATGCTTTGAATTTGATTCGTGACTCTTGATGGCTTTTATGCCCATGTTGGACAACTTCAAGACCTTCGAGCAAAGCTTGCACCTAAAACATGTACGGTCGTTCCGAACCTGTTGTAACCACAGTCCAAATTTTTCATCTTTCAGCCATAACTCATCAAAGTATGTCTTCTTTGATGTTTTCGGCATAGTTATCGACTGCTAACGCAGTAACTCTCACGTTGACGGTTCAGGTATTGGTACACGCTTGTAAAGGAGTTATTACACCATGCGGTAAAAAATCGTGACTCTAATTAATACGCGCGTTATCGATATACATGTAGTCACGTACGTGTGCGTATATACTCGTACGGAGCAGGCAAGTGCAGTTCGCGTGCCATTCAGTTTTATGCTAGTTCATTTTCGCGCACTTTCCCTGACTTATATAGATTTTTCCTGACTATCCCTGACTTTCCAGTGACAAATATCGTTTTCCCTGATATTCCAGTTTTCCATGACTTTCCCTGACCCGTACGAACCCTGCATCACTTAAGGTATCCATCACTTAAGGTACCCCTCACTTAAGGTATCCATCACTTAAGGTACCCCTCACTTAAGGTATCCATCACTTAAGGCACCCCTCACTATACTGTAGATACCCATCACTTAAGGTATCCATCACTTAAGGGACCCCTCACTCACTTAAGGTACCCCTCACTATAGATACCCATCACTTAAGGTATCCATCACTTAAGATACATGTACCCATCACTTAAGGTATCCATCACTTAAGGTACCCCTCACTTATGGTACCCATCACTTAAGGTACCCATCACTTAAGGTACCCATCACTTAAGGTATCCATCACTTGTACTGCACTGGATTCTAGTTGTTGCACACACACAAGTATCACACTACTATTAACACTTAACACCAATATGTGGTCAGTGTCCTATGTAACACAGTTGGTGATCAACAAGCACTCCAAAACAAACTGTACATAACATTTACGATGGCAATCACTCATGCTACCCTATGCAGTGCCTAGGGCTTACCTATATACACTGACTTTTTTATTTACAGAAAAACAGCAAAATGAATTGTCCAATTGCTGAACTGACCACTTGAAACTGCAGGCCTTTGCTATTGCGGTACATACTGTTAATGAATTTTCAACGTGTCACCAATTGGCACATTTTTCATTAGAACTAGTGTTAGGGAAACATAACATCTGCAACCTTCACTCAATTTTGATACATTAATTAATTAACCAGCACACCAATCCGATGACACCTCAATTTTTAAACCTGTGCTATAAACACAATGCTTATTTAACCGTTTCACCATCCACAAAAATGGACATTAGATATAGGTCCTACGTAACCTGAGCTTGACTTTGATGCCACAGAAGTCACGAAGGGAAAGATATGCTTCAACCAGTTGACCATCACGTAGCTATTGACATGTACACACATGAAACACCAACAGTTCTTTCTCGACTATTTAGTTAATGCTGCTATGTTAATAACAATTTACAACTAATCATTACTAACTTGTATCCTCTGTTGCCTGGTACCTCTTTCCCTTCATGGTCCATCATCTTGGGGCCAGTTCTCTGTGGACCAGTGGACACACCATATTCTCTCACCTCATCCCATGTATAATGCCCCCTCTTACCCTCCCCTATCCCTCTCCTATCCCCATCTCCTCCCCTCCCCTACCCCATCTCCTCCCCTCCCTATCCCCACCTCCTCCCTCCCCTATCCCCACCTCCTCCCTCCCTTATTCCTACCTCCTCCCTCCCTTATTCCTACCTCCTCCCTCCCTTATTCCTACCTCCTCCCTCCCTATCCCCCTCCTCCCTCCCTATCCACACCTCCTCCCCTATCTCCTCCCTTCTCTTATCCCCACCTTCTCCCCTCCCCTATCCCCTCCCACAGCCCACCTCTTCCCCATCCCTACCTCATAATCGGGTCCCCCTAGTTCTAGAATTCTCTCTTCCCAGTGTTTCTTCTCTCTCAGTAGCTTGTTGATCTCATCGTTGAGGTCTCTTATCCTGAATTCACCCAATCCAGCTAAAGAAAACAGAAAACGAAAGTAACTTCAACGTTGCCTCTCAAATGCACAAGTATGAGGACATGCTTGGACCTCTGTGTAGGTGATGGGGAGGAGGTGATGATGGGATGTACCCTGTGAAGGTACTATCCAGAGGCATAGAAGGAATTAGACATCAGAACACACATAAAACATGCACAGCCACAGGTATTAGGATATTATGCACGCACACGCACACACACACAAACACACACACACACACACACACACACACACACACACACACACACACACACACACACACACACACACACAAAACTCTTACGATTTTGAATTTGTGACACCTTCTGTGATATTTCCTTTATGACCTGGAAAATGAGAGCGTGAAAGGCAATGGTAGTCATAATAACATCAAATTGAATGTATATTTTTTTCAATGGCATGCTTAAATCAGCAACAGGTATACAAACCATGTACTTAGTATACAGCCTCTCCCATGTGCTGGTGTGTACTAGTATACAGCCTCTCCCATGTGCTGGCGTGTACTTAGTATACAGCCTCTCCCATGTGCTGGTGTGTACTTAGTATACAGCCTCTCCCATGTGCTGGTGTGTACTTAGTATACAGCCTCTCCCATGTGCTGGTGTGTACTTAGTATACAGCCTCTCCCATGTGCTGGTGTGTACTTAGTATACAGCCTCTCCCATGTGCTGGTGTGTACTTAGTATACAGCCTCTCCCATGTGCTGGTGTGTACTTAGTATACAGCCTCTCCCATGTGCTGGTGTGTACTAGTATACAGCCTCTCCCATGTGCTGGTGTGTACTTAGTATACAGCCTCTCCCATGTGCTGGCGTGTACTTAGTATACAGCCTCTCCCATGTGCTGGTGTGTACTTAGTATACAGCCTCTCCCATGTGCTGGTGTGTACTTAGTATACAGCCTCTCCCATGTGCTGGTGTGTACTTAGTATACAGCCTCTCCCATGTGCTGGTGTGTACTTAGTATACAGCCTCTCCCATGTGCTGGTGTGTACTTAGTATACAGCCTCTCCCATGTGCTGGTGTGTACTTAGTATACAGCTTCTCCCATGTGCTGGTGTGTACTTAGTATACAGCCTCTCCCATGTGCTGGTGTGTACTTAGTATACAGCCTCTCCCATGTGCTGGTGTGTACTTAGTATACAGCCTCTCCCATGTGCTGGTGTGTACTTAGTATACAGCCTCTCCCATGTGCTGGTGTGTACTTAGTATACAGCCTCTCCCATGTACTGGTGTGTACTTAGTATACAGCCTCTCCCATGTGCTGGTGTGTACTTAGTATACAGCCTCTCCCATGTGCTGGCGTGTACTTAGTATACAGCCTCTCCCATGTGCTGGTGTGTACTTAGTATACAGCCTCTCCCATGTGCTGGTGTGTACTTAGTATACAGCTTCTCCCATGTGCTGGTGTGTATTTTTAAAAATGTGTACTGCTTTGTGTGTAATTCAACAATTGGTTGCTAAGGATACAGTATACACACACTGACCATGGCTAACCTGGATTCTCCATCTTTCAGCTTGTCTTACGTTGGTGCATTCTGAGGCCAGAAATGGCCTGCGTCTCTTCTGAAAAATAATACAAAAAATCAAATGTTCCACACACACTTCCCTCAGCACGGGTCTCCAACCTTAGGCTTTCCTTCTTCCTTCTTTGCTGCCCAATAGCGGTTCAACAAAAGCCTAGTTATTGAGAAGGAAAAAATATATAAAATTGGGAACTTAGGGGTGTGATGGAGGGGGTTCATTATATATGTATACACCAATGCGTACTGGCATTGAATAAGGCAGTTACAACATAATACAAGCTGCGCATAGTTGCAGACTTACATAGCCTTTTCTTGATTCCTTGCCTAAAGGAACAACGAAAAATCTAAGATAATATACGCTGCGCTTTATATAGAATTAACCAATACTCCAGGAAATTTATGCAACGAAATATTTTCACGGCCCATATTACCTCTCTCAAGCAATGACTGAAACAGAGAACAAGCACTAACAGCCGTACCATTGTTATAGAAGACGCCTTTCGTTAAGTTATTTTTTTCCCCTCCAACAATAACATGCCAAATAATTTTTAAATCCATTATTAATTCACAATGGATTTTAATAATTCGTTAATGGCTGGTTCCTTTGATGCAGGCCGCCACTGGTGACCATTCGATATTGAGAAGATCCTGCAGACTTAGGGAGCTTTAGGCTCGTAAGGAGGAAGCGACGTTGCTAGAACTTGCCTGTTCCCCTTCGTCCAAGCCACAGGAGGAGGAGAAGGGGGAAGCGGACCACGTGTAAGTTGCATGAATCTGTTGAAGTGTGAAATTACGCGTTTCAGTACAGATGCATTGAACGGTGTTATATTTGGAGGCTGACAGGCAGGGCGTGTCTTTACGCAGCTGCTTTTCCTTACTTGGCAGTTGCAGTCAGCCCACTCTAATACCTAATGGGCTATTCCATTATTTAACTGTACACCCCTACAGATGACAATAATTGCAAACGTACCCCCCCGGGACAATATATAAAAGCACCCCTGGACAAGCTTATATTATACCTCCACCTCCCCGGGACAGACTTGTAAATGCCCCCTGGACAAGCTTCTGTTTTGTTCCACCCCCCTGGACAAGCTTCTATTATGCTTTCTAACCCCCCGGGACAGGCATTTAAATGACCACCCCCCGAGACATATTCCCTATACCCCCCTGGACACCATTTATTGTCATCTGTAGGGGTGTATAATTAAATAATGGAATAGCCCAATGCTCCCGCCGAGAATCGCGTATCCTCGCGTGCCATATCGAGACCAAAAGCCAGCCCTTACTTCCCGAAGCGCGCTCGCGGGAAGCGTTTTACAAGGCTGTTGCTTGGCAACACAGAGGGAAAGGTTCTCCCACACAGACACTTGGCTTATCCAGAGTATGTCCCTCCAAAGTCGCCATATAACCGCAGAAGTTATAAAAGTAGATAAAATAATGGATAAAATTTTTATTTTATTGGTGGAGGGGGGGGGGGGGGGGAGGGTGCTAGTTTGTGCATATCATGCATGTATATTACTATAGGAAAGTGGCCCAGAGTCACGAAGGCATGCCATTTGTGATCTTATAACGTCGGTGTAACAAACACTACATTTGTTGTCCTTTAGTACAATGTATCAGAGCTTGTCCAGTGAGAACCGACGTTATAAGATCACAATTATGGCATGCCTTCGTGACTCTGGGCCACTTTCCTATAGTAATATACATGCATGATATGCACAAACTAGCACCCCCCCCCCCCCCCCCCTCCACCAATAAAATAAAAAACGTGGTCCTGAACTGATTGACAGCAGATGTGCACACATTTATGTAACTACATGCGCGCATGCATGCATTAAAGTCGGGTAGTCTTGCGTAGTTTGATGCGTGGCCCTGGCATAAGAGCACTCCTAGATTGTTGCTGCAATTTAGGTGGTGGCCCAAGAGAGATGGTATCTGATTCCAATGCCACAGCTTCATGCTGTTGTGTTTCCATTGATTCGCTCAAGGGTTGGCTCACATGAGAGGTGGTGGGGGCAGAAAGTGTAGCTCTTTTCAGCTTCGGAGGCGTTCTGCAGGTTCTTCAAGGTTGTGGGAAATTCCAGCTTTCTTACAGCAGCTATCGTGAAGAACTGGAAGTACATCAAAGGAGTGATACACTTCAAAGCATGACAGCTGCACTGTATGGAGCTGTGGGTTATCTTTCCAGGTAACATCGACCAGAACACCATCCCTTGTCCATCTTGGCTTGGTGCAAAGGTGTACATTACAGAACGTACAGAATTTCTTTGTTTTAAAGCCAAATCTAGGGTGAATAGCAAGGCCTGGTGAGCGAGAACAGCACAGTGGACATGTTGTTCCATTTTTTGAGGTGCTGATGGCATGTTGTCCCTTTTTCAGTCTCGCCATGCGGGAGTGTTCATGATTGCCATTCCTAGCAAAGTGGATTTTAGGAGAATCTTCATCAACATTATAAGCTCCAGTATCATGGTTGTCTTCAGCCTCTGGTACCTCCATCTCTTCTGCTGCTATGGGTACCATAAATGTGCAGAGTGACAAATCTTCAAGCTGTACTACTGTTGTATAAAGAAACTTGCGGAAGGAACTACAGATAACATTGAGATGTTTCATAGGATTTACAAAGAGACTCGTCCATCAGAAACTTAAAACCACAAATAAGTCTCCAGCACACAAAGGTGTGTTAATTAAGTGCATTAAGATGACCATGGTGAGGAGCAACTGGCCTTCAGTTGAGAGCTTGTGATGCGCAGCCTTAACACGGGCTACAAAGGCAGACATGCCATCAACACCAGACTTGAGGCGGTTCTTAACGGCAGCAACAGTTGGCAAGAAGAGTCTAAAAGGAGGAAGGGGTGTCCCTCTATTGGCAATCATTTTTCCAAAGAGCCAACTGCTGGACCACAACATTATGATTTGTTGCATAACCATAGTCTTTGAAGGTGTGAACATGACTTGTTGTACCATCTTCTTTGGTATAAATCCAATGCATGTACTTCCTTTGAATAAATTTAACACTATCGCTATAGGTTGCAAGAACTTGTGCAGAATAGGTAATGTTAACTATTCGAATTATTCTCTTTGTGGAGGCAATTACATAGAACATATCCAGTAGTTGGGTGGTGGCTGCATGATGTAAGACTTGCACACGGTGGGAACGATCAGGGATAAACTTCTTCAGCAATGCAGCATCTGCATCAGACTTTATAGTGATTTTGTCATATGCCCTGCCACCAAGATGAACATTCATGTAGTTGATAGCTTCAGCCTCAGTTGCTCCTGTGGTTTTGGTCTTAGCTTCACAGCCAATAAAAAACTTTCTGATCTGTATTTGGCCACCAGGCTCATCTGCTTCTAGCTTCTCTTCTACCCTGTATATCTGGTCAATGCTTGTTAGCTGAGACTCGGGAACTATCCGTTTGTCGTTGAAACCAATTAGCCCATAGTCACGACTGTCGATAACAGCCAAGCATGGATCATGAAGTGCTATGAAGCCTTTCACATGTCCGATAATGTTTTCTTCATTTAAGGTACCTATGAGCATGCTGTCTTGACCTTTGCCTTTGGTAAATGGAGTCAGATTATATGAGCGCAACATCTGCTCTCCAACGTTGATGGGCTTCTTGATCATGCTCCTTGTATTACCAGTGTGCTCAACAACTACATCTATAAGTGACGACTTATTCAACTTTGAGAAACCTACAATGCCCAATATTCTGCAGATGTCCTTTAACTCTTTCACATACTTCCACTTGAGATAATCCATACGTACATCATCACTCATGCTGTCAAGCTGTTGCAAGAGCCCAAACACAATGTCGTCATCACTGGTAGAGCTCCTGGCCACTGGGTCTTTGCGCATCACTTGTTGGTGGTGGAGGACTTTCTAGGTGCTGGAACCCAAGCAAGTTCATAATGAATTTCATGCTTGATTCAATTGTATGCTGAGCTGCAGCTGGACCACTTCTAAATCTTAAGTTGTTTCTTGCAATAGCACTCAATGTGTTGTCAGCAACTGTGCTTGTTTGGCTGAAGGGGCACATCATGAACCAATCAACTGTCAGTTGCTTCACAGTGATAAATCTAAAGGTGCATTACATCCCTGCCCAATCACTCATATCAGTGATTGGAATTGGGCTTGGGATCTGCATAGCATGGGAATGGAATAATGGTGAAGCTATTCACCATTTCTTTACGGTTTGTTTGCATATGAAATGCTGTTCCAGTTCCATTTCTGGAATACATGAAATAACTTGAACTGTGTGCTTCATCTCTTTTTGCCCACTCAGTGTAACTGGCACCCTGCGGTGTTCTAACCCGTTGTCCAGCCGAAGCCTTTCTCTTTCCTTTGCCATCAGATATAGGATTGTTTGGAAGCCGTATCACAGAAGATGTGACACGTAGTCCTATTTCACTAGCGGAACTTGCAGCTTCCCTCTGACTATAAGCACGGTCACGGTCAATACAGTTTTTCATGTGAACCTCTTCACTAGGGTCAGCATCGCGTCCTAAGCATATGCTTCTCATCAAGATAGCAGTGCATTCATTGACGGTCTGTCCCACCTGCTGTACAATTCCCCCCAAGAAAGCACCAGTTACAACATCAGCCAATGTGTGCATGACTGGGCCGAGAGCCTTGTCTGGGTTATAAATATGTGCAAAGCCACTCTGCTTGCATGTATTGCTCCGTTTACGCTCATGGTGATCATCTTCACATAGAATTGTTTCATCTGGTATGAAGAATATTCTTCTGCATGTCTCTCGCAGCTGCGCATGCAGTGATACCAACTCTCTGTCCAGGCTGAGAGGGGGACGCCATACATCATCCGCCACATCACGGCCAGCAGCATCAGTAATTTGACAAACCCTGGAGAATTTCCTTATACATCTTGTGAGGGATGCACTTCTCTGCTGCTGGGTGCATTGCTTTAGCCTCCGGGCTAGAATCATAGAACTCTTCTGGGCTGCAGCGGTAAATACACAGATACAGTTCCAAGCGATGAAACCAAGGATCTCCTTTGCTGACACACGTTCAGTTGGCAAAGCGTCATTAACTCTGTTCAGTAGCTCACGCAGTAACTCGTTATTAAACCAGATCTTTGACAGCTTCAATATGTTAACGCTACGATGGTTCACTGCAACTGTTGCCTTAAGCCCTACTGCCTTTTTGATGTTGGCAACAATCTTATGCACAGTTGCGCGAGCGGTTGCTAAAAGTTCCTCGTCAACGTTATTGAAAAGTACCTTGTATGGAAAGGTGCTGGCACCAGCTGGCTCTCAATCTTCGGGCATCTTTGCATCTGCACCGCTAGTTTCCTCCTCACATTCGCTGTCATCGGCCGAATCTGTGTCATCGTCCCTCCAATTGTATGGATCGTCAGAAAAGTCTACAAAGAAGTCTTCTAGTGATTCCATACTTATAAGTGGGAGTAGCCGAGTATACACCGAGGTCAGCTTGCGCAATCGAATTACAGTAAATACGTACAAGGGTCTATTCAACCACAACACACCAACCAGAGAGACACGAGCAATACAAAATGAAGATGCTTTTATACATACTACCGGCACAAACAAAGACACAATGATGTCCTCACGGCGGCGCAATGTAGCACAAAAGTGTCCACACAGCGGCGCTGATGCTCCGATTTTCACTCCCCGCCATGTCTGGGTGTCAGGACTGGCGCCTACAAGAGTAAATGCTCAGAAACACCCATTTTGCTGCATTACATAAGGCCCGTTTTATGTAACTGATTATAGAAGTTGGATTAATACATTTATTTAACGCACATCAATTTTTGAGTTTTATGTAATTTAAATGGATAAAAATTTTCTGGGGTTAACTTGGTCCAGGAATCTCTGCACAAGGACCCATGGAAACTTCTAGTGGCGACCATATTTCTTAATAGGACTACGGGTGAGTACCTGGACTGCATCATTTCTATAGAGGTCTAGGGCTGGGCCATCTAGGGGCTACATTCCATATCTATGGTCTAGGGTTGGACCACATTCCATGTCTAGGGCTACATGCCTAGGGTCTAGACCTAGTCTCGTGCCCAAACCCAATGCATCGCAGCTGCGGGTGGATTACATCACCGCTACACTTGCGGAGACGCTTGCGTACGTTTTTGTCAAAACGATGGAATTTTATCGTAATCAATCATGTTTCATGTTTACAATGAATATCATTATAAGCACGTGACTGTGTGTTGCTTTGCAAATAATGGCTGATGTCATCACTGTTGATAATGCTATCACTCTCTAGATGCAGGGGCATATAAAGGGGGGGGGGGGGGGGGGGGGCCTCAGGGGGCTCGGGCACCCCCCTCCAACCTAGTTGGGCATAGCCCGACCTTCGCGTTGTCGGCCTGACCTTCCGCCAAAATGTGTTGGGCTATGCTTGCCGATTGAACGTACTTTGTGTGTTAAACCATGTAGGAATAATGCACAGTGTGAAAAATTTAGTTAGGAGGATGGGAGCTCCCTGGGCAGGATGGCTCTAGCAGTTGGGAGGGTAGGACCTCAGTGAAATCAACGAAACCTACCTTTCTCGCCTCAGGCGCGTACCCAGGATTTTAAAAGGAAGGAGGGATGCTGAGCACATATGCGATTGAGCCATCCTGCTCAGGGAACTCCCTGCCTCCTAACTGATGGAGCCATCCTGCCCAGGGAGCTCCCACCCTCTTAACTGCTAAAGCCATCATATCCTGCCCAGGGAGTCACACCCTCTTAACTAACACACATAGCGGTTCACCCATTGCACTTATCAGCTATTCATAGCGTGTCACATGACAGTTTGTTTATACGCAAGTAAACATTGACAAAAACATTGTATGCGAGTGTCTCCAGGCCCTATGCAAGCGTAGTGGTGATGTAATCCACCTGCAGCTGCGATGCCATTGGGTTTGGGCACGAGACTAGGTCTAGAGCTGGACCACATTCCATGCCTAGGGGTCTAGAGCTGGCTGCATTCCATATCTAGGGTCTAGGGCTCCAGGACCACATTCCATGCCAGGATTCCATATCTAGGGCTGGACCACATTCCGTGCCTAGGGTGTCTAGAGCTATTCCAGATTCTTCCCCCAGTCTGCTTGTGCTGGGTTAAGTGTTAACCTTTTATGTCTATCATCATGACATCATCATGACGTCTTTGCCAATGTCCACCACGTGTTTACCACAGATTGGGGGGGGGGGGGGGGGGAGGGGGGGCATCACCATTTCACGAACCCTTTCCACATTAGATGATTGTCATAGTAACTTGTGTTAAATTTCACAAATAAGACATTTGTTAGATAAACAACAAACACTGTGAGTATGAGTGTATGTTACTCTTAAAAGAGAGCACATGTCTGTGGGGAGGTTACGTTTGCTAGAGAAGATGGCGATTGCCATGGCAACTTTATCATGGAAAAACTAAACATGAAAGATTTTATAACTCAACAGGTTTACACCTGTGTATGTGTATAATAACTGTACGTCTTATTTATTAGTGTTGTCCCCATGGTTACGACAGGTCCCGCTGCTCTTTCTGTACTGTGGGAGTTCTTTAGGAGGTACCCCACCCCTGAGAGGGCCAAAGATGGGGACCAGGGGGAAATGGCTGCACTGATGTGCCCACTGGGACTGCACACAAAGAGGGCGGGGATCATCGCCAGGATGTCAGGTGATCCAGCGGGCGGGACTGTTGCCAAGGATGTCAGGTGACAAAATGACTTCATTTGCATGGCCCAAAACATGCACCTTGACACAGCTATTTCAATAGTTGTGCCAGAAGGGTTAATATCATACTGCATGGGTCTGGGGCCCAGGGCCCTGATGTCAGAGATGTATCGACTCATGTCCAGAGGAAAACCTGACCAAGCCATGGGTGTACCCCGATGAGCTCCATGGCATTGGCAAATATGGGAAAGACTCCTACAGAATATTTGGCACTGGTGAATGGAAGGAGGTAAGAAAACTGGTCACATGACCTCCTTGTCTCACCCACTCTCTTCTCATTCCACCCCCTTCCTCCCCCTCCCCTTCCCCTCTCTCCTCACCCTCTCTCTCTCCCCCCCCCCTCCTCTCCCCTCAGGTAGGCCATCAGACCACATGTTAAACAAGTACTATGCCTGGCTTTGTGAGCTAAATGCATATCACCCTGACGACTGACAGCCATAAGCCCCTCCCATCTATCACCATGGGATTAGACCAACTGTATCTGTATCTGTTGCAATTGGTGTGTTCAACTTTTAAAACTTCTTACTTTCTGGAAGTTAGTTTTATATTGTGTTCTGAGTGGGCGGAGTCTAAAAAACATGAGGAATATATCTACATGCATTCTGACAAGGCAAACAAAGTTAGCTCCTCCGGTACCCTCCCCTCTCTCTCACCATCACAATCATGATCTCTCATCATCCTCCTCTTCATCCATCACAATACACTGGGGAAGTTAATGTACCCACACTCATTCCCAGCCAAAGACACAAGTCAAATAAGTGCATGATTTTAAAAAGATAATATCTTTACTGCACTATTTTGTCTTTCTTACAATTCAGTATTGTAACTAATATGAATGTGCCAACATTCTTACTGTCAGTTCAGAAATATTATGGCACCATGCATATGTTCATACAGCTGACTCCTTAGAGGCAATAAGCCTTCCTCACGAGTACATGTACGTACAGCTGACTCCTTAGAGGCAATAAGCCTTCCTCACCAGCACATGTACGTACAGCTGACTCCTTAGAGGCAATAAGCCTTCCTCACCAGCACATGCACGTACAGCTGACTCCTTAGAGGCAATAAGCCTTCCTCACCAGCACATGTACGTACAGCTGACTCCTTAGAGGCAATAAGCCTTCCTCACCAGCACATGTACGTACAGCTGACTCCTTAGAGCCAATAAGCCTTCCTCACCAGCACAAGTTGTTGTTGTGTTTTGCTACTTACCAACCTCATAGCACCTGACCACAATAGCACATCTACTAGGTATAGGAATGAAGAGGAGGAAAGTTAATTTTAAACATTACACAAAAGTATGTGTAGGAGTCTACAAGCTCCTGGCTAGAATGTATGGGGTGTCAGGTGTGGTACAAAACATGAAGTGCACAAACACTGCACCTTTGTTATGGGATGCTACCCATGTCTGTATTGCTTGGCCCACCATCAGCACTTGGTAATACCCCTCTCAGGTAGAGGACAAGCTCCTGCAGGAACATTTGAAACGATTTGTGCTGACATTGTGTCAGGTGTCGAGGCTCTAATTGAATTACAGAACCTATAATCAACATCCTCATTTCTCATCTAAGGATAAATGAATGTGCCATGAAATGTTTTATATTTTTGTTTTATATTTTACACACACACATACACACACACATGCTCTTTACATAGGAAACGGAGTTAGCCAAACTAAACTGAAAGTTGTTCCTTTT
Organism: Eunapius fragilis; assembly: GCA_963681505.1. Classification (NCBI taxonomy): domain Eukaryota; kingdom Metazoa; phylum Porifera; class Demospongiae; order Spongillida; family Spongillidae; genus Eunapius; species Eunapius fragilis. Next base: position 42,203 of record OY811971.1, on the reverse strand, counting down.
ATTATAGCATACCAATAAACCGTACGTGCACGACTCGCTTATAACCATGACATGATTCATAGACCTACAATGTAATATTCCCACTACCCACCAGAGAACAGCAGTTTATAAGTGATCCCACTAATCCAGTCAGTCCTCTACTCCCCTAGGACAATCTCTTCAGGACAGTCAGTCCAATACTCCCCTAGGACAATCTCTCAGGACAGTCAGTCCACTACTCCCCTAGGACAATCTCTTCAGGACAGTCAGTCCTCTACTCCCCTAGGACAATCTCTTCAGGACAGTCAGTCCTCTACTCCCCTAGGACAATCTCTTCAGGACAGTCAGTCCTCTACTCCCCTAGAACAATCTCTTCAGGACAGTCAGTCCTCTACTCCCTTCGGAAAATCTCTTGACAGTCAATTCAACATGACAGAAAACATGACATGGTTGCTACCATGGCAACTCTGTATTACAACTAAACCCACACATGCACACAAATGCGCTTCCTCAAACATGCACTGCAGCAAGAACTCTGGAACTCTGAAAGGGGAGATGTCATATGATATGGTGTTGTACGCCTTTGATATTCAGCAGTCAGTGTCAAAATGCCAACTACAACACTTCCAAAATGCAACTACAGTACTTCTTAAGGTATACATGTATGAACGTATGCACATGAATACAAGGGTAGTTCTTGTGAAATGACTAATATCAGTTCTAGGTATAGTTTGATTTGACTATGCTACTCAAATGGTATGTATTTTAATCTTCAAACAGTGAAAGACCACAGTTGACTGCATCATTTATTTTACAGGATCTTCACACAGAGGTTCTCTTAGACCGTAGTGAACTGCCACGATCGTGGCACTGACAGTAGTACTGTTGGTGGTATCATCCAGCTCCATATAGATGGTTCGTATTTTTTCTCTCTGATAATGTCATAGATCATGCCTGCCTTGAGAATGGCTACAATGAGATGATACATATCTGTGACCATCAACATCACTACATACAGACCCACCAAAACACCAACAGCCGCTGTAGCAGATTTGTTGAATAAAGAAAGGTTATTGCCATCGTAACTATATATTTATACTAATGCTACGACACTAAACAGGGTTACATATTCCTGTGTTAATAATTAGTGCCATTCCCATGGTTACACAGGACCACATGCAGAGGGTAAGAGTACAATCAAATATGAGGTATTATACGGGTTTCCTATGCACATGCACACATATGCGCATGCACACATGCACATCCACACATGCACACATATGCACATCCACACATGCACACATATGCGCTTGCTCTAACATGCCTGGTAGCCTTTGTTGGCACTTACATCACTGGAGGAGATGGTAAAGAGAATTGTGATGTGAACGGGAGGAGCAATGGAAGGAGAGGGGGTGAGGGAGAGCCAGAGAGGCATCCATCAATCGCACACAGAGAACTAAGAATGTGGTCACAAGACACATGTCAAAGAGCTATGGATGGTCACATACAGTTCACATGACAAACTACACTCAAAGGGACCACATTACCTATAAATGCATGACTTCTCAATGTAAAAAGCTGCAGGCTGTTGGCATAGCAACAAGAAACAAAAAAGTTGAGTCCCACTGGTGTTTGAGGGATCAAGCTGCACATATCTGTGTGACAGATATGGAGATGTCATGTGACAGAGAAGAGACATCATGTGACAGAGGAGAAAGGTATAGAGATGTCATGTGACAGAGGAGAGAGGCATGGAGATGTCATGTGACAGGAGAGAGGTATGGAGATGTCATGTGACAGAGGAGAGAGGCATGGAGATGTCATGTGACAGTCAAGAGGCATGGAGATGTGACAGGAAAAAAAGGGGACAACCCGGCCGCCTGCTCAATAGCTCCACCTAGTCCACGATGTCTCCATGTTAGGATTCCAAGGACAGCAGTGGATATCCCTCTGTACTCTAAATGAGGAACAGAGGCAGGGTGAGATGAAATTCACAATTGTATATGGACTCAACAATACTATTCATGGTCAAATTGAATGTGAACGTACATGTAATCGCTGATCTGGGGATGAGTGAAGTGTAATATTTTAGAAGGTCGGTCATTCACAATTCAATAAAATGCAAGATGACCGCTGATGCAATAGCCATTTCTTCTCATGATGCCTCGAGTAAATAATGGCAATTAATACCTTTCATAAGCAGCAGTATCATACAACCAACTACTATACTTACAAAATGCGACAACAGTACATGTATGTCCTACGCACATGTATACAAGGCAAGTTCTTGCAAAATGACTAACATCAGTTGTAGACAATGTTTTATTTGACTATGCTACTCAAATGGTATGTATTTAAAAACACACAGGGAGCCCAAGGTCAAGGTTCACAAATGACACAATGACCTTCAATGGATTTAGAATGGACTGGTTGAAGAATATAGAAGTATTGACTTGGATAATGTTGGCATAGAAGATGAGTCCATAGAGTGTGCCCTGTGTGATGGTGAGGTTGAGAAAGAACAGTGCTGGTACCAGGAAGACACCCAACACTGCAAACATTACAAGTGTGGTCAGCCACATATCTGAGCACACCTGGCACTTGGAAGAACCAAAGACCACACTAAGGTTTCCTGGGCAGTGACCACAAATAATGCCAGCACGTCCTCCATTACACAGGTCCATATGCGTTTCTGGAGACATCTTGGTTATGTTACTATTGCAGTAGTCCAAAGGACATGTTTGAGCCACTGCTGGAAGAGTTGTATTGTACACACCAATCCAGTTAGTTTTATTTCTAGTCACAGTATAATCTGATAGATCACAGGCCACTCCTAATGTTGTGAATAACTGAGAACAGTTACACCTCATATCTGGTGTCAGTGTGAACCATGGCCCACATGGTAGCAGCTTCACATCAATGACTGTTGTTTCTGAACCACTAGGATCATTGTACAGATGCAATTTCAGTGAAGCCATTTCTGGTCCATAAATGTTGTACTCCATTGTACCACATACTGTTCCTACCCACTGAGCCTTCTGTCGAGGTCCAAGCAATATGTTAATGCCATTCTTATCAACTTGTGTGTAAACTGCACTAGGTGATAGTTGCTCTCCGTTACCAACTGGGGTAACTATAATTCTCACAGTCCTACCAGGATGTGTGGTAAGTTGTGGACTTGTACCATTGCACACTTAAGGATCACTGCAGCCACAATAGTTCACATGGTCTGGGAAGAGAGTGCTTGGACATCACTGGTGTCATCTGGTAAAGGAATAATGTTGAAATATCATTGTCACACTAACCAGATTTCCCAATGGAATTGAAGTGATGATTGCAATGATGAATAGGTGTGGCATATACAGCATGACCACCATGTTGAGCATGGTTACCAGTGAAGGTTATTGAGAAGCTGCCATTACAAGAATGTTCTTCAGTGGCAACATAAAAGCGTAAAGAACAATCAATGATTTCATCAGGCTTTTGGTTAGGGGAAAAGTATTTCCCATTATTGTAAATAGCACCACCATATTCAGTTACTTCATTTTGCAAAGCACTTTACAATTGTATAACAGTACCCTGGAACATTGTTAGACAGACTTATGGCCCCTCCGTTTACTCCTGAGTTGTTTTCAGATGTGATGTAACCCTGTAGCAGCAAAATACTAATTTCTCCTTCAATTGCACCCTGGGGAGAATTAGACACAAAATTGCTCCCTGTGATGGTGCATCCAATGATTTCCATTGTTTTTGAACCACTAGGATCATTGTACAGAAGCAATTGCAGTGAAGCCATTTCTGGTCCATAAATGTTATACTATTCTCTTCAGGACAGTCCTCTACTTTCCTAGGGCAATCTCTTCAGGACAGTCAGTCCTCTACTCTCCTTGGACAATCTCTTCAGGACATTCAATTCATCATGTCATGCGACATGACTTTACCTATTCCAGAAAATTGCCATGGCAACGATCAATCTATAACCCAGTGCATGAACGATTTTCTCCCATCCTAAACAGTCTTTTATATTCCTACTTTAATGATTAGTGCCATTTCATGTAATAGCAATATGCGGTATTTATTTTATTCCACATGCACACTTGCACATTCACACATGCACACACGCACCTCAGTTGGCTGATGGAGTATGGTTGGTTGAAGGCTATGAGGCACGCCTGGTAGCCTTTGTTGGCACTAACATCACTAGAGGAGATGGTACAGAGAGATGTGGTGGGAACAAGAGGAGCTATGGGAGGGGATCAAAGGGGGTGAGGGAGGGAGGGGGAGAGAGTGAGGGAGTGATCCATCAATCTCAGGAAGAAGCCATTACAAGACACATGTCAAAGAACTATGGATGCTCACATGACACACTTCGCACAGAGGGACCATAGCTCCATGACGTCTAAATGCAATGGAGTCGGGCTATTAGCATAACGACAGGACACAAAGTTGAGTGCAAACTGGGCACTGGTGTTAGAGCGACCTATGAGATCAAACTGCACATATCTGTGTGACAGATGTGTGCAGTTTGACATGGAAATATCATGTGACTGATGAGAGAGGTATGGAGATGTCATGTGACAGAGGAGAGAGCTATGGAGATGTCATGTGACAGAGGAGAGAGGTATGGAGATGTCATGTGACAGGAGAGAGGTATGAAGATGTCAAGTGACAGGAGAGAGGCATGAGCTGTCATGTGACAGAGGAGAGAGGTATGGAGATGTCATGTGACAGAGGAGAGAGGTTTGGAGATGTCATGTGACAGAGGAGAGAGGTATGGAGATGTCATGTGACAGAGGAGAGAGGCATGGAGATGTCATGTGACAGAGGAGAGAGGTATGGAAATGTCATGTGACAGAGGAGAGAGGTATGGAGATGTCATGTGACAGAGGGGAGAGGCATAGAGATGTCATGTGACAGAGGAGAGCGGTATGGAGATGTCATGTGACAGAGGAGAAAGGTATGGAGATGTCATGTGACAGAGGAGAGAGGCATGAAGACGTCATGCGACAGAGGAGAGAGGCATGGAGATGTCATGTGACTGGAGAGAGGCATGGAGACATCATGTGAAACCATCAAGATGTTGTGTGCCCCTCCCATCCCAGCTCCACCAAGTCCCCTTCTCCATGTTAAGGTTCCAAGGTCACCGTGCATATCCCTCTCTCCTCCACATCAGGAACAGGGGGGAGGGGTTGAGAAGAAACTCGCGATCATATATTGACACAACAATACTATACATGGTGAAATTGAACGTGAATGTAATCACTAATTTGGTAAAGAGTGAAACAGTGTAAGTGTAGTAAGATCATTTAGAATTGAATTAAATGCAAGATGACCACTGTTATATAGGCCGTTTCTCCATATCAAATAAGATCAAAAAGCCAACAACTACGCTTACAAAATGCAACTACAGTATGTCTTATGCACATGTTTATAAGGCAAGTTCTTGCAATATGACTAACATCAGTTCTAGACAATGTTATATTTGACTATGCTACTCAAGAGGTATGTATTATAATCTTCAAACAGTGAAATACCACAGTTCACTGTGACGTTTCATTTACAGGATCTTCACTAAGGGGTTCTCTTAAACCGTAGTGAACTGTCACGGTCGTGGCACTGACAGTAGTACTTCTGGTGGGATCATCCTGCTCCATATTGATAGGAACATTTGGTTGATATTGTTTCTTTTCAAATAGTGCATTAAATTTCTCTCTGGTTATGTCATACATCAAACATGCCTTGAGAATGGCCACAATGAGATGGTACATGACAGTGACCATCAACATCACTACATACAGACCCACCAAAACCCCAACAGCCACTGCAGCAATTTGTTGTTGGTCTAAACTCTGGTCAATAATGTACAACATTGACACAGCCAGTGCAGTGTAGTTGAGGAGGTAAAACATGTCAAGGCTATTGTACAACCGATTGTAGAAGTTGGTACGACTGTTGCTTTGATGTGTCTTTTGATGTGACTGTCCAAATGGCATTATACGTGCCTGTGCTACAGTGAACAAGATCATCATAGTACCCTGGATAGTGAGAAGCAGAGATGGCCTGTCAGAACTGTACACAGGATTTAAACTGTACATGACAACCAGAAGCCAAAGCCTTGCTCCCAGCCACCAACGCCACTCCCCCTTATAGGGAGCATAGTGGGCATCATTCATTGGTTTGATCTGATTGGCCTTCGTGTGGAGATAGTTGAACAGTCTGTTGTGTTCACTGTGCTGCTCAATGATTGGAATGAAAGTGAGGGCAATGGTGTATGGAAGAAGGAACAGGGTACATGTTACCATAGCAACCACAAACAAAACAGTATGCTTCCCATGTAGGTATTCCACATTTCCATCATAGAACCAGACCTTCATGACACCACTGGGAAGGTGAACTGTGGAATATGTTAGAATATCGATGACATTTCTCAACATTTTAGAATACGATAAGTAGATGAGAGTAGATAGAACACCAACTGCTCTTTCTCCAATGATGTTGGAAACCATATAAAGAGACAACCCATTGGAGGTAGTTGGAGATCGTTGAAGACAGTAGTGACATACCAGAATGGTTGTCATTGTAAGGATGAGGAGGTATGCAGGAAACGCAAACTGAAGGCCAGCTTTGTCAGCATCGTCCATATTGTTATAAAAACACATAGGGAGCCCAAGGTCAAGGTTCACAAATGACACAATGACCTGCAATGGGTTTAGAATGGACTGGTTGAAGAATATAGAAGCATTGACTTGGATAATGTTGGCATAGAAGATGAGCCCATAGAGTGTGCCCTGTGTGATGGTGAGGTTGAGGAAGAACAGTGCTGCTACCAGGAAGACACCCAACACTGCAAACATTACAAGTGTGGTCAGCCACATATCTGAGCACACCTGGCATTTGGAAGAACCAAAGACCACACTGAGGTTTCCTGGGCAGTGACCACAAATAATGCCTGCACGTCCTCCATTGCACAGGTCCATAAGCGTTTCTGGAGACATCTTGGTTATGTTACTATTGCAGTAGTCTAAAGGACATGTTTGAGCCACTGCTGGAAGAGTGTTATTGTACACACCAATCCAGTTAGTTTTATTTCTAGTCACAGTATACTCTGATGCATCACAGGCCACTCCTAATGTTGCGAATAACTGAGAACAGTTACACCTCATATCTGGTGCCAGTGTGAACCATGGTCCACATGGTAACAACTTCACATCAATGACTGTTTTTTTTGAACCACTAGGATCATTGTACAGAAGCAATTGCAGTGAAGCCATTTCTGGTCCAAAAATGTTGTACTCCATTGTACCACATACTGTTCCTACCCACTGAGCCTTCTGTCGAGGTCCAAGCAATATGATCCTATCAACTTGTGTGTAAACTGCACTAGGTGATAGTTGCTCTCCGTTACCAATTGGGGTAACCATAATTCTCACAGTTCTACCAGGGTGTGTGGTAAATTGTGGGCTTGTACCATTGCACAAAAAAGGATCACTGCAGCCACAGTAGTTCACATGGTCTGGGAAGGAGAGTACTTGGACATCAGTGGTGTCATCTGGTAAAGGAATAATGTTGAAATATTCCACCATATCCTTGTCACAGTAGCCAGATTTTTCAATGGAATTGAAGTGATGATTGCAATGATAAATAGGTGTGGCATATACAGCATGACCACCATGAGGTGCATGGTTACCAATGAAAGTTATTGAGAAGCTGCCATTACAAGAATGTTCCTCAATAACGACATGGAAGCGTAAAATACAATCGATTATTTCACCAATTGTAGGCTCTTGATTAGGGGCAAAGAATTCTCCATTATTGTAAATAGCACCACCATATTCAGTTGCTACATTTTGCAAAAAAGCCACCTTACAATTGTCATAAAAGTACACTGGAACATTGTTAGACAGACTTATGGCCCCTCCATTTACCCCTGTGTTATTTTCAAATGTGATGTAACCCTGTAGCTGCAAAATACCATTTTCTCCTTCAATTGCACCATGGGGAGAATTAGACACAAAATGGCTCCCTGTGATGTAGCTTCCAATGATTTCCAATATCACCCCTTTAAAGTGAATGGTTCCTGCACATTGATCAGAAGAGCAATGATTATCTTTAACAATTACATCCTGTAAAATGATGGGGCCAGTTGGAAGGGAATTGTAGGAATCAATATCATTATGAATGGCATACATTGCTGCTCCTGCTTGTGAAGTGTTGTTCGTAAATGATGACATACTGATGAATAGATAAGAACTCATTTCCTTGATGTGTATAGCTCCTCCTATCTTAGCATTGTTGATATGAAATGTTGAGTTTGTGATGTTAACATTGCCACTATGTCTATACAACTCCACAGCACCACCAGCATAGCTAGCACTGTTGTTCTGAAATGTGCAGCCTGTGATATAAGCATGACCAGTTGATCCAGGCATGCTAACAGCACCACCACCACCACCGTGACCATCAGCCCTGTTGTTCTGAAATGTGCAGCCTGTGATATGAGTATCACCTGTTGATCCACACCGGCTAACGGCACCACCACCACCACCAACACCACTAGCTCTGTTGTTCTGAAATGTGCAGCCTGTGATATGAGCATTGACTTTTGCATTCAGGCACACAGCACCACCACTACCAGCAGCACTGTTGTTGTGAAATGTGCAGTCTGTGATATGAGCATTGCCTGATAACTCATACTGATACACAGCACCACCATTACCAGCACCAGTAGCCCTGTTGTTCTCAAATGTGCAGTCTGTGATATAAACAACATTGAAAAGTGATACAGACAGGCTAACAGCACCACCATGACCATGAGCACTGTTGTTCTGAAATGTGCAGTCTGTGATATAAGCATTGACAGAATCCAGTACAACTGCACCACCCATAACAGCAGCCCTATTGTTCTGAAATGTGCAGTTGGTGATATGAGGATCGTATGCGATTATTCCAGACAACAAAACACCACCACCATTACCACCAGCACTGTTGTTCTGAAATGTGCAGTCTGAGATATTAGGAAAGCCGAATGTGGACATGTAAACAGCACCACCATCACTATCAGCATTGTTGTTCTGAAATGTGCAGTGTGTGATATGAGCATAATAGTACATGAATCTATCATCATCCTGTATAAATTGAAACAGGTACACAGCACCACCTGCACCATGAACATTTGCACCACCATTATTACTAGCTCTGTTGTTCTGAAATGTGCAGCCTGTGATATGAGCATTGACCTTTGCATCCAGGTACACAGCACCACCTAATCCTTGCAAACCAAGACCACCACCACCACCACCAGCAGCACTATTGTTGTGAAATGTGCAGTCTGTGATATGAGCATTGACTGTTGATCCAGACAGGCTAACAGCACCACCATTACCATGATAACTAAGACCATCACCACTGTCATGACTATCAACTCTGTTGTTGTGAAATGTGCAGTCTGTGATATGAACATTGCCTGTTGATCCAGACAGGCTAACAGCACCACCATTACCATGATAACTAAGACCATCACCACTGTCATGACTATCAACTCTGTTGTTGTGAAATGTGCAGTCTGTGATATGAACATTGCCTGTTGATCCAGACAGGCTAACAGCACCACCACTACCACCAGCACTGTTGTTGTGAAATGTGCAATCTGTGATATGAGCATTGACTGTTGATCCAGACAGGCTAACAGCACCACCATTACCACGATAACTAGGACCATCACCACCGTCACTACCATCACTATCAACTCTGTTGTTGTGAAATGTGCAGTCTGTGATATGAACATTGCCTGTTGATTCAGACAAGCTAACAGCACCACCAACATCCATACCACTGTTATAGGAGTTGTGAAATGTGCAGTTGGTTATACAAACATTGCCCGTCGATGCCACCAACGTCACAACACCATGGTCAGTATCGCTAAATGCACAGCCTGCGATGTATGTGTTTGTACTTGATTTTGACGATATGGCTCCGTTTGAGCAGCTCTGAAATGTGCAGTTCAAGATAAAAGTATTCTCTATTGATACAAGGTCAATAGCGCATTTTATGAATGTGATTCCCTCCAATTTTATGATCTGTACTGAAAGGTACGCAAATATTGCCCCTTCCCCCTTGCAACGTATTGTTATTCTTTGGGTTGATGATCCTGTTATCGTAATGCTGCCGCCTTCATTGGAAATATTGCATGAACGTTCAGACGAAATTAGGTGTTCTCCATCGCCGTCCAACAGAACAGTGATATTAGACTGGAGTGTTCCGTTGCAGAGGTAGTCCTGCAGAGCATAGCCTGGTGGAATGGTAACGGTGGTATTGTCCTGATCAGATCTAGCAACTACACAGCTACCTAGGATGAATACAATGATTAACATCTCAATCATTCTAAGCCTGTTTCAAGCAATGCATTGAAACATTGCCTAAGAAAGTATTGAAATGGCTGCGCTTGCTTTTATATAGCAACGCAATCGATCGCGAACAGCATTGGAATGTGTGCTAATCTTGTTGAAAATGTTGGTAGCATAGTTGACGTGCTGTATTATGGATCTATAACTTGTACTCTATCCGTTGCCATATAAGTATCATAATCGTAGTTTTACCGATTACAGCCGAGATACGCGTATCTGCGTCAAAAATGTGTGTACCGTAACCAATGAATTCTTCCGGACCCTTTGACTCAATTTGAAGTTACTTATTTTCACGGCTTCTGATTATGTTGTTGAAACCCCTTTCAGCTACCTAATACTCCTCTGCTGCCTCATTTAGCTTTTTTTGTACAAATCTAAACAATAATATTCCGACGTTAGTAGATTTGATGGAATCAACTTCTTGTTTTCGAAGTACGTAGCGGCTCTGTTATACATTAAAGTAGCAGTTCTTGCAAGTGACCTATCTACTATCCTTTAAACGGTCAACTCTATTCATTTTAAAACATGAAACTGCCAAAGACTTTTAAAATATTATAGACCATTATTATTTAAACGTTAAACATGAATACTGCCAAAAACTTGTTAATCGATCAAAACAGTTTCAAAAACAATCAAACAAAAGAGTTTCCAAAAACAATCAAACTAAGTGGCCTGATGAAAAGGCAAAAAACAATCAGCATGTAGTGCAAACTTGCACAATGAACAAAAATGACTTGTCTGGCTGCGTTTTTAGGTGCTATGATAGCACCAAACACACATGCGTTGACCCTCTATAAACTTGGTGATGAGGTGTGGTCCAGGAAGCTGGTGCTCAGGTCCCCCAGGATGTCAGGATTACAGCGTTTGCGTGGACCATGCTCATCTTCTGTCACTGAGCGTTGACGGTTGAGGGAGCGTGCAGCAAACAGTTGTACCACTCTCAAACAAAAGACCTTGTGTGTCAATTGAGTAGTGGAAAGGGTGGTGTTGTAGTAGATGAGAGCATTGACCAAAAGAACATCAATGTCATAGTAGAAAAGTGATATGCATCAGCGGTTCTTGTGTGTCAAATATGTGTTGTAGGAAGCACACAGAGAATTGGCTCGGTCGCAGCCACTCATGTATTTGTTGTAGTCAATTGCAACAACCAGTGCTGTCTTCATTAATGATGCACTTGCCTCGCCTTTGTCTGCGTACTTCTCCTCCAGACTCGTGACCATCATGACATGTAGAGAGAAACCAGACACCACTCTGTGTTGTGTCTCGCCACACACAGCTCAGCAGATGTGGAGGTGCCATTGACCATCGCCATTCTCCATCTTCCAAAGGCTGCTGTTTCAAAGTCTTCTCCAACTCCTTATTGATGCCACGATCAGTGCGTACAGTGCCATACATTTACAGTTCTTTCTCTAGCAGCTTCTTAGCAGTATCTACTGTGGCAATGCAGAAGGGCTTTTGAGGGAGTGGTGCGCACACATCAAGCACAAGAGTTTGTGCATTACGGAGCCTATTTCAAATATATATATTGCTATACCAATACTTGTACCAGAAGGGTTAATATCATACTACATGGGTCTGGGGCCCAGTACCCTGCCATGGATGAGCTCCATCATATTGGCAAATATGGGAATGACTCCTACAGGATATTCTGCACTGGTGAATGGAAGGGGAGGCAAGAAAACTGGTCACATGACCTCATTGTCTCCCCTCTCTCTTCTCTATCCACCTTCTTCCTCCCCCTCCCCTTCCCCTCTCCCATCCACCTTTCTCCCCTCTCCTACCTCTCCCATCTTCCCTCCCCCTCTCCCGGCCATCAGACCACATGTTAAACGAGTACTATGTCAGGCTTTGGGAGCTAAATGGATATCACCCAGACAAATGGCTCCTATATGCCTCTCCCATCTATCACCATGGAATTAGACAAACTGCACACTGTATCTGTTGCAGTTGGTCTATTCAACTTACTTCATTTTTTTCTGTAAGTTCTTCACAATTTCAAACGAGTTTAAAATAGTGTACTAAGTGGCAGAGTCTACAAAACCTCTACATGCGTTCTGACACAGGCAAGCAAAATTCACTCCTCCCCCTCCAGTTCCCTCTCCTCTTTCTCATCATGCCATACTCCTCCCCCCCCCATCACAATACACTGGGGAAGTCATTAATAATTAACGTACCTCACTCATTCCCAGCCAAAGATACTTGTTCAAATATGGTACATGTGTAATAAAAGATATTATCAGTTTCTTGTCTTTCTTACAATTCAGTAGTGTAACTAATATGAATGTGCCAACTTTTTTAGTGTCAGTTCAGAAATATTGTGGCTCTTTGCCCACTTATAGTGCAGGACAATTTTATTACTTCTTTAAATTTGAGAACGCTGAATGCATTGATATGGTGTCTGTATACACAAGCATACAGTGTAGCCTCTAAACGTCTTCTAACTCCAAAGAGATTAACATTTGGCTGACCCCTTAGAGGCAATAAACCTTCCTCACCATTACATGCACGTACAGCTGACCCCTTAGAGGCAATAAGCCTTCCTCACCAGCACATGCACGTACAACTGACTCCTTAGAGGCAATAAGCCTTCCTCACCAGCACATGCACGTACAGCTGACAAATTAGAGGCAATAAGCCTTCCTCACCATCACATGCACGTACAGCTGACTCCTTAGATGTATGATGCTTTGAAGTAGGTGGCACAGTTATAATTACCAACCACCACATAGCACCTGACCACTATAAGATCAGATAGCACATTAAAAAAGGAAAGTTAATATTAAACAAAAAGGTATGTGTATGGGGTCTACGAACCCTTTTTTGTTTAGCTAAAGTAGAGTTGTCCAAAAACAACTAAATGAGGCAGCAGAGGAATCTTAGGTAGCTGGAAGGGGTTTCAACAAGCCGTGAACATGAGTGACTTCAAATTGGTATAATTTTTCAAAGGGTCTAGAAGAATTCATTTTTAGTAGTAAACATATCTTTGGTGCAGATATGCGTCTCTTGGCAGTAATCAATAAAGCTAGTCATTGGTTCAAACTGCTCAGACAGGTTGTCCCATTGATCTACAGAGATACAACACCATAAAGAAGTCCATGTCTTGGGACAATCAGAAAGTAGAAACAATGGGACTAATCTATTTAAACTAAACCCAGGGCATGAAAGATTTGCTCCCACACTAACACGAAACAGGCTAACATATTCATGTGTTACTGTTTAGTGCCATTCCCATGGTTACACAGGGCCATATGTAGAGGGGGTTAATATACAATAGTACAATCATATTAACTTTTTACTTTACTGCACATGCACCCATGCAAATTCACACATGCACACACACCTCAGTTGGTTGATGGAGTACGGTTAGTTGAAGGCAATGGTAGCCTTTGTTGGCATTTACATCACTGGAGGAGATGGTACAGAGGGGTATGATGGGAACAAGAGGAGCTATGGGAGGAGATGGAGTAAGGGAGGGACGGGAGGATTGAGGAGGGATGTAAGAGTGAGGAGGAGAGCAATAGGGAGGGAAGGAGGGAGAGAGGGAGAGGGATCCATCAATCACAGGAAGAAGTCATTACACAGAGAGCTAAGAACATGGTCACAAGACACATGTCACATGCAGGTCACATGACACATGTAAGTGAGCTAAGGATGGTCACATGCAGGTCACATGACACACTACTGCACACAGAAGGACCACATTGTGTATAACTCCATGACTTCTCAATGCAAAAGCCTTCAAGCTATTAGCATAGCAACAGGAAACAAAGTTGAGTGCAAACTGGGCACTGGTGTTAGAACGACCTACGAGATCAAACTGAACATATCTGTGTGACAGATGTGGAGATGTCATGTGACAGAGGAAAGATATCATGCGACAGAGGAGAGTGTCATGTGACAGGGAGAGAGGTATGGAGATGTCATGTGACAAAGGAGAGAGGTATGAAGATGTGACAGAGGAGAGAGGTATGGAGAAGTCATGTGACAAAGGAGAGAGGTATGGAGATGTCATCTAACAGAGGAGAAAGGTATGGAGATGTCATCTGACAGAGGAGAGAGGTATGGAGATATCATGTGACAGAGGAGAGAGGTATGGAGATGTCATGTGACAAAGGAGAGAGGTATGGAGATGTCATGTGACAGAGGAGAGAGGTATGGAGATATCATGTGACAGAAGAGAGAGATATGGAGATGTCATGTGACAGAGGAGAGAGTGTGTGGGTGTAAATATAATATGCCATGCTGTATGTAGAATAATACGTTATCTTTAATAATTATTGGTCGTAATTTTTGCCTGCACCCTCTCGTGCATACTTTATGGGGCTTACTTGGACCGTGACATTGCCAAATTCCTTGCAACCCAAGACCTGCAATCAAGACTCACCTGTGTCATCTGATACCACATCTTTACTGCACCCTTCTAGCAATCTCCAAACCATCACAGCTGGCAGGCATTATCTTAACTCCGGTTCAGCTCTCACTGTGCCACAGCATTTAGCATGCAGAGCTGTGCAGAGTCTGCATATCAACCGTATGCAGACGGGTATCATTGAAGTGTTCATATGCAGACGTCTGCATACAAACACTTCAACAATACTCATCTGCACATGGTTGGTATGCAGACTCTGCACAACTCTGCACACTAAATGCTGCTCTTCCTCTGTACATGTATGGTATGTATTGCATTGTAAAAATTATTTCTGACCCCTTGAAATGATTAGCAAATCCTACATTTCAAATTACATCAAAGTAACAATTTCTAAACATGGACCAACTTAGGGTTACTAGACAGTTCCATAGGATCAATCTCCTACTTTTTTTTCAGGATATCTTTCACATGCGATTCTAATCATTTCCTCAGCTGCTCCTTGACGTTCCAGCATCTGTGGCATTTCAAATAACTTTCCATATGTGGCGCTACTTCCCTCATTTGCAATCCATTGTCTCAGAAATGCTTTTGCCTGTGCAACTCCCATGGTATTTCCTTCAATCTCCCCAATGGCTACAGTTCCAACACCCAGTCTTTTTGCAACATCTTGCCAGTCATTGAGGTGATCTGCTATTTTTGCTATGTCAGCATCGTGTATTGTATCTGTAAATGAAATTAAAGGTATAGTATTTCAAATTCCTACATTTCTTATGTCTGGTTAGTATATGGATGCCAATGAAATTATAGTACAGCCAGCGAGCCTATGAAGTATCTCAATTAATGCACATTTCACATAGGACATTCCATCCAATCTCAAGGGGAGTATAACTTATTTAATACTTTATAATGGAGGATTCAATTCTTATGTTGTACCGGGTGTGTGATAGACCAACTTAAAAAAATTACCACATATTTGTCAATAGCTATGTATAAAGTATACATACATGATGGTGAGTGCTGTCTCTATATCTGCCATTTTTTAGGCACACTAGGATGCATAATGATGAACTAATGTGGCCAGGGTTGAATATCGACCTTTTGATATGCAGTTTTTTTTAACTAATTTTTACAAATTATGATTCTTCCCCTTAACAGTTTCTTTGGTAATGCCTATAGCCACCCACCACCGCCATACTGATTGCCACTGCATGGATGCATATGAACAAGTCACATTATCTTACTCTTTGCAGACTGAGGAAGATTTGAAGGTGGAGATGGTTGTTGTCCATTCATACCTATTAAAAGTATCCATGTAAGCAGGTATATGTTTACGCATGCAATTATAATTTGCTGGTACATATTAACATTTACAATTAGAGTCACTTCATTTGGCGCATGTTGATGAAAATCTAAATCAAATCTGTTTACTTCATCAAAAATGACACACATAAACACACACTCACCTTGTTGCAGCAAGTTACATTAAAAATACTACTGAGCAAACCAATTAGGCATATATCAGATTCTGATCTAATTGTTAAGTGTATATGCTCGTCTTCTATTTAGCCTCTTATGGTAATGAAGTTAGTGATGTAACCTAACACATGTGGAATAGTCAAAGCTTCAACTACGTTATGTCCAGGATTGAATTAGACAATATGAATGCATGCTTGAGAACACAATTTTTCTACTGGAGGGTACTTAAAATTGATTTTGAAGACCACAATCAAAAATATGACCTTTGGTTTATAATCCTAATGATTTCTTGAATAATTTATGATTTCGGCAAAAGGTTGGATGATCTATACCATCTCGTGAAGTGAAATATGAACTATTTTCAGAGAAAAAAAAGGTCATAAGGATCAAGATCTTTACCAGAATCAGAATAATGCTTTTAATTGAGCTAAAGTGCATTTAAGTGACCTAATTAATGAATCTTGTATATTATTTACTTATAAGATGCAGAAAGCATATGACCACTGCCTTGTCATAAACGTGGGACAAAGCCAATTCCATATTAATCAGCTACATAGAGCATCAAGGCATGTGTATGCAGTCAGCTATTGTCTTTAGAGGACTACTGACGCACAAAATGGAGATTTTTTATGGTACTCCGCTGGCCTCATTCCTTGAGTGATTTTATATGCACTTTTTGCAGGTCATTTACATCTGTCCTATCTATCAGTTTTTCACTCACCATCAACATCAATCCTTCCTGCTGCCTTTTCAAGCCAAGTCTGTTGAGATGATACACCTATTGTTTACGAGCACCTGTTCCATTAACGCGAGCCCATGCATGGAAATAGACACTGGGGGCCGCAGTGTCTATCATTTCCTATTGGGAAAAGGTTCCCTAACTAATGCTGGCTGAATCTATGTTGAGGCTGGCCACTTATATTGGCCAGAAGTGTACGAGATGACAAGTACAACGTACAGCGCAAAAGACGGTCGAGATTCTTCGTCGTCCTATTGACTGCCAGAACTGTCAATTTGTTGCAAAAGATTTCGAAGGGTTCATGTTAGATAATGGAATAAAGCATATTCGAAGTGCTCCCTATCACCCAGCGACAAATGGACTATGGAACGTTTCGTGCAGTCCTTCAGAAGAGCGATGGAAGCAATGAAGAACAGCGGGCAGACATGGCAACATAGATTGTCTTCGTTTTTGTTAGCATATCGTAGTACATCACACACTGTACCAATTAATGTGTCCCCTGGTAGTAAGTCCTTTTCTACAGAGAGAGCTGAGGACCAGGTTGAATCTCCTCCGGGAAACTACGATCAGATCGTGTGAAAGAAGCAAGGAGAACAGAAAGAGTGGCATGACAAAAGTACAGAGAGAGAGAGAGAGAGAGAGAGAGAGAGAGAGAGAGAGAGAGAGAGAGAGAGAGAGAGAGAGAGAGAGAGAGAGAGAGAGAGAGAGAGAGAGAGAGAGAGAGAGAGAGAGAGAGAGAGTTTGAGCCTTGTGTGGGCAAGAAAATTCGTAGTGGGGGAGAGATGAGAGATGGTTAAAAGCTGGGTTCGGGACCAGGATAGTGTATTGTGGAGTTAGCAGATGGGAGATTGTGGAGATGACCTGTCGACCATCTCAGAAAAGCAGAGGAGCAAGTAACAAAATCAGGGGTGTGTGAAAGTGAAATAGAACATGAACAAATGACGCAGTCTGCCACGGAAGAAGAAAAGCGTATACAGCTCAGGAGGAAACAGCATGAGTGCATACAGAGCAGTACGTGCCAGAAGGAGAGAATGAAACAAAGAATGAAACACAGAGAAGGAAACAGACGAAAGAGGGGAAATAATGGATGAGAACGAAACAGATGAAATAGGGGAGATAACTAAAAAACCAGAGGTGGCAGTAGCTAGACATAGGTATCAGCAAGTGTGATATCGTAGTTGATGTACACACTTCCCATCTGCTTACTTATTTCACTTCAAGTAAGAATGCCATATTTCTTGCAACACATTGCCCAATTACTAATAGTACCACTTCAACAACATGCACATTCGTAACATGGATAGAAGAATTAATAATGAAAGAATTAGTAATACATTTTGAAAAAGATATTGAACCGGCTGATAAGAAAGTGCATTTATGTGGATTAATTCGATACTCCAGAATATGCTTCCCATGCAAGAGGCTGACCATTTCCTAAAGTACATGGCCACTGCAATGTAGGGTGTGTAACCGTTTTGTAGGTTAATCGGTTATTCGCGATTACCTATTCGGTCGACTATGCGCTTAGTAGAATAGCAGGTTACCGATTTCAGAATTTCCTTTAGTCGAAATAACCTATTCTGTTTTCCTTAGTCACGGTTAGTCGATATTCGTTTCCTTCATATGCAGAAATCGGTAGCAAATCAATTACCCCTTTTTATATGCCCTTTGCCTGTACTAACGGGTTAATTAGTAGATAAAAAGAAATATTGAACACTTAGTCGCACGTCTGGGGACCCGGCTGAAGGTAACCATCAGTGCATAAAATACGCGCTGTGGGCACGGCAATTTAAATACGTTTGCACTTTCTCTGCAGTATTGTACTGCATTAATCAAATGCGCTACGTACTCGTTTGCACAGGTGACAGGTGTCCAAATACTTGGCGCTCTGAATATCGTACATCAGGGGTACATGTCTCGATTGGCGGCTTTGTCATATGCGTGGAGCGGTGTTCCACCATTGGGCATCTAGCTGGTACTGCTCAGTTCTTATTGAATTGTCTAATACTGCCAATTGTGGCGGATGCATGGGAATGGTACATGTACGTGTTTTAGGTATTTTGTACCAGAAAAGAGTGCGGCCTGCGGGGTGGACAAACTATTCAGTTTCGTTTTTATCTCAGTAAACTAAAACCATACATGTCCCATACTTAGTACTGAGTGCGTTGGTAGCGGGCAAACAAATAGCCACGTGTTGTTCGATGAAAAAAATGCTTGGGTCATGCACAATCCATCGCCATTAATTGAATCATGGGTTGGGCGTAATATTAGCATGCACATCGTTCCCAGTCCCTGTGGATACTATCTTTGTTGTTTTAATGATTTAAAGTTGGCGTAAGCAATGTTCAGGTATGTAAGACTGGCTACTCTAGTTTTGGAATTTGAATTTTCTGCAAATTCAAACATTACAACCTGCCGCTTTTCTGCGGTTTGGGTACTTCTTGTAGCTATTCTCTTTATATCAAATCTTTGTTCAATGATCCCGCAAATTAATTCAATTGATGGTTGTCATAGCAACCTTAGTAATTTATTGCATCGCGCTCCGAAATATGGGAGCGTTTCTTTTTGTTTTCGCAAAACCCGGGTGGTTGAATGTCGTTGTTTGTGGCTATGTATTGTTTATTTGATGCTGGTCTATCTATTGTGGGTGGGCACAACGAAGCGTACCATCGTTTGCGTAAGTTGCACAACGAAAATGATGAATTTTGTGCTTAATTTTTCGCAGTTCTGATGTTTGTCTGCAAATGCTCGAAGCGTTTCGAAATAGTGATCTAAAAGCCTAGTATAATGACTAAATATGGGTATCCCAGAAGTAGATGAACTGCAGAAACATGCGAAAAACTATTCCTTTATCGCCCGGGTTTTCACATTTATTATATAAGTCAATTGTTTCACCGTGCGTAACCGTTGTCATAGAAACAACATTATATATCAATTACGCGATATCAATCCAAAGTGTATTGGTCATTATTAATCTGTGGTAACGTCTGTGTATGAATTTTTTTGAATAAACGCTTCCTTTGGCAGCCATTTAAATATTTTAAGTGTAGTCAGTCTTAACACACCATGCAGATAAGCAATAAAACTGGCTATACTCGTATTAGACTTGAGAAACTGTGATTTATCGTGCCATTATTTTAAAAAGGACAAACCTGGAAAAACCTAGGTAATCGTGATTTAAAGTGCATTTATCGCCAAAATTAATTGATTTAATGTTTTTAATAACCGATTTGCAAGTTGCTAAAAATCGATTGGACTTGTTTTTATAGTCGATTTTGATTTATAAAAACGATTCCACACCCTACTGCAATGTCATACATAATCACCCCATACACAAGCAGCTAAGTATAAGCAGTGAGGCATGTTTATGTTAGGGTCAGAGCTGCCAGCCTTTGTCTTAGAGTAGAGGGGGATGCATGCGTCATGCATCTAATGGAGATGTATGATAGTGTTCCGCTGGCCCATTCGAAATGGTCTACTTTACCATATTTACTTACCAGGGTGCTGATCTATCTTTTTGTCTCTTCCCATATCAATCTCGTCTGCTACTTTTCTCAGACCAAGTCTGTTTAGATGATACACCAAATGTTTATGAGCATCTGCTCCAGCAGCATCAGCCCACACACTCATTTTGAATGTGAAATCTGGATTCTGGACATAGAGTTGGACTTCCAGTGCTTCAGTTAATCTCTTCTGGTCTTCTGGTTTCAGTGACTTTGCCAGCATTTTTATGACACTATTAAGATTTTTCTCTTCATCATGGCGTGTAACTGCCATTTTCAACCACAGCTGCTCATCCCCATTAAGTGTGTATTCACTGTCTTCCTCACACCTCAGGGTATTGCAGGTGCTTTTAGTGTCAGTGCTAATTTTCACATAATGAGGCAATCCTCCATGTGAAGACTTGCAGGTACAACAAAAAGCCAATTTCATTGGTCCAAATGACGTCCCTAGCATATCAAGTTCAGTTATCAATGAGGTAAGAATATTTTGACAAGTGAGCCAGAAGTTGCTTGTTTTGTATTCATTTTCACTTGGTTTTAGACGCTCCACAGTGACACATATTGATGTCATGGTTGCTGATAACACAACCTTATCACGTTCACTATTTCCAAACCAACATGTAATTTGATCACAAAACAGCTTACTATTGAAGTTGATCCTAAATGCTTCATTTTTGCTTTCTACTAACCCAACAATGAAGTTAGTAAACACACCAGGTGGAAGATGTTTAATCTTGGGAAAGATGAAGTGAAGTGGAGCAGTATGAAGCCCTTCTGCCTGTGCATTCTCTTTCGAAGATTCAAGTACAAATGGCACAAAATATTTAGGACCAGCATAGTTGGTCAATTCATGAGGTTGAATTGTAATGGGAGCAGCCAGATGATACTTTTCAAATAACTTCACCATACCAGTTGGAAGATTCTCTATCTCCTCTGATTGCCACACTTTCTCACAAAGTGGGGCAACCAATATACCTTGTGTGGTTAACCTTTCCCACCATGGCAATGAAGAATGATTGTCTGGCAGTGTTAGAATCTTGTGCAGCTTTTCCTGCAACCATTTTGGATCAATAATTATGATATTACATAAATACTCAACTTCAGCATAATAGAGAAATGCTCCATGCTCGTGATAAAAGTTTAGCACACTGGGAAACTCATCAGTAGCTATGTTGCATAGTGAGGCTATAGTTGCTGCCTTCTCTAGTTGAATAATTGGAACATTCTTAGTAGCATATGATATCATTTGACGAAATAACTCCCATGTCAGTGGAGTTGGTATACTCAGATCACAGGAGATAAAATTTGTAATTAGTGCTTTAATATTTGCATCAGATGTAGATTGATCAGCTAGTGTGCTCACAACCATTGTTTCAACATTATGCTGGGCAGTATCAGAACAGTTCTGTCTAATCCATTGCTTGATATAATCAATTTTAGGCTGCATCATTGTACGCTCTTCATTAGAGGTATATGTTCCCACCACAACTATTTTGGGATATGAGCAAAGAAAAGGATTAGAGGATATAGGATTCAATCTTTTTTCTTGAAGTTTTGTATAAAGTGCATTTGCCTTTTCTGACAGGGCATCTGTGATGCATGTAATGCAGCGATATACATCTTCTTCTAAGATAATGGCATCATCTTTTTTATTTTTAATAGCGTATCTCAATGAAAAATAATGAACGGGACGTTATTAGTACGGGCAGAATATGACGTTGCTGTTTCCAGGAATGGTCTGTCATGTGAATCAAAGCTGGCGTGGATTGCGATTCAGAAAAAATGTTCTTCAAACTATCCACAATTTCCTAACTCTGCTAGCAATTTTTTTATCATCCTCACTCATAGCTGGAACATTGCAGCCAGAGCCAATACCACCATTATGTGACTTTTCACCACTAAATGCTTCTACGAGGTTCGATTTCTTGATCACTGTGATAAGGGAAGAGTCAGTATTCTTTGCAATAACTTTTTTTGCAAGCACAGCTAATCCTTTTCGCTCAGCCTCCTCGTTCATGGGGCTGAACGTATCATTATTCAACGTATACACACTCTGCTCACTCGTGGACGCCTTCATCACATCTCGTAGATGGTTGCCGATGAAGCATACCCGTCCACAATACATCGTCTCAACGCCATTTTGGACAGCTGCTTTATATTTGTCCCACATATACTCAAATCTCCTTTCCTCGGTGGTGTCCTCTGATGGCGTTGTGTGGGCAAATTCTTGTGGTAAATTAGTAACCTGCATCTCATCCGGTTTTACTATCTCGCACACATTTTGCCACCACCAGCTTTCATCCGATACATTGGGCGTGGCTGGGTCGCATTTTTCAGGTGTACTTGGTTTTGTAGGATCTGTTGTTGGTTGCCTGACGGGCGTTGGTTGCTCGATGAGCTTTGATCCACGAGACGAACCGCACCCCATTTGCTTTGCAGGAAACGGTGCAGCACTGAACTGGGTTGGGATCGTATTCACAATCAAATTTTCACTTGTACGTGGTATTATTGATTGTGAATTTGATCTCAGCCGCCCTACATACGCATGCGCACTACAAAGCAAGTTTTATTGCATATTGACCACACATTGCACATGGCATGAAATTGTAGTTCAGCCTTGTCTTAAAAATGGCAGATGTTACGTAACATAAATTATTATTAATGTAAGGTTTAGTATACTATAGATAGGTGATCCACAGGTCTGCTAAGCACTGCCTGTACTTGTAGGTAAGGATCAAAGGCTTAGCTAAGCACACTGACCCTCCATACAACCACCAAACCGGTTTGAGGGTCTAGCTGTGTTCAAGGGCAGATAAAAGTTTGCCTGCATGGCTGTACTTTGTCTCACCCTCTCTCTCTCCCCCCCCCCCCCCCCCCCCCCCCTTCCCCTCCTCCTCTCCCCTCAGGTAAGGCCATCAGACCACATGTTAAACAAGTACTATGCCTGGCTTTGTGAGCTAAATGGATATCACCCTGACAACTATCACCATAGGATTGCTGTATCACCATAAGGCTAAGCCCCTTCTCCATATGGGCTAAGCCCCTCCCTCCCTATTGACATAGCTATACTAGCTGGATTAAATATATTACTTTGTGTACAACCTTTCAGTTTTGTATCCATGGTTTCCTGTGATTATTATTTCTTGTGCTATTTTGGTTAAATACGGACGACTTATAATTATGCACTGGTGACTGTATACACTGTTGTTTCTGACACAGTTAGGAACTATCTCATTCTCTCCACCCCTCCTTCCCTACCTCCTCCTCTCCTCCTATGTTTTTAAAAGGAGATAGTTCAATTGGAGCATTTGATGTTGTCATGTTACAGGCATTCCATTCCCACTAAGTAGCTCACGTGAGCTATCAGATGACCTCAAGTAGACCTCCACTGCGTGCATATGCAACACATGTCTTTACAGGACCAATTGACCAGACCAATCAAATGACTTATTCCATGCATTGCAGTTACAAGTTCTATTACTGTAGGCCAGCAGGGGGTAGGTAACATGTTACAACCATAAAACTTGCCACAATATTATTTAGTAATACCTGAAGTGACTAATGTCATTAACCAGGTCAGGTATAAATATATTCCTTGCTGTTGGCTGTGGGAAGGGATATCTCCCTGATGGCTTTAAGCTGCTCCCTGTTGATCTGGGAGATAACCCAGATACGTTGAGATAATGCGATTTGACCCTGAATAGTTAATTAAACGGGCGTAGCGTTTTGCGTTGGACCACCCCCCGGCCGGGCCCGAGTACACATGAGTTCCTCTGCCGACGCTCCTGCCCGCTCAGACGAAGCTTTCGACTACCTGTTCAAAGTGGTCCTGATAGGAGACTCCTCGGTGGGCAAGACCTGTATCGTACAACGCTTCAAGCACGATACGTTTGTGGAGAAACACGGGAACACCATCGGAGTTGACTTCACTATTAAGACCATCGACGTAGACGGGAAGAGGGTCAAGGTAACTAAGCGGGGGTACCTAGGCGGGAAATTGTGCTTTGTGCGTAGGTTAGAAGTATGCAAACGCCCCTTCGGATTTTGGCCTGGTCAGTACCTATACAATGTAAACACATGTATGTCACGTTATATTTAGCCTCGGACGGCCACAGACCGCGTACTAGTAGCGTTGTGTTCACCTCCGAAATTTGCGCGAATTTTATATAACGACGGTGACCTGTGTGATTTAAGGGGGCGGGTGGGTGGTGCATATACAGAGATTGAAGGCTTAGTTTTCAGACATATGTATCGGTCTCCATGGACAACGGCAAACCGATGCCAGCTTACATCTTACACATCACACACACATACACACACACACACACACACACACACGCACAGCTTCAGATATGGGATACTGCCGGACAAGAGAGGTTCAGGACCATCACACAGAGCTATTATCGCAGTGCCCATGGCGTGATAGTGGTGTATGACGTCACCAACGCAGAGAGCTTTGAACACGTCTCACACTGGTTGGAGGACGTGAAAAAGTACACAGGTAAGGGGACCAAGGGTAACTAGTGTCATGTGACCAAGGATGGTGTCATGTGACCAAGAATGGTGTCATGTGACCAAGGGTAGTGTCATCATCATGTGATGTCAGATGGTGAATTTATTTTTCTAAATATAGTGCTGTATTTGATTTTGTTTACGTTTTTGTGTGTATGGGTGCCAAACACTGGGGGTGTGGCATATCCTGTAGCTAAGGAACATTGGGGTGGGGCATATCCTGTAGCTAAGGAACACTGGGGGTGGGGAATATCCTGTAGCTAAGGAACACTGGGGGTGGGGCATATCCTGGGACAGAATACAGCAGACCCTGTTATTAATTGTTATCCCAAATGTGGTCCTTAACTTACTGGTGTAGCCGTTTAGTGGACTGATGTGGTCCTTAACTTACTAGCAATAGGTTCAGTTTATTTCAGTAGTTTACCTTGTATATCCACCGTTTTTTTAATCCTTGATCTTATAATGTTTTTATTTGTTGAAATGAATTGATGGTTATTGAATCTTGGATTGGTTTGAATATAAAAGGTGTTGATGTAATGATTTTTTAAAAATCAAAATGTACACATACATTTAGACAAAAATAGTTACATTGATGTAATGAATGATACTATTAATATACACCAACAATCATTGGACACACATTATTTTAGAAGCAAATGTATGCATCAATTTGTACGTTCCAATAAACTGCTGAAGTACAGGACAACATGACTTCAATAATGGATACATCACTCAAAGCCTGGGGACCAGTTGCACTTTTTTTTTTCTTGGTCCTATCTGCAGGTGTAGACGTTCAACTGCTCTTGGTGGGCACTAAATCAGACCTGGCCGTCCACCACCCACAGCTGCGTAAGGTGTTCATTGAGGAAGTGTTGCGGTTTGCCAATGCTCACAACATCAGGGACACCATAGAGACGTCTGCCAAGGAGAACACCAACGTGGAGGCCTGTTTCAACATGATGGCTAAATCGCTGATGAACTCTCGAACAGGCACTCGCTCCTCGTTGAATGGGAACAATGTTTCCACCGAGGTTGGCGCTACAAAACGTGTCGAGCAAAGCCGATGTCCCTGTTGAGTGGACAAACCTTTTGAAATCATTTTAACCAAATTCAAATAAGAAGCATGTTTTTGTGTGTTGTGTCATGTCTGTGATTATGAAGTGTTTTGTAATGTTCCTCCCCCCCTCCATATGACACACCTGCTATTGGCGGTAAATTGCAGCTGTTGTGTGTATTCCCCGCAGTACGATATCTGTTCCTAAGATACCCTCTTCACCATCACCACCCTGCCGTCTGGGTTGGGTAGTTTGGGAGATTAAACATAAGCATCTTGCTCATGCTCAATTACTCTTAATGTAGAGGTTTAGTTTCGTACCCAGACACACATCGCAGCTGCGGATAGATTACATCACCGTCACGCAAGTAGTAAATTTCTGTCCAGCAATTACATAATACTTATACATTTCAACGTCAGGAGGAATGCAGTTATGTAATAACTTGTGTAGCGGTGATGTAATCCATCTGCAGCTGTGATGTGGGTCTGGGTATGAGACCAGTGGAGCACACATGCACCCAAAGGGGTGTGGTTAAAATACACACATGGAAATATTGTGGGGCCTCGTCCCCAGGCCACTCTGTAAATATGGACACCATCATCACCACATGAGCCAGTTTGGGGCAATAATCGTAAGCATTACTATGGCAACAGCCAATGGGCTTGCACTGTTTCACACTGTGTTAACCCATGCACATGTTAATGCCACATGTGTATTCAGGATCAGTAAAACATACGCACCTGTACAGAACAAGTGAAAGTTACAACGACAACACGATAATGTCCCACCATGACAATTTGTTTTTATTAAAAAGAACGAAATAAATTTGTTCATTTTCTGGTATGTAGTTCTGTGTAACATGACTCGCACACACGCTCTGGTTTTTTATATGTAGGCACATTGGCTGTCCGTGAAGTGCAATCATTGCAGAAGATGTGTCTGAAGGGAGAGAGAGTGATATAGTGAGTGTGGGATGTAAGTATGGATGTGATAGTAAACACACACACACAGAGGTAACTCACCCACAGTTTCGGCAGTGATGCTGCATATAGAGACGCACAAAAATTAATTACTTAAACATCACCATCCATAATACCTCACACCCAATATCCTCCCCACCTCACACATGTACACACTCCACCCACCTCGCACAATCTCACACTCACCCCTCCCTACCTCACACAACACTCCCCACCTCACACAACATTCTTCCCACCTCACACATGTACACCCACCCCTCCCCACATCACACCTTTCTGTTGCTGACAGAGAACTTGGACGCACAGGAGGCGCACTTCTCCACCTCATCGTCCTTCTCCCACCTCTTGTCCCTCTGCCTGGTGTGGAACACCTGCAGCATCTGGTGCTCCCTGGCCAGGTCCTGCAGACCACTGGTCAGCTCCTTCACTGAACGGCCCAATGTCTCGTTCTCCTCCTCCAGCTTGTGCACCTTCTCCTCCTCCCCCACCACCCTGGGGAGGGGGGCGGAGCCAAATAGAGGGGGGAGAGGGGTGTCCAAAAATTATATCCAGCTTTTATAGTTTATACCCTCACACACCACACACCACCACAACACCACGAGTGCATGCATATGGCGACATAACTAACTTTTCTAGCAAGACCCTTCTCTCTCCTTCAAGAGATTTAGTCTTCCCATCCAGTTCTGCAACACACACACACACACACACACACACACACACACACATATCACTGAAGGTACTGTGTCAAAAAAAACACTCATAACAGAAAGGAGGGAGGTGTGTGTGCAGTTGTGAGGGTGTGGAGATCATACCCACCATCAATGGTTGTGGTCTGCTTGCTGACAATGGTCTCCAAGCTCTGTACCTTGGCCTTGCTTCCCTCCAGCTGGGTCCTCAGGTTGGACAGGTTGGTGGTGAGAACCTTCTGCTCAGTGAGGTGTCTCTCTGACAGGGAAACCTTATCTTGCTGAAGGACCTCCAAGGACTTCTGTTTGGCCACCTGTGGGAGAAGGGGAGGGAGGAGGAGGAGAGGGGAGGAGGAAGAAGAGGGAGGGTGAATGGGGGAGAGGAGGGAGGAGAGGGGAGGGAGGGGGAAGAGCAGGAGAGGGAGGGGAAGAGGAAAGGAGAGAGGAAGAGGAGAAGGGAGGGTGAGGAGAGGAGAGGGAAGGGTAAGAGAAGAGGGGAGGGGAAGAGGAGAGGGAGGGGGAAGAGGAGGGAGGGGGAAGAGGAGAGGGAGGGGAAGAGCACACATTGTGTGAGTCCCACATACACAAATCACACCACAAAACTCTCACCAGGGTCTCTTCCAGAGTAGCTATCTTCCTCCCTAAGGCTGCCTTCTCTTCACTCATATCACTCTCCTGCTTGGCCAGGTCGCTGGAAAGCTGCAATATATAATGTTATGTATTAGATTACTGGAGGTGCCTCAATAGATTACTACAACACCACTGTGATATGGTGGCAAGATCTTGACCTTGAGAAAAATTAACCAATAAAAATATAGTCGTAAAAAAAATTAACTGCATCAAACTAACATCAAACCAACAAACTATTTAATAAAACATTACAAAGCTTGTTACAGCTGAATTGTAAAGCTGCCTAGCAACCTGAGAGAAGGGGTCTGCATAGCAACCAAAAAGGAGTCAGGCATAGAGAGCACAACCACGCCCAACTGGTCGTAGGTGTTACCTTGGCAACGTTCTCCTGAGCCAAGGAGAGGAGATACGATATCTCCTCCTTCTGCTGGAGGAGGGTACCTTTGTCCTCTTCAAGCCCCGCCCTCTCGCTAGACCAGTTATGTCTGCTGTCTTCCAGCTCACTTTGCAGGGCTGACAGCTCTGACCGAAGGGCATCCCTGGGGAGGAGGAAGAACGAAACAGTGTGCCCCATAGTCCTTAACTACTCAATAATTTAATACACACACAATTACTAACATGTAAAATCAATTTTTTAAGTAAATGGAAGTAATTATTATTTTCATTAATAAATTCAAATTAAAAAGTAACCTAAAATAATAAACATTACATACATTAAGTCAAAACTGTACGTTGTATTTTTATAGATGGTCAAAATTGCAACGTGTTTTGCTATTCACTTCAACAATAACACCTGCTTGTCTTAGCCCATTAGCTGCTTCTTCATTAACCAACTGCTGTGGGAGGACTAGCCACATGACGTCTTTGGGTACAGTCACATGACTTGGGTACAGTTCAACTACCAGTCACGTGACTTGATTCCTTGACCTTATGATTACCCCACACAACATTTGTGCTTTGGCACGGTTGAAGTAGCTTCTTATCACACAATGGAAAGTGCAAACACAGTAAAACAACTCTGAATGAGAAAATAAATGTTACCTTATCCACGTCCCTCCTCCCCAGCCCTACTTTTCCTCACCTTGCCGAATTTAATTGCTGGATGGCAGACGTTTTATCCTTCAACTGGTCCTCTAGTGAATGCTATTACATGCGATACATCACATGACGCGTGCACTCATGGGTAATCCCTCCACTTCCACCGTCATTATCCCCATGGCAACACATCATTATCACCATGGCAACACCCACCTTGGCATCTAGGAGCCGGCTATGTTCCTGCTGTGCCTCCTTCAGCTGCTCATCCAACTTGAGTATCTCAGCAGATGTGCTAGCCTTCACCTATGTGGGAGAGAGGAGTGACCCAAGACACCCTCCCCCTCCCCACACCCTACAACCCAGCCACACTCTCCTCCAAGTCACACCCTCTCACCCCAGCCAGTTCTTCCTTAAGTGTGTTGAGTTGTTCCTCAGTGAGCTGGTTCTTCTGTTCCATCTGGTCCAGCTGTCCATTGAGATCCTAACACATTGATAACAAGTGAGTAGTCATCCTGACCTCACACATCCTCAGCCACGCCTCTTGCTCCACCCACTTACCCCAAAGCTCCACCCACTTACCCCAAAGTCAGCTCTTGCTCCCTCTAGTTCCTGTTCCAATGCCTCAGCCCTGTCTTTTTCTTCCTAGGGGAGGGAGGGGGAGGAGGGAGAAAGGGGAGAAGGAGAAGGGAAGAGGGTGGGGAGGAGGGAGAGGGAGAGAGGGGAGGAGGGAGGAGTGATGAGGGAGTGATAACTACAACCCTATAATGTCAGCTTGCCTCTATCTCCTGGTGAGCTGTCTTCAGCTGCTTCTCATACTCCTCACACTTCTGCTCAAACTGCTTCCGATTGTTCTGAGGGTGCCATGAGAACATACATGTAGGTACATGGGTCTGGGCACCCGGGGATCACCTGACCTCAAGTTCCGCCTTAAGCCCATCCGTCATAGCTCTCTTGGACTCCAGTTCGCTCTCAATGGAGGT
Organism: Eunapius fragilis; assembly: GCA_963681505.1. Classification (NCBI taxonomy): domain Eukaryota; kingdom Metazoa; phylum Porifera; class Demospongiae; order Spongillida; family Spongillidae; genus Eunapius; species Eunapius fragilis. The sequence continues at coordinate 11,853 of OY811971.1, read as the reverse complement.
AGCGTAGCTGGTCTGGGGAGGAGAGGGACAGCCATTTAAAGGTACATGTAAGTACCATAGGACATGGTCACGCTAGCATTATGGGTTGCCGTGACTACACCTCGCCCACCTTCTGCTGCAGGTACATGGATAGTGTGGATGCATCCTTTTCAAGGTTAGCCACTTTAGCTAGCTGCTCCTGAAGAGAGAGAGAGAAGGGCTAGACCTACAGTGTACACCACACATACATGTACATGTATATGCACACTCAATACACACATGCACACATACACAACACACATACATGTACAATGTATGCACACACACAAATACACATGCACACACATACGCTCACACACAACACACATACATGAATGCATACACATATGAACACACATGCACACATACATGCACACACAACACACATTTGCACACACACACAACACACATGCACACACACAAATACACATGCACACACATATGCACACACATGCACACAACACACACATGCACACACACATGCACACAACACACACATGTACACATACACATGCACACACATTGTCTCCTTACCTTGAGACGTGCCTCTATCTGGTCTGACTTCAGCTTCATCGCAGTCATCTGACCAGAGGAAGTGACCATAATCGAGGCCACACCCATACAGTGCCCAGACCTATTTGATGTCCCAACCCTGTGGTGCCCAGGCCTATCTGAAGCCCCACCCACCATGGTGCTCAGGCCTACCTGAAGCCCCACCCACCACGGTGCCCAGGCCTATCTGAAGCCCCACCCACCATGGTGCCCAGGCCTACCTCCTCATGCAATGCCACTTGGTTAGCAATCTTTGTCTCCAGCTGCTGACGTGTCTTATTGTGCTCACTGATTTGGGCCTGGGGAGGAGGGAAGGCATGACAACACAACAAGGGGGCGTTAATTTTAATTATTAATTTTTTCATCAATACATCAGTGCATGTATGAAAATGACTACAGTATGATGAGGTAATGAATCCACTTATACACTAAGGGTTTCTGAGGTGCCATTAACAAACACCCCTGCCAAGTAAGAAATTAAACTTCAAGGCATGGTTACTTAAGTCGTACTGATGATAAAATAATGAGCTACCACAATAAAAACATGCTGATGATGAAGTAACATGATGACATTAATAAAGTGGCTGGGGCTTCCTCTGTACATGAGTGTACACAGTCACCTCTGACGTCAGGGCCCTGGGCTTCAGACCCATGCAGTGTGATATTAACCCTTCTGGCACAACTATTGACACAGCTGCCAAGTTGCATGTCGTGAAACAGTTTGAGCCAAAATAAGTCATGTTGTGAGACCAATGGTGGGGAATTGTTACATAACTGGCAACAATCCCCGCCCACTGAATCACCTGACATCCTTGTCAACAATCCCCTCCCACTGGATCACCTGACATCCCTTGGCAACAATGGGTCATCTGGCATCCTGATGATGATCTACTAATTCGCTTTATAATGTTAATTATGTAGACAATATGCAGCCATCTTGCAAAAGAAAACGAAATTACTGAATATAATAATGTAGTCCCAATATTGATTACACCCCCCCCCCCCCCGCTCCATGCCTAGCAACCACTAACCTACAAGGCCCTAGCAACCACTAACCTGCAAGGCCTTTGCCTGAACTTGTAGTTCAGTTTCCCTGGAGACCACCTAAAGGCATGGGGAGGAGGTAGTGGATGGTATGGGGAGGAGGCAGTAGACGGTGTGGGGAGGAGGGGTACCTTAGCTTCCAGTGATGCAATGGCCACCTCCCCCTTCCTCTTCACTTCCTGTAGCTCTGTCCTCAGAGCTGACACAGAGGCTTGCTCCAGAGAGAGCTAATGACAGCCCCCTGGTAGTCAGCCACATGCAACAGGGGCTACCCCCCACCATCTAGCTTACCTCATGTTTGAGCCTCTCCTGTTCCTTCTACAGGGTGTGGGATTTGGTGTTAAAGCACGGGTACCCAGGCCATGCATCATGGTATGGGTGCCCAGGCCATCAATCAGGCTGATGTACCGTGCCCCTACAAGTTACGGGTACTCAGACCCACCTCAAGTCCCGTTGCAGCCTCCTGTAGCTTCAAGATCTTCTCCATCTTATCACTCACCTTACACCTGAGGTCTGCCACAATGGCCGCATTGGATGTCTGCAATAGAAGGGGGAAGGGGAGAAGGAGGAGGGAGATCAGGCAACACCATTATGTGTACATACATACATACATACATACATACATACATACATACATACATACATACATACATACATACATACATACACACATACATACATACACACACACATACATACATACATACATACATACACACACACACACATACATACATACATACATACATACATACATACATACATACATACATACATACATACATACATACATACATACATACAAGCATTATACATACACATACAAACACGTGCACACACCTTCTCCTCTGATAACAGGTGGTTCGACTCTTCTAGTCTTGTACACTCCTGTAAGATGGATAAAGGTAAGGTGTGGGTGGGGCATTGGTGGACACAAATAGATTATAGATACATGTACTTTGTATGCAGAAGGTAAAATACCTACCTCCTCCTCAGCCCTATCACCTCCTCCCCAGCCCCATTACCTCCTCCCCAGCCCTATCACCTCCTCCCCAGCCCCATTACCTCCTCCCCAGCCCTATCACCTCCTCCCCAGCTCTATCACTTTCTCCCTAGCCCTTTCCACCCACCTCCTCCCCTTCCTTACCTCCTCCTTTCGTTGAACGCGAGCAGCTGCCTCCGACAGCTGCTCCTTTGTCATCTTGAGTTGGTCCTCTGTACCAGAGAGCTTGGTAGACTGCGGGGCAAAGGGACACCTGTCACATGATCATCATGTGACCACGCCATGTCATGTGACCACCCCATGTCACATGACCATCATGTGACCACCCATGTCATCCCAAGTCACATGATCATCATGCAACCCCCTATGTCACATGATCATCATGTGACCACCCCATGTTATGATCATCATATAACCAGCTCTCAACATCCCATATCACATGATCATCATGTGACAACCTCTCAACACCACATGATCATCATGTGACCACCCCATGTTATGATCATCATATAATCAACATCCCATATCACATGATCATCATGTGACAACCTCTGCTCAACACCCCAGCATCAGATGTACCTGTTCTTCATATCTATGTCTCAGGGTAGCCACCTCTTGAGCCATCAGACCTGTGGTCCTTCCCAGCTCCTCCTTCAAGGCCATCTCTCTCACCCCTGCTGCCTCTATGGACTGGAGCAATATGTCATAATCATTGTCATTACATCATCATCATTATGTAAGGATGGTAGGGATTCAACCACATCGTTATGTAAGGATTACATCATCATTATGAGTTACATCATTATTATGTAGGATCATATCATGACATCATTATTATGTAGGGTTTCATTACCTCTTGCATCAGCCTCTTGGTTTTCTCCAGCTCATCCTTGGCCACGCCCAGCTGACCAGTAGCCACACCCAGCTGACCAGTTAGGATGGCTTTCTCCCCTTCCATCCTCTCCCTCTCCTGCACACACCTGCTCTCTGCCTCCTCGAGAGACCTTCCCTTGGCCCTAAGCTGCTGGGTCACCTCCTCCATCTGTGCTCTGGCTCTCTCCTGTATGCTGGAGAGCTGTCCCCTCAGGTCACCCTCCTGTTGGGAGTACCTGGCCTGGAGCTAAGGGGAGGGAGGGAGGGGAGGGAGGGGAGGGAGGGTAAGGGGGTAAAGGGGAGGGGCCGAGGGGAGAGGGAGTAAAGAGGAGGGGAAGGTTAAGGGCAGGGAGATAGGTTAGATGACAGGAGGGAGAGGTTGGGGAGGGGGGGAAGGAAGGGGGAGTCATTTCAAAGGTTCACTATACATCTACATCTATCTTCACAGATAAAATTAGGAAATGGAGGTGAGAAGAGTGGTAAGGGGAAAGGTTAAGGGCAGGGAGAGGGTGGGAGATTGTGTAGATGACAGGAGGGAGAAAGTGATATGGAGGAGAGGTGAGGGGGAGGGGGAGTCATTTCAAAGGTTCCCTACACATCTATCTTCACAGATAAAATTAGGAAATGGGCAGAGTTTAATATGTGTATCTACGGTTACAGAATGGCCTGGGGACTACACCAACCTTAGCGATGGAGTCCTCAAGCTCCCTGCACTGTGACTTAGTGGTGTCCAGGTCAGTGAGGGCAGCAGAGAGCTGCCTTTGGAGTTCAGAGTGCTGGAGCTGTGAGTCCCTCTCCCTGTGAGCTAACAGGTTGTCCTTACAAGAAGAGACGGGGGAAGGGAGGAGAGAAAAAGAGGGAAGGGGAGGAGAGGGAGGGAAGGGAAGGGGAGGAGTAGGGAAGGGAGGAGGGAAGAGAAGAGAATGGAAGAGGGAGGAGGAGGGAGGGTAGGGGAAAAGGGAAAAGGAGGGAAGGAGGAAAGGGAAGAGGAGGGAAGGAGGAAAGGGAAGAGGAGGGGAGGAGGAAAGGGAAGAGGAGGGGAGGAGGAAAGGGAAGAGGAGGGAAGGGGGAAAGGAAAGAGGAGGGGAGGGGGAGGAGGGAAGGAAGGGGGAGGAGAGTGACGTTCCACACATGCTGCAGATTCCATTACGATACCTTGTTCTTAAGTTCAGTCGACTGTGCGTCCACTCTCTCCTGCAGACCAGCTATGGTCACCTCCCTCCTGTGCAGTTGGGTCTGCAAGCTTTGACACTCACTACGACAGCTCTCCACAGAGTCCTGTAGCTACAGTAGGAAAGAGAGGGAGGGGAGGAGAGGGAGGGAAGGAGAGGCAGAGGGAGGGGATGAGAGGGAGGGAAAAGAGGTAGGGGAGGAGAGGGAGGGAAAAGAGGGAGGGGAGGAGCGGGAGGGAAAAGAGGGAGGGAGGAGAAGGAAAAAGATGGATAAATGAACGGGAGGAGAAAGGGAGGGGAAGAGAGGGAGGGGAGAGAGAAGGGAGGAGGGAGAGAGGTGATGAGGGAAAATGGTTAGATCATCCATACATGTGTGTACAGTGTGTGTGTGTGTGTTGGCCACGCCCACTACATCTCTGTGTGCATGTGTGTTGCATGCAAACATACATCTCTGTGTGCATGTGTGTTGCATGCAAACATGCACACCTGTGAATTCTTTGCGTTGAGGGCATCCATCTTGTGCTCATGTTCCTTTGCTCTCTCCTCCTGAGATAGGTACACACCCTCCAGCTTCTCCTGGAGGGATTTCTGCGGGGGGGGGGGGGGGGGGGGGGGGGGGGGGGGAGAAGGTGGGGGGAGGTAGGGGAGGAGGAAGTAGCGAGGGAGGGAGGAGGGAGGAGGGAGGAGGGGACAGGTCAGTTGCCAGGTGATCACCATACACAGAAGATAAGATCACCTTCTCTTGTTCCAGCTGGCTAAGGGCTGTGGTAACACCTTCCCCTGACTCAATCTACAACAGCAGGGTGGGGGGGGGGGGGGGTAGGGGGGAGGGGAGGGGGATGGGAGAGTTATTGTCAGGAGGGGATTAGTATCTCCCCTACTCTCTCATACATTATTTCAACAGCCAGGGGCAATTGAGGTTAGAAAACAAACCTTGGCTATCAGCTCACTCCTCTCCACCTGTAGCTGTGTCATGGAGTCCTTTAGCTTCTGAATGCTCTCCAGAAGTTCCTTCATGTGGGTCTCCCTGGAGGGCATGGGGAGGAGGGGGTGCACACCAATGGATGAGTGCATTCAACAAAATACATGTACGTCACAGAAAATTTAACACAGGCATTAGAACAAGAATGTTACTTACATTAACATTTATAAACCCATTTAAACAAAACTTATTATAACCGCGACATATCTATCATAAGTGTACCAGTCTACACACTGCATATACTTCATCCAAGTGACTTCATCTGAAAATCACGGCTACTGTTACTGTTCTTTGCACAGAGTTTCATGTGCACTAAAACTTCCTACAAGTGGTAACAGCAGACAACAGCATTGTGTCACAAGCGCCAGCTTGTCTTGTCGCTCACGTGTGATTAACGAAAACAGTTTCATCCCGCACCACCCATGTAAGCAACAAGACAAGAGGGTACGTCTGACACAGCTGACCTGCTGAGATGTGCAATAGAATCTCTAACAAATGCTTCACTTCCTGATGTTACCAAAGCAGCTACCCAACCTGCAAATCACACTAGCTTATTATCAAGTTTTTTTTATGCATGCCCATGTAAGGAAGCCATTTGTTGTATGGTGCTATAAGATAAGATCTACTCTCACTTAGCATCAAGCTTGCTCTCTAATTGGGATGCCTGCTTCTTGAGCTGCTTGTTTTCCTGCTGCGTGGTCGCCAAGGTTACCTCCACCTCGTGCTTCTCCTTCTGCAGTTGGACCACCTGCCCCCTCACGGTTGCCGTGGCGCCCTCGTGCTGCCTAGCCGCGGCCTGCGACTGGGTGAGCTGTTCCATCACCACAGAGCTGGAGGTCTCCCTCTCCTGCAGCTGGTCCCGGGCCTTCTGGAGGGAGGCTTGTAGGGTAGTGACAGCTGTCTGAAGGCTGCAGGTAAGAATGTGTGTACAGCAGACACACACACACACACACACACACGTATATGTAGAAGTTATGTATGAGCACACCATGGATGTGCACACACCAAATTAAAATATTTTTTTAATTTTTAATGTTATCAGTTTTTTAAATTTTATTTACATGTTACACAGAACCATAATATACTACTCATGCCAGGCAGTTTAAATTTTTTAAACGTTTTTATTATTATAAACTATATATTAAAATGTTGTAACTGCACTTTAAAATATCATAATACTACAAGTACTTACTTTTATTATAATTATTATTATTGATACAGTACAAGCATATAAATACATGACACAGACACATGATACGCACAAAAACAAGTTGCTAGCCTACTGAAGTTCAGGAGGTAGTATGGACCTGGACAGGATCGCGGTGGCATTGGCCCTGACCAAATTCATGCTCAACCTCCCGTACAGCTCATGGATGACCACTGACTTTTAATATTATCTTAACTTATTAACTTATTATATTATCTTAACGATATAATATATCAACCCACAACATGGATGTGCACACACACAACAGTGGATGTGTGCATGGATAAAGGGACAAGCAGTCCAAGTAGCAAAGGTATCATGAATAGTATCTCTATGGTGGAGAGTTTATTGTAATTTTGCCAGGATATCTCAAGATACCTCAGGATCCTTTAAACGAATCCAAGGTATGCAAGCATGCCGTGTGTGTTTGTGAGTGTGCAAGTAGTAACAGCCATCACCATGGCGACTCACCTGTCCAGGTGCTGTTGCTTAGGAGCAGTGGCCAGTTGGTCTCTGAGAGACTTGATCTCCACCTCCAACCTGTTTGGGGCATAACAGAACACCTTCTCTTCACCCCATGCTGCCACCTCTTCCCCAGCCCCCATATGCCACCACCTCTTCCCCAGCCCCATGCTGCCACCTCTTCCCTACCCCTACTGCCACCACCTCTTCCCCAGCCCCTACATATTGCCACCTCTTCCCCAGCCGCTACATGCTGCCACCTCTTCCTCAGCCCCTAGATGCCACCACCTCTTCCCCAGCCCCTAATGCTGCCACCTCTTCCCCAGCCCCTACCTCTCAACCCTCTCAGCTCTTGGTGCTGCGGCCAAATCAAACTCCAGCTGTCTTATTCTGGAGTCCCGTCTGTGGTACATAATAGGGGTGTGGTCATACCAGTAATGGACTTGGTCATCACTTACGCCTCTAAGTCTTGTTGTCTTGGCAACTTGCTCAATTCCATTTGCAGCTGCTTATGGGATACCTCCAGGCTGGGGAGGAGGGGGTTAAAGGATGGCACCACTATATTGTAATGTCCCATATTAATGTGCCCATACAGTGATATGCCCATGTGATGTGCCCATGTGATGTGCTCATGTGATGTGCTCATGTGATGTGCTCATGTGATGTGCTCATGTGATGTGCCCATGTGATGTGCCCATGTGATGTGCTCATGTGATGAGCTCATGTGATATGCCCATGTGATGTGCTCATGTGATGTGCTCATGTGATGTGCCCCATGCATATACAAAGGTCAGTAATCTGACTCTAAGTGATATTTACACAACAGTGATCCAGTGTTCAAAACAACCAGAAGCTGAATGTGTTGAGAATAGAACGATTATTACTTTTCTCCAATCATCCTTATTGAAGTAACGGACGTAAGGAAGATAAACAAAATGAGGACCTTAATTGAGTGCAGATTTAAGTTTGTCATAAACCACTTATTAAAATACTCTTTCTCTGTCCTTCCTGAGAGAGCTAGGTTGCAGACTATCAGCAGTTACAACTGGTGACACCAGAAGCCACACCTACCTGCTCCAGCACCTTTCAGTGGCAACGCAGCCTCCATCAGAGGAACGCTTATTTCTACTAGTGACTTGCTTTTGTTTTGGAGGTTTAGAGGTAACATTATAATTAATTACATTTGTCTAGTTAGTATTACTCGTGGTCTGGTTTGTTTTCTTAAGTTTCACTTTTTAATGAATGGTGAAGCAGTCTAAAAAAAAGGGTGTGAATGTGAGTCTGGGGACCCGTCCAAGCACGTGGTAGTGGGTGTAACCTAGCTACCATGGGGGGAAAGAAAGGGAAGACACACACCTGTAGGCGTGAGAGGCTGTTCAATGATAGCACCACAACCACTTTAAAAGGCTTGCAGTTTGCCTGCAGCTTATTTGCATGGACAGTGCAGTGTGGACACACAGTCAATCACTTAGTCTGAAAGTGATTGGAGCACTTAACAGATCTACTTTGGCAATACACCTCCCTCTCCAAACCAACAATGATGCAACTTGATTTTGAGGGCGTTGGTACTTTGTTCATGCACCCCCTTGTTGATAATTAGTCTAATTAATCAAGGCACAGATTTAATTCCACAAACTACGATGCATTAAACATCCATTGTAGATATTCAATGTATTATTATCACATGACTTAATGAGTTGAGAATCTCATATACTAGACACAGCATAGAACTTATTGCGTGTGTTCATTCACCGTGAAGCTTAAAAGATTTCAAAACGTGGATTGCTTTCTGATACATTCTATGCATTTCAGTTAGTAAAAATAGTTCCATCAGGGTCACTGCCTTAACTATTTTTTATTTGCAATCAACATCTTTATAGTTCAATCTCACTATTGCATTAGAGAACTGTTAGATATGCTTATTAGTGCTGTGGTGCAAGGATGCAACAGAGCATGAGAAGATATTTATAATCACACACATGTACGGCAAAGCTTTTTAGGGACACTAGGCAACTTAAATATGAGAACAAGGAGTTAAAAATGGTGCATGGTCACATATGTACTTAAATGTGTAATTACATGTGACATAGACGACAGTGATGACATAGACGACAGTGATGACATAGACGACAGTGATGACATAGACGACAGTGATGACACAGACGACACGTACTTCTTAATCTCTTCATACTTCCTCTGCAGCTCAGCTTTCCCCTCCCTGAGTTCACCCTCCAACCTAAAACAGACCAGTGCCCAATGATGATTTCCATGACGATAACCTTCAACCCCACCACACCCTATACCCTCACCTTACTCTGTAGGCTCACAAAATTCATTCCCTCCCACCTCCACACCATGCACCCTCCAACCATCCACCCTTACACCACACCATGCACCCTCCACCCTTACACCACACCATGCACCCTCCACCTCCACACCATGCACCCTTACACCTCCACACCATGCACCCTCCACCTCCACACCATGCACCCTCACTCCTCCACACCATGCACCCTCTCCACACACCTTGTAATGTACTCTCGCTTTGGGGCAGCCATGAGATCACTTTGAAGTGAATGGATGTCCTTGTCTCTCCTGATGATGGAGGGTGAGGGGAGAGTCAGGAGGGAGGGGTGAGGGGGAGAGAAAGGAGGGGTGAGGGGGAGAGAAAGGAGGGGTGAGGGGAGATTGAAAGTGTTGGGTGAAGGATAAAAAATGCATGTACTGGACTGGTGTGTTGTATGTACTGGACTGGTGTGTGTATGTACTGGACTGGTGTGTTGTATGTACTGGACTGTGTGTTGTATGTACTGGACTGGTGTGTGTATGTACTGGACTGGTGTGTTGTATGTACTGGACTGGTGTGTTGTATGTACTGGACTGGTGTGTTGTATGTACTGGACTGGTGTGTTGGATGCACTGGACTGATCACCTGGACAAAGCTTCTTTGGCTTCCTTCAGTTCCCCACGAAGATGACGAACCTCTACTTCATACCTTAAGAGGGGGAGAAGGGGGAGAAGGGGAATCATTAATAAAACTGGAGACATATGGAATGAGGGTAGAGCAGGTATGGAATGAGGGTAGGGCAGGTATGGAATGAGGGTAGGGCAGGTATTGGGGTACGCTTACCTCTCTATCACCCTCTGGCTTAGGGCAGCCATCGTACTTGCTCTGCAGCTCAGCCAACTGAGCGTTGCTCCGCACAAGTTGTTCCTGCTTGCCTTCGAGGTCCTTCCTCATGGAAGCCATCTGAGCATCAAGGCTGGTGGGCGGGTGAGAGAGCACCAGGGAAGAAAGGGGTTAACTAAAGAAAGCACCAGGGTACACAGCCGTATCTCCGCACTCAGTCACACCTCCACACTCACAGTCATACTGTATCACCACACTTACTGTACATAGCCTCACCTCCACACTCACATATCCACACCTCCACTCACAGCCACATCTCCACGCTCACATAGCCACACCTCCACACCCACATAGTCACACCTCCACACTCCACAGTCACACCTCCACACTCACATAGCCACGTTCTCCTTCCTGGTGAGCTGCTGGTCTCCACCTTGAGACCTTCCACCTGCTCCTCAAGCCTGGCCTTCTGCTCACACACACGTGTCTTCTCTTCACTCAGCTTATCCCTCTCAGAGGTGAGCTGCTGGACCTGCCTGTCCCTCTCAGAGGTGGTCTGTTCCAGCAGTAGGTGTAAAGAAGACAGCTCTTGTTGGAGGACCTTCACGTCATCCAGGGCTGGCCTGCAACGAGATAAAGAAGCTGGTGTGATGAGCTGCTGGTGTGATGATGGGGTGTTGGTGTGATGGGGTGCTGGTGTGACAGGGTACTGGTGTGATGATGGAGTGTGGTGTGATGGTGTGCTTGCAGAACATTGCTAGGTTCCTCCTCCCACCTTCCGCGCAGCTGTGATAGAAGCCGTTCATTCTTGAGCTCCTGGTCCTTGAGTTGATTCTGATCAGATGAGGGAGGTGACATATCACATGAGGAAGTGAACATATCACATATCAATAAAGAGATAGGCATATCAGCGAGAGTCTCAAGATAAAGTGATGGTGCAGATGAGGATGTAGATGATGGCGTAGATGAGGGTGTAGATGAGGGTGTAGATGATGGTGTAGATGAGGTGGGGTAAGGTGGTGGTGTAGAAGGGAGTGTAGATGAGGGTGGGTAAGATGGTGGTGTAGATGAGGGTGTAGATGATGATGTAGATGAGGGTGTAGATGATGTAGATGAGGGTGTAGATGATGGCGTAGATGGGGGTGTAGATGATGGTGTAGATGAGGTGGGGTAACATGGTGGTGTAGATGAGGGTGTACATGAGGTGGAGGTAAGACATCTAAGCTGAGGTGGGCCACTGACCTGCAGTCCAATGATCTGGTTATGCAGCCCCTCCACCTTGGCCTGCGACTCATCCAACCGTGACTGCAGTGTGGTAGTGGTCATTGACTGTGAGGGGGTGAAGGTGAGAGGTGTGGCTAATACCACAGCAGAAGTGAGGGGTGTGGCTATGAAGCCAATGATGGCAAC